>OW240916.1:172511997-172614026 GCA_933207985.1 Pelobates cultripes | reverse complement strand
GATCTGGGACACAAGTACGGTGGCCATACGTTTTTTGATTATCACAAGTAATTTTCGGCAAAAGCAGCGGCAGCTTTAGTACAATTCAACATAAGAACCGATTGGAGGCACTTAGATACTGAACTTTTCTGCCGCCATTTTGCCGGCCTCATACCACCGTCTTGCGCAATTTGTTCATCAAACACCCACACCACCAATTTGTGCCCAAACGAACCAAGTCTTCCAACTACCAGCTACGCAGTTCCTAGCACCAGTAGCACTGACCAAAGGACATTTAAAGACAAATTAGGTAGGCCAATAGTTTTCTTGGGGAAGGCGCAGATTTGTAACAATTTTAACGCAGGCGGTTGCAGCTTCAGCGCTTGTAGGTTGTTACATGTCTGCACCATCTGCCACAGAGCCCATGCTAAGACGATGTGTCCTAACCGATTGTTCCCCAAGAAATGACTGACGGAAGTCAATGTCAATACGCTAGCCTTTTACCTTAATTCACACCCATCTAGGGACTTAGTACAATTTCTGATCACAGGTTTCACACTGGGTTGGTAGCACTACCATCAGGAACTATTGTATGCAGGAACTTACAATCTGCCACTACTGACCCAGCAACAGTAGACATTCTGTTGCAAGCTGAAGTAGGGAATGGTTTCATGTTAGGGCCATTCACACGGCCACCATTCACTTGTTGGAGAACCAGCCCAATAGGAATTGCATGGGGGAAATACAACAATAAAGCACGGTTAATCATCGATTTGTCAGCCCCTCATTCCAGCACCACACCAAGCCTAAACTCACTTATACCATCAGCCGAGTTCTCTTTACAGTATGCCACAGTAGATAATGCCATACAGGCCATACTGGAAGCAGGGGTGGCAGCTTGGCTTGGGAAAACCAATATTTCAAATGCTTTCAAGCTGCTCCCTTTGCACCCCTCTCTATGGCATTTGCATGGGGTAAGGTGGAAAGGGTTATATTACTTTGCGAACCGGCTGACGTTTGGGGCCAAAAGTAGCCCCAAATTTTTTGATATTTTTGCTGAGACACTTTGTTGGCTACTGTTAAATATCTGCTGTTGTCCAGTAATTATACACTATCTGGACGACTTCATAACAGTAGAGAAACCAGACGCGATACCACACAGTATCAACAAGACTGTCGCATTATTCAAGACATTAGGGGTACCAGTGGCCGAAAACAAGACAGTGGGCCCCACCACCAGACTAACCTTCCTAGGTATCGAATTAGACTCAACTGCTATGAAAGCTAGCCTGTCAGCGGACAAAGTTCAGAGAATCCGGGTAGAGGTCGGGTCGTTCCTCAACAAAGGTATGACGTCGAGGAGGGATCTTCAATCACTCCTGGGTTCACTGAACTTCGCCATGAGAGTAATACTACAGGGACGAGCCTTCATCTCACGTCTACTCAGTTTGTCACCCAACGACGACAGCAGGGTTACACTGGACATTCAGTCTAGGGCGGATCTGACTATGTGGTACCATTTCCTGTCAGACTGGAATGGGAGAAACTTGTTATTACCACCGTTGACATTAAACTTCCCTGTGTTATGGACGGATGCGGCAGGTTACGCAGGTTTTGCAGCCATCTTCGAAGACAGATGGTTGAGGGACGCATGGCCTAGCGAAGCACTAGGATTAACCGCTTTCACAAAGACGTCGGCACTGTTTGAGATCTACCCCATAGTGGCAGCAGCTAAAGTTTGGGGCCACTTATGGGGAGGGAAAGCTGTGAAATGCTACACCGATAACATGGCGGCTTGCGAGATTCTGAACAAAGGCAGGTTTTCTTCACTAACCATCATGAGCCTGGTCAGGAGACTCACATGGTTGGCAGCCACACAAAATTTTTCCTGACTAGCATACACGTGCCAGGTCACCACAATTCAGCAGTTGACGCACTATCCCGTTCAAAATTACAGGTTTTCAGACAGCTACACCCAACAGCAGAGGAACAGCCAAACAAGGCGCCGCAGTTCAAAGACCTCATCCTGGACTAGAATTACTCATGGAACACGGGAGAGCACTAGCAGAGGCCTCACTTTCACTAAACACTAGACGCACGTACAACCGAGCCTTAATATTATTCAATAAATTTGTTTCAGAATACCTCATCACAAATCCTTATAGGTTAGATACCATGGTGGCATTCACCTCTTTTTGCCATCTCAACTTGAAACTGGCACACAATACCATAAATCTCTATTTAACTGGAATACAGCATCATGTAAGCAACACATATCCCAGTATAAAAAACTTCCTGTCCGCACACCCCATTAAAAACATGCTAAAAGGCATCCAACGCCTAGAAAACCCAAAACCTACTACACGGCTACCAATCGACGCTGAGAAATTCAGGGCATTGTCTGACATGTTAGATACCAAACCCTTTGATAATAACACCAATAAAACACTCAAAACAGCCATATACCTGGCATTTTATGGGTTTATGCGTCCCAACGAACTCACCTTAAGTAACATCAACAATAAGGGAAATATGCTGTGTGTGTCAAACTTGAACAAAATAGGTGATCACTACACATTGTCAGTAAGACATTCAAAAACTAATCAAATGGGTCCGCCCCTCGACATTCAATTTTACCCAACCGGCAATCATTGGTGCCCCGTACAACTATTCGACAAATACATGGCCGGTATGGCTGATCAACCCAAACAAGCTCCCCTTCTAACAATACACAGTCAACCCCTGACTACATCAAAATTCATCAAATACGTGAGATTACTATTCACAAGAATCCGGTACGATCCCGGCCTATGTAAACCCACTACTTACCTCCATACCTTGCTGACAGCGCTTGGTTACTTCCGGTTGTCCCACCCACCACTCCACAAAAGGAAATCAATCAATTGGTTGGCCCTCTTTATTTACAGGCCAACTCGTACGTCGGTTTCGGCACACTACAACTAACTTAGTATATTGTAATGTTGATTAGAGGTATAGGTCCACATAAATACGGCCTTCTTCCCTGACCACAAGTATATATTATATATATATATATATATATATATATATATATATATATATATATATGTGGTCAGAGACAATAAGCACAGTAACAGTAGTGATGGTGGAATAAGTCACCTGTGGTGTGCCAAAACCGACGTTCAGGTATACCTGTAAACAAATTAAATAACTTGATAAAGTGAGCAGTGGGTTGGTCGAACCAGGTGGTAACAAACCAGTTTGTGGTGCGAACTGTGTGTTTATAGGCTTGGTAACCCCTCCAACAATTCAAAGTTCCGCCTTCCTCTTTGTTGTCAAGGACAATAAGTCGAGTAAAGGTAGTTATGGGGGTGTAAGTCAGTTGTAATATAAGTTGGTTGTGGTGTTTGGGTAGGCATGTAAAAAAAGAGGGTAGTTTTACACTTTAGTACGTGTTGATATTACATACCCTTTTCTAAAATGCCTGCCTCAATCTCCCTCTGTCAAAATTATGAATAGCATCCTGACGGATGAAATGATGCTGTGAGTGGGTTACTGTCTAACCTTGATAGATATAGAGACAAAATTGGTCTAGTATGTTGACCGGACACCATTTGTTGTTGGTGGTATATGTCTGTAGGTGGTTATGAGATTAGTTTATTGTGTTTATTGTGGCAAAAGGATGTGAGTGTCCAGACATTTAAGAGGAGGGTCTCCAAAAATTTGTTGAATCGTTTTGAATCGGATATGAGACAGTTGGCAAATAATATAGCTCCTATCGTTTAATATCTTGAAAATGCCACAGGGACAAATGTATTGGGACCAACCTGTAGACATTGGGTATGTCAGCTTTCCAGAGCCTGGCAGCTACCCTGACCTTCAAGACTGCTCAACAGCATTGTCCACTGAGGCATAATACAGGGAACTCTTCGGTACGAATGAGAGGATTGAAGTTATCCTTGTTGATTGCCTTCATAGGAGGCAATCAACAAGGAGACCAATTTATGTCCTTGCCTATCAACATGATTCTCCTAATGGTCAGGAGAACTAAATGTGTCAGAGTAATAATGTGAGAAGGGAACATGTGCTGGTGATGCTACCCTGGGTAGTTTCAAGTAAGATGTACAAAGTGGGATAATTCCTGAGTTAGGAGACACTAATGATCCATTCTACCATAGAACCTATATATGATGAAAAGGATGAATGTCATCATAGCCTCCATCTCTCCCATGTTGACTGTGAATACTTGTTCAGGTGCATAACTAGAAACTACAGGGCCTGGTGCAAAAATTGGCAGTGTCCAAAAGTAGTGGACTTCTGGGAACAAGTGACAGACTTAAGCGCACAAATACTACAAAGACGACTAAAACCAAACCCATGGGTCTGCCTGCTAGCCAAACCCCTACACGAACTAAACAAATATGACCAAAAACTGTTCAATATGATAAACTTAGTGGCATGTGGGGCAATGGCACAACACTGGACACACACAGAGCTGCTCCCGATGTCCTTGGTACTCACGAAACTCTGGGATAACTACCTTATGGACAAACTAACGGCACAAGTCAGAAAGAAAATGGGCACATTTTAAAGGGTCTGGGAGCTATGGGAGGAATACCACACCTAGGGTACACCCCAATCCAAGGGCCATATCTTCTAACCACTACACTACAAATATGGAGTCACTAAATAAAAGGAGGGGAACTCCAACCCGCCGACATCACGAGACTGACAACTAAGAAACAAAAGTAACAAGCTGCGCTCTTGATCTCTCCCAAGGCATGAAATCCACACCAAGCCAAACCACACAGGGAGACCCCAATAACAAAATTATATGAATCCTTTTCTGACCGGGTCTTAAAATTAAAGTTTTCAAACTGGGACTTTCATAAATCTCTTACGCACAATCGCATGTTTAGGAGGAGCCGAATTGCCAAAATTATATTTCAGTTTAAGTTTATCAAATTACAGCATGGAGCTACTAGAAAAATAATCATCCAAATTAGTAAGAGAGAAGGACCCCCAGAAATCCACATCAACCTTAGGTCTATCGTACTTCAAAACAGATGTCGGCATAGTTCTAGACCATAAAACATTACCCTTAACTTTCTTATACATGACATCCCAAGGCTTTAACCCCTTAAGGACCAAACTTCTGGAATAAAAGGGAATCATGAAATGTGACACATGTCATGTGTCCTTAAAGGATGCCAGGTCCAGCTAGGGTTAACCCTTTTTTTTTTTTTTTTTTTTTATAAACATAGCAGTTTCAGAGAAACTGCTATGTTTATGTTAGGGTTAATCCAGCTCTGCTATGTTTATGTTATGTTAGGGTTAATCCAGCCTCTAGTGGCTGTCTCTTGACAGCCGCTAGAGGCACTTGCGTGCTTCTCACTGTGAAAATCACAGTGAGAAGACGCCAGCGTCCATAGGAAAGCATTATGAATGCTTTCCTATGGACTGGCTGAATGCGCGCCCAGCTCTTGCCGCGCATGCGCATTCAGCCGAAGAGGGGGAGAAGAGGGAGGAGAGGAGGAGGAGAGCTCTCCACCCGGCGCTGGCGAAAGAGGTAAGTTTAACCCCTTCCTCTCCCCAGAGCCCGGCGGGAGGGGGTCCCTGAGGGTGGGGCACTACAGTGCCAGGAAAACGAGTATGTTTTCCTGGCACTATAGTGGTCCTTTAAGGGGTTAAAGGACCACTATAGGCACCCAGACCACTTCAGCTTAATGAAGTGGTCTGGGTGCCAGGTCCATCTAGTTTTAACCCTCTAGCTGAAAACATAGCAGTTTACAAATGGGTTAATCCAGCCTCTAGTGGCTGTCTCATTGACAGCCGCTAGAGGCGCTTCGGCGCTTCTCGCTGTGAGAAGACGCCAGCGTCCATAGGAAAGCATTGAGAATGCTTTCCTATGGACTGGCTGAATGCACGTGCGGCTCTTGCCGCGCATGCGCATTCAGCCGATGACGGAAGAAGAGGGAGGAGAGTCCCAGCGCTGATCGAGCCCGGCGCTGGAATAGAGGTAAGGAATTAACCCCCTTCCTCCCCCTTCAGCGCAGCGGGAGTGGGACCCTGAGGGTGGGGGCAAGGAGTTCCCTAATCTTAGGCCGTAACTCATGTAGTAGCCATAAAACCTCTTTAATTGAATGGCAATTAAAGCAATTTATATATTTTGGTCAAAGCCAGTGAGGCAAGTTGGTGTCCAAATTGAATTTAAAAGCATGGGCAGCATTTGCTGCATACTGATAATTTCTAAAGTCAGGCAGACCCAAACCACCACGTGTTTTAAGATTCTGCAACACAGACATCTTTATTTTACTAGGTTTATTTGACCAGATGTATGCTATCATGGTTGAGTGCAAAAATTATAATGGAATAGACATTAGAATGACCCATAAAAAATACAAAACTTTTGAGATTACACACATGCATTTGACAGGTTTAATGTCCAAATAAGAGATGTGCAAATCCCTCCACACAAAATTGAGGGTAGCCCTCAGAATATCCAGAACAGGCCGTGGGTTATGAAAAGACAGAGCTTCAGTTTTAGTTTCATTCAATATATACATTCATATTAATTATTTAGCTCATTGTGGCTCCAAGTCTCCTCTTTTTTGTTTTAAAATCTTCAATAAAAAACCCTTTACTTGCTATTTTTCCAGCGATGAGACTCAGTCCATGCAGCCACTCGCTTTGCCTCCCTTCTTGTCTTCATGCCTGCTGACTCCTCTTTGCCTTCTCTTCTAATCAAATGTTTTTTTATAAAAAAGCATTGTGGACAAGAAGCACATTGGCCACAGGTGCGGCCCTCCTCCAGCCAAATGCTTCTCACAGAAGCATTAAGTTCAATGATTCTCTAAGAGAATTACTGATTGAATGTTAGCATTGCATGAGGATGTTGAATGTCAGAAACAGCCAGACTTGGTTCTCATTACAGAAGCACTATCTAGTAGCGGTCAGTGTAGCAGCCACTAGAGGTGTGTTTTACTCTACAATGTAAACATGGGCGTCCGCAGGGGGGGGGGCAAGGGGGGGCAAGGGGGGGCACTTGCCCCCCCCCTGGATTTCTCAGCTTGTTCTGCTATTTTGTGTGATTTAAAATGAACTGCAATACCGGCGCCGGCCAGTGTGTATGGAGAGAGACAGGGATAGGAAGCTGCATCTTATCCCTGCATCTCTCTGCTGATTGAAACCGCAGGGGAGCAACACATGCAGCCAGAGACAGCCTACAGATCAGGTAAGTGGGGGATGGGGGGGAGGGTTTGAGAGGGCAGCAGGCAGCAGCCTATAGATTTGGGAGGGGGGCAGCAGCAGATAAATTTGGGGGCAGCAGCCCATAGATTTGGGGGCAGCAGCCTTTAGATTTGGGGGCAGCAGCCCATAGATTTGAGGGGGGGCAGCAGCCCATAGATTTGGAGAGGGGGGCAGCAGCCCATAGATTTGGGGAGGGGCAGCAGCCTATAGATTTAGGAGGGCAGCAGCCTAGATTTGGGGAGGGGGGGCAGCAGCCTATGATTTGAGGCAGCAGAAGCCTATAGATTTGGGGCAGCAGCCCATAGATTTGGGGAGGGCAGCAGCCTTTTAGATTTGGGCAGCAGCCTATAGATTTGGGGCAGCAGCCATAGATTTAGAGGGGCAGCAGCCTATAGATTTGGGGCAGCAGCCTTTAGATTTGGGGCAGCAGCCCATAGATTTGGGGAGGGGGGCAGCAGCCTATAGATTTGAGGGCAGCAGCAGCCTTTAGATTTGGGTGCAGCAGCCCATAGATTTGGGGAGGGGGTCAGCAGCCTATAGATTTAGGGGCAGCAGCCCATAGATTTGGGGGGGGGGCAGCAGCCCATAGATTTGGGGAGGGGGGCAGCAGCCCATAGATTTTGGGGGGGCAGCAGCCTATAGATTTGGGGGGCAGCAGCCTATAGATATATAGAAATGAACAGGAAGGGTCAGCAAGGAGCTGGAAGGTAAAGCAGCACAAAGGTAAAGTAGAAGGAGCAGAAAGGGTCAGAAATAAGCTGGAAGGGGCAGAAGGAGCACAAACATAAAGTAGGAGAATGAGCAGGAAGGGCCTGCAAGGAGCAGGAAGGAGCACAAAGGGACAGCAAGGAGCACAAAGGTAAAGGAGCAGAAAGAATCAGAAGGAGCACAAAGGTAAAGTAGGAGAAAGAGCAGAAAGGGACAGCAAGGAGCACAAAGGTAAAGTAGAAAAGGGAGCAGAAAGGGTCTGCAAGTAGCAAGAATGAGAAAGGAGCAGAAGGGCGCAAAATAAGCAGAAAGTAGCAGAAAGGTAAAAGAGCAGAAGGGGCCAAGGATAGAAAACAGTGTCAGAAGAAAAAAAAAGACTGTCAAATGAAGGAGAGGAAAAGGAGATTGGAGCAGGAAGGACAAATGAAGTGAACCCTCCACTTTATTCTGGACACCACATCATAAGGCTTTGGTACCTGGGCCTGGCAGGGAAATGCTGGACCTTCTCATCTCCAAAGGTAAAAAAATATCGGTGTTAATGTGTTCACTTTTATTTACTGAGTGTCAGGAAGCACAGAGTGCCGTTGGGTAGGGGTGTTGCTGATTGGCTAGAGCGGTCAGCTGGCACTCTAAGCCAATCAGTAGCTCCCCATTCATAAAAAAGTAAAAATATTTTATGAACCGGGAACTAGCGATTGGCTTAGAGCGTCAACTGACCACTCTAGCCAATCAGCGGCACCCATGCCTGACGCCAATCTGCACTTCCTGACACTCTGTTTCAGAAGCCAAATACCACTGAGCGACCTGGAGCTGGAGGAAGCCTTTGGGGTTAAACCATTTGAGAGCGATTTAACCCCTTAAAGGAAAGCGAGCACCCAGGGGCTTCCTGGCATCATAGCATTTTCATTTAGGTGAAGTTGTTATGGTGACCAGAAATGTCCTTTAATTTGCTTAAAGGAACACTATAGTGTCAGGAATACAAACATATATTCCTGACACCATAGTTGTGAAAACGCTATTCACCCTGGCTTTATGTGATAATGGCTATGCCCCTTCCCTTTCATGACACTGTCAAAAAGGTACCAAGCATGAATGTCATTACAATTATGCCCCCCCCTGGAAAAATTCCTGCGGACGCCCATGCTGATATGTGATTGGTTGTTTTATGCCTCCCTGTGGGCGGTCCTGTATGTGAAAGGCTGTAATAAAAACCAGGCTGGGTGTGCCAGCACAGGAGTTCCTGTTTTAACCCTCAAAGTGAAGTGTCGTCTCATTATTGGGGGAAGGATTTATTGTATGCTGTTCCAGTTTGACTGTTAGGAGAGTAAACCTATTCGTATGGTTCCTATTCAACTGTCTACAGCATTCATATGCTTGGGAGAATTTATTTGTTTCTCCAGTTCGGTGATTGCAGTGTCTGCCAGAGTGCTTGGAGTCCTCAGGAAGCGCTAGGAGCATCCTTCAACGGAGGTACCCAGTCGGGGTGCCAGGTGATCCGTTACACTGTGACTATGGACCTTTTAATTTCTTTTGGCTGAGAGACCCTATTTGTGGCTATTGGGACTTTAACCAATGGTTCTTCGAACTCTCAAACAGTCAAAATGTCCGCCATTCAAAATTCGAACACGAGGTGGCGGCCATCTTGTTTGCATGGACCAAAAAGGTGAATATACTTCAGGGGGACTTAGCCGCGAATGCCCTGGAACTATTTTTGGCTGAAAACCTCGCAGAGGGGAGGGATTGTGTGCCGTATGTGGGAATGTCATTCATTGTCACATTGTTTTTATTGGCTTGTATGCTTTGTGCCCATGTGCCCAACAAGCTCCACCTGGGTGTCAACCTTGTTGGGAATCCTGCATAAAAGGCCAGTGTGATTCCATTAAAATTGAGTTCCTGTTTGACCCTCAACACGTGATCTTGTCTCGTGATTGGAGGGGAACTGCTATATTCACACTGAAGATTGCTATTCTCTTTATACTCCCCTGGGTTCTAATCACTAGCTCTTCTAAGATCTGTTCCTGCTACACTCTCCTGGAGGAGAGATCTTTCCCACACGGTCCTGGATGTCAGAGGTTCATACAGAGTGGAAGGAAGACGCGAGATTCCAGTTAAGCTATGGCAAGTGTGGAGTCTGCAGTGCTTGTGGTGTCTGGTGCTGTGCTTATGGTCCTCAGTGTCAGCTAGGAAGCATCCGTTGATGGAGGTGCCCAATTAGGGTGCCAGGTGATCAATTACTCCTGCATTTTATGTAGATAACCAGAGCCACTTGCCATTATTACATAATTAATGTGAATATGTTAACCAATATCAAACACCCAAGTTGATAGGGGAAAACATTTTTTTTTTAAATTGTGGGGATATTTATGGGGTGATAAATATTAAAATAATATGTTTTTTATAAAAATGAACAAAAATGAATTTAATATTTTTTATTATATCAAAAATGTATATCTCGGCACTGTCCCCGAATTTAATAATAAGCTGAGAATTTCCCACTATTTCGATTCTCTTAGATCCTAGAAGCCGATCATCAGAGGATTTTATTCCACACAGTAAATCACAATACTTGAAGGAATATAATTTATTGTGACAATAATAATAAAAATAATACTATGTAACATGCGTGATAATAATCAGTGAATATTTAGGTATAACATAGGCATACAATATGGCAATGTTTAAACATATACAGCGACTAAAAAGTAACCAATTGTCAAGACTTAACAAAATTTATGATAGGATGCTTCACTTAGAAAGCAACTTCACACAGAATACAGAACTCACAGCACAGCGAGAAGCCATAAAACCTTGGCTAACAGTTAGAGCACACTGATTAACTCTTCCAATGCTGGCTAGAATCCTACTAGGCATATAATATCATATTCTATTGCAATTTTCAATTAAAGTAATGTTCATACAGATCATTAACCATTCCTGGAACCATCCAATAAGAATAATCTACCAGATTTTACATTAGCCGAATTTTAACTTCCCTACATAAGATGCACTATCTTATTTCAGAGCAAATCAATACATCTGGATAAAAACATCGGTATGCTAACTTGTGAAAAATGTATTACTAAAATCTTATCTCTGTTCCACCTGCAGTAATGGAATTTTGATAACCATATATTCTTTAGTTAACTAAGATTTCTAATGATTGACCGAGATTTATCCAGGCATATATTTCTGCTAATAGTACAATTTTAATTAATTTAAATTAATTAAATAAAACCAGCATAATTACCAGTTATGTTGTAGATGCTCTTATCAGATGCTTTTATCAGATGAATAGATAGTGCCAGGAACTTGAATGGTAGTTTGATTGATGTATATAGGATTGTATGTAATAGAAAAGTGGTGTTGGTTAGAAAGTAATAGGTGTCTAGGAAATTGTTTCTTAAGTTGTTTCAAGAGAGTTTGAATGTGTTCAAAGAGTATAAGTCTTTGAATGTCAGATTTGAGTGTCAGTCCCAGAGTGTCTCCTCAATGTGTGTCCTGAATCTGAGTGTTGAACTTCCTCAGGAACACAAAATAAAATGCAATATACAACAGTCACCCAAAAGTGAATATGCAGCCTAAATGACTCCACCTCAAGTCCTTTGGGTGATTGTTATGTATTATATTTTATTTTATTTGTAACCTCGAGGAAGTCCACTAAGATGGAAGAAAAGTGTTTGACCATTTTTATTTATTTAATTTTGTTGTATTTATTATTTTGATATTTGCATACAATAAAGTATTTGAATTGCTTTGGATGGTGACCAGTCTGTCAAATTCTCAGCTTTGGACTTCACAAATGGTGAATGGTAAGGTAGGAAGGCTATTGAACCTCCCCCCCCCCAACCTTGACCAGGGAAGGCACCCCATGGCACAAAATCTTCAACATTCCTGTCAGTGCAACAGTGCAATTCTTGAGCGCAAATGTCATTGTACTATACTGTGCTTTAACCTATCCCTTAAAGAAACATAGCTGAATCCAAAATATTTGTGCATTCAGAAAATGGAAAGTGCATGCAAAACTATTTAGCATTCTTTTTATAGCCCTCTTCAGTTTTGTAAGAGTTGATTATCTTTATGTTACTAGACAATGCTAGTTCAATGTTCTTACCCAATCCACAGGATACAGTAAAATATACACTGTTTGGCCTTGTAATATGTATAGGTAAGTAAATGTCTTCTTTCCTGGTAGCGTACAAATTAATTTCCTTCCCAACAAAACTTAGCTTAGCCCCAGCCAATGAGAAAGCAGCTCTCTAGGAACATGGAGGACTAGCCACAGGTTTATTTCTCAGCCATTTCCCAGTATTGACTACAATGAATTCAAAATGTTATGGCAAGACAGGAGGCTTCATATTTAACCTTATTTAATGGCAATCCGGACCAGCCCCCCCTCCTCTCTGCTTCCCTGGTGTGGTCTCTCCCACGCAACTCTCTCTGGGAGGAAGTGACACAGGGCAGCCCATGCTGCCAAAAAGAATAGGGGCCTGGACCCTGCTTACAAACACCCTCCGGGTGGCCTTTGTACCAGCCGGTGGGCCTCCTTAGTGTGCGTCCCCAGGATACGCCGGGGGGGGGGGGAGTTATCAAGGGCAGCGACAGCCTATATATACACCCTGTTCCAAATTATTATGCAAATTCTATTTGAGTGTCACAAATATTAAATATTTTGTTTTTCAGTTTAACTCATGGATGGCATTATGTCTCAGGGCTCTTTTGATCACTGAAAACAATCTCAGACACCTGTGATGAGAGCAGCTGCTAAAATACCATTACATAGCAGCAAACAGATATTTGAAGCTGCTGGTGCCTCTGGAGTCCCACGGACATCAAGGTGTAGAGTCCTCCAGAGTCTTGCAACTGTGCATAAACCTTCTATTCGGCCACCATTGACCAATGCTCACAAGCAGAAACAGCTGCATTGGGCATAAAAAATACATGAAGACTAATTTTCAAAGTCCTGTTCACTGATGAATGCCATGTAACCCTGGATGGTCCAGATGTATGGAGTAGTGGATGGTTGGTGGACGGCCACCCGGTTCCAACAAGGCTGCGGCGTCAGCAAGGCGGTGGTGGAGTCATGTTTTGGGTCGGAATCATGGGAAGAGAGCTGGTCAGCCTCTTTAGGGTCCCCGAAGGTGTAAAGATGACCTCTGCAAAGTATGTGGAGTTTCTGACTGACCACTTTCTTCCCTGGTACAGAAGGAAGAACTTGCTTTCCGTAATAAAATCATCTTCATGCATGACAATGCACCATCTCATGCTGTAAAGAATACCTCTGCATCATTGGCTGCTATGGGGATAAAAGGAGAGAAAGTCATGGTGTGGCCTCCATCCTCCCCTGACCTCAATCCTATTAAGAACCTTTGGAGCATCCTCAAGCAAAAGATCTATGAGGTGGGAGGTAGTTTACATCCAAACAGCAGCCTGGGAGACTATTCTGATATCTTGCAAACAAATTCAAGCAGAAACTGTTCAAAAACTCACAAGTTGAAGCTGCTATCAATTAAGCGGTCCTATGTTAAAACGTAACGTGACCTGTTAAAATGTTTAAAAAGTTAAAATGTTGTTATAAGTTTGATTGAAATAGCTTTTGATTTCAGTAAATATGCTGCAAACACAGCATATGACAATTTTCAGTTCTTTACAACCTATAAAGTGTTTTGAAACTTACTGTGCATAATAATTTGGAACAGTGCATTGTAAGTTTTTTTATGTTTAAAAAAAGTACTGTTATCATTAGGAGGTTTGTTCAATTAAATTTGAATTGTACTCTTAATAGTTGATGACATGAGAATTATGCTGACTGTTATTTACATCAATTATTTAGGTGAATGAGAAAAATATAATTTGCATAATAATTTGGAACAGGCACTTTTGATGCAAATATGGTGCATGAATGGACACAGAGGGCACTATGCCTCGTGGGAACACCAATGTCGCCATTTCAGCTGAACAGTTGGCAGAGCTGTCTTTACAGGCTATAGGTCTCGACCATTGGACAATTGGAACTCGGGCAATACCTGCTTTCATCTCAGACAAATTTTCCCCTCTCAAGGATCTATTGAAGGATATGGGTCTGCTTCCCTCCTCGGTTGTACTGCTACAGGTAATGGACTTTCCTTATTCTCATGTACCTATTGCAGGCAGGTTAACCCATTTTACCCAACAGTGGTCTCAACTCACTTGGGATCCTTGGATTCTTCAAACTGTGTCCGGTTTCCTTTTAGACTTTATGGACAATCCAATACAGGTTTCTTCCCCTGCTCCGATCAGGATGTCCCATTTGGACGATGCAACCTTACAGGTCGAACACGACAAACTAGTCACCAAGGGTGCTATCGATTGATCTCACTCCCCTCAATGCTTCATAAGCAACATGTTTCTGGTCAACAAAAAGTCCAGAGACTTTTGACCAGTCATCAATTTAAAGGAGCTGAACAAGTACATTATGTACAGACATTTCAAGATTAAAGGTATCCATCTGTTACGTGACCTACTCTGCGACAGAGATTTGTTCTCCTGTTTTGACCTCAAGGATGCTTACCTCATGGTATTAATAGCACCTATGCATCGCAGTTTTCTTCAATTCCGTTGGCATCAGGAACTATGGCAGTTCACCTGCCTTCCATTTGGCATTACTCCAAAATGGAAGGCAGGCCTACTTAGTGTGCGTCCCCAGGATACGCCGGGGGCTCATGGGAGTTATCAAGGGCAGCGACAGCCCTATTGGTCATATATATATATGTATATATATATATATACAACCTGTTCCAAATTATTATGCAAATTCTATTTGAGTGTCACAAATATTAAATATTTTGTTTTTCAGTTTAACTCATGGATGGCATTATGTCTCAGGGCTCTTTTGATCACTGAAAACAATCTCGGACACCTGTGATGAGAGCAGCTGCTAAAATACCATTACATAGCAGCAAACAGATATTTGAAGCTGCTGGTGCCTCTGGAGTCCCACGGACATCAAGGTGTAGAGTCCTCCAGAGTCTTGCAACTGTGCATAAACCTTCTATTCGGCCACCATTAACCAATGCTCACAAGCAGAAACAGCTGCATTGGGCATAAAAAATACATGAAGACTAATTTTCAAAGTCCTGTTCACTGATGAATGCCATGTAACCCTGGATGGTCCAGATGTATGGAGTAGTGGATGGTTGGTGGACGGCCACCCGGTTCCAACAAGGCTGCGGCGTCAGCAAGGCGGTGGTGGAGTCATGTTTTGGGTCGGAATCATGGGAAGAGAGCTGGTCAGCCTCTTTAGGGTCCCCGAAGGTGTAAAGATGACCTCTGCAAAGTATGTGGAGTTTCTGACTGACCACTTTCTTCCCTGGTACAGAAGGAAGAACTTGCTTTCCGTAATAAAATCATCTTCATGCATGACAATGCACCATCTCATGCTGTAAAGAATACCTCTGCATCATTGGCTGCTATGGGGATAAAAGGAGAGAAAGTCATGGTGTGGCCTCCATCCTCCCCTGACCTCAATCCTATTAAGAACCTTTGGAGCATCCTCAAGCAAAAGATCTATGAGGTGGGAGGTAGTTTACATCCAAACAGCAGCCATGGGAGACTATTCTGATATCTTGCAAACAAATTCAAGCAGAAACTGTTCAAAAACTCACAAGTTGAAGCTGCTATCAATTAAGCGGTCCTATGTTAAAACGTAACGTGACCTGTTAAAATGTTTAAAAAGTTAAAATGTTGTTATACGTTTGATTGAAATAGCTTTTGATTTCAGTAAATATGCTGCAAACACAGCATATGACAATTTTCAGTTCTTTACAACCTATAAAGTGTTTTGAAACTTACTGTGCATAATAATTTGGAACAGTGCATTGTAAGTTTTTTTATGTTTAAAAAAAGTACTGTTATCATTAGGAGGTTTGTTCAATTAAATTTGAATTGTACTCTTAATAGTTGATAACATGAGAATTATGCTGACTGTTATTTACATCAATTATTTAGGTGAATGAGAAAAATATAATTTGCATAATAATTTGGAACAGGCACTTTTGATGCAAATATGGTGCATGAATGGACACAGAGGGCACTATGCCTCGTGGGAACACCAATGTCGCCATTTCAGCTGAACAGTTGGCAGAGCTGTCTTTACAGGCTATAGGTCTCGACCATTGGACAATTGGAACTCGGGCAATACCTGCTTTCATCTCAGACAAATTTTCCCCTCTCAAGGATCTATTGAAGGATATGGGTCTGCTTCCCTCCTCGGTTGTACTGCTACAGGTAATGGACTTTCCTTATTCTCATGTACCTATTGCAGGCAGGTTAACCCATTTTACCCAACAGTGGTCTCAACTCACTTGGGATCCTTGGATTCTTCAAACTGTGTCCGGTTTCCTTTTAGACTTTATGGACAATCCAATACAGGTTTCTTCCCCTGCTCCAATCAGGATGTCCCATTTGGACGATGCAACCTTACAGGTCGAACACGACAAACTAGTCACCAAGGGTGCTATCGATTGATCTCACTCCCCTCAATGCTTCATAAGCAACATGTTTCTGGTCAACAAAAAGTCCAGAGACTTTTGACCAGTCATCAATTTAAAGGAGCTGAACAAGTACATTATGTACAGACATTTCAAGATTAAAGGTATCCATCTGTTACGTGACCTACTCTGCGACAGAGATTTGTTCTCCTGTTTTGACCTCAAGGATGCTTACCTCATGGTATTAATAGCACCTATGCATCACAGTTTTCTTCAATTCCGTTGGCATCAGGAACTATGGCAGTTCACCTGCCTTCCATTTGGCATTACTCCACTCACAAGCTCTATCATATATCTAGATGATATCCTCCTTATGGCACAGGACCTGGAGACTCTGCGCCTTCATACGGACATGACCTTAACCCTTCTACAGAATCTCAGATGGTTCAATTTCTCAGATTTCAGATATATTCTGTTCAGGCAGTCTTACAACTCAATCCTACAAAAATCAAATCCATCAAAAAAATTAAATGGAAGCCATTAGTCTCTCCATCATTTCACGATTTGTCTTGTATGATCAGCCTACTCTCAGACAATATTCCCTGCTCCCTTATATTGTTGGGTGATGCAATACCTGAAGACACGTTACTTGTATCAGTTCATATTTTACAATCAACAGATCTCTCTCACAGATGAGGTCCGACTAGAACTCAACTAGTGGCTACACCATATGGAAGCCTGGAATGGGACGGATATCTTCGGATCGCAACCCGACTTCATTCTGGAGTCAGATGTCAGCCTCCTTGGATGGGGTGCAACTTGGGAGCCAACAGGCGATTTCCACCCACTGTCACTATGAGGTTATCTCTGACTGGTGGCCTGGAATGTCTCAGTACTTTTGTCTACTGCTCAAAGATTCCTATGGGATTCATGGGCTCCAGGAACTATACGTTCTTACACCTCTGCCTGGAAGAGCTGGAGTGGCTGGTGTTTGGAAAGGGATATTGATCCATTTTCAGCTTCTCTAACTAATATTATGAACTTTTTGTCCTTTTTTTTGTGGACCAGGGGAAATCCTATCAGTCGATTAATGTGTTTCATTACACTATTTCTGAGGTACATGTTCTTACTGACAATTCTTCAGTTGGTAAACATCCTTCAGTTTGTAGACGTCTGCGTGACATTCGTTTTGCAAGGCCTTCAGCTCCTAAATATAATCAATTTTGGGATGTGGTTCATGTGTTGTCCTTCCACGAGGCATGGCCATCTAATGAGGCACTTTCTCTCTGCCAGCTGTCAGCCAAATTAGTATTTCTGCTTTGTTTGGTCGTCTTCAGGAGAGTCTCTGACATAAGAGCATTTGACTTCACACCCTTGACTTTTCTCCTGAAGGTGTTCGTTTCATCATTACCAGACGCACTAAGACCAAGTCATCTATGGTTAGTTACCCTTATTTTCCTGATAGACCCACTTTCTGTGCAGCTTGTAATGTGCAACATTACATCTCTTGCACTCCCATTCTTTGGGCACCCATGGGTCCCCTGCTTGTATCATGTGTCCACACAAGCTGTTGCTTGCATAAAATGGCTTCTCGCATTAGCTGGCATAGATGCGTCTTTTGGGGTTCATTCTGTTAGAGGCGCTACTACCTTTTAGTTTAGAAAGTCACCCGATGTTTCCATGTCTCCCTTTCTTGATTGTAATACCCCAACACTCAGAATTTAGGATAGCAAGGGACAAGACTAGGATATAACATATTACCGGGCCTTAGAATGGCCGGACTAAACGTCAGACAGAGCTAAAGAGTAATCATAGACTAGCCAAGGTCAGGGTAATGGAGAGACAGCGAAAACGAGAACTAGCCAGAGTCAGGTACACGGTAATCAGTCAGACGGGCAAACAAGACAGGAAAGGGTTAAAGATAAACTCAGAGTCAGGAACAAAGCCAAGGTCAATACCAGAATTAACACAATAGATCAAGGAAAGCACTAAGGGGTTATGAAACAGAAACCATTATAGGGCAAAGTGGAAACGGATAGGGAAGTTTAAATATCCTTTATTTAACATTTGATTGACCCACATCATGCATCCACCCCCAAAACATGCATGTGTGGGGGTGCCGGAACGACGTGGGCCAATGGAAGCCTGAATACACCCCTTTAAGAGTGAGCTCGTGACACGAGCCTGGCTCCTAGTGTGAGGCGGGCTGCGTGATCTCTCACTTCGGTCAGTGGCCGGGCCCCGCTCAGAAGAGGAGATCGAACGCAGCTCATGTGGAGGCAGAAGTGCTGAGGACCACAGCCTGCACCCGGATAAGGTAAGTACCACCACAGTTCTCCACATATTAAAAGAGCAAATATGAAGCCTTCTGTCTTTCCATAAAATTCGGGATTATTCTAGCTTTAGAATATTTTCCCACCTGACTTGATTTCCCTTCCTTTCTAGTTTTCTGATATTGAACTTCTGTTCATTTTTCTGTCTGATGTTCTATTTGCCTGATTACTTAACTATTTTGTCAGCTAGTTAGTATTGGCATTTTTCTAGTTATACGATTGTGTAGTACTTTGAGTTAGCATACTACTCAGTATTTAAATGTTTGCCTATGTATACCTAGTCCAAGTGACTATACTTTCATGATGTTTCTTTTCTTTCTAGTGTGAAGTCTGCTGACCCGCTCATCTGACCATAGTTGATTTCGTTTTTCTGTTTAAATGGTTGACTTCTTCATGCCTGTTTACATGGTTGACTGCACTTTCATTGGCTGCATCAAGAAAGAGGAGCTGGGAGGAGTCTGAGGAGCCTATTATATTATGATATGCCTTCTGATTGGTTCTTTCTTTTCTATGTATTTTAACTGTATTTTAACTTTTCTGCTGGGAGGTTCAGTAAAAAAGGTTAAAGCAAATATCCACCTCCTGTCTATAATAAAATTTAGATTATTCAGTTACTAAAGCTAGAATAATCCCACATTTTAGGAAATACCTACACAGGATTATATATATATATATATATATGTAATGGACCGTTTTGCATACAAGAGGTTAAAAACTGTTTAGGCGATATTCCCCTTTTTCAGATGCACAGACAGCTACTGCAAGCACCAATCTCCCGAACGGCAAACCCATGAATTCACCAACTCCCGAACTGCACCAAGGGAATACTCGAAACTCCCGTCCTGCATATCAAGTAGTGCTCCAAACTCCCGAACTGGAGACACACGAATAGCTGTTGTCAGACGAACAGGAAAAGCCCCCAAGCGGCTGGCAATCAGTCTCTAACAGCATACAGTAAATCCCCCCCAAAGACGAGACAACACTTCGGTTTGAGGGTCAAGCAGAATCTGGTTTACTGGGGCTATCTGCCCGGCTTTTATGCAGGTCTCCCACCAGGTGGACACTCCCCTAGGGGACCAAATGGTAAACTGGGAAACATATTGGCTCTTAGCCAATCACAGACATACACCTTTAAACACTCCCACAATTACATCACAATTCCTCCTCTCTGTCCTGGACATAATTGGGAAGTAATCCACTTATCTCCCAGGACAGAGGCAAAACTCCATTAACCACATGGCAGTAACAATACAGTAAAATACATAAAATTACATACAGCCACATTTATGACCTAAAACATATACATTCTACATATCCCCAGATAGCTTAGATCTGAGCGCACATTACTACCGAATGGCGCTCAGATCACATACATACAGTTCAAAGTCTTTCCCATAGTCTTTCGTTACACAAATAGGCTCCATGGCTTAGCTATCTGGGGGATGCTGTTCATCCGGCAAAACTACCAAATGAACAGTCATTCGGTTCTGCTTACCGAATGGGAAGGTAAGGAGGCTGGCGGCTCAGCGGTGTTCGCGCCAATAAGTGTCCGTTTTCAGTTCCATAGTTTGGGCGCTGAACACCACTGGCCGTTCGGGAGGTAAAATTGCCGCTGCCACGTGTTCAGCAGACGAACAAAGGCCACCCAGCGTTCATCAATTAAGCTGTGGTTAACCGCAGCTTTTGGGCGGTCAATTGACGGCACACTCCAGCTCCCAGGTGGTCCATCGTTCGGTTGTTTGTTCGGTAGATGGAATCTACCAAACACCCTGGCAGAAAGGCACGAATAAACCTTTCAGCAGGGAGAATAACAGCTCTGAACTGCAGGGCCATAATCTAACGAGAGCAGGCGAGCAACCAGGCTTCTCCAGTGCACAGTGGCGAGGTTGGTTCCGCCACAATATATATATATGATGGGACACACAATACAGTTGAATAACTGTACTCACTGTGAACAAGGTACAGCAAAACTAGAAACCACAAACTGATATCACACAGGTTAAAATAAGTGTATTGTGGTAGATGCTAATTTGTAATTTTTAATAGCATTTAAGAAAATAGATAAAAAGAACTTTCTCTATATTTGAAAAATTATGCTATAATTCCTGTAACGGTAACAGAGAAGGTTAAAAAAAAAACACTAGTACTGGTGGCCCATTTGACTTGATATTTAGCTACCTCCATTCCAACTTCCCTAATTCTTCTCCTGTGTTCTAGTATCTCTCACTGCCTTGCCCAGAGGGACTTTGCTCGTACAGTACAATTGTTTAATAGAATTGTTGCTAGAAAGGGGAGAAAAGAGGTGTCAATATCAAGCAGGAATTCCCTATGATATATAGATGTCTGGTTTAATTATGTCCCTGAAGAAACATTTGAAATCTAATATTATATTTTTCCCTGAAGAAAAATGTACACTCTAATATTAGTGGCTTGACCAATTGTTATGTCAGCAATATGTACTTTACATAAAAGAAAATTGAAAACATTAGTTTATATCAGCATTTTACCACAATTTAATGCTGGTGGACTGAGTAAACTTCAGCATTGAAGAAGGGTGTTTGGACACAATTTAATGCCAGAGATCTAAGCATGCATATGATGAAAAGGCGTATATGGACACAGACAAGCTTAAATATTTAACTCATTGCCAACTGCACATAAATTGTGCAAATTAGGGGGAGTCAAAGGTTTCTACTGGTCGGTGTAGAGGAGGGACACCAGAATGTTATTTTACGTAGCCTCCTATTTATGGCACATAACTTGGAGGATGGATACCAGTGGCGAATCCAGGAGGGGGGCAATGGGGCAATTGACCCCCCGCCCTGCTGAGAAAATATGCCGCCAAAATATTTCACTTGTAAGGGGCCCAGCGAGCTCAGGCTCCTTACATACACACAGACCCGGTGAGTCACGGGGTCTTTGCAGCGCTGTGCAGCAGGAAGGGGACAGGAGGCTCTCAGTCTTCTCCTCTATGTCTGCTGCCGAGTGCCGGCTTTCAGAGCGTTGCCATGGTACCGGCACTCGCGGAAAGTGCCTTTACCCAGCTGAGCTGCAGAGGTGAATTCTGAGACCCTTTTGAGCGCAATGGGACCACCAGGCAATACAGTGCCACACTGGGACACTTAAATATATATTAAAATAAAATATTAAACAAATATATATATATATATAATAATGAAATTAAAAAGGTGTTCCCACTCTGCAACACTCTGCCCCAATCCTAAACTTCAAAGTCTCTCTCACACTACACACGATGCACCCCTCACAATCACACACACTGCTCCCCTCACAATCACACACACTGCAGGACAAGCTGACCAAGAAGAAAAACATGGGTGTATGAAGATGAGAATCACATCGTATTGTGAAAATGATCATAAGATTCCCCACAATTGTCATTGTGTACATAACAGAAAGTATTGCAAACAAGAGTTTTTGTACTGTTGGTGTTGCATCAAAGCCAAAAAGAATAAAACCTGTAATAAAAGTGTAATTTTCATTTTCAGCAATGTTTAGCTTGTGTTCCCTAAACCTACAGGGAAAACAAAAGTATACTAAAAGTTACATCGTTTGCAATCTTCCAAATGTATATTTAAACAGTTTTATACAAACCTGCATTTATTTTGAATAAATTTGGCTATAAACAGTGAGGACTTTCATCTGGACTGAAAATGTAAAAGCCATCAACAAACCATATCACATTTTTGTATGCAGACTATATGACTTTGACTACAAAGTCTCTCTCACACTACACACACTGTGCCCCTCACAATCACAAAAAATGGTTCCCTCACAATCACACACACTGCACTCCTCACAAGCACACAAACTACACCTATCACAATCACACACTGCGCCCCCCACACACTGCAACCCTCACAATCATACACTGCACCCCCCAAACACTACACCCCTCACACACTGTATCCCTCACAATGACACACACACACTGCACCCCTCAAAATAACACACTACACCCCACACACACTGCACCCCACACAATCCCATACACACTGCACTCCACACACACCCTGCAGCCCTCACACACACACACTGCACCCCTCACACACATACACTGCATCCCTTAAACATGCACACTGCAGCCCTTACTACACTACCCCATCTAACCCCTCACTACTGCCCCTATCCTCTACTACAGGCCCTATACAGTGGGCTGTAGTTGTTATTGTGCCTGTACGGTTACTTTAAATAATCTACTAGTGCCCCTCCTGAGATTAGGTTCTGGATCCGTTTCTGGATTAGGTTCTGGATCCCCTGCATCCGACACTACATTGGAGAAAAGTAATCAGATTGACTGCCACCATTCCTAAACCCCTAACTCGCCTCACATTGTGAGAGCATGGATGAACATTCAGCTTGTCTGTCTTAGGTATAGAAAATCTTCGGGACCCCAACCTGTCATTATTTAACCCATATTCCACAACTGCGGGATGGTGTAATATGTTGACAGGCAGTTGGAAGCCTGGGCAGGGGGAAAATGCAAGGCCATAAAATCCCACTAAGTAATCGCAGACAAACAATAAATGAGTAAGAAGAAATGAGGGTTCCATTGGTCCTCGAAAGACACCTGACTTTATTTTCCACCCCCATCACAGCCATAGTTGCATATATTTAATTAACTCCCAAATATTATCCCATCGTGTGAGGAAATAAGGAGCAATAGCACCAGTTCTAACCTGGTTAATAGAGCCTGGGAAATGTCATTACTTGTTTTTTTATTTTTAAATATGATTTGTATTTTTATATGGAATTAAACCAAAGTTCCAGATTGCCTAAGTCATGTTTGCTGGAGGTGACACTAGCCCCCAACACAAAACTGCAGATATTCTGTATGTGTAGCATTTCTAAAAGCAGAAGTGGGCATGGAGGTTGGAGTAACCCTTTAAATAACTACTCATATTGCAATTCTATGACAGTTTCTTGGAAATTCCCGGCGTTTGGCAATTTGCATTCAATTTCAAGTTCTGAGAATAATCCTAAGAATATTTTAAATAAACTGCTTCTTCTTATATATGATGTTCATGGTCTTTTGAAAGTCTTTGTTGCGAAAGCTGTATATGAATGGGTTAAATAGAGGTATTATAAGGCCATACAAAAGAGAAAGTATTTGATTCTGCAGAGAAGAATCAGTTGAGGTTGAAAACAGATAGTTGATAATTAAAGTACTAAAATAAACAGTTACCACTGTCAGATGAGATCCACAAGTTGAAAAAGTCTTGTATCTGCTATTTGCTTTAGAAATACTCAGTACAGCCCTGATAATACAGATATACGAAATAATTATAAGAATGAGGCTCCCCACTATTACAGTTCCTCCTACAAGAAGTGAAAAAAATTCATTTGACTTAGTGTCACTGCAGAGTTTCACAATTGGTGGAATATCACAGAAGAAATGATTTATTCTACGTTCCTTGCAGAAGGGCATTTTAGCTAAACGAACAGTGTGTACAAGGGAATTAAAAAATCCAACTGTCCATGAGAACAATGTTAGCTGGATGCAAAAATGATGTTTCATGCGCATTGAGTAAGACAGGGGGTGGCATATAGCAATGTACCTATCGTATCCCATAGCTGAAAGAATGCAACACTCAGAACTTCCTAATCCAATAAAGAAAAACATCTGAGTAAAGCAACCCACAAAAGAAATGCTTCTGTCCTCCCATAGGAAGTTCTTCAGAGTGTTCGGAACAATCGTTGTAGTGTAGAAAATTTCAATCAAGGACAGGCTGACCAAGAAGAAATACATGGGTGTATGAAGACGAGAATCATGTCGTATTATGAAAATGATCATAAGATTCCCCACAATTGTCATTGTGTACATAACAGAAAGTATTGCAAACAAGAGTTTTTGTACTGTTGGTGTTGCATCAAAGCCAAAAAGAATAAAACCTGTAATAAAAGTGTAATTTTCATTTTCAACAATGTTTAGCTTGTGTTCCCTAAACCTACAGGGAAAACGTAAAAAGTTTTAAAAAGTTAAATCTTTTGCAATCTTCCAAATTTATATTTAAACAGTTTTATACAAACCTGCATTTATTTTGAATACATTTGGCTATAAACAGTGTGGATTTTCGTTTGGACTAAAAATTTAAAAACCATCAACAAACCATATCACATTTTTTATGCAGACTATATGACTGTAAGTGGAGATTGTAGCTTCTATTAATCCACAGTCTTTGGTACTTACAGACATTTCAGGGATTTATTCAGTACTATGAAACATAGAAGGAAATTGACAAGGTAAATGCACTTTTTACATCAAAATATACTATAATAATAATAATACTATAATAATAAATTACAGCTAAACATATATTTTTCAAATCCCTTATCTCCACAACTTTCAGTTTTGTCAATAGTCCTTCAGGTCTGCTGTATGGCAGTGCCCAATTCATAAGGGTTTATTTGCTAAAGTGGGGATTCAAAGTGAAATCAAAGCAAATTTCCAATTTAAAGTGGATGTGTCAGTTGGAGATCCAATGTGGGTCTAGTGGCTGCAGAGAGCAGGGGAAGGTAAGTTTTATAGTGAGGGAAAAAAGTATTTGATCCCTTGCTGATTTTGAACGTTTGCCCACTGACAAATAAATGATCAGTCTATAATTTTAATGGTAGGTGTATTTTAACAGCGAGAGACAGAATAACAGAAAAAAATCCAGAAAAACACATCAAAAAAGTTATAAATTGATTTGCATGTCAATGAGTGAAATACATATTTAATCCCCTATCCACCAGCAAGATTTCTGGCTCCCAGGTGTCTTTTATACGGGTAACGAGCTGAGATTAGGATCACTCTCTTAAAGAACTCTACTATAGACTGATCATTTCTTTGTCCGTGGGCAAACGTTCAAAATCAGCAGGGGATCAAATACTTTTTCCCTCACTGTACTTACCTCAAGTTATCCCTTATGACCTCCATCAGGTTCTGAGGTTTCATTTGCAGGAGTCACCTGTAAATGCACACAAGTACAAAATCGATGTCTTAAGAGAATCCTGCGATACCACCGGATCCTCCACAGACAGAGTCTGAATCCCACAGGCATCATTTGCATCATTTGTGACAGAGCTCCACCTTTGGGCTTGTTCATAAGACAAAGAAGTCCGTACTTTGCCTTATGGTATCTTTGGATTGTGTTGGAATTTCATTGATCAGTATTTCATACAAAAATATGTCTTTAAGAATTACTGAAAAGTGGCAGATCCACTTTAACCCCTTAAGGACCTGAGGAGTGCTATGCCATCCTTGGGGACATGGCTCTAAACGTCGGCGGGCGGCATAGAACGTCCCTGCCATCAAGGGGACTTACCTGCTCGCTGACGATCTCCTGCCTCCTGGCGATCACGATGGGGGGAATTTCCGGGCATGCCAGGCAGTCCCCCTGCGTCTGATCTTACCCTCCTGGGCCATGTGATTGCAAGGTCCTTGAGAGGACCTTACTATCACATGGACAGAATAGCCGTCCATAGCAGTGCCAGCATGGGGACTGCCTGAAATAAAGTTAAATAAAGTTCAAACACAGTGTAAAATAAAATAATATATACTTAGATTGTCTGGTGTCTGTGTCCACATGTGTCACTGTGTCCACATGTCTCACTGTGTCCACATGTCTCACTGTGTCCACATGTCTCTGTGTCCCTAGTATCCTAGTGACATGGGTAACACTGAGACATGGGAACACAGAGAGAAATGAGGACACTGAGACACTGGGAGACTAGGGGACTGGCGACATGGGGACACTGACACTTTGATACATAGAGACACTGATGCCAGGCTTACCTTCCAATTCTTTGGACAGACATGTTCCCTTTTTGGGCATGTTCGCCCATTTTGGCAGTTCTGGCCACGTGATTCGTGTCAGTGGCCCACCCTTTTACCCCACCCATTGACTTCCTGCTTCACTGGACACTGCTGTTAGGGGGTATGAATTTACTTCAAAGATGAAAGCATAAATTAGAGAGAGATTAGCATAGAGTATGTGTTTTCTTATAGCTGCATCCTTTGAGTTTCCCTCCAACACCATCTCCATCAGATACATGATGCTTGGGAGGTATGACTGTTTTTGTGTTTTTGGTCGATACGATCCTGTATTTAGGCTCCATCATAATTGTCAGCACCAGGCCCACTGAGCTCTTACCCTGGCCCTGTGCAGAGGTGTCCCCCAGGAGATACTTCTTTAGTGACCAGGAGCTACTTGCAGTGACCCTAGGGGTAGCAAGAGAAAAAAATGCAAATACACAGGATTCCCTCCAGTGACCAAGCGGTAACAGGAAGTGGCAGAAGAATTCCATCTCCATTATCAGTTTCTATTATTTATCTGGCAATCCACAGCATATGTAAATATATATATACCATAGGGTATATATATTGCATAGTGTGGTTGTCAGATGCCCCCTTCCACCTTTCTATACCTTTTTGCAAAGCCTTAGCCAGAAATATGGCACTCTCCATTTCAGCCAGAACAGCGCTATGGCTAAGATCCTGGGCAGCAGATGCTTCTTCTAAATCCAGTTTGTGTGCCTTACCCTTCCACGGAGACATGTTATTTTGAAAAATTATGGACGAATGCATAAAGAGAGCAGCCGAAGGCAGAAGAGTATTTCTTCCACAAGATCGCAAACCCAGAGGATCCTTTCATTTCAAAAGATACCCAGATTATTCTTCCTTTCGTGACACGAGATCTTACAAGCTGGGAAGAGAGTATGGAAGATCCCAGCCATAAAGAAGAGGTCAGTCATCTACAAGAGGTGAAAAGTATTGAGGCTCTTTATTCCATAAGAATCCCAGATCCTTATGATGGGTTATCCCCCCAGTCAGGAGGAGTGGGGGCACGTCTGCTATTATTTCAAAAAGCATGGGAGCAATCCACAACAGACAGATGGGTATTGGATATTATAAAAAGAGGATACCTTTTAGAATTTTCCAGAACTCCTCCAAGCCACTAATTTCAAAGGACAAAATGGCCAGGAGAGGAAGAGAAAAGAAAAGCCTTAAAATAATTAATTTCTACACTCCAGGAAAAATGGGTCATCATACAAGTTCCTCGGTTTCAACAGGGTCAAGGTTTCTATTCCCATTTATTTCTCACCAAAAAAGGCTTCAGGAGGATGGAGACCAATCCTAGACTTACACAGGTTAAATCAGTTCCCAAATATCCGCAGGTTCAAGATGGAATCCATCCAATCCACCATACAGGTAGTTTTCCCAGGTCAGTGGCTAATTTCTATAGACTTGGCAGACGCCTATTTTCATATCCCCATCGCTATGGATCATCAAAAGTTCCTTCGATTTGTGGTAGAGAAAGGACATTTTCGATTCCGTGCCCTTCCAATCAGTCTCAGCATGGCTCCAAGTTCATTCTCCAAAGTTCTGGTAGACTTAATCGCAGAACTCCGAAAGCAGGGTATAGCCCTTTACCACTACCTAAACGACATCCTTATTCTGGCAGAAAACAAAGATACCCTTTGGATCCATGGGCAATGCTATATTATTTTCCTTCAACTTCATGGTTGGAAGATCAACCAGAAGAAAAGTCATCTACAACCATCTCAGAACATAAAATATTTGGGAGCCATGTTAAATACAGGCACAGTACAGCTGTCTCCAGAAAGAGGTACAAAGCTGATAAGGAAAGTCAGAAACATGTTGGTGTCCAATGTAACTTCAGTGGAGAAATGCATGAGTCTTCTAGGTTCAATGTCTTCAACCATAGGTCTCACAAGATGGGCACAATGGAGGATGAGAAAATTCCAGAAAAATTGTATTCACCAATACAACCCATCAACATTACTCCTCAGGTTCATCAGTCCCTGATGTGGTGGCTTCACAAGATGTTCCTGTTCAGAGGGTTCCCCCTGGGGAACATCCCTTGAACTGTTATAATTACAGATGTGAATCAATGGAGATGGGGAGCTCATCTTCAAAACCATTTCATACAAGGAAAATGCTATTTCCTCCAACCTCTTGGAACTTATGGCGGAATATTTCCTTCCTCTTCTCCTCCACACTTAACTGCTTAACTGCTAGAGAATTACCTGAGAATCTGGAGGAACTCATCACTTACCTATCTCTTATAGATGAGAGAGGCAAAACACGAGAGAAAGACCTAGAAGACCTGCTGTAAGATTAGCTCCTACCTTCCCATCAGATTCCATGACTTTAGCAATTCCGGAACCAATGCAGTTAGGAGTGACTAGATTGTCTGAGGCAGAACGCATACATAGAAGGAGAGAGGAGTTATGTATGTATTGCGGAAAGAGAGGACATCTTTGTTTATCTTGTCCTGAAAGGCCAGAATACTCCAGAGCCTAAGGTCTAACAAGGGACCGGCCTTGGGTGTTTTAATTGAGTCCTCCATGACCATAAAATCAGAAAAAAGGCTTCTTATACCCATCACCTTGACACATGAGAAAAAAGAGATACATACTTCTGCTCTATTAGATTCCAGGGCTGTGGAGAGTTTTATAGATAATAACAACAGACAAAGTGCACTGTGCAAATATAAGGCACCTAAAGATATTGTAGTATGAAATGTGCCTCGGGCGATCAGGACACTATTTGGGACTACTACCTTATGGTATTTTATTCATTTGTATTTAATTTTAATCATTTTTTGTTTTGAAATAAATTGTTTTAATTTAACATGTCTTGTGAGTTCCAGCAAATTCCTGTTTTGTAAACAAGAGTTGTGCCCTCTTAACCCCTTAAGGACACATGACATGTCATGACTCCCTTTTATTCCAGAAGTTTGGTCCTTAAGGGGTTAAAGGCACAGTGCCCATAACACTGAGAACCCAGCTTTTTTGGCTCTCTAAAAGGTGAGTAGTAATCTGCATTATTTCAATTTGTATTTATGTACTGAGGATTTCAGTACATTTCCCTCTTTCTCTCCTGAGCACCTGTGTCTTCATATAGAAGACGTTTGGTATTATCTATAAATACCCCTGCGATTGTGACCTGAGCCTCTCCTTCCTAGGCTCTATGCCATATATTTAGTTTATTAACTATTCCCTTACTTAAGGGTAAGTGTTTAATATTAGCGCTCCACTGGATTTATTTGATGTGGTACATCTTTCCATTTAATGCACTCCACATTAATTGTATAGATAAAGCTGTTGCTCAAAAGTATTCCCTTACTCTCAAAGAAAGATCTACACACTTGGCCATCGAGGCCATAGATGGTAGACCTTTAGTGGAACCCACTATCACTAAAGAAACTGTTCCTATACTTATTACAGTTGGTGTTCTTCATAAAGAAATAATAGTCTTGCAGACCATTTCTTCACCTTCTTTCCCCATTGTTCTAGGTTACCCATGGCTAACCCTGTGATAGATTGGGAGAAGGGTGAAATAGTGAAGTGGAGTTCTTCTTGTGATAAGGGATGTGTTTCTGAGGTTAAACATCTCGGTACTATCAATGTTCCCCCTTCACCTCCTCTATCTATAATGATACCAGAGATGTATCATGATATAGGAGAGGTATTTGATAAAAAAGGAAGCTGATAAATTGCCCCCACATCATTCTTACGATTGTGCCATCGACTTACTTCCAGGTACCATGCCTCCTAGAGGTTCAGTATATCCTCTTTCTGAGAAGGAGAATACCATATTTGAGGAGTACATAAAAAAAAATCTTGCTAAAGGTTTTATTCGTAGGTCTTCCTCGCCAACTGGGGCAGGTTTTTTTTTCATGTCTAAAAAAGAAGGGCATCTTATTATCGATTATCGAGGGGCTCAATAAGATAACCGTCCGTAATGTGTATCATATACCCCTTATTTTAGAACTTTTTGATAGACTCAAAGGTTCTAGAATTTGTACTAAATTAGATTTGCGAGGGGCATATAATTTAGTAAGAATCAAACAAGGAGATGAATGGAAGACGGCCTTCAACACTCGGTATGGCCATTATGAATACACAGTGATGCCATTCGGTTTATGCAATGCTCTGGCCGTCTTTCAAGATCTCATAAATTATGTCTTAAGAGAGTATCTACATGAGTTTTTCATAGTATATACAGATGATATTTTGATATACTCCTCTTGTATAGATGAACATCACGAAAACAGTTAAGAAAGGTATTCCAAAAATTGTTAAGGAATGGTTTATTCTGCAAACTAGAAAAATTTCTCTTTAATCAATAAAAAGGGAAATTCCTGGGTTATGTTATATCAGAATCAGGGTTCCAAATGGATCCACAGAAATTGAAAACCATTAAAGATGGTGCTATTCCTTATGGGTGAAAGGCTATCCAGAGATTTATAGGATTCTCCAATTATTATACGAAATTTATCAAGGGATTTTCTTCTATCCATTTCCCCATTACTAACATGACTAAGAAAAGAAAGGCTAATCTAGTATGGACCTCAGAAGCATTGGATTCCTTTGATTCCCTCAAGGAAGAATTTGCTTTAGCCCCCGTTCTAATTCATGCTGACCCTTCTCTTCCATTTCTTTTGGAGGTTGACATTTCTGACTCAGGTATAATGGCTATACTATCTCAAAGAAAGTCTCCAGACCAACCTCTTCATCCTTGTGGTTTCTTTTCTAAAAAGTTATCCAATACAGAAAGAAATTATGAAATCGGGGATAGAGAATTGTTAACCGTTGTATGAAACCATGGTCTAGTATTTCTATTGATTTTATAGTGGAACTACCTGCTTCTGATTATCACGCTGTCATACTTACTACTGTTGAAAGATTCTCTAAAATGGCACATTTTGTACCTTTGCGTAAACTTCCCTCCTCAGTTGAATTGGCGGATATATTTTCTAGAGAAGTGTTCAGATTGCATGGTTTACCACAAGAAATAGTGTCGGACAGAGGTCCACAATTTATATCCCGATTTTGGAAGGAATTCACTACTCGTCTTGGTATTAAATTATGTCTCTCATCAGCTTATCACCCACAGTCAAATGGGGCCACTGAAAGAACTAATCAGTCATTGTAACAATATTTAATATGCTTTATTTCATAAACTCAGGACAATTGGGCGGCTTTGATTACCTGGGCTGAATATGCTCATAACTGTAAACAGAAAGAATCCACTAAACACAGCCCATTTTATCTCAATTATAGGTTTCATCTTACTGTTCTTCAAGCTTCGTTTTCTTCATCGGAATTGCCAGCTGTGAAGGATTATTTGGTGAACCTCAGGTTTGTAACAAGTTTACTAAACATTCCAATTCTCCTCCTTCTCCTGTCCTTGTGGAGGATCATGAGGAATATGTTGTTCAGTCCATAATTGATTCTTTTATCTCAAGGAGTATTCTGCAATATATGGTGCATTGGAGGGGTTATGGCCCTGAGGAACGTTCATGGGTGGATGTTCATGACGTCCATGTTGCGCGCTTACTCCGGGCTTTCCAGGCCTGTTTTCCTCCCTCATAGTCCGGGTGATTCCCGTCTTGTGGGCGGTCCTGAAGGGGGGTGGGTAATTTAAGGAATCCTATACTTACCTTGGCGATTGTCTGTTCCTCCGATCGAGCGGGCCACCTTCTTCAGCCTTCCTACTTGACCTGGTAGTGTCAACAGGTGCCAGACGCTGTGCGCATGCCCCTTCTTATGATGCGGTGCACGCGTACCGACGTCAGACTAAGGGCAGTACTCTTGGCGGGATTTACAAAAGTCCTCTTACGTTTTGGGGACGTGACTACATAAATCACGTCCCCAAACATATAAAAGCTCTCTTAACCAATGTTTCAGTGCCCTGTTGTGATTCTTAGCTTGCTAGTGTCCCAAGAGTGCATTTGTATCTGGTTTTGACTAGGCTTCTTCCCTTACTAGCCTGATTTCTGGTTCCCTTGACTTGGATCTGATATTTCGTATTTGCTGTTTTCTGGTTCCCTTTGGCCTGTTTTGACTATTCTCTTTATTCTTACCTTTAGTCCGGCACTTCTAAGTATCGGTTTAGGTAATTGTCCTTTTGCCTATCGTGGGGTTAATATTCTGTGTGTTGGGTCACTACATATTCATGACACTAACACTGTTATCTATCATAAATCTCTAAATCACACATCACATATACATATTTTTTTTTAAAGTAGACAACTCAGGGTATTCAAAATGGGGTATGTCCAGTCTTTTTTAGTAGCCACTGGCCAAAGTTAGCATTTGTATTTGTTTATTTATTAAAAATGCAAAAACAATTTTGAATGCTAACTTTGGCCAGTGTGTATGACTAAGTGGATACTAAAAAAGACTGAACATACTCCATTTGCAATACCTTGGGTTGTCTTCTTTTGCAAATAGTATTACAACAATGATATCATCAGTAAAAGTACCATTTGTGTGTGAAAAATGCAAAAAACATAAATTTAACTGACAACATTATCACTGTGATATGTTTTACTGTTTTGAAACACTAATATTTGGGTTCAGCGAAGTCTCCTGAGTAAAACTGTACCCCCATGTACAGGTTTTAGGAAATCATAGACAGTTACAGGGTTAAATACACGGCCTAGCAAATTAAATTCTCTGGATTTTTGGCCTGGGTTGTCAGGTAGGTCCCTCAAATTGCAATCAATAAAATGACTTTATTATGTAAAAATATTACATAAATATGCACGTAGAATTTAAATATATATACATATTTATATATTTGAAGTCTACGTGTATTATTATAATTATATAATAAAAATGTGTGATTTCTATAGTGCTTTTCTCCCTGTGAGAATCAAAGTACTTTTCAAACAGGCAAACATAAAGACATAAAAGTTAGGAGTTTCTGAAGGTCAGATGAGCGGACTGAATGCCTAATGGAAGAGGTGGGTAGCTTTTTTTTAAAAGTCTGTAATTATGGTGTTTCTCTGTGCACGGTAAAGAGTTCCAGAAGGTAGGGGCAGCGTGGCTGAATGCCCTGGAACCAGAGTATGTATTTATTCTTTTCACTGACAGGAGGGATTTGCTGTCTGTCTGAAGTGAATGGGATGGAATGTAGGATGTCAGATGTTCTTTCAGGTACTGTGGGTCTTGATTGTTTAAAGCTTTGAAGGTTAGCAGGCCAGTTTTAAAATATGTTCGCCATTTAATTGGAAGCCAATGCAGGGAGTGGAGAACAGGTGTTATGTGGCAGGAGCGAGTTTAATTAGTCAGTAGTCTGGCTGCTGCATTTCGTATAGTCTGAAGGCGATGCAGTTCTTTTTCTGGTAGGCCCAAGTAAAGTACACTGCAGCAATTTAATTTTATCTAGAGGATAAAAATGCATGGATTAATGTTGGCATATCATCCGGTGGAATTAAGTGTTGTAGCCTGGCTATGTTTTTCAGATGAAAGTAGGCAGATTTTATTACGGAGGAAATCTGCTATTAAACCCCTTCCCGGCCAAAGACGGAAATTTTCCATCAACCTTGTCCTTCAGTTAAGGAATGTTGACGGAAAATTTCCGTCATTTACTAAAGTTAACCACAGACCGCAGCAATCGAGGGGGGTTAACGTTGCTCTGGTCTGCCTCTGTATTAGAGGTAGACTGGGAGCACCCGATCGGGCTGCCCCAGCACTGGTGCTCACTCTGACAGGCTGTCAGAGCGAGCACATGTGCTGTATATATTTACCTTCCGCCTCCCTGCACTTCCAGGTTCTATGTGAAGTGCAGGGAGACGGATCAGAGCTGATCCTGCCCCCTGTGTAAAAAAAAAAAAAAATAATAAAGTTAAATTCCACCCCCACTTTCCCCTGCTTTAATAAAATTAACCCCTTCCCTGCCAATTGATCACTGACTACAGTGATCAATTGGCAGGGTACACATTTTAATGTCATCGGATTTTTTTTTTTTAACCCCCGAGGGTTAATTATTTTTTTTAACCCTCAGGGGTTAAATTTATTTTATTAATTAATTTAAGTATTTAAAAATTATATATTTAGCTAGCTGGGATGGGTGGATGTTAGTGGGGAATTGGGGAATTTGGTGTTAGGCTAACTAGGGGTTAACGTTAAAAAAAGTTTTAAAATAATCTTTAAAATGGTAAAAAAAAGTTTAAAAAAAATGTTTTAGTAACGTTTAAGTAAAAAAAAAAACACCCCCCTTTACTCAGTCTAAATAATAATGAACCCCTTCCCTGCCAGCTGATCACTGCCTACAGTGATCAAAATACAGATCACAGTATTATATTGTAATCTAATTTCATTTAACCCCTGAGAATTAACTTTTATTTATTTTTTAACCCTCAGGGGTTCAATTTATTTAATTAATTTAAATATTTTATAATTATATATATTTTGCTAGCTGGAGTGGGTGGGAGTTATGGGAAAGGAGGGAATTTACTGTTAGTGCTGCTAGCTAGGGGTTAACAGTAAAAGAAAAGTTTAGAAAAATTAAAAGTGAAAAAAAAGTTAAGAAAGTGTAAAACATTTAATAAGTAAAAAGAAAAGTTTAAAAACGGGTTTTACAAAGTAGAAAAAGTTTTACTAAGTAAAAAAATACATTAAAAAATGCTCATTACCACTACACTTGGTACAAGCTAGCGGAAAAATGATCCCACTCTAAAGTTCAAAATATGCCTTTTGAATTACCCTGGGATGTCTTCTTTAAGAAATGGTATGCCTTTATGGTGTAATTGTATTATATAGCCCTGTAAAATAGTCTAAAATGGGAGATGGACACAGCGTAAAAATTCAAAATTTGAAAATAACTGGAATGGCTGTGTCTCAAATGTGCCCCTTCAATGTCCACATATACCTGGCCAAGGTAAATATGGGGGTATTGCTGTACTCAGCCAACATAGCTGAGCAACTTATGAAGTATTATACAGTCGTAGCACACATAAGGTTTGCAAAATATACTGCGCAAACTCACTTTGTGTGTCAGAAAGGCAGAAAAAATGCTTATTACCACTACACTTGGTACAAGCTAGCGGAAAAATGATCCCATGTTAAGGTTCAGAATAGGCCTTTTGAATTGCCCTGGGATGTCTTCTTTAAGAAATGGTATGGCTTTATGGGGTATTTGGATTATATAGCCTGGTAAAATACTCTAAAATGGGACATGGACACAGCGTAAAAATTCAAAGTTTGAAAAGAACTGGAATGGCTGTGTCCCAAATGTGCCCCTCCGATGTCCACATATACCAGGCAAAGGTACATATGGGGGTATTGCTGTACTCAGCTGACATACCTGAGCAACATATGAATTATTATACAGTCGTAGCACACATACGATTTGCAAAATATACTGTGCAAACTCACTTGTGTCAAAAAGGCAAAAAAACGCTTATTACCACTACACTTGGTACAAGCTAGCGGAAAAATTATCCCACACTAAGGTTCAAAATATGCCTTTTGAAATACCCTGGGATGTGTTCTTTAAGAAATGATGTGCCTTTATGGTGTAGTTGTAATATGTAGCCTGCTCAAGTGCTCCAAAGTGGGAAATGGATGCATCAAAACCCTCCATGAAAATTCACACTTAAAAACCTTAACTTGTCACATCTCTTTTACAGCAGTGTAACTTCACAAAATTGTGGCTAGGTCAAACATTGGGCATATTGTTTTACTCAGAAGACTTAGCTGAGCATAATTTGGGGGGGTTGAACTTAGTGGCACATATGAAATGTACAAAATGACCAGCAAAATTGTAATCCGTATGTAAAAAATGCCCAAAATTATTTTTTACCACATACTTTGGCATATATTGGTGAAAAAATGGGGGCATGTTAAGGCACAATATGCACCATATGAGATACCCTGGAGTGTCTACTTTTACAAATGGTAGGCCTTTGTGGGTTTTTTTTGAACAATTAAACTAGTATAATACCCCAAATAGAAGCATAGGCTCATTAAATCCGTCTCTCAAAATTCTACTGTGAATACTGAAAAGGACAGGTCTCCTATATGGCACTGTAGCTTCACGAAATAGTGCCAAAGACATACAATGGGGGTGTCATTTTACTCAGAAGACTTAGCTGAGCATAATTTGGGGGTTTGAACTTAGTGGCACATGTGAAATATACAAAATGCCCAGCAAAAATGCAATCCATGTGTAAAAAACACACTAAATTATTTTTTACCACATACTTGGCATATATTGGTGAAAAAATGGGGGCATGTTAAGGCACAATATGCACCATATGAGATACCCTGGAGTGTCTACTTTTACAAATGGTAGGCCTTTGTGTTTTTTTTTGAACAATTAAACTAGTATAATACCCCAAATAGAAGCATAGGCTCATTAAATCCGTCTCTCAAAATTCTACTGTGAATACTGAAAAGGACAGGTCTCCTATATGGCACTGTAGCTTCACGAAATAGTGCCAAAGACATTCATATGGGGTGTCATTTTACTCAGAAGACTTAGCTGAGCATAATTTGGGGGTTTGAACTTAGTGGCACATATGAAATATACAAAACGCCCAGCAAAAATGCAATCCGTATGTAAAAAATGCACAAAATTATTTTTTACCACATACTTTGGCATATATTGGTGAAAAATGGGGGCATGTTAAGGCACAATATGCACCTTATGAGATACCCTGGAGTGTCTACTTTTACAAATGGTAGGCCTTTGTGGGCTTTTTTGAACAGTCAAACTGTTATAATACCCCAAATGGAAGCATAGGCTCATTAAATCCGTCTCAAAAATTCTACTGTGAATACTGAAAAGAACAGGCCTCCTATATGGCACTGTAACTTCACAAAACAGTGCCAAAGACATACAATGGGGGTGTCATTTTACTCAGCAGATGTAACTGAACACAAAATACAAAACTTTGTACAGGAATAGCACACACCAACTTTACAAAATACACATGAGAAATTCTTTGTTATAAGTTTGTGTGCCAAAAACCCCCAAAAAATAAATTTTACTCCAATATTTAGCAGAGATTGGCGGTGAAATAGCTATGTAGAAAGTGTCAAAACAACCTTAGGACAATATTCTGTGATGTCTACTTTATATAAATATATACTTTTGTGTGGCAATTTTGTTTTCTTTTATGGCTATTAAGCTTACAAGACAAACATACCAAATTCTAAAATCGCTCCACATTAAAAGTTTATTTTACTCCTTGTGCTTTGTGACCCGTAACTACCAAAAAAAACCTTAAAATCCCAGACACATTATATATTCTGTAAATCAGAACAACTAAATGAATTTATTTTTAATTACTTTCTTTAACCTGCACTAATTAGGCACACATTATTATTGCAAAAACTGTACAAAAAACACAATTTTTTTCTGTATTTTTTTAATAATAAATAAGCATTTTTATATATATATATATATATATATATATATATATATATATATATATATATGTTCCATCAAATTAAAGCCCTTTCTGTCCTTTAAAAAACAGTATATAATATGTGTTGGTTCAATAAACGAGAGAGATGCAAATTGCAGTTGAACGCATACAGCAAGAAAATGCAAAAATTGCTTGTGTCATTAAGCGTAAGACAAGCTTCTGAAGCTGTGTCCTTAAGGGGTTAAATGATAGTCCAGAGTCAATCAGCAGTCAGAGGTTTTGTACCTGTGATGAACTAATGAGTTCAGAGCCTCCAGGCTCCAGGCCATACTAGATTTAGTGTTAACAAATGGTGATTTGGTATCAGATATTACTGTAGGTGAAAGTTTAGGACCCAGTGCTCATCAGTCAGTGTGGTTTAATAGAAGAACAGTGACTGAGTCACACCACACAAAAAGAAAAGTTTTAGACTTTAGAAAAACAGACTTTTCTAAAATTAGAATATGCGTAAAGGAGTCCTTGTCAGACTGGATCAGTTTAAATGGAGTCCAGGAAAAATGGGATTATTTAAAAGTTGCACTGCTGAAGGCAACAGAAAATTGCATTAGGCTTGTCAATAAAAGCAAACAAAAATGTAAGAAACCACTGTGATACTCCACAGATGTGGCCAAAATAGTAAAAAACAAATTTAGCATTTAGTAATTATATAAAAAAAGTGAGTGAGGAAGACAGACAGATCTATAAGATTAGGCAGAAAGAGGCTAAGCAAGTTATAAGAGCCTCCAAAGCACGCACAGTCAGTAAAAAAGGTGGATAAAACATTTTTTAGATACATAAATGAGAAAAGGAAAGTAAACAAGGATTACTTAGATTAAAAACAAAAGAAGGAAGGTATGTAGAAGAGGATAAAGATCTAGCTGATTGCCTCAATGAATATTTTTGTTTAGTATTTACAGATGAAAATTAAGGAAAGGCGCCTCAGTTAGGAAAAAGGACAGATGAGTAATTTGTTACATGTGAGTTTACAGAGGAAGAGGTTTTATTTCAACTGTCAAAAGTAAAGACATATAAGTCGATGGGGCCTGATGCGATACACCCAAAGTTATTAAAATAACTTAGTGGTGTACTAGCAAAACCATTAACAGATTTACTTAACCAATCATTGTTAACAGTAGTAGTTCCAGAAGATTGGAAATTAGCTAATGTTGTACCCAGTCACAAGAAAGGTGGTAGGGAGGAGTTGGGCAACTATAGGCCAGTAAGCCTTACTTCAGTAGTGGGGAAAGTGGTGGAAATCATGTTAAAGGATAGCATTGTTGAACATCTAAAATCACATGGATTTCAAGATCAGAGACAACATGGGTTTACTTCACGGAGATCATGCCAAACTAATCCTCTTGATTTTTTTGATTGGGTAGTTAAAATAATAGATCAGGGTGGTGCAGTAGACATTGCCTACATAGATTTCAGTAAGGCTTTTGACACTGTTCCACATAGAAGGCTCATCAATAAACTGCAATCTTTAAGTTTGGATTCCAATATTGTTGAATGGGTTAGGCAGTGGCTAAATGACAGGCAACAGAGGGTTGTTGTATATTCGAAGCAAGGTCTAGTTAACAGTGGGGTAGCTCAGGGATCTGTACTTGGACCCAATCTTTTTAATATTTTTATTATTGATATTGCAGAAGGTCTTGGTGGTAAGGTATGTCTTTTTGCTGATGATACTAAGATATGTAACAGGGTTGATCTTCCTGGAGGGATAAGCCAAATGGTAAATGATTTAGGTAAACTAGAAAAATGGTCAGAGCTGTGGCAACTGACATTTAATGTGGATAAGTGCAATATAATGCACATTGGAAGTAAAAACTCAAGGGCAGAGTATAGGATATTTGATACCCTACTAACCTTAACATCTGAGGAAAGGGATTTAGGAGTAATTATTTCAGATGACTTAAAAGTAGGAAGACAATGCTAGCAGAATGCGTGGCTGCATAGGGAGATGTATTAGCAGTAGAAAGAGAGAAGTGCTCATGCCATTGTACAGAATCCTGGTGAGACCTCACTTGGAGTATTGTATGCAGTGCTGGAGACCATATCTTCAGAAGGATATTGGCACTCTAGAAAGGCAGGCAGTTCTGTTGGTGCCAATGAGCTTGATCCTGATGTTACTCTCTGTGATCTACCACTGAGGAAAGATTTAAATCAGTTAAGGACTGTGCCTCCTAAACCACAGGTGTGCTGCAAGTGCTCTATTAAAATCCTGTGATCAATGGGGTCAATGCAGCTGAGAGATCCAAGAGGATTAGGATGAAGTAATCACCTTTGTCTCTCACCATAAGGAGATTATTTAGAACTCGAACTAGCGCTGTTTCAGTGCTGTTGCGGCATCTGAAGCCTGACTCGAAAGGATCAAAGATGTTTAAGCTTGATAGACGGGCATCCAGTTGAGTTGCCACTACTTTTTCAATTAGTTTCCCCAGAAATGGAAGGTTGGATACTTATGAAATGATTTATGTAATTATGTATATGGATTTACATAATTGTAAATGGAACAAAAGTTACATTTGAGAACTGAAACGTTGATTCACCATGGCAGATGCCTGAATAAAAGTTCTTTCACCTTACTTCTGAGTCCCTGGAGTGCTATCTTTATGCTGTTATATATATATATATATATATATATATATATATATATATTTTGTATTATTTTTATTTATATATACACATAGATATATATATATATATATATATATATATAATTTCATTCTAAGTGCCTCCTCCAATCGCTGCTTCCTAGTCGCCTTGAGTACTATAAGCACTGCACCAGACACCATAAGCACCATAGCCCCTTAGCCACCACAGCTTGGCTGGGGTCTCATCGTCCTTTCCCACCCTGGACCAACCTCTTAGATCCAGCTCCCAGTAGGAAGGCCTCTCCTCCAAGAGACTATAGCAAGTATAGCTGTGTAGCTCTTACAAGAGCTAGTGGTTAAAGCAGATATAGCTGTTCCCTACAATCACAAGACAAGGCTGCATGTTGAGGGTGAAGTGAACTGACTTTAATGGGACCACACTTGGCCTTTTATGACAATCCCTATGCAAGGGGTACTCCCACCTGGACCTGATGGAAGACTGAATTACAAAGTCAAAGACCAATGACAACAGTGTTACAATACATGACACTCCCATACATAATCGGATAACCCCTCCTCTGGGCCTGGGAGATAATTGGATCGGGAACTGTACTAATCTAATCCAATTTTCTCCAAGTACAGAAAAACACACTTTTTCTCAAACACCCCAATAGTACCCCCAAAACACATAAAATCCCACAAAAGTTACATCCCCTGATAGCCCGGAGTGACTAACATATCCAAAAATCACCCAGATCAGTTCGGGGGTTCAGGAATTTCCTGGAAGTCTTTTATTTGACCGACCGCAGGCATGGTCCCATGCCCAAAACAGTTCCAGAGAATCAGGGCTTGTGGTCGGTTTGGTTCGATAGTTTGAGAACGAACAAACTACTGAAAAAAGTCAATAGTCTTACCCTGGAGCTTGTTCCCCTCATCCAGACAAATGATTTCACCGAACAGTGCCCTTCTAAGTTTTATAGAAGCGAACGCAGGTGATGATGGAAGTCCAGCGTTGTTCGGGAGTTTCTTTGTCAGATTTTAGTTCCATGAGATTCATGCCCAAACACCGCTGCCTGCGTTCATCCAGACGAACAATTAGAACACTGCGGAGAGAAACGTTCCAAGTTGTTAATAGAGGTCAACAAGCTCCAGGGTGGTCTTTGGAACAGACTCTTTTTAACGTATTTTATCCAGGTCTATTGCAGGGGCCATAGTCCTGGGGCAAGAGGCCCCTCCAAGAACCAGTGTTGAGGTTCTGTTCACCACAATATATATATATATATATATATATATATATATCTGGATCTTGTGTATTATATATATATATATATATATATACATCTGAGGAAAGGGATTTAGGAGTAATTATTTCAGATGACTTAAAAGTAGGAAGACAGTGCTAGCAGAATGCGTGGCTGCATAGGGAGATGTATTAGCAGTAGAAAGAGAGAAGTGCTCATGCCATTGTACAGAATCCTGGTGAGACCTCACTTGGAGTATTGTATGCAGTATTGTATATAAAATTGTTTTAAAAATTTTTTGATTTTACATTTTTTTGATTTTTAGGGAGACGGGGAACACTTTCTGATGCGAAGTATGCTGGGCAGTTAACAGGACATAAGCATTGATTGTGTGATCCACGTCCTGATCTCCATGGTGATATTCTCTGCCACATGTTGAACGTTATGATAATGAACAGAGATTCAACTGATTGCAGCATCCACTCATGCACCTTGGGAGCAGGAATTCCAGCCCACTGAACAGCTGAACTGTAAGTTAATGATTACTTTCCTTATTTAATAGTGTTTGTCCTGATGAAAGTTCCTAGTCGGAACTGAAACGTTGATGATTGTTTGACACTCTTTCAAGTAAAGAAGTTTGTGTGAAAATACTGAGTGCTGATTTTTTTTTCGTTATATATAATCCACGGTGCTCTTCCAGTCAAATCAACATAAATCTCCATGAAGAAAGGCACACGCTGGGCTTTTTGAAGAATAATTATTTGTCTTTATTCATAACACACGAGTTACAGCAAATTGATGTTTCAGTCCATCATGGGACTTTCATCAGGATCATCAGGATCGTTGATTTGCTGTAACATGTGTGTTATGAATGAAGATGAATAATTTTCTTCAAAAAGCCCAGCGTGTGCCTTTCTTCGTGGATATATATATATATATTTTTTTTTTTTTTACTAATGCAGGGAGACTGCCTGCCAGTTCAGGCAGTCCCTCTGCAAGCAGCACTATGGACGCCTATTGCGGCCATGTGAACGCTCTTTCAGAGCAATCACATGGCCCGCGGGGTCGTAATTTACCGAGGTGGAACACTGATTGCCGGCGGTGGAACGGCGGCGATCGGGTAAGTGAATAGGAATACCGCGGACGTACTAAGTACGTCCAAGCTCCTTAAGGACCATTTTTGTCGGACGTACCTAGTATGTCCGAAGTCGAGAAGGGGTTAAGAGACTTAAGAGACTTGATGCAGTTTTTTAACATGAAAAATATCAATAATTTGTTCCTGGTAAAATACTTGATAAATAACTAAAACATATCAGCCTGCAGCTTAAAATAAAATAAATCCACACAGTTGCATTACATTAGCTGGTGTTACATGATGTAGTAACTCTAGGCCCATATTTAAATGTCAAATGGCTGTAGACACAGATTTCTAAAGCACCCCCCCTCCCCCAATAAATGACAGGTAAAGTAAGATAAATGTATTCATATGAACACTCCATTGCCCAAATTAGAAAAATAGAAATCACACGCATGTATTCATTGGGGGTATATCTTTAAACAGTTTGCAGTTCTTATGTCAACCCCACCACCTCCCTACTGATGCTGCTGACAGTTACCCACAAACACACACACAGTCATAAAATGACACAGCAAGACACACACATACAAATATTGGCACACTGGCTAGAATATTTACTAAAGTGAGAATTAAAAGTAAACATCAGATTTTAGGCCAAAGTAACTGAACTGGAAGTATCTCTGACTTAGAAAATGTTTCCAGTTCGACATTATTGCAGACATAAACACATGCACAGTCACACACTACTAAAAAGGATACTGGTACTGATGCCGGTGTTAAGGGAATGTGCCCCACTCACTATTTTCATGCTGTCCTGTTCTCCTGCACGAATCTCTATTCACCTGGTGATAGAGGTGTGGGGATAACAAATCATGTAAAATTTATTCTTGTTTCTTTGTTAAACCGTGCTGACCAAATGTGAACAAATCTCTTCAGCCTCACAGTCAGCTCAGAGTGCGAAATTACTGTCTGCCAATTTACAGAGAAGACTAAGCATAGAGAGCAGTGGTTCTGCAATCTAACTGCCTATGAGACAGAAGAGATTTATGGCTGAACCCTGCAGGTGATGCACTAGGCGACTTTCTCTCTCCTAGTGGTCTGCACTCTCCTAGTTGCACCACTGCATCCACATTTATGAAGAGTAAATATAGTTTATGTAGCTCTTACATTGCTTCTTCTTCTTTACACTGAGATTCTCTATTTCATCTCCAAACTTAATGTCTCCAGAAAGCTTATTATTTATAGAAACACGAGAGGGAATGGGAGAATTCCTTGAGGAGTCTGAACACACACTTTTATTTTAGGATTAATTGTTTGTTTATCATTATGGTGACTAAGGAGACTTTATGGAAATATGCTTTTTGTAAACAGATGGGCATTTCTATAGCATATTTATAGCACAAACAAGTAATTCTAAGTGGATGTATCAAATACACTCTGAATGAAAATATTTAACCCCCATTTAGAAGACCTAGAGCCCAAGTCAATTTCAGACAGCTTTTATATCTAATACATTAAAATAAGATGCAAATTTTGACTGTGCTGATGTTAGTCTAGACTAGCATCACCTAGGATTCTTGTAAGCTGATGAAAATATCCCTCTAAATTAGAGAGGTAATGTAAGGCTCTTAAATTAGTATACATGGAGGATGAGGTGGTGCTAGGATGAAGAAAACCAGACTAATATTTTCTGTTTCTGTTATTCAGATACCTGTAAATTAACTAACCTTCTTTGGGGGGCATACATGCCAATCTTCCCTGCACACCTTCCAAAAGGATGTGAGTATTAAGAGAGCAGACTGCACAGAGTATTTTAAAAGGGACAGGTCCACCACTCAAAGGGGAGGAAAAAAACATCAAAGGGACGTCCACCCCTAACGAGTTTGGCCACACTGATGGACAGCTTGCACCTTCAAGTAGACCATGACTGCTAAGGACTCTAATAACCCAAACTAACTTAGAAATCCCAAACCCCAATGATACTAACAGACACAGGTAATTTGGCAAGGAGTATAGGTCATAGCTATGTTGAATTTTCAGGGTTATTCAGTAAAATGAAAATTCTAAGTGATTTCAAATGTAAAGCAGAGTGTCTTATGACTTTAAATTTGAAATTCACATTGAATTCAGCCTTTAGTAAATAACCCTGTTAGCCTTAGACCCTCCAGCATATTAGACCCTTCCACCAGTAGGGAAAGAGCTTCAGGCACTTCTACTGTTAAATAACCCATAGGTTATGCTGCCTTTTGCCTTTGGGTTTAACATGTCTCCTCAATGTCAACGTTTGTAGCATACTATCATGTTAATTTTGTGCTGGCCAGGCACCTTCTGCAGCTGTGACAATGACAAAGACAACACAAATAGACAAACCGACAATACAAACCAAAAGCAACATGTTGGGAGGGCAGGCAGGATTTTGCATGGTTCAGCTACTAGTCCTCCAACCCGGATCAAAGAAGTTAGCCCTTTCCCTTCACCCCAGTGATGACAAATCCTTTAAAAGATATTCAAAACTTGGGCCCAGTAGAAAAACACCTAACAATGTGTGACGGACTGCTGGCACTCCGACCGAGTACCTTCGCCAATCGATCCTTCTAGTGCTCGCTGAGGACTCCAAGCACTCCAACCGACACCATCAGCACTGCAGACTCCACTTCCAGTGATGCAGCTGCGCCGGGGTCTCGCCGTCTCCATCCACCCTGGGCCAAGGACAGGATCCAGCTTCCAGTGGGTGAACCTCTCTTTCCCCAGAGAGCGTAACAGGAACAGAACAGCTCTTACAAGAGCTCAGTGATTATAGCAAGAGAGTATGACAAGCATAGCAACCCCCTTGTAGCAGATTCCCCTAATAAGAGACAGGACTCAGATTGAGGGTGAAGAAGAACTGAGGATTTTAATCAAACACTCTGCTTTTATGCCCACATAGGACTGCCCACAGGGTTTTGCAGAACAACCAATCAATATGTACAATACACTCAGACACTCCCAGCAATTACACACAAAATCCTCCCCTCTGCCTGTGATATAATTACTGAACACAATGGGTTAATGCAATTATCACAGGCAGAGAAATACATATTATTATTCAGCACACTTCAAATATAAACATATGCAAAATTCAGGTGATTCCATCCAGAGGTTAAAAAGTTAGTCGGAAGTCCTTTATGACTGACCGCAAGCACATTTTCATGCCCAAAACAGTTCCATAGATTTGGGCTTGGCGGTCGGTCAATTTGGCTCAGTATAACAGTAAGTTCAAACAGTCGAACGGGACTTAGTCTCTGTGGCTGAAAACTCAGTGCAGGAGAAGGTAAGGGTCAGAGGTGTTCGTTGAAATGTGTAGCAGATTTGGCTACACATACCACTGACCTTGTTCGAATGAACAAAGATGGCTGCTGCCACGTGTTCGTTTTCATGAACTGCGGCCACACATCAGTCGGCAATTTACCTACAGCAGGCTCCCAGCCTGGGAGGTAAATTGATGGCACACTTCCACTCCTGGGTTGTCTTCCTGTATAATATTTGGTTCAGTAAGCCCCATTTACTGAACCAAGTCTGAGAAAGCCAGGAACACAGTATATGTGGATGTGCAACACATTAGTAGTTTACTCAGAATTAGGAAAAGCGCTCGATTTGTGCATTGAAAAAAATTTTGGTTCATCCAAATTGATTCACCCAAACTATATTTATTTTTATTCAGACTAAGTGGAATTTCTCCATGTGGCATTTCTGTTTGGATGAATTGAGTCCATGTGTTTATTTTGAAAAAAAACAAAAAACAATTTGGACAATACAAAATTAGAAAATGTGCCTGTTAGTATACTGCAATAGTGATGTCGCGAACTTCCGCAAATGTTCGCGAACGGGAGAACCGGGCGAACCACTATAGACTTCAATAGGCAGGTGGATTTTAAAACCCACAGGGACTCTTTCTGGCCACAACAGTGATGGAAAAGTTGTTTCAAGGGGACTAACACCTGGACTGTGGCATGCCGGAGGGGGATCCATGGCAAAACTCCCATGGAAAATTACATAGTTGATGCAGAGTCTGGTTTTAATCCATAAAGGGCATAAATCACCTAACATTCCTAAATTGTTTGGAATAACGTGCTTTAAAACATCAGGTAGTGTAAGGGTTACGCCCACTTCACAGTGACAGACCAAACTCCCAGTTTAACACACTGCAAACAACCGCAAACAGTCCATTTGCACAACCGCAAACTCCCCATTTGCACAAGGTTGGATACCAAGCTAGCCATGTCCCGTTCCTTCTCCTCACTGATGTCATTGAAGGTCTCTTCCTCCACCCAGCCACGTACAACACCAAGGGTCCCCAAAAAGTGACAACAAGCCCCCTGGGATGCCTGCTGTGTTTGGTCTTCCACCTCCTCAAAGCCACCTTCCTCCTCTGACTCCTCTTCTTCAGACTCCTCTCTCTGTGTTGCCTCTCTCTGCGTTATTATAAGGTGTGTTAAGTAGTACTATTCCTATCAGTTTAATCCCTGTTACGTCCCCTATCAGGGGACGTGTATATGGTATCGATTTTAGGAACCGGGAGATGGAAAAGGATGCTTGGTCGGTCCTCCTACTTCAAATTTGGGGCACTGCACGTGCAATCTAATGTGCCACCAGATAGGAGTGGTGTGTTAAGTAGTACTATTCTTATCAGTTTAATCCCAATGTCACGACTACTAGTGTGGTCCAGCACGCAAAAACTATGTAAACATATACATAGGCAAGAAAAGGAAAATAAAAGGACAGAGCGTAAACCGGACCTTAGAATGGCCGGACTAATATGCTAGAGACAGAGAATGGTCAAAGGTAAAGCCGAGGTCAAGGAAGCCAGAAAATACACAATACCGTTTACACAAGCCAAGTCAGGGAAACCAGAATTCAGAATAACCAGGGAAAAGCCAAGGTGCGTCAAGGTTCCGAGCGGAAGCTGTAGAAGATTGGGTGTCCTGTGTTAGCCAGTCAACTATGTCCTCAGAACTTTTTGAACACCTCTGAACACTGGGCATTATTCTAGGGCCAAAGGGAATCACAGCACCACGACCATGACAGCCCCTGCGGGGTGGCCTGCCTCTGCCTGTCATTTTTTTTTCGATTAGTGGTACTATGCGTGCAAGCTACTGTGACAACAGATATGAATGGCACTGTGCAGTGGCAGAAGTTGGCAGAGTAGACGCTGTAGGCCTTACACACACGCTTGCAGACAACTAACTGCTATTCAGTCTATTTTTTAAATGTACACTACTGTTACACCAGATATGAGTTGCACTGGTGTGACACTGTGCCCTGGCAGGCCCAGAAATGCACACGTGTGAAGGAAACTGACTGCTATTATATTACAGTCCAAAAAGTTTTTTGTTTTTTTTAAATGCAAGCTTTTGGGACACCAGTGAGTGAGTGGTGGCACTGGGAAGGCCCTGAAATGCACACCCGTGAAGGAAACTGACTGCTATTATATTACAGTCCAAAAAGTTTGTTTTTTTTTCAATGCAAGCTGTTGGGACCCCAGTGAGTGAGTGGTGGCACTGGGCAGGCCCTGAAACGCACACTCGTGAAGAAAACTGACTGCTATTATATTACAGTCCAAAAAGTTTTGTTTTTTTTAAATGCAAGCTATTGGGACACCAGTGAGTGAATGGTGGCACTGGGCAGGCCCTGAAACGCACACTCGTGAAGGAAACTGACTGCTATTATATTACAGTCCAAAAAGTTTGTTTTTTTTTAAATGCAAGCTATTGTGACACCAGTGAGTGAGTGGTGGCACTGGGCAGGCCCTGAAACGCACACTCGTGAAGGAAACTGACTGCTATTATATTACAGTCAAAAAAGTTTTGTTTTTTTTAAATGCAAGCTATTGGGACACCAGTGAGTGAGTGGCACTGGGGCGAATACAAAAGCGCACACTTGTAAGAAAAGAAGCGGCTGCTATTTATATACGAAATTCAAAAGTTTTTGTTTTTTTGTTTTTTAAATACAAGCTAGTATTAGGACACCAGTGAGTGAGTGGTAGCACTGGGAAGAGGCCCTAAAGCGCGCACACGCGTGAAGGAAACTGACTGCTATTATATTACAGTCCAAAAAGTTTTGTTTTTTTTAAATGCAAGCTATTGGGACACCAGTGAGTGAGTGGTGACACTGGGCAGGCCCTGAAACGCACACTCGTGAAGGAAACTGACTGCTATTATATTACAGTCCAAAATGTTTTTGTTTTTTTTAATGCAAGCTATTGGGACACCAGTGAGTGAGTGGTGGCACTGGGCAGGCAGGGAGTGGTGATGCTGAGGGTGGTGGGGAATGAAGCTGAGGGTGGTGGGGGATGAGGCTGAGGGTGGTGGTGGGAGGCTGAGGGTGGTGGGGGCTGGTGATGCTGAGGGGTGGTGGGGAGGTTGAGGGGGCGATGCTGAAGGTGGTGTGGGGGTGGTGATGCTGAGGGTGGTGTGGGGGGTAGTGAGGCTGGGGGTGGTGAGGCTGGGGTGGTGTGGGGGTAGTGAGGCTGGGGGTGGTGAGGCTGGGGGTGGTGTGGGGGGTAGTGAGGCTGAGGGTGGTGATGCTGAGGGTGGTGTGGGGGGTAGTGAGGCTGAGGGTGTGGGGTAGTGAGGCTGAGGGTGGTGTGGGGGTGGTGATGCTGAGGGTTTGGGGGGTAGTGAGGCTGAGGGTGTGGGGGGTAGTGAGGCTGAGGGTGTGGGGGTAGTGAGGTCAGAGAGATCAGATGAGTCCTTCAGGACTGTAGTGGACACTGAATACACTAGCTATCAATTTCCCTATCAAATCAGCAGCAGCTACACTGTCCCTCCTCTCACTAAGAATGCAGCTTCACAATGAATGTAAAATGGATGCTGTCCAGGAGGTGGGAGGGTCTGCTGCTGATTGACTGGAATGTATCTGCTGACTGTGAAGTACAGGGTCAAAGTTTACTCAATGATGACGAATAGGGGGCGGACTGAACAGCGCATATGTTCGCCATCTGTGGCGAACGCGAACAAGCGAACAAGCGAACTATTCACCAGCGAATTGTCCGGGACATCACTATACTGCAATGAAAAAAGGTCTTTATTATTGTCTTGCCTAGTAATAAGGCAATGTCAGGCATTTTGCAATGTCAATACTTAGTTAGATCTTTCCTCTTGCAAACAAAAAAGATGACAATAAAATGGAGTGCCAGCAGCAGGCATAATTTTAATTGAAAATAATGTAACCAAAAAAAAACATCTAAAGAAATCGAAATAGAAATAGAGTCAGCAAAAAGTCAGCTTGACAAAGACCGTGTAGGTAGTAACGTTGTGTTACATTGGGATTCAATAAATTTGCCATTTCTGAACTTTGGAGTGTCTAAACCGTTTTGTTCATGCTTACTATAATTGTTGCCTGGTGCTTGGTCCAGGTTTAGTTGCACCCTGGCTCAGAGTGATGGGATTGGGTGCAGTTCTTTATTGTTTTGTTGGAAAAGAGATAGCAGATGCAGTCACACTTATATACTTAGCCAAGCAGAGTGAAATCACTCCAATAAAAAGTACAGAAATACACATACCAGTCAAGCCATAAAACTTGCTTTTCCCACAGAAATCTCACTTTAACTGTGCTCTCACTACTGCAGGGATGCTGGGTAGGCGTATGCAAATGAACCACAGGAAGAAGAGCCAGTGAACCACTCATGGACAGTGAGCTTGTTAGACATGGCGTCCGCGGCGGTTCCGGCGGTGAATGAGAATGTAACGCACCTGTATGTAAGTACCTATTATTAGATGTCCTATATAAGTGTGTTTCAGTGTTTTGATATATTGTGTCCTGATGAAAGCTCCTGTGAGGAGCTGAAACGTCGATTTTCTCTCTTCGCAATAAATGAAGATTTTTTCGTGGTGAAAATCCTTGAGTGCCGGTATTACTTTTGCTTTATATCACCCAGCCACCAGAGCACCAGGAATTTAATATATTTTGTCAAGGTTGGAGTGCAGGGGTTATCCAAATTTTTATATACACATATATGTACTTGTGAATGTATATTTGTGTAAGGGGCATATAGCCGTATATGGAGTAAGGTTCAAGTAATAAATAAGGATAGTATAAAAGAGCAAGTTGGTTGTGGTGTGCCGAGACCGATGATAAGGTAGGCCTGTAAATAAAGAGGGCCCACCAAGGAGTAAGAAAAGTAGAGTAAAGGAAAAGAAAAATAGAAAGTGTTATGATGAGGAGTGGGTGGGAGGGTCCATCAGAAGCTGACCTTGATCGGTAAGGAGTCAGGTAAGGGGTGTATCTTATATAAGGGAGTAAGTTAACTTAAGCCTCTCCCACAATTACAGACCAAACGGCCTTAATGGTATAAAGGAATGTGTACACAGGAGGAGAAAGAAAATGTAATAGCTCTAATACACCTATGTAGTGGAATCCCCTACACCACTAAAAACACATAAACATACATACAAAATAATAGGTGGAGCTGTAAATTCTTGAGAAGTCTGTAAAATACAAATACAATACAAAATAGCGTAGTATGTCTGTAATTGACAATGAAACAAGGATAAGAAGTAGTAAAACTCACAAGGCTGGAGTCATACCGTCATATGACTCTGGAGGTATACGTCTCTGGACCATTGGGGGTTGTCCCCCTTTTGTTGTCAGCTTTTTGGTCTTCCCCCTTTTATGTTCCTTAATCGGTCCCCAAGAAGTACTTGGTAAACGGGTGGTTCTTCAATAATAGTATATATTTATTAGAAAATAACTGGTGTAAAAATTATTTTAAAATATCCATATATCAGATAATGCTGAATATAGGAATACAGTACAATGCATATGCAAATGCAAAATTGGAACATTTATTGGACACTTTCCAATTTTGCATTTGCATATGCATTGTACTGTATTCCTATATTCAGCATTATCTGATATATGGATATTTTAAAATAATTTTACCAATTAGCTACAACAAATACTATACTATTGAAAGAACACCGTTACAACTAACGAGAACGACAAAGGAAAGACAACGGCAACAAGAACCAGACAACTCCGAAACGCTACCGAAACCGGCGACGACCAGCCTTAATTTACCGCCTATCACTGTTTCGTATCGTGAACATACTACCTTATTGTATTTGTATTTTCTCAGAAAACGCTTCCCACCTTCTTTATGTATTCAACGACACTTAATACTTGTGTAAGGGGCATATAGCCGTATATGGAGTATTTATCCAGATATAGCTTTAAATGCATTTCTTAATTCTTGTGTTGGCTTGGGGATGTAAGTTGTATAGGCGGATGACTTCCAATGTCCCAGTGTTTTTATGACGTGCACTGGTATATTAGCGCTGGAAGCGGAGGAGGCCGCACCAATGCGGAAGGAATGACCTGAGTATTGAACAGGGTTAAACAGAGCCCCCACTGGACACCATTTGTTTTGGGTAGGATAATAAGTGATTTCAACTGGAGGTGTGTGTTGGTTTGTTTTTGTCTGTAGTAGTGCTAGTATGTAGTGGTCCATATGTTTGCGTAGGTGTGTGCATAGGAGGCATCTGTCTGCCTGAGTGGTAGTGATAGTAGTGAATTCTCGTGGCCTGAGGAAACCGTAAAAGGCTATGTACATGGCAGTTTTGATGACGGTGTTGGTGGTAAAGTGGAAAGGTTTGGAGTCTAATAGATCGGATAATCACTGAAACAATGTTTTGTCTATAGGTAAACGTTGTGGGGAACGTGGAGGGACTTATTTCTGAATGCCTCTGAGTATGTTCTTTACCTGATAAGAAGATATGAAGCTATGTGTATTAGGCCGTAGGGTTAGCATGTGATGTTGAATGCCTGTGAGATATAATTTGATGGTATTGTAGGATAAGTGTAATTTAAGATGGCAAAAAGAGGCAAAGGCTATGATAGATGTCATGAGAAAAGGTTGGGATATGTCGTGGTCTGATATAAATTTTGTAAATGGTCAGATGGCTCTGTTGTATGTTTTGCAAGTGTTGGATGAAAGTGCTATTTTGGACAGATCCCTGCTATGTTGCATGATTGATACTAGTCCATGGTTAGTTGTTGGAACGGAGGGGCGCCTGTTGCTGCTTGAGCGGCTGAAGGGAGTGCTTGCCGAAAGGCCTGAAAGTTAAAACGAGAGACTGTCAGCTGCTATGTTACAGGTGCCTGGAACATAAAAGCAAACCAAGTAAAAATTGTGACATGCTGCCAACCACGTGAGTTTCCTAAGAAACCTCATGATTGTTGGGCCTTTGTTAATGATGTGGCATGTGGCCTGGTTGTCTGAGTGACAACTAACTGACAAGCCTGTCCATAAATGTCCCCATGCTATAGCCGCCGCTACGATGGGGTAGATCTCAAAAAGAGCTGAGGTTGTAAAAAAGCCTTTTAAGTCGTGGACTTCTCCAGGCCACTCACCCCAAAGCCATTCGTTCTCAAATATTGCTGCAAAACCCGTGGTAGATGCTGCGTCTGACCGTATGGTTGGTGACCTGTCAGAAAGACTTGGAAGAAATAAACTTTTACCATTCCAAGTTGTCAAGAATTCCTTCCACATGTGTAAGTCTGCTGTGGCCTGCGTATCCATGGACAGTCTATGGTTGTCATGTCGGAATTGTGGAAAAAGACAAAGAAGTCGGGTTATAAAAGCCCGCCCTTGTGGGATAATGCGCATAGCAAAGTTTAAGGAACCTATAAGAGATTGAAGTTCCTTGCGGTTGCAAGTCCCCAGCAATATGTAATGATTTATGCTGTTGATGATGTTTGAAATGTTCTCTTGTGGTAAGCTTGCTTGCATGGATGCTGAGTCAAGTCGTATGCCCAAAAATGTATTGATGGTGTCGGGACCTTCTGTTTTTGTAGGTGATCTTGGAACACCTAAATGGTCAAACAGCTTAATGGCTTCTTTGAGACTTCTTGGTGGAAAGGCGTTTTCTTTGATCCGCAGAAAGTCGTCAAGATAATGAATGACTATGGGGCATCTGGAAATATTTAGTAACAACCAGCAAAGTGATTCTGCAAATGTGCTACTTTTTGACCCAAAGGTTAAGCGTGAGAAAAAAGAATAGTTGTCTGCCCATTTGATGCCATGTAAATGCCAGAGGGTAGGGTGGATTGGGAGTAATTTTAAGGCATTTGTAATGTCAGTCTTACTGAGCCAGACTCCAACCCCTGCTTGCGTAATGGCTGTGATTGCATGATCTATAGTGGCACATGTCAGGGAAAATTCTTCAGAGATAATAAGGGAGTTGAGACTTGAGGTAGATGAGGTATGAACGGCTGAAAGATTTATGATGAGTCTCTGTTTAAGGGAAGATTTCCCAATGGGATTTGTGCACCTTGCCGTGAATAGTGGGATTTTAAAAGGCCCGAACAAGAACCCCTCAGCCAATTCTTTGGCTATGAACGTATCTACGGCAGTATGGTTCTGTTGCGCTGATTGTAAAATTAGGGCATTCTAGATGGCCTGTGGGCATATGAATGATGCCTGTATGGAATTCTTCTCAGATAAAACAGTAATGAGAAATTGAACCAAATGTCTGGAGGGGTGATTGGTCAGTAGTGCTGAAAATACATTAATGTTCACAAACGTTAAGTATGGTTTAGGGTACATTTTATTTGGACACATGGTTCTTGCATGTGCCCTGAACAAATATGCAATAGTCTACATGCACTGAAGCTACATGTGCCCGCATTGAAATTGTTGCAAATCTGGGATTTGCCAAAGAAAATGATAGGATGGCCCAGTTTGTCTCTGGAGGTTTCCTCCATTCTACCAGCGTAGCTAGTGCTAGGTGTCTGGTTGTGATCGTCTGCTGTGCTGGAACAAAAGTTAGTTGTGTGGGTAGTAGATGCACAGGATGCACAAGCCGGTGTTTTTAGACCTGCGAAGTGCCTGAGAAAAATTTCCGTATCTAGCTTGCTCCAGTTGATACGGACAGCATACTGGGAGAGAGCGCCAGATACTCTGGTGGAAAATGACCTATGGTAGTCGTAAAAAGCCGACCCTCCATATTTGTTTCCCAGGTCCACCAGCTTGTGCATGTACCGATCAAATTCTTCCCTTCTATTAGGGTACACCTCGCAAATGACATCTCTAAAAATACCATTATATTCCGGGATGGTCAGTTTTCGGTTTAACCTGGCATCCTTAGATCTGACCACCACAGATAACTCATCATACATGTAAGTCTTGTTTTCTACAACATCCTGGGAGGCAATTAGTAGGGATGCTAGATTGATATCTTTGCCCTCCAGGATGTCTCTTTTGATGTGGGCTTGGATTGTGTGCGCAGGAACAACGTCCTGAGTATCTGCTGAGTTAACCGTACCAGTATCCCGTGGTTCGGTAGGTGCCGGTTGTACGGTGTTGGGAAGGCCAGCCTTGGTGAGAGTTGTGGTGACTGCCTCGAGGTTAGCCAGTCTGTCGTTGACCTTGCTCATGGAGGTCATGAGCGATGCCAGCATAGTCTGGATGTCACCTGAGTTGGTGTTGCTGGGGCCTTCCCTTGCTTCCGTGTTGTTGGTTGCTGGGCGTAGGAGCTTGAATAGCTCCACTTTTCTCACTGTGGCAGGGTAGGGGATTTGTCACCTCCTTAGCTCAATGGTGATGCGCGGGATTGTCCAGGATCTGATTGATGCTGGACTGGCAACTTCTTCCCTACGTGAAGGTGTCTCGACCCTCGCTGGAGTGCTAGGGGGAGATAACTTTTCGCCACCTTCTTGAGACATACTTAAATAAAATAAAGATACAATTATTATTTGAACCGAGTGGTTTAGTACTGGCCGTGCAAAACAATTATGCCTGATGTTTTGGTGACAGGTGAGGCCCTGCTAGTTGCCAAGTGGCTTTGAGAGGCTCTATCTATATATTGGCATGAGGGGATTTTTTGTGGCCACTGAACGTGTGGCAGGATGTTGGCCTCTCGGTGACAGTAACCAGAAAATAGGAAAGGGGAGTGACAGGTGAGGCGCTCTCTATGACATGTGCGAGGTGACTAACTCAGGGTGTGTTGGCCTCGCAGGACCGCTAATCTGAAGCATATTGCCAGAAAAGAGGGAAAACTCTATGGCCCCTAAGACCCTAATTGCCAGTACTTCTATCTATTCTGTAGGGTCCGATATGGATATACTGTAAGCAGGTGTACGTACCTGGAAGTATAGTTTTTTTAAATCTGATAATCCGTATAGGTAACAGTAGTACCTGTAACTAAATAGATGAAACCATATTAAAAAAAAAATGATATACAATTTGGCACAACCATGTTAAACTTTAATTATGTTTGTTTTGACCTGTAGAGGTCAGGAGATGGTGTTTGTAAGATCTCCATAAGTATGTATTTGCCGAGCTGTAGTTGGCAGTGTCTGAGTTGTGGCATTGTGAACGTAGTATGTAACGTGAGGTTCTAATTTAAATTTATATGTGATTCCCGTATATCTTTAATTTAGGTTGCAGTAGGTTATGTACTATCATTATGGGGAGGAATGTATGTAATAGGTAGTTTGTAGTATGTATGATACCCCATTTTCATATGATATACATGTGTAATAACTGCTACTTGCTATGAATTATATATGTATCCCTATATGTTAGCCATATTTTTGTTGTCAGGTGTTTGTATATATGGTTCTGTGTTTGTAAAACCCCAGTGGTGAAAATATATGAAGTGGTCTGTAGGTGGCAGTGTAGGTAGAGATTATGTATAGAGATTAGTGGAAAGTAATGTGATATTTTAGTAATAGCAATAGCATTGCTGACCTGTAGGTGGCAGTGTGGCACCTGTTAACCTGTGTAACAAAATATGTATAATTAACATATAAAGTTAGAACATAATTAACCATGCCACGCTCGTACAGAGTGTTTTATTAGGTTAAAGATTGTTGCCTGATGTATGTAAAATGGTATAATCCTGAGTTTGAAATTAGTGTGTCACGGTCAATTTACTGTTTGAAAGTCACTAGGACGTGATCTGCGGCGATGAAATAAGCAAGATGATGGTCAGACAGAAAAGCCTACAGTAGGATTCCTGGACACAGCTCAGCGTGGAAGACCTCGTGAGAAACAGAAGTACTCCAAAATGGCGACTGGATGAACCGGAAGTGCATTTAGAAGCTGACCTTGATTGGTAAGGAGTCAGGTAAGGGGTGTATCTTATAAAGGGGAGTGAGTTAACTTAAGCCCCTCCCACAATTACAGGCCAAACGGCCTTAATACATATATACACACACACACACCCCAGTCAAGCCAAGACTTGCTTTTCCCACAGAAATCTCACTTTAACAGTGCTCTCACTACTGCAAGGGATTCTGGGTAGGCATATGCAAATGAGCTCAACAAGGAAACAACATTTTTGCCTCATAGTTCCACCTTATACATGGATTCCTTGGAGTATGTGTCTGCTGTATACAACAGCTTTGAAACACAACTCAGGAAGAGGAGCGAAGCCAGTGAACCACTCATGGACAACCATTTCATTGTTAATGCAACTAATCAGCATGAGGTTTGTTACTGGCTTGCTATGGAGGCTGGCCATGCAAGACCTGGGGTGTTTTCAGCTTCCAGGAATTGTGTACAGATCCTTGCAACATAGGGCCATGCATTATCATGCTGCAACATGAGGTGATTGTCGTGGATGAATGACACAACAATGGGCCTCAGGATCTTGTCACGGTATCTATCAATTCCATCAATATCCATCAATTGCCATCAATAAAATGCTTGATGTTCATTGTCCATAACATACACCTGCCCATACCATAACCCCACCGCCACCATAGGTCACTCGATTCACAACGTTGACATCAGCAAACCGCTCACCCACATGATACCATACATGCTGTCTGTCATCTGCCTTGTACAGTGAAAACCGTGATTCATCCATGAAGAGAACACCTCTTCAAAGTGCTAGACACCATCAAATGTGAGCATTTGCCCACTCAAGTCGGTTATGACGACGAACTGCAGTCAGGTCGAGACCCCGATGAGGACGACGAGCGTGCAGATGAGCTTCCCTAAAACGGTTTCTGACAGTTTGTGCAGAAATTCTTTGGTTATGCAAACCGATTGTTGCAGCAGCTGTCCAGGTGGCTGGTCTCAGACGATCTTGGAGGTGAAGATGCTGTATGTGGAGGTCCTGGGCTGGTGTGATAACACGTGGTCTGCGGTTGTGAGGCCGATTGGATGTACTGCCAAATTCCCTGAAATGTCTTTGGAGACGGCTTATGGTAATGGGCAACAGCTCTGGTGGACATTCCTACAGTCAGCATGCCAATTGCATGCTCCCTCAAAACTGTGGCATTGTGCTTTGTGATAAAACTGCACATTTTAGAGTGGCCTTTTATTGTGTCCAGCCTAAGGCACACCTGTGCAATAATCATGCTGGCTAATCAGCATCTTGATATGTCACACCTGTGAGATGGAAGGATTATCTCCGCAAAGCAGAAGTACTCACTAACACAGATTTAAACAGATTTGTGAACAATATTTGAGAGAAATAGACCTTTTGTCAACATAGAAAAAGTCTTAAATCTTTGAGTTCAGCGCATGAAAAATGGGTGTAAAAACAAAAGTGTTGTATTTATAATTTTGTTCAGTGTATATATATATATATATATATATATACACACACACATATATACACACATGCACATACATATAAACACATACATATACACACACATACACATACATACATACATATACACATACATACATACATATATATATATACACACACACACACAAACACAATATGCCAGCACTCCTTGGAAATTTATACAAATGCGTCAGGCATCAAATCCATATGTCCACTAAATGACGGCACTCCAAGGACTTTGTTTGAAAAAAGAAAACGAAAAAAAATAAATGTTTCTACCATCCTCATGAAAGCTCCTTAAGTTTTTTTCAAACAAAGTCCTTGGAGTGTAGATATATATATATATATATATATATATATATATATATATATTTTTTTTTACAGGTTTTGGATTTATTGCCCCTCTTCTTAAGGGTGATGAGAAGAATAGTTAGGTTTCTTTATTTTTATTAGGCGGTGTCTAGCAGTTTGGCACTAGCCACCCAGGGGAGAATTGTGAGGCATACCACTGTTAAGGTGGTGGAAAATTGCATGCACGAACCCCCAACTGTATAATTAATTAGGGGCTCACCCACACCCATGTAGGGGGCTGGGAGTGGACTTTAGATCCTCCCCCTGAATCTTTTAATAGCCCCCACCTGACCACGTGTGTGGGTGGGGAGACATAAGGATTGTTATTATATTTACCCACCAGCCCCTTTGGAGGTGACCACAGCAGAGCATACATTGAGGAAAATCTCTGGAAGCAGTTTAAAGGGACACTATAGTCACCAGAACAACTACAGCTTAATGTAGTTGTTCTGGTGAGTATGATCATTGTCTTCAGGCAGAGAAAAAGCAGTGTTCACTTAGCCCCTAGGGACACCTAGTCGCACAGTAGGCAGCACTGCCATTCAGCATCTCCACACTCTGCATGAGGACGCTGAATTTTATCACATGACAGGAGGCTTCGTATTTTGCATAATCTTTCTTTACTATCTCCATAGCAGCAAAGAAATGAGTGACAAAACTTTTAACCAATCACAACGTAGAATAGGGTATAAGAGGTGAGACCTATGACATCATTTCCTCTTTCTTTGCTGCTCCATCACAAGCTAAGTACCAAATTTTGTATTATCTATTCAACATACACTTTTCATTTACATGACCTTTTGTTTCACTGTACCTTTATATATTTACCCTATTAATGCTCTTAACCCCTGTATACCAGGGGACCCTGTCTGGCTCCCTAACTGTCTTTCACGGCTTTCCCGCCGTCTGTACTTTTCCTCCATTTTCTCTGTTTCTCTTTAACAGTTTTCTGTTCTTTTTACCGAACGCGTTATTCGGTAGTTTTGCGCATTCGCCTGTTTTACTCGAATGCCCGCGCGACCGCACATTGACTATTCGTTTCTAACTACCGAACGCTTCGTTCGGCAGTTTGACGCGATCGCCTTTTTAAACGTTCGCATCTATTTCTATTCGCACGTTCGGCAGTTCGCATAGATCTTCTATTCACGTTCGGCAGTTTTATGCGAATGGCAAGCTTACAGTTTGCCGCCCAAACTGGGGGAGGTACTATTCTCCACACACTGAGCCTGTCAGTCCGGCGGCCATCTTAAAGAGATAGACACTGCCTGATTTTTCTGCTCCTGCTATTCCAACAAGCAATTGAAAAGCCTTACCCTTTTTCACTCAGTGGGACCAGGTTAGTGCCTTACACTTGGGGTTGGTTTAGCCAGTTGGTCTGCACCTTATTCTGGCCGGGGTGAGCCCCCATTTTACGCTGCTAAACGGTCCTGTTTATGCAGGTTCCGATCACCTGGGTGAGCCCCAGTGAATCAGCCCTCTCCTCTACGACCTACCGGTCTCTAACCACAGGTTATTTAGTCCTGATACCATACCACCCCGGTCCCCAGGCCTCTCCATTAATCGTGCCTAGTGCCCTCACGCAATTTACCGGGTGAGCCCCGAATCCTCACTCCTCATAATGGAGGAATCACAAACCCCAGACCTCCAGGCCATGATAACAGCAGCCGTGGCTGCAGCCATGGAACAAGCCGCTTCCAAGTCGCTCCAAACAAACCCTGAGGTTCCCAGGCCCACCTCTAAACGGGTTCATTATAAGGCGGACTCCGAAGACTCTGACTCTTCCAGGGAACACTCCCAACAGCGAAAACGCCATTGGAAGGGCAATGTAACCCCACGCAAGGCTAAAGGGAAAGCCCCTGCTGATCGCAGGAAAGCCACGGTTCGTGCTACCCACGATGCCACACAACTTTCCTCAGGTGAGGAAGATGTAGAACCCACTCAGGCACTAGCTGTGCTGGATGAATGGCAGGCGGCAGCCTCTGACCAGGGGGACTCTGACAGGGATTCCACGGCCAACTCTGACCCTTACTTCATAAGGGAACAGGGTCTGGGTGAGCCCCAGGACTCCATGGCAACATCCATTGATAACCCACAGGAGGGCTCGGAGATTTTCCTCGACAATTCGGGCCTCCAAATGTTTGACCCAAGAAACATCCGGCACCCCCGTTCGGAAGAATGGTCTCCACCTGAGCATTTGGCAAGGTTTATGCACTTCTGGCTCAGAAAACCGCTAGACAAGGAGGTTAGAAACCGGATGAGATCCGAATGCCCTCGCCCTAGTCTACTGGACAAAGTGACGCACACCCCCGAGTTTGACCCGCTCATGACTACGTTCATGTCCCGAGGGGGTCGGGATCCGCGCAAGGGCATAGAGCGCGGCTTTAAAGGAGCGCAAGATAAGCTGCTAGATGCCATTGGGCCACTAGCCAGAATCATGGATATGGCGGATGAAGCCTATGAGAGGGCTGACACTTTTACCCCAGATACGGTGCGTGAATGGGCACGAGATACCCGTGAATGGGCACAAAGGTGTTTCTGTTTCTTAGGGAACACCAACGTAGCCCTCTCTTCGGAGAGGCGCCGAGCAGCACTTTACCGTATCGACGAAAAACTGGTCGAACTGGGGGATAAGGAATTAGGACCCTTAGCACAGGGTAAACTATTTGGAGAGGCCTTCCTTAAGGAATTAAATAAAAGGGTCAACATATTCACGTCCCTTAACAAGGCACAATCTTCAATGCGGAAAGTCTTCCGCGGTTCCCACACCCGTGGTGTTTTTGGAAGGGCTGGACGGCAGAGGGGCCGTGCCGCCAGCCGTTTTTGGCCATCCGGCCCCCGTACAACAAGGACTCAGATGTTCTACCCAGACTCATCTAGTCGAAATAGATTCAACCACTTCAGGGGATCTGATCGTGGCCGAGGCACCCGAGGACGCTCACGAGCAAGATTCTCCAACGGTAAGTCGGAATCTTACTCTTCCTCTAACCCCCTGTCATATCGCAGGTCGTGTCTCTCTTTTTTTCCAGAACTGGAAAGAACTATCTTCAGATGCGTGGATAATCCAAACGGTGCAGGGCTATCGAATAGAGTTCGACTCGACCCCGCTCCAGCTGACCCCTCCACGTCCAATCCAGACTACACGAGCAGATGCCCGCCTCATAGACGCGGAACTCCGAGAACTCCGCTCCAAGGGTGCCATTCAACCGGCTCCGGATGCCACCGGTTTCTACAGCAATATCTTCCTGGTCAGGAAGAAAACAGGCGAATTTCGCCCCGTTATCAATCTCAGGGAGCTCAATTCGCATGTAGTATATCGACACTTCAAAATGGAAGGTATACACCTCCTCCGGGACTTGCTTCGACGCGACGACTGGTTCACTCGTCTGGACCTCAAAGATGCGTACCTTACCATTCCGGTACACAGAAGCAGCCGTCCCTACCTCCGCTTCTTCTGGCACGGGATTCCTTGGCAGTTCACCTGTCTCCCGTTTGGCCTCAGCTCGGCCCCGTGGTGTTTTACCAAGATCATGAAGCCGGTAGTGGCAAAAATCAGATCCCAAGGTATAAGATGCATCATCTACCTCGACGATATCCTGATCTTCGACGAGGATGCAGACACTCTGCGGAGACATACGGAATACGCACTACACCTTTTGGACTCTCTGGGTTTCGTCGTCAACCGTCCCAAGTCCGCATTGACTCCGGCTCAATCTGTTCAATTCCTCGGATTCGTAATAGACTCCACTTCATGCACTCTTCACCTCCCGGCTACCAAAATTACGGCAATCCGCAGGGAAATCCGGAAAGTCCTTCGTCGGACTACCATACCCCTACGATTACTGGCACGGATCGTAGGCCTTCTCTCCGCGTCCATCCAGGCCATTTTTCCCGGGCCCCTGCACTACAGGGCCATGCAACGCCTCAAGGCAAGTTTCCTTCGCAGACAACCGACATACGACCAACCGGTTCCAATGTCGGTCGAAGTTCGGGAAGAACTACACTGGTGGCTGAATTGCATGCAGGCTTGGAACGGCAGGGCCATATTCGGGAACCAGCCAGACTTCGTGCTGGAATCGGATGCCAGCCGTTCAGGCTGGGGGGCAACAGACGGAACCACGTCCACAGGAGGAGTCTGGACTTCCGAAGAGCTCTCGATGCACATAAATTGCCTGGAACTCTTGGCCGGGTCCTTCGCCATTCGCAGCCTGGCAAAGGACCGATCCAACTGCTGCATCCTACTCCGCATGGACAACGTCTCAGCGGTCAGATACATCAACCGCCTTGGAGGCACTCGTTCTCGAACACTGGCGGATCTCACGAAAGAGATCTTCGACTACTGCCTACCACGCAACATCACCTTGCTGGCAGAGCACTTACCAGGAGACTCCAATACGACGGCGGATTGGTACTCACGCCACTGGCGGGACGCCAGCGATTGGCAGCTAGACCCTCACATTTTCGCGCTACTGGATGCACAGAGGGGACCTCTCTACCTAGACCTTTTCGCGTCCCGCAACAATCGACAGACAGAAGTTTTCTTCAGCTGGCTCCCAGACCCGGAGAGCCTCGCAACGGACGCTTTTCTCCAACAATGGCCAAGGGACGGCGCCTACGCATTCCCTCCTTTCGCAATGATAACGAGGGTCCTTCACCGGATCCGTCTACAGGGAGTGAGAATAATTCTCATCACGCCGCTCTGGCAGAGCCAGCCATGGTTTCCGGACCTTCTGGAACTCTCAATCAACGACCCCCTCCTCCTTCCAGATGCCCCAACCATCCTCAGGAATCCATTGGGCCTTCCTCACCCACTAGTCCTGCAGGAACGCTTGCCCCTTGTGGCCTGGACTCTTTCCGGGGTTCCTGGAGAACCGAAGAATTATCGCAGGAAACTAAGGACCTGCTATGGGATTCATGGGCACCAGGAACTAGGAGGTGCTACTTATCAGCATGGCACTCCTGGACAAGTTGGTGTGTGGGACGGGACCTCAATCCCTTTACTGCACCTACTCACTCCATCATGAATTTCTTAACTTCACTTTTCACCGCAGGAAAGTCATACCGTTCCATCAATGTGGTACGGTCAGCCATCTCAGCGGCTCACACTCCGATACAGGGGATTCCTGTTGGTAAGGACCCGCTCATCTGCAGACTTCTCCGCGGTATGCGCCTACGGCGCCCCCCGGAACCTAAATACTCTAGTCTCTGGGACGTTGGCGTGGTCCTTCAATTTTTACGTAATTGGCCTCCCAACGAAAAACTATCACTCCGCCAACTTACCGCAAAATTCACCCTCCTGCTCTGTCTGGTTTCCTTTCGACGGGTAGCGGACGTACGCGCCTTTGATGCCAACGCGTTTACTTTCTGTCCGGCGGGTGTCACCTTTCAGATATCACGTCGCACTAAGTCCAACTCTCTCTCGGTCTTCTACCCTTTCTTCCCTTCTGACCCTCAACTCTGCGTGGTCTCAACCCTCCGTCACTACGTGGAAGCCACCGCGACGTTGCTGCAACCTTCCACTCATCAACTTCTCATCTCTTACGTCCGCCCTTATGGTCCGGTCTCGGTTACTACACTGGCCAGATGGGTCAGGTGGCTACTATCCCTTGCCGGTATTGACCAAACTTTTGGAGCACACTCCGTTCGTGGGGCAGCGGCCTCTTCCGCTTATGCGGCAGGCGCGTCCCTCTCGGACATTTTACGAGCAGCGGACTGGACCAGAGAATCTACCTTTAGGACATTCTACTTTCGTCCTCTTGATAATCCGGCATTTGCTTTTCTTTCTCAGCGTTGAAATTGCAAAATACGAAGCCTCCTGTCATGTGATAAAATTGAAGATTATGCTAGCTTTAGTGTACAGATAATCTTAATTTTAATAATGACAGGAGGCGAGTATTTTCCCTCCCTGTTCTCTTTCGTTCTTCCCTCCCTTTATTTTCACTTCTACCTACTACACTTTGCTCTCTCATATGTTGGTATAATACCTGACACGATAGCTCTTGTTTAACTGCCTTATTTACATCATAGAGATTTATATATTTATATTGTTTGGGTGGGATACTTATTTAACACCGCTAGGGAGGACGTTTAGTTTATTTTATTCTCATGTTACTAGACGATATTAAAGTTGAATTACGGGACAGACATCCTTTGTTTTATACAATCACTTCTGGACTCTAACGCACCTTATACTCTCGTTTCAGCTTAACCAGGAGCTACACGGAATCATTAAAGTCTCCTTGCAAGATGTCGTCATCATCGCATCAGGAGATTCATCATCAGGTCTTCGTAGACCATCGTTTGACAAGGACACGTCTTCATCTGCATTCTACCTGTTCCGATTCAGTTTATTCTGATTAAGTTTCCAGTTTCTTGTTCTATGGACTTCTCAGCTGTTCGGTTAATTTTTTCTACTTTTATGGTCTTGTGATGTCGCAAGTTTAAAAGAGGAAATGATGTCATAGGTCTCACCTCTTATACCCTATTCTACGTTGTGATTGGTTAAAAGTTTTGTCACTCATTTCTTTGCTGCTATGGAGATAGTAAAGAAAGATTATGCAAAATACTCGCCTCCTGTCATTATTAAAATTAAGATTATCTGTACACTAAAGCTAGCATAATCTTCAATTTTCCTCATAGAGATGCATTGATTCAATGCATCTCAATGAGGAGGTGCTGATTGGCAAAAACTGTGTTTGGCCCCGCCCCCTTGCCGAGATTGGCTAAAAATCTGCAATGAGCATGATGATGTCACCAAGGGGGCGGAGCCAGAACTTGCAGACCCACGGGGCGCTGGAAATAAGTGAGTTTTAATTCCTTTTAAGAGGCTGAGAAGGGCGAGCCACCTAAATGGTTGGTTTAACACTATAGGGTCAGGATTACATGTTTGTGTTCCTGACCCTATAGTGTTCCTTTAAGCAGTAAGTATTGCCATTTTCATGTTTATCTCTTATGTTACTATAAGTGTAGGACCCAATGATAAAAAGGTACTGTAACATAATGATGGGCTTAACATGAGATAGTGTAACTGAATTGTTTTGCTTGCTAAAATGATTAGATGAAAATTTAATTTTAAGCAGCTTTGTAAAATTTCAAACTCTATATTTTTGTATGTGCGATGTCCCTTAATTAGTGATGTCCCGAACGGTTCGCCGGACGGTGAACATATGCACTGTTCGGTCCGCCCCCTATTCGTCATCATTGAGTAAACTTTGACCCTGTACCTCACAGTCAGCAGACACATTCCAGCAAATCAGCAGCACACCCTCCCTCCCAGACCCTCCCACCTCCTGGACAGCAACCATTTTGCATTCATTGTGAAGCTGCATTCTTAGTGAGAGGAGGGACAGTGCAGCTTGCTGCTGATTTGATAGGGAAATTGATAGCTAGGCTAGTGTATTCAGTGTCCACTACAGTCCTGAAGGACTCATCTGATCTCTGCTGTAAGGACAGCACCCCATAAAGCCCTTTTTAGGGCTAGAACATCAGTCTGCTTTTTTTTTTCTGTGTAATGAAATTGCAGTTGTCTGCCTGCCAGCCTGTGTGTCAGGCTCACAGCATATACTGTGCCCACTTGCCCAGTGCCACCACTCACTCATTGGTGTCACAATAGCTTGGATTTAAAAAAAAAAAAAAAAAACTTTTTTGACTGTAATATAATAGCAGTCAGTTTCCTTCACGAGTGTGCGTTTCAGGGCCTGCCCAGTGCCACCACTCAGTCACTGGTGTCACAATAGCTTGCATTTAAAAAAAACAAAACTTTTTGGACTGTAATATAATAGCAGTCAGTTTCCTTCACACGTGTGCGTTTCAGGGCCTGCCAGGGCACAGTGTCACACCAGTGCAACTCATATCTGGTGTAACACTAGTGTACATTAAAAAAAAAAATACAATTTTGACTGTAATAGATTGAATAGCAGTTAGTTGTCTGCAAGCGTGTGTCAGGCATACATCGTCTACTCTGCCGACTTCTGCCACTGCACAGTGCCACTCATAGCTGTTGTCACAGTAGCTTGCACGCATAGTACCACTAATCGGAAAAAAAATGACAGGCAGAGGCAGGCCACCCTGCAGGGGCCGACGTGGTCGTGGTGCTGTGACTCCCTTTGGCCCTAGAATAATGCCCAGTGTTCAGAGGCCACGTACCCTGAACTCGAAAAGTTTTGAGGACATAGTTGACTGGCTAACACAGGACACCCAATCTTCTACAGCTTCCGCTCGGAACCTTGACGCACCATCCTCCTCCAGCTTAGCTTAGGGCACCTCTCAAGTTACCACTCGCCCGCCTGCCGCCACCACCAACACTAGCACCTCAGCAGCTTCACTTGGTATGTCAGAGGAGTTATTTACACATCAGTTGGAAGAAATGAGTGATGCGCAACCATTATTGCCATAGGATATAGATAACAGGGATATGTCTCAGTCAGGTAGCATTACACACATGGACGTACGGTGTGATGATGATGATGTTGTACCCGCTGCTGCTTCCTTTGCTGAGTTGTCAGATACAAGTGAAGCAGTTGATGATGACGATGCGTCCGTGGATGTCACGTGGGTGCCCGCTAGAAGAGAAGAAGAACAGGGGGAAAGTTCAGATGGGGAGACAGAGAGGAGGAGGAGGAGACGAGTTGGAAGCAGGGGGAGGTCGTCGCAAGGAGCTAGTGGCACAGTCAGACAGCATGCATCGGCACCCGGGGTCAGCCAGACAGCACGCCAATCAACGCATGCTGTTGCCACCACCAGAATGCTGTCATTGCAAAGCTCATCAGTGTGGCATTTTTTTTTGTGTGTCTGCCTCTGACAACAGCGATGCCACTTGCAACCTGTGCCAAAAGAAACTGAGTCGTGGGAAGTCCAACACCCACCTAGGTACAACTGCTTTGCGTAGGCACATGATCGCACATCACAAACGCCTATGGGATCAACACATGAGTACAAGCAGCACACAAACTCAAAGCCGCCATCCTCCTCCTGGTCCAGCATCTTCAGCCACGTTAACCACTGCTGTCCTCCTTGCCCCCTCTCAACCATCCGCCCCTCCGTCTCTCGCCTTGAGCAGTTCCTGCTCATCTGCCCACAGTCAGGTGTCTGTCAAGGACATGTTTGAGCGTAAGAAGCCAATGTCACAAAGTCACCCCCTTGCCCGGCGTCTGACAGCTGGCTTGACTGAACTCTTAGCCCGCCAGCTTTTACCATACAAGCTGGTGGAGTCTGAGGCGTTCAAAAAATGTGTAGCTATTGGGACACCGCAGTGGAAGGTACCCGGCCGAAATTTCTTTGCACAAAAGGCAATCCCCAACCTGTACTCGATTGTGCAAAAGGAAGTAATGGCATGTCTGGCACACAGTGTTGGGGCAAGGGTCCATCTGACCACTGATACCTGGTCTGCAAAGCATGGTCAGGGCAGGTATATCACCTACACTGCGCATTGGGTAAACCTGCTGACGGCTGCCAAGCATGGAATGCGTGGCTCTGCAGAGGAGTTGGTGACACCGCCACAACTTGCAGGCAGGCCTGCTGCCACCTCCTCTACTCCTCCTACTACATCCTCTTCCATAACCTCCTCGGCTGAGTCCTCTTCTGCTGCTGCATCTTGCTCCACATCAACGGCACCCCCCAGCTCCCCAGGTACAATTCCACATCCCGGATACGCCGTCTTGGGGTTGACTTGCCTGAAAGCAGAGAGTCACACCGGACCAGCACTCCTGTCCGCCCTGAACGCACAGGTGGATCAGTGGCTGATTCCGCACCAACTGGAGATCGGCAAAGTGGTTTGTGACAACGGAAGTAATTTGTTGGCAGCATTGCATTTGGGCAAGTTGACACATGTGCCGTGCATGGCACATGTGTGTAATCTGATCGTACAACGCTTTGTGCATAAGTACCCAGGCTTACAGGACGTCCTTAAGCAGGCCACGAACGTGTGTGGCCATTTCAGGCATTCCTACACGGCCATGGCACACTTTTCAGATATCCAGCGGCAAAAGAACATGACAATGAGGCGCTTGATTTGCGACAGCCCGACATGTTGAAATTCAACACTCCTAATGTTCGACCGCCTGCTCCAACAAGAAAAAGCCGTTAACGAGTATTTGTATGACCGGGGTGCTAGGACAGCCTTTGCAGAGCTGGGAATTTTTTTGCCACGTTACTGGACGCTCATGCGCAATGCCTGTAGGCTCATGTGTCCTTTTGAGGAGATGACTAACCTAGTCAGTCACAGCGAAGGCACCATCAGCAACATCATACCATTTGATTTCTTCCTGGAGCGTGCCCTGCGAGGAGTGCTGGATCAGGCCGTAGATGAGAGTGAAGAGGAAGAGGAAGCGTTGTGGTTACCATCACCACCAGAAACAGCCTTATCAGCATCGCTTGCTGGACCTGCGGCAACGCTGGAAGAGGATTGTGAGGAAGAGGAGTCAGAGGAGGAATGTGGCTTTGAGGAGGAGGAGGAAGATCAACCACAGCAGGCATCCCAGGGTGCTCGTTGTCACCTATCTGGTACCCGTGGTGTTGTACGTGGCTGGGGGGAAGAACATACCTTCAGTGAGATCACTGAGGATGAGGAACAGGACATGAGTAGCTCGGCATCCAACCTTGTGCAAATGGGGTCTTTCATGCTGTCGTGCCTGTTGAGGGACCCTCATATAAAAAGGCTGAAGGAGAACGACCTGTTCTGGGTGTCCACGCTACTAGACCCCCGGTATAAGCAGAAAGTGCCTGAAATGTTACCGAATTACGGCAAGTCGGAAAGGATGCAGCAGTTCCAAAATCAATTAAAAAGTATGCTTTACACAGCGTATAAGGGTGATGTCACAGCTCAACGGGAATCTAACAGGGGAAGAGGTGAAAGTAATCCTCCTCCTCCCACGAGGGAGGGCGACGTTTTTTGCCGCTCCCTGGAAAATGATGAAAAACGGGGAGTTTGGTCTGTCACTGTGAAGCAGGCGTAACCATTACACTACCTGATCGATACAACATCATACCTGATGTTTTAAAGCACGTTATTCCAAACAATTTAGGAATGTTAGGTGATTTATGCCCTTTATGGATTAAAACCAGACTCTGCATCAACCATGTAATTTTCCATGGGAGTTTTGCCATGGATCCCCCTCCGGCATGCCACAGTCCAGGTGTTAGTCCCCTTGAAACAACTTTTCCATCACTATTGTGGCCAGAAAGAGTCCCTGTGGGTTTTAAAATCCGCCTGCCTATTGAAGTCTATGGCGGTTCGCCCGGTTCGCCCGTTCGCGAACATTTGCGGAAGTTCGCATTCTCCGTTCGCGAACCGAAAATTTTATGTTCGCGACATCACTACCCTTAATCTGTATTTTGGTTGGTGTAACCCTTTAAAATAAAAGCATTTGCTAATCTCATATACACATTTTAGCAGAATCTTCTGAATGTGATCTTAATTTAATTTAGGCCTAACCCAAACTTTAAGACACAAGAATAAAAGTCAAAGTTTTTGTGTCAAAGATACTCCCACTTGAAAATCTCAATTAGCATATTTTGGTTAGAGAAATTTGTAGCATTTAATAGACTGCATAAACCTGCTGGATTTCTAGTAACAACATGTATCAACACTGCCACAAAACTTCCTTTAGAGCCAAAAAGTGTGGTCGGGAATCTCAGGCAAGTGTCAACATTCCTGAATTTGCCAGGATAATCACAAAATACAGTCCAAGCAAAAATATATCCCGGGGACTTGTCCCGATTTTTGAAATCTGCAAGCAGATTTCAGGTAGCAGGAGGGGATTGGGAACTAGGATAATGCATGGAGTGCTTCAGCATAATTATGTTTAACTGCATTCCTTGGATCAATTGTGAACGGGGTGCATGACTACTTTACTGGAGATGGAGAATGCATTGTGTGACGAAGTGCCCTTCGCCACTGGTGCCTGGAGAGGACTACTTGCCAGCCTCTTGCCATGTGATTATGGTTCCTGGGAGGTTTGGCCCTTTAAATACAGTATTTGGGCATAATGGATTTTTATTGTGCTGCTGCTGGCCCTTTAAGAACCATCTGGGGACATACTGTAACTTTTGGGAACAATGCCCCTTTAAGACGGTGTCCCCAGTGTTCCCAAACCTTTAATAGGGGTAAGGGCTAAGATGTGCTCTTGCCTTTCTATAACTTAAGATGAAAGAGAATGTTGTGTCACAAATTTTTGAATTCTCTTTTTTTAAATTTCTTTTGTTTATTTTTTTGTTTGTTTGTTTTTTCTTAAAGTATTATATCAGTTATTTTCTGACACGGTGCAGTTATACTGATCAGCCAAAGTATTAAACCACTGTCAGGTGAAAATAATAACATTGATTATATTGGCAGCTGTCAAGGGGTCAGACATATTAGGCATCAAGTGAACAGTCAGTTCATGAATTTCATTTGTTGGAAACAGAAAAGATGGGCAAGCAAAAAGATATGAGTGACTTTAACAAGGGCCAAATAGTGATGGCTTGACATCTGGGTCAGAGCATCTCCAAAACAACCAGTTTTGGGGGGAGTTCCCAGGATGCAGTGGTTAGTATCTACTAAATGTGGAGCAAGGAAGGACAACTCACAATCCGGCATCAGGGTCATGGGTCCCTAAGGCTCATTGATAGCTGGGAACAAAATGACAGCAGGATGCACTATGGCAGTGGTTCCCAACCCAGTCCTCAAGTACCCCCTACCAGTCCAGGATTTAGGCATTACCCTGTTGTGTCTAAAGTGTTTTGTTTTTTTCCTTAGGTAATCTCTAAATCCTGGACTGCTAGGAGGTACTTAAGGACTGGGTTTAGAACCACTGTACAAATGAAACAAGACAGGCCGGCGATGTTCCCTGATGACAGTGGTCTCTTTCACCAGGATTATGCACCCTGCCACACTGCAAAAATTGTTCTAGAATAGTTTGAGGACTATGACAAAGAGTACAAGATGTTGCCTTGGCCACCAAATTTCACAAATCTCAATCCAATTGTTAGCTCCACATTTAGCACTTGGCACCGCCAGACATCACCGCACCAACCAACGGTGCTCTACTCACCAAGGCTGCAGAGAAGGGGAGGTAGTGTCACAAAGCTGGGACAGAGTATAGTAATTCCGCCCGGAATCCCTGCAACCTACTTGCACGCACACCAGATCTGATGCATCTTAAAGGGAAAGGAATCTTTTTTTAAAAGGGAAGTACCAAAGAGGCAGGTATGACACCTAAGGGTGTGTGCCCCTTATCTGATATTTAAATCTGCTTAGACTTACTACCTATGCTCAGAATTCTGTTCTCCTTACTGTTATCAGTCACTCCCTTGCTTCGGTCCTGAAAATCTGTTACTTGACCTTTGTCAAATTTGTGCTGCCTGACCCGACCTAGTGCCGTCTTTTCTTCACTTCTACCTCATCCTTATCTGTACCTCAGCTAAGTAGGTAACCCTAGTAGGAATCCAGTCATCATATTACAACAAATGGCAATATTGCATGAAGCCATGGTAAATAATAATAAGTCATTCTCTGATGACCTCTGCACTAACTCTCCCTTCCCTACACACTCACCTCCATATAAATCCAGTTTTGCACTGCTCTTTCACTCAGTCACCCCCTTGTTTGCACCCATTCTTCTCTGTCTGGGAAGGAGGGTGTCTGGCATGCATGTATGTAAAGGGGTAGCACAATTTAAGAAAATGAAGGTTTGATGATATCATGGTCATGTGATTGCAAAACTCCCATGGAAAATTACATGGTTGATGCAGAGTCTGGTTTTAATCCATAAAGGGCATAAACCACCTAACATTCCTAAATTGTTTGGAATAACATGCTTTAAAATATCAGGTATGATGTTGTATCGATCAGGTAGTGTAATGGTTACGCCTGCTTCACAGTGACAGACCAAACTCCCCGTTTAACGCACTGCAAACAACCGCAAACAGTCCATTTGCACAACCGCAAACTCCCCATTTGCACAAGGTTGGATACCAAGCTAGCCATGTCCCGTTCCTTGTCCTCACTGATGTCATTGAAGGTCTCTTCCTCAACCCAGCCACGTACAACACCAAGGGTCCCCAAAAGGTGACAACAAGCCCCCTGGGACGCCTGCTGTGTTTGGTCTTCCACCTCCTCAAAGCCACCTTCCTCCTCTGACTTCTCTTCTTCAGACTCCTCTCTCTGCATTGCCTCTCTCTGCGTTATTATAATAATAAATAGAATGCTAAAAATGACCATAAGAAATAGAATATTGTATGTGGTCATCTTGGAAAATGGAAAAAAGCCAAGAATGTCATAAGTGCTTGATAAAAACCTTATTTAATTAAACAAAAAAAATTGTATTAAATCAAAAACTTTATAAAATTAAACTAAAAAAACTTTATTAAATTAAACAAAACAAAAACAGATATAAATACATATATATATATATATATATATATATATATCCAAATAGCAAAGGTGACCAGCACTCACGGATTCATAAATTAATTAAAACATCCAAAGTTTAATGAAAAAAAATAAAAAAGATAGTTGACAGCTCAACGTTTCAGTCCTCCTCTGGGACTTTCATCAGGAACAACAATAATGTCTCAAAAACCCATACATAAATATTAGAAGTAATTAGCCTAATTGATAATAAAGAAAATTGGCATAATTACAAACTACATTCCAAGAATTAGCATAATCAACTACAAAAAGGAATAGTCCTACCTGCCAGTGTAATACTACACAGGCCGCCGGTGTCCCCAAGCCACCCGCGCGCATGAGCGGACAAGCCCCGCCCTATAGTGACGTAATTGCGCAACGCACGTTGGCAAGGCAGTCGAATAACAAATCGGCTTACCGCGACGACAAATACGTTGGCAATCATTACAATCACATGCAGTGCACAAATCTACAATGCTAGAATATGGTAAATAATAAATTATACCCGATCCCAAATGGGCGGAATATGTGTCTCTGAAGGCACCGCCTACCAGCGACGCTGACATCCGACATCCGTTGCCACGGAAACCGGAAGCAACACCGGGTATCCGTGGCAACCAGGACGCTGGCAGCCACCGCGCCGGGCAAAGCATCCAACCATGAAATAATAAAGTGAAAACAAATACTAAAAATAAAAATGATAAATGACAATGTGTTTATAAACCACTAAGGACACATTGAAAAAGTGACTAATGTGTGATAATGAATGGTCTATATATATCCTATTAAACATAAAAATAAATGCATGTAATCAATAAAGCCAGGTCATCTTAAAGTGCATACAGTACTAAATCAATACTGTTTCCTGTACCCGGTCGGACTGACAGGAAGGTGCACACTGAGCGTGCACCTTCCTATCACTCCGGCCGGGCACCGCGGACAGCAGAGCGGCTCGGCCACGCTACAGGGGAGGTGAGTACCAACTGCAGCCGCCTGAGCGCTCTTGACAGAGCGCTCAGGCGGCTGCAGTATTTAAAGGGCCGGCGTACAACACGCACCCATAATTTCTCCCCTATTTTCATGGAGAAAAAGTGCGTGTTATACGCCGATAAATACGGTAATAATAGTCTCTGCATCTAACAAAATATGTATATGTGAAGTGATGATACATGTAGGTTGTAAAACCCAGCTAGCATAAGCACTCAGTGAAATACAATGGGGCTGATAAGGAATGGCCATTAAAAAATCGCCAGAGGAGCGGACGGCTCTGCAGTCACAACTAACAACAATATTAAAACAAGAAGTAGGTACATCTATTGAGATATACATATACAACATGCTACCTATAGTCATAAAAACAATAGAAGCAAAAAATTTAATAAAAGAGTGATATGAAATCATTTCATTCAAGCCTTTCGGAGCTATAGTACTCAACGTATAAATCCAAAATGTCTCTTGGTTCAAGAGAAGCTTGCCCCTATCCCCGCCACGTTTAAGTGGGGGGATATGGTCAATAGCCAAAAATTTAAGGGCTGAGAGCGGATGCTGCAAGGAAAGAAAATGTTTGGCGACAGGTTGATCAGAGGTACCATCACGATAGGCTACCCTAATGCTGGACCTGTGTCCCCTAATTCTCTCACACAGAGGAGTTTCCGTTTTGCCTATATATGAAAGGCCACACGGACACGACAACTTATAAATCACAAATGGGGTCTTACAAGTAATCGTATGTCGTATTTGAAATATCTTATTACTGTGTGGATGTTGAAAAGTACGTGAAGGTGTCATGTGCCCGCAAGTCACGCATCCAAGGCATCGGACACTACCCCGAACCTGCATCTCAATATTCTTCTCATAACTTTTTGAAGGGTCCGTATGCACCAACAGGTCCCTTAAATTCTTATTCCTTCGATAACACACGAGGGGGGGTTCCTTAAAAACCTTGGGCAGTGTGTCGTCACATGACAACATTTTCCAATTGTCTTTAATGATCCTTGTAACTTCCAGTGATGCGTCGTGGTAGGTGATAGGGCAAATCAACCTTGGAACTCCTTCTTTGACTCTAGGAGAATTAGCTGACATAGCTTCTTCTAATGCTCTCACTAGGTCGTTGCGTCGGTAGCCACGCTCAAGGAATCTCCCCATCATTGTTTCCAGTTGTTCCTCCATAATGTTGATATCGGAATTATTACGAATCACTCTCAAGAATTGAGCTTTAGGTAGAGACCTCTTCAATGCCGCCGGGTGTGCACTGGTATTATGCAAAATGGTATTCCTATCAGTAGGTTTCCTATAAAGACAATATGATAAACCCTGGTTCGTAATTGCTATTTCTAAATCCAAAAATTGGACTGTCGAACTGATGTTAGACGTAAACTTAATAGGGCTATCAATCTGATTAAGTGCCTGTACCATATCTATGGCCTCTGTAATGCTGCCGCTCCAAAGAAGTAGCAAATCGTCAATATAACGGAAATAGCCTTGAATGTATTGGCCATACTTTGATAAAATGTGGCGTTGTTCATATATATACATATATGCATTGGCATACATAGGGGCCATAGCGGCCCCCATCGATGTACCGGAAATCTGAAGGTACCATTTCTCTTCAAAGAGATTATAATAGTTTTATAGAGATTACAATAGTTTTATTTAAAAGCATTAGGCTGCTACTAGGATAGGACCTGCCGAATATGGGGTACTTTGACGTAGTTGGCAGGCTTATGCAATGTATGATCATATAATGTAACTAAACCCCCATCATTTTTTGCCTAGGTGAGATGTTTTTAAATAAAACTATTACAATCTCTAAGATTTGAAATCATTGTTTAGTGAATAAGCGAGTGCGCTGGATTCTGTATTTTGTATATTTTGGCCCCAGCAGCACCCTATAATGCATGCATGTTTTGGTGAGTGCGGCCCTCTTGATTTCTTTTATATATTTGGGAGTCCCAGGCCAACTCCTTGGTTTTGCACCCCTCCCTGTTACAGGTGCCTCATTCCAGGACCCTATTTAGCCTTGACTTGCAGAGAGTCCCAGTAAGGAAGTATTTCCCAAGTAAGTGGATTCATCTCATAAGAGCAAGCATTAGGCTGCTACTAGGATAGGACCTGCCGAATATGGGTTACTTTGATCAGCCTTCAGACCATTTGGTTCTCTGAAACAATTTACTTTGATTCGAAGGTTCAAGCTTTTGGGTGTCATATTAGATAGCCTATATTAAAATTGGCTAACTTGGACTCAGAAAATGCTTAATGCTTAAAACAACACTTAAGACCATCTAGTTCCAGGAGCAGATAGCCACCACCTGAGCTGTCTCTCCTAAATCAGTCTGTTCTTTCCCTTTCTCTGAACTTATATGTATATGACGTTCATCCCTATGTCTTATCACAGATAAAATTACAAGAGGAAACCACAAAGCAGACGAAGCTACGAAGCAAGCAGCACTCCAAGTACATCGTTTTACAGGTAATACCTTCCTGCAGGTTGTTCTTACAGATGAAACCGTTGACTACAATATACTGCTGAGATTACCACGACAGGCAAGCAAGGAAGAACATGACCTCTGGAGGAAACAAGATGCAGAACCTGATGATGACAGAATGTGGAGGAAAGGTAAAAGATTGTGTCTACCATGAGTATTGTACCCCATGATGGCCCAGATGGCCCATTGACCTACAAATCTATCCAAGATGCACATGAACAGCATAGTAACTACCTATTGGGTAGCACCCGGATTTATTGTTGTAGCAGCTAAACACACCCAAGCTTGCATTTAACTGCATAAGGTAGGAGTGTATGAATATGTGTTGGTGTGCATTGATCTCTTTTCAGGTTAGCCTGAGGCCTACCGAGTGTCAAAAGCCACAACAAAGGCCACAGTAAGCTTCTGAAGGAACTGGTATGTAGATACGGGGTACCTGAAGTGATTGAAAGTGACAGACGTATCCATTTCATTGGGGAAATAATGCAGGAAATTATGAAAGCCTTAGGGATCAGCCAGGCCTTCCACACCCCTTAACCCCCCAGAGTAGTAGGAAAGTAGAAAGAGCAAATGGCACCTTAAAGAACAAGATTGCAAAAGCCATGCAAGGCACAGGGAAGCCCTGGACTGAATGCCTTCCCTAGCACTCTTTTCTATGAGATTCACTCCCAATTCCAGACATGGCCTATCCCCTTTTAAGATCCTGTTTGGATGTGCCCCAAAAACAGGCCTCTACTTTCCCCAGTCCCTCCATGGTAGTATGACAGCCTATGTACCGACACTATACCAAAGAGTAGGCAGGGTGCATAAACAAGTCTTTGATTTCATTCCAGATCCAGACTCTGATTCTGCAACTCACAAACTGCAGCCTGGGGATTGGGTCGTGATAAAGAGGTATGTGAGGAAAGGACTTGAACCACACTTTGACGGTCCATTCCAAGTGCTCCTGACTACGGCTACCTCAGTGAAACTAGAAGGAAAAGCTATGCACGCCAGTCACTGTAAACAAGTCACTCCGACTGATCCACGGACATGAGCTGTTCTTATCCTTTACCATTGAATGCTCTGTTCAGATATGCTACTCTGACTTAAACCAGAAGATAATAATGCATGGCAGGGAAATAAATGGATACAGATAGCAAAAGCTTTTAATTTAACCTCCTTTTGCCTCAATCCTCTCCTCAGTGCTGAAAATGCCATACAATCTTGTCTTTGAGCTGTCACTACTCCCATCTCACTCTTTAGGAAGTACCTACATACCCATAGACCCCATACATCTCTACAACTACATTCTTATGCTTTCAACCCACAGGTAGGCAAGCCCCCCTTAGCCCTGAAGACAATTAATGTGACAGCCGCTGAACTATGTTGGTCTTTTTCATGTAATTGTTCAAGAGACCATAATACTAAATCCCTGTTTTGCCCCAAATGGTGGAACAATACCAAGAATTGTCAAGCCATGAGCACCACTATGAAATGTACCAAAACTCACCAAGTTATGAGTTACCACCACCATGTCTATCTCCCTAAAGGATGGACTTTCTCCTGTGGAAATATTCTTTATGCTTATGTCCCAGGTAATATTACAGGAGGTCCCTGTGCAATCTCACACCTAACCATGACCATGTTTTCCAAATCTGACCTGATCCCTGAAACTACCCAGCTACACAAACTGCAGAGAGACAGGAGAGATGTTAAATACACCCTTGTTTCAGATTGTAACCCTGAAAAAAATGTTGTAGCCTGTTCCCCTGCAAAGGGTTTAAATGCCACTTCCCAGGCCCTAGAAGGGCTACTTATGGACACCCAGGCCAATAAGAAGGCAATCCTTGAGAATAGAGCAGCAATTGACTACTTACTAATGAAACATGACTTAGGCTGTGAAGCTATGGAAGGTATGTACTGTTTTAACTTTTCTTTTTTCATGGCAATATGATCCATAAACATATAAAAGATTTCCATGACTTAGTACAGGATATCAAATAAGATACTGGCTTCTTTGGGGATTTGGATTGGACATTTGGGATAGGAACATGGTTGACTTTGCTAATTAAGAAAATGTTGTACTTTTTGCTATTAGCTGTATTTGTTATTATGGCCATTTTTCTAACATTCAAGTTCTTCTCACGTCTACTAATCTCTCTATGTAAAAACAAATCTACTGTTGGTCGTACCTTACCTTACCTTCTATGTTTTATCTGTACTCCTTTCACCCTTTCACTCCCTTTCTATTCCTGTTCTATGAGTATTTGCACATAAGCACTTTTTTTTTTTTTTAATTCTTTATTTTATTTGTGCATAGTTTGAACATATTTGTTTGCACTGCCCCAACAGCGGGTGCAAGCGTGTGTGAAGACATAATGTTATAACATTGCACATTTTTTTTTTTGATCATCAGAGTATGTAACTATTTGAGTGTTAAACATTGAGCAGGCTTAAGCAATTAGACATATTGATAAATTAATGATTGGTTGCATAAGTGCCAATTAACTTGTTAGAGTCTAACAATCGTAATGTGTCAAGTGTGTTCAGTAGATAGGCTTAGTCGAGTAAAACAAGCTAGAATTTGGGCATATTTAGTCCAGCTGTGGAGCAATGTTAATCAGCATTCTGTAATCTGGCTGAGTTTACTAGTCTACCCTCCATAAAGGGGGGCTCTCTAAGTAGGAAAATGCTGTCCACTGTATATTAAGTTGGTGCAACATACTAGGCTAACTATTAAGAATAAACAATAACCAATAACTGGTATGTGAGCTCCAAAAAATGTGAATAGGTTTTAAGCATGTTGTTGTTTGTCACTAACCAAGTATACTAAATACTGCAATATTGGTATTCCTCTCTCTCTCTTCTATCCACATATACATTCAATGAGGATGGAATAAACTGCAAATGAAGAATAAACTACATGAGAAGATTTTTTGGACTATTTCATTGCTTTTTTTAATTGTACTGTAGCGGAAGTGCAATATTAAATTCCACGATCTCCGCTGGTACAGAAGGTAATCCACAGTCAAGCGCTGAAAAGTAAGGCAATATCCCAAATCCCCCCAGTAACCGGACGAATCACAGTTCTGGGAGTCAACTGAGGTTTTTATTCACAGCTCCAGTATTTATGCAAGGGGTTTCCCTACTGACATAGCAGGGGTAATACAGTAGGGGACTACATGGGGGACTTAACATGCTGAGCATTTCTCACATCAGGCACTGCTGGACAAGAGGGATACTCCCACTGGAATATACCGTTAAGTGGATTATCCCTCCGTGCAGCAGAACCGGCATTTTACATTTAAATCCATAACTTTAACAATATTCCGTTTATTTAAACGAATGGATGTTTGGTAGATAGCTGGGGTCTGAGTGCACATTTCGTGGGAATACCGCTCAGATCCCAGCTAAAACAACCGAACACCAATGGGGAACCAAAATAGGGAAAGACCGGGGCTCTCGAACGGCTGGAAGTCCAGCGGTGTTCGTAGCCATTTTCAGTTCCACACGCTCGACGACCAAACACCGCTGGTGAGACAAAGGATCCAAGATGGCCGACCACCACGTGGTCGGTAGCCGAACGACGGCCACCTAGGAAAATCTTTAATTAGCAATTGCAACAATGTTGCAATCGGTTAATGAGTGCCACACGTCCCTCTATGTGTGGGCTATTAGGGGGTAGCTCATTCGGTTCATGAACAGCCAGTAAAGTCGCTGTTCGTGAAACTAAATACATGAATGCTAGTGGCTTTCGGCTGCTAGCATACGAATTCTATGCACATAACAATATAAACCAAGGTTGCACATATATTACAGCGGTTATTACAGACAACCTTTTGATACAGATAGTCCAGCATCCTACAAGTGGCTAGGTTTGCCACATGTACTTTATTGTATTTAATTTTATATTTATATAGTATTTATTTTTAGCTCCTTTTTTATTTGAGTTATTTGTTTCATTAGTCCTTTTTCATAATGGCACAACCTGTTGTTTGTACTATTTGTTCAATTCTCCTTGGGACTTGGAGGGTTCCCCAGTTTCTGAGTTTGCTGAGTTTGGTCTAGCTGCACTAGAACTTTCTGCCTTTTGCCTTTTTTTGCGATTTTTGTGTTTACTGTTTCCCCCTATGGGTAGAGCAGCTTAGTTCTCTTGCTAGTTCACCATGTCTATCTTCGAATATATAAATAATTTTACCATAAATAGAAGTGATGCTTTTAATAATGATAAAACTATCCCTATATGGAAATTATTTATGTAAGAGAGTCAATATGACTTTTTTGTTCAACTAGAGACAGCCTTAAGAAAGGAGAACAAATTGAAATGGGAAAGTGCTACCCTTACACAATATAATGATAAATAAAATTACACCAAGAGGCCTAAGACTTCTTAAACAACAATCCTCAGACCAAGATGATGAGGAATTCATGGCTGATTGGAATAACAAATTAGAGATATGTACTTTTGGATTAATGGAAACATTAATTCTAACGAAAAGCAAAAAACTATTATTATTAGATAGACATTAATCAGGATAAACTACTTCCATTAACAGAAAGTTCAGGCAAAATTCAGTACTAATCCAAAGCAAAATAGAAAAAGTTGAGAGTGAAACTTAACATATAAAGATAAAAAAATAGACTTTGCCAATAATGAAATTAGAACCTGTCATCAAAAATCAGATACATATCTAAAAAATTGATCACTCAAACAGGTTTCCCGGCCCCAAAAGATACGCAAACATAAAATACGGAAAAGAACACCATCGCCCCACTATTACTGTCAAATAAACAAACAGTATAGACACAAAAACAGCTACTTTGACCAGACACCTACACACCACAATAATCTATATAAAGAAAATTACTTTTCATGTCACCACCAGAATCAGCACTCTAGATACTAACCAACCCACTAAACAGTGGTGTACACACAATCCATGGTGCCCCGGTGCAAAACTGATCACCCCCCACCCCCATCCATCTGACACATACATACAGACACACACACAAACATACACACACACACACATCCCTAGATAGACACATACATACAGACACACACACATATATACACACAGACACATACATACAGAGACACAGGCACAGACACACACACACACATACATAGACACACATACATACGGGGCCCCATGGATTGTGTGTACGCCACTGCATACAGAGACACACACACATACAGAGAAACACAGACACACATACAGAGACACAGACACACATACATACATACAGAGACACAGACACACACACACACATACAGAGATACAGAGACACAGACACACATACATACAGAGACACAGACACACATACATACAGAGACACACACACACAGACACGTACAGGGACACACACACACATACAGAGAAATACACACACATACACAAAATGTTTCCTACCTTGTTACTTTCCATGGGGTCCAGTGGGGGCTCAGCCTGTTGGGAGGCTGCGACCGCGGTATGTACGCCGCTGCTACTAAACAAACACCTTCAATCAAGACTACAAAGACACTGTAAATTTCACTCATTTTACATATAACCCCAGAAGAAAAAAAACCTCAAGATACTGTAACATGTCTAGTCAACTTTTCTCACAATAATAGATACCAACTCCTCTCTATTGACTAAGACATGACTAGGATGAGCATTTATTATGAATCAGAATGAACAACAACCAACCTCCACAACACTTCTTTTTACCAAGAGGAAGAAAAAGGATCTTAAGTCTAGAGGAAGGAGAAGTGGAAGGTGAATGCAAGAGAGAAATAACATAAAGACAGTAAATAGATCTGAGAAAGAATTGGGTATTTTTATCCAAAAAAATATTTTCTTCCAAACAACTAGCTGTCCTGGGCAAAAGTCTTAAATATGCAATCCTTTAAATAATTTCAAGTTTTTTTTTAGATGTCAACAAATTTTTCAGGAAAGCCAATTTGTTATTGATAAAACCACTTTTTAACTGAAAATTCTTCAGAGAGCCCTAGTAATCCTACAATTATAAGAACAAATCTAAAAGAAAAATTCTATTTCTATCCTTCTAGTTTTATTTTGGACTAGAAAAAGTGCAGAGATAGGCTACAAAATTGATAGAAGGATTGGAGCATTTTCGTTATGAAGAAAGGTAAACACATTTAAATCTCTTTAGTTTGGAAAAATGGCGCATCAGAGGGGATATGATAACATCATACAAATATATTCAGGGCAAGTACAAACCATTGTCTGGAAATCTATTCATAACCCGAGCTATACATAGGACACAAGGTCATGCACTTAGGCTGGAAGAAAAGAGATTTAGTCTAAGGCAAACAAAAGGTTTTTTTACAGTAAGAAAAATAAGAATGTGGAATTTTCTGCTTGTAGGGGTGGTTTTATCAGAGTCCATACAGATGTTTAAAGAGCAACTGGATAAATACTTGCAAAAAAACATAATATACAGGGATATCATTTCTAATGGGTGGGTTAATAGCTTCTTTATCAAAGGAGATACGTGACTGTCATTTTTTGTCAAGAAGTAATTTTTACTAGTTTGTTGCAAAATTGGAAGCCCTTCAGACCTCTTTTTTGCCTTCTTTTTGATCAACAGCAAAAACATATGTGAGATGGACTTGATGGACTCAAGTCTAACTATCTAACTATCTAACTTTCACTAGAGTTTTGTTTTAAAAAAAAGTTTTTTAAATACTTAGAGACTATTAAAAATAAATCTGACCATTATAATCTAACAAGATCTGAAAATAAGTCCTGAAACAACTACAGAATGACAAAGATGTTGTCATAAAACCGGCATAGTTATATTATTCAAAGACATGTTTTGTAAAAAAGACTAGGAGATGAAAAGTGTACAAAAAACTAACATGTGACCCTACACCTATTATCAAAGAAAGACTAACCAACTACTTGAATAAAGGAAAGTCACTCAATATTTTAAATAGACAAGAATTCGCCTACCTCAATACCTACTATCCAAAAATTCCAGTAATTTATTTCCTCCCCCAAATAGACAAAAATGAGTGCTACATTATACATTTTCTTGTTGTGTGTCCTGCACTTAGCACCTTCACCAGTTATCTTTCTGTTTTATTACATATACCTCCCACCATGTGAAGTCTGGACAACTACAAGTAAAGAATACTCCAAGCATTTGATGTTTTATTGGACTTTCTATTTTAGCGCAACTTGGCACAACCCCTTTGAACCCTCACACTGGCGTCATGATTCTTAGGATGCTTGCTCTTGGCTCTGACTGCAATTTCCTATTGGAAAGTATAACAAGACCAAAACCAGAAAAAGATTAGGGAAGCCCTGGACGCGTTTCGTACCACTCCAGGTGCTTTCTCAATATCGTTCATTGGAGTAGTGCGAAACGCATCCAGGGCATTTCTAATCTTTCTTTAGGGTTGGCTTCTTTGGTGGTCTCTCCCCTGTACAGCAGCTTTGGGTGGTCCCATGCTCAGGTTTTGGGCTTTTTATACTTTTATACTTTGTTTTTTTTCATTTTCACATGCTTGCTGTTCTAGTATCTTGTCATATGTATTTTCTTTTTGACTACAATAAATGTGCATTCTTTCTCTTTGATTTTATCCTGATGTATTTTTGGGGATTTCCTATGAGTGTGAATCAACAAACTTGTCCTGTGGGAAAATATTTCCATAAACTTCTGGCTTTACTGAGTGTCTATGTGGCAAAAATGGAAATAATTACCTTCCGAAGATAGAGGGGAGTGTTCTCTTCTGCCATGATGCCTGGCTTGTGCGGCATGTCAGTGCACGCCAGCCACTGCGGACCTACGCAATTATAAAGCCCCACGTCCGTCCACGGTAAAGACCACGTCAACGTGCGGGTGACGTCATGCAAAGACGTACACGCATGTTTTGGGGTCAAGGGCTAGGTACAGCCAATCGGATCTGCAAGAGGGTTATTTAAACTCACTTATTACTTAGTTCACTGCCCTGTCGTGGTTTCCCTTAGATGGTTATCCGAGAGTGTGTCCCTGATCGTGTTTTTCTGTTTTTTGACTTTTGCTTTGTTTTGACTTCCCTGATGTCTGGTACTCTTGACTTTTGGCTTTTCCTTATCGCTGTGTCTCGTTCTGTGTCCCTGCTAGTTTTCTGACGTTACCCTTAGTTCTAGCGTGTGATACTATTCTGCGTGCTGGATCCATAAAATCCTGACACTGAGGGACCCAGATCCAGAGAAATGTGAACAAAAAAGATACTAAAAAAAATGGAAGAGATGGAAGCCTACAATGACATTGAAAAGTATGGTCAGAAAGATCTTGTCATAGAGGGAATACCTTTGGTATTTGATTTTAATAATGATTTTAGAGAAAATAAATATATTATAAATTGGCATTGGAACCTTTTGAAAAAAAATGAATTGTGAAAAATAATGCCTGACAGGTCTTTTATTACTTTCAAGGGAGCACCTAATTTTAAAAGGAGATAAAGAGACAGGAGATGGTGTATCTAATATATGATGCGAAACATGTGCATCAATGGGATATCTAAGTGGCCAATGGACAATCTATGTTAAACAAGGTATACTAAAAAATAATAAACGAAAATAATAAAGTTTTATTAACAGAAAAAGTAAAAAAAAAAACAAATACATGCTAGGGTGTAAACACCAAAACCGTGGTTCTAAAAATAGGTAAGTAAAAACAAAGTGTCAGTATCAATCTATCTGATAAATGCAGCCCAATATGTGAAACTGCTTCTGTCAGTAATAAATGGTAGATAATATTCTAAGCTTTAGTGACAGAGTACCGATCCAATAACTTGGTGTCACAGTTTACATCTCTGGTAAGTAAATTCTATACCCATAGCAGTAATGTGCTTGTGGACTATATGGATCCACTAAGTACCAGCTGCACTACCACTTAATAGATTTATAAGTGAAGAAGATCTGCAGTACAATGGGGCAGAACACCAATCCAGTAGCTTGATGATCGATTATACGGTCTATCAATGGTAAGTATCAATTGTGTACAAATAGCAGTAATATGCTTGCGGATTATGCAGATCCACTAAGTACCTGCTGCGCTAACATTTGATAGATAGATGAAAACAAAGGATCTACAAAATAGCGATATATGTCAGCAAAAGAAATATAATAAAATGGACCAACCGATGAGAGAGAAACTGGAAAGGGAAGGAATATCGGTGTATCTAGATAATAGTCCTAGGTACCGTTCATTAACTAGTCCACCAGAATATCTGCGTCTGCCTACAATAACTGGATGTCAGGGCTAAAGGATCAAACTGACAGTGAGACCGACACTAAAGTGAATAAACAGATACAATGAAAGAAAAGGGGGCGGAGAAAGGAAAGGATCCAGGTAGAATAGCAATAGAAAGTGCTACAAAGTGTCTGTAGAAAGTAGCACACAGGATACACTGAAAGCTGTAACCAAATAGAGAGATCTAACAGCCCCTGTAATAAATAAGTACCCTGTGCCTTCGAGGGCACCTATCTCCAACCCCCCTACTAACTAATCACTAAACAGAAGTAGCGAAATAAATGTAAAATAAAATAAGAAAAAAATAGAGATAAAATAAAAGCAGCGCGGTCACCAGTCTGTGCACTACACTAAATATCCAGAAGTGTAGCACACCGCAATCCTCTGACGCGTGCGTTTCGCTACACCTAGCTCGTCAGAGAGGAAACGAAGGGTGCTTAGCACCGGGTTTAAATATGTAGAGGAGTCGCTGGATTGGTCAGATCTGAGCAGTTTCTAATTGGATACGTGAACGTGACGTCACGGAAATTACTTACGGAAAAAGAGTAAGCTTTTGTATGGATTTGTTAACCCTTTATAATCTAGTTAGAATCACATAGTTACAATATTAATACCAACCAGATGGCTGTAAGGATTATATTAATGAAAGCCAACTCCGATATTAATTAGTATTATGTTGTATAAACTTAGACATCTTCTGATGGGTCCCAATAAATAGGACATGGGAGCACGAATAAATCCTATTTACTTATAGAGAGAAGGTCAAACTTTATGTGGATTTGTTAACCCTTTATGACCAAATTAGAGTTCACATGGTTACAATATAGTACAAACCAGATGGCTGTAAGGATTTTATTAATGGAGACGGACTCCAATATTAATTAATATTGTGATGTATAGGCTTAGACATCTTCTGATGAATCCAAATAAATAAGACATAAGAACACGAATAAATCTTAGAATACAGTCTGTTAGGATATATTCACATTCTTAGTTGAGGGTTTCTTTGTAGATCTTATATGAAACCTTAGTAAAATTAATGGATCCTCCAAGCAGCTCACCTTTAGAGAAATAAAGTTGAATAAACTTAAATGGCACCTGGTACGTCTTAGCAAGACATAATAGATGGTCAGATTGTGTAAAACTCACGACTAAAACAATTGTGTACATAATCAAATTGTGAATGGAAGTAGTGAAATAATCACCATATATGATAAAAAGTGACCCTAACATATGATAATTATATTGTACAAGTCTATTAGTAGGTAATGATGGTTTCAGGAGACACTACGTCTACCACTGTAGAAGTAGAGAAATAAAATAATCCCCCTGTATGACCAATAGAGACCATATGATATTAGTATTATACTGGTAAACTAGTGATGGTGTAAGGAGACACTTCATCTACTACTGATCACTAATGTATGAAAGGGGTGAAATTAAATTCTTCATTAAGGCCATCTGGTGACAATGTCTTTAGAGTATATATCCATTTGGACTCTTTCATGAGTAATATTTTGTTAAAGTTCCCCTTCCTAGTGTTTAGAGTGAGTTTTTCCAGGGCCTGAAACGTTAGCTTTGTGGGGTCCGCCTCATGATAGTTGCGGACATGATTAGCTACTGGAATTGAGATGTTTAGATTGGTAATTGAACAGACATGTTGTAGTATTCTCCGTTTGAATTGCTGGTAGGTCTTGCCTACATATTGTATGCCACAACAACAGGTGATTACATATATTATCCATGTAGAACTGCAGTTAATAAACTCCTTAACTGCATATTCATTTTTAGTTCTAGAACTCGTGACAATTTTCGTTGGTTTGATAAATTGGCATGCTTTGCAATGCCCACAGCGATAAACTCCAGTAGTTTGTTTCAGCCAGGTGGATTGTGATGACTTGGTGGGTTCCGTGTGACTATGAACTAGAATATCTTTCAGGTTTCTTGCTCTACGTGCAGTCATCTGAGGGAATTCTTCGATGCTGTCACTTAGATCCATATCATGTTGTAAGATGGGCCAGTTATGGGAGATAATTTTTCGCATTGTATCCCAATAGAGATCATATAAGTGCCAATACAGCGAGTTGTCTTTGTTTCGGTCTTGGGTCTGGTATTTCTTAGACTGTCACTTCTGTTAATTGACAGAGCTCGTTGGTAGGCTCGTTTAAGGACCCTATTAGGGTAACCCTTCTGCTTAAACATTGTCCTCAATTTCTTAGCTTCCAACTGGAAAGTTAATTCATTAGAACAATTCCGTCTTGCACGGAGATATTGGCCATATGGTATTCCGGACTTTAGCTTCATTGGATGGTAGATTGTCCAGTTTAGTAAGCTATTGGTTGCTGTATCTTTTCTAAACAGAGTGGTTTAAATTTTGCCGTCCTCCTGGATCTGAATATCTAGATCAAGGAAGACCAGATGTTCAGAGTCTATAACATATGTGAATTGGAGCCCGATGTTATTCACATTAAGTAAACTCACCAAGTCTTGAAATTGTTTGACCGACCCTAGCCAGAAGACCAGAATGTCATCAATGTATCTATGCCAACTATAGATACACGTGTCAAAAGAGACCATTCTGCCAGTTGTCACCAAAGACCAGTATGACACGTGTATCTATAGTTGGCATAGTGTTTTCGGTTCACGAACGGCCCTCCAAAGTGCCGTTCGTGAAACGAAAGGAAAACCCCATACAAACAGCTATCTGCATTCGGCGGATAGCAATTACAGGCAATTCAATACATTACAGTCAGCATACAATATACGTGGTTAAACACATATCTCCCCAGACATACAGGCAACCCTTAAAGGTACAGTCTCTGGTTATAGTCCAAGTGGCTAGGTTTGCCACAATGCTCCCCCAGAACCAAGCCGGCATACACAGTCTGATCCCAACGGATCGGCTTGGGGATGTCCAGGAGAGGGCTCACAGATCACTTCTCAAGGTCTGTTTGTCTGGATAACCCGTCGGCGTTACCGTTTTGTTTCCCGGGGCGATAATGGATGGTAAAGTCAAAAGGCTGCAGCGCCAAACTCCAGCGCAGCAGCCTGGCATTGTCTCCAGCCACACGGTTTAGCCACACCAATGGGTTGTGATCTGTGAGCAAAGAAAAGGGTTGCCCATAGAGATATGGCTGTAACTTTTTCAGGGCCCACACCATGGCCAGGCATTCTTTTTCTATGGCGGCGTAGCTCACTTCTCGGGGTAACAATATCCGGCTTAAATATGCTATGGGATGTTCTCCGCCATCTGCTCCAACCTGGCTCAGTACTGCTCCCAATCCAAACATTGAGGCTTCTGTGTGGACAAGAAAACGTTTAGTTGGATCAGGAGCAGCCAGTACAGGGGCATTGGTCAGAGCCGTCTTCAGTTGGTTGAATGCCTGTTCACACTCTGGGGCCCAGATGACCTGTCTGGGCAGATTCTTCTTTGCCAGGTCAGTCAGGGGTTTAGCCAGGGCACTGTAATTGGGCACAAATTTTCTATAATACCCGGCGGTACCTAAGAAGGCAAGGACTTGGGTTTTGGTCCTAGGGGTAGGCCACTGGGCTATGGCTTCAATCTTTGCGGGCTCAGGCTTCTGTTGCCCGCTACCTACCCGGTGCCCTAAGTATTGGACCTCCGCCATCCCTATGTGGCACTTGCTGGGTTTCAAGGTAAGCCCTGCCTCCCTGATCCGATCTATTACAGCCCCTATATGTCGTAGGTGATCCGACCAGGTCTGGCTATAGATGGCAATATCATCCAGGTATGCGCACGCATAATCCTGGAACCCGTCCAGTAGCCGATCCACCATCCGCTGGAATGTCGCGGGGGCGTTCTTCATCCCGAATGGCATGACTCGAAATTGGTACAAGCCAAACGGGGTGACAAAAGCCGACTTGGGGATGGCGTCCTCGGCTAGTGGAATTTGCCAGTATCCCTTACAAAGATCTATTGTCGTGAGATACTGGCCTCTGGCCATCCTATCTAGCAGTTCGTCTATCCGGGGCATCGGGTAAGCGTCCGACACGGTTTTGTCGTTCAACCTCCGGTAGTCCACACAGAACCGGGTGGTACCGTCTTTCTTGGGGACCAGGACTACCGGCGATGCCCAGGGGCTATCGGAGTGTTCGATAACCCCCAACTGCAACATCTCTTCAATCTCCTTCCTCATATGCTCCCGCACGGATTCAGGAATCCGGTATGGGGTTTGTCGCATGGGAAGCTGTCCCGGGGTTTCTACTCGGTGAGTGGCCAGTGGAGTGTACCCAGATAAGTTAGAAAAGGTGGCGCCCTTTGTCGCTATCAGTTCTTGCACCTGGGTACACTCTTGAGGACTTAGCCGCTCCCCCAGCTGAACCCCCTGGGAGGGCTCCTTCTGCTCCTCCTGCTCTAACAGATCTGAAAGAGGTAAGTTTTCCTGATCTTCTGAGGCGGGCGTGCAAATAGCGGCCACGTCCTCCGTTCGCTCGTGGTAGGGTTTGAGCATGTTCACATGGAGCATGCGTCGCTTCCCTACTCCGGAGCATGGGCCGATCACATAGGTGGTATCGCATCTCTGCTCTACCACCTGGTATGGGCCCTGCCAGACGGCCTGTAGTTTGTCAGTGCGGACAGGTTTGAGGATTAACACCTTCTGTCCCACTTGAAAACTACGGTCTCTGGCACCTCTGTCATACCAACGACGCTGTCGTTGCTGGGCGGCCTGGAGGTTGGTGCGCACTGCCTGGGTTAATTCCTCCAGGCGTTCCCGGAACGCCAGCACGTATGGTACAATAGGGGTCCCATCTGCGCTACTCTCTCCCTCCCAATGCTCTCTAATGAGATCCAAAGGTCCCCGGACCCTTCTCCCAAATAACAGTTCAAATGGGGAGAAACCGGTAGACTCTTGGGGTACCTCTCTGTAGGCAAACAGATGGGGAAGGAATCGTTCCCAGTCCTTATGGGTCTCTCCGAATGTACGGAGCATCTGTTTTAGGGTACCGTTGAACCTCTCACACAATCCGTTGGATTGAGGGTGGTAGACGAGTTAATGATTGGCTTAATGCCACATATTTTCCATAACTGCTGAGTAACCTCGGCCGTAAATTGTGTCCCCCTATCGGAGACAATTTCCTGCGGGAACCCTACTCGGGAAAAGATTTTCATCAGGGCTTCGGCCACGGTCTCAGCGTGAATATTGGTTAAGGCAATCGCCTCGGGGTACCGGGTGGCGTAGTCCACCACGGTCAGTATATACAGCTTCCCAGAGGGGCTGGGTTTTGGTAGTGGCCCCACTATATCTACAGCCACACGGCTGAACGGTTCCTCAATTATAGGTAGGGGACACAGTTTCGCCTTGTGGCGATCCCCTCTCTTGCCTACCCGCTGACACACATCGCAGGAGGTACAATAATGTCTTACATCTTTAGAAATCCCGGGCCAAAAGAAAGCGTGAGTTAAGCGATACCGGGTCCGGGTCATCCCTAAATGGCCGGACAGAGGAATGTCATGGGCTATTCTTAGTAACTCATGTCTATACTTCTGGGGTACTACCAGCTGCTTAGTTTGGAGAGTCACAGAGTTTCCTATTTCCCTTTCAGCCACCCGGTACAATAACTTGTTTTCCCAAATGTACCGTTCCCCCTCCCGCTCCACCTGGTCCGTATCTACTCTATCTCGGTACACCTGCAGTGTGGGGTCTGTCTGGACCTCTGCTTCAAAAGTGGTCGGGGTGTCCCAGGTCATATGCGTCAAGGGGGGGTCATGGTTTCTTACCTGAGCCTCAGAGTGTGTTGGTGGTGCCGTGGTGCGAGCCTGTTGCCGTGTAGTTACCGGGTGAGCTTCTTGCAAAGGGGCCTGAGGTAGGAAGGCTGAAGTCATCTGGCCCAAGTCATTCCCCAACACAACATCTGCCGGTAACTTCTTCATTATTGCCACTTCTACAACCCCCTCCCCAGCACCCCAGTTCAAATGCACCTTGGCAGTGGGTAGCCGGTACATGGCTCCCCCTGCTACCCTGACCGCCACTGATCCGCCAGTGTGGGCCGCATCTGGAACTAAATGTGGAGCAACCAGGGTCAAAGTGGCTCCCGAGTCCCTCAGCCCCTGTACTTCCTTCCCCCCCACAAACACAACTTGGCAGTGATGCTGCCTGTTGTCCGTGGCTTGCACCGACATCACTTCATATAAAACTCCCAACGGTTCCTCGGTTTGCGGACTTGCCAGCTCAGAGTGGTCAGGTTCCGTGTGGTAGTAATGAGCTGCTGCCCTTGGGGTGGAGTTTTGCCGTACCTGGTTCCACGCCTGTCTACTCCGATTCTGGGTGCACTCCCGGCACTTATGCCCCCTCTGCCGGCAGGTATGGCATTGTATGTTGGCTCGGCCATTGTAGCGGGATGGTGGTGGGGATTCCCTGGTGCTGGCCGGAATGGGGCAGAGTTGGTAGGTGTGGAGATGGTCGGGTGGTGTTGTACTGGTCTCAGGGGACCCCTGTTGGTGAGCCCATGATGCCTCCTGGCATCAAAGTGTTGATCTGCCAACCGGGCGGCTTCTGTGAGGGTGAGGGGTTTTCTGTCTCTTACCCACTCTTGTGCCTCTGGTGACAGGCCGTTAAAGAACTGCTCCAGCAGGATGAGTTGGTGCAGTCCCTCCATGGTGGTGGCTTGGCTTGCCTGAATCCACCCTTGTGAAGCTTGGTCAAGCTTATGTGCCCACTCAGCGTGGGAATCTTTTTCTGGCTTCCTCAATCCCCGAAATTTACGCTGGTATGCCTCCGGAGTTATGGCATACCTCTCTAGAATTGCCCTTTTGACTTTAAAATAGTCCTTGCTGTCCTCTCTGGGCACAGCGCGATACGCCTCTGCTGCTCATCCTGCCAACTTGCCTGCTAGTAGGGGTACCCACATTGCCTGCTCCAGATCGTGTAGGTTGCATAACCGCTCAAAATCCTGCAGGTATCTGTCGATCTCATCCTTCTCCTCGCAGAACGCTTTAAATGCCTGGTAAGGTATTTTCTGCTTTACTGGAGCGCAGAATGAGTTGGCAATGGATTCTGCCCTGGAGGGTGCCCCCTGGGGCTGCTGTGCCATAATGTAGTCCTGGACGTCTGTCATCAGTACGGTCAAGATGTCCAGGGGTACTGGCTGAGGTACAAATTCCAGCCGGGTTATCAGTTCCCTCTGATATGGGGTTTCCTCCCTGGCAGGTGGGGGTGGACTGCTGTGTGCTTGGTCGCCTTCCATCAGCTCTGCAATTAGTACTGCTTTGGATTTGTTGCTAGCGCTTTTCCCCCTAGCCTCCAGCAGTTCCTTTAGCGTCTGCCTCTTTAATGCCGTGTAATCCGTCCCCATTCACTGATCGCTTTCGTCTGTTTGTTGCATACGAATTGCCTTTCCCTTTTTCCGTTCGGTTGTTTCTTTCATTCGAATGCGCTGTATTCGGCTGTAGAGTTGGATCCCGTCGCTTGCCACCAATTGTAGCGGAACGCCAATATTAAATCCACGAATTCCGCTGGTTCAGGAAGTAATCCACAGTCAAGCACTGAAACAACAAGGCAATATCCCCAACCTCCCAGTAACCGGACGAAACACAGTTCTGAGAGTCAACAGAAGTCCTTTAATTCTGCTGCACAATTTATACAAGTCCCCATGCAAGGGGTTTCCTGAGTCCCCTCCCAGGGGCATTCCTAGAGGGGACTACATGGGGAACTTACAGTACAACATATTTCTCCCATCAGGCACTGCTGCACGAGAGGGATCCTCCTCCTAGAATATGCCGTTAAGTGGATTATCCCCTCGTGCAGCAGAACTGACAATTTATACAAAAATCCATAACTTTGTGAATATACTGTTGATTTGCACGAATGGACGTTCGGTAGATAGCTGGGGTCTGAGTGCATCATTTGTGAGATTACCGCTCAGATCCCAGCTAAAATAACCGAACGCCGCACGAAAAACACATTTATTGAAAACCATATTGAAAAGACCGATTGCCTTCCAGGGAATGAAATACCTAACGGCCTGGAACTCCCGAACGTCCTGGAGGCTCAGCGGTGTTCGTGCCGTCGAGTAGCCGTTTTTAGTACCATGCGCTCGACGACCTAGCACCGCTGAGGGAACAAAGGATCCAAGATGGCCGACCGCCGCGTGGTCGGTAGTCGAACGACGGCCACCCAGGAGAGCCTCTAATTACCGATTGCAACATTGTTGCAATCGGTTAACCAGCGCCACACGCCTCTAAGTGTGTGGGCTATTAGGGGTAGTGTTTTCGGTTCACGAACGGCCCTCCAAAGTGCCGTTCGTGAAACGAAAGGAAAACCCCATACAAACAGCTATCTGCATTCAGCGGATAGCAATTACAGGCAATTCAATACATTACAGTCAGCATTCAATATACGTGGTTAAACACATATCTCCCCAGACATACAGGCAACCCTTAAAGGTACAGTCTCTGGTTATAGTCCAAGTGGCTAGGTTTGCCACACTCTGGCTTGTTTATCTGACTCTGTGACTTTCTCCTACCCTTTGACCTTGGCTTGTTTCACGTTATTCTGTCTTCTGGTTCCCCTTACTCGGCTTGTCTCCTGACTATTCTGTGTGTGCTTAGCCTGGCCACTCTAAGGTCCGGTATGGCACCTTTTGTGTGTGTGTGTGTATGTGCCAGCGTGTTGGGTTCCCCGAATCGTGACATTACAACAGGGCCATAATGGAACCTGCTGACATACCACAGCTCCTAGTTAATCAAGAGGCTAGAATGGATGGCTTGGACCACCGTGTGGATCAGTTTGCTCAAGCTTTGCAAACCATACTGGCTCGTACTGCACACTTGCAACCTGCCGTTCAGGAGGCTGCTGCTGCTGTGCCCGAACCCATTCCCACTCCAGTACCTGTTCCCGCTCATGTAGTTCACATGACACCGCCACAGCACTACAGCGGTGACCCAGCATTGTGTCGTGGTTTCCTCAACCAAATCGACATCCATTTGGTGATGAATCCACGTTCCTATCCCACTGACAGATCTAAAATTGCCTTTTTGATAAACCACTTGTCCGGGAGAGCTTTAGCATGGGCCAACCCCATTTGGGAAAATATGTCTCCTATGTCCTTTGCAGATTTTCTGACAGCTTTCAGACGCACGTTTGATCAACCCGGTAGGGTTGCTTCTGCTGGCAAGGCTCTGCTTAGGGTCTGACAGGGTAACAGATCTGTAGCAGATTACACTATCGAATTCCGTACTCTAGCAGCTGAAGTGGTTTGGAATAATGACGCCCTCGTAACAGCCTTTCAGGAGGGTCTGGCCGCTTATATACTGGATGAAATAGCATCCAGGGAATTACCTGCTCTTCTAGATGATGTTATAGACAATGTGATTCTTATAGATAACCGTATTAGAGAGAGGCGTAGCCAAAGACGGTTGGATACACGGGTGTTACCTGCTCTACCCAGTACTTCACTGCTAGCGTTACCCGCTCCTAGGCAACCATCCCCTGAACCCATGCAGTTGGGTGCTACGGGGTTAACTGAGGCCGAAAGAGCGTACCGTAGAAGGGAGGGGTTATGCCTTTATTGTGGAAAGAGGGGGCATCACTGTAAAGCCTGCCCTAAAGTACAGGGAAACTGCAGCACCTAAGGCCTAGAGAGGGGCCGGCCTCGGGTGTTATGACTTTGTCCCCTCATATGTCCATCTCCAGACCGTTTATTACGGTTTCTCTTTTGGTCAATAAAACCACTATAACAACCAAAGCCCTGATCAATTCGGGTGCGGCAGACAACCTTATGGATGAGACATTTGCCAAAACCGCAGCCCTGAATTTGATCCGAAAGGAGACACCCTTGGCCGTTGAGGCCATAGATGGTAGACCACTGGAGAAACCTCTGGTGACCCATGAAACCCAGGAAATAGTTATGTCTGTGGGTGTTTTGCACAAAGAGAAGTTAACCTTCCAAATAATTGACTCCCCTACAGCCTCCATCGTTCTGGGGTTTCCCTGGTTAGTTAAACACAACCCTGTTCTTGATTGGGGTTGTTTAGATATACTCTCCTGGGGGGAATCTTGTCAGCAAGACTGTATGGCTCATGTACGTCCTGTTTGTTTACTTAACGTGCCCACGGCTAAACCACTCTCGGTTTCTGTCCCTTCTGTTTATGCAGACCTTGCCTTGGTTTTTGAAAAGAGGGAGGCAGATAAGCTACCCCCACATCGTGAGTATGATTGTGCCATAAACCTCTTACCGGGCACTATGCCTCCTAGGGGAAAGGTCTACCCTCTTTCTGAAAAAGAGAACCAGATCATGGAGGAGTACATACGGGAATCCCTAAGAAAAGGTTTTATTAGAAGGTCCTCCTCTCCTGCTGGTGCTGGTTTCTTTTTTTGTGGCTAAGAAGGAGGGCGATTTGAGGCCATGTATAGACTACAGGGGTCTGAACAATATAACGGTTAAAAACACCTACCCTATCCCCCTCATCACTGAGTTGTTTGATCGTGTTAAAGGTTCTAAATTCTTCACCAAATTAGACCTCAGGAGGGCTTATAACCTTGTCCGTATAAAGGAGAATGACGAGTGGAAGACAGCGTTCAACACACGCAGTGGGCATTACGAATATCTGGTCATGCCTTTTGGACTGTGTAATGCTCCTGCCGTGTTTCAGGACCTCATAAATGATGTCCTTAGGGATCTATTGCATGTCTGTGCCGTGGTGTACCTTGACGACATACTTGTGTATTCTCCTGATTTGAAGTCACACCATAACCATGTTAGGATGGTGCTCAAAAGGCTATTGCAGGACGGACTCTACTGTAAGTTAGAAAAATGTTTATTCGATCAGACCTCTGTGCAATTCCTAGGATATATCATTACTGAACAGGGTTTCAGTATGGATCCTGCTAAATTGGAAGCCATAATGTCCTGGCCACTTCCCCAAGGACTGAAGGCTATCCAGCGTTTTATAGGATTTGCCAACTATTATAGGAAATTTATAAAAACTTTTCACCACTTATCTCTCCTATAGCGAAGCTGACAAAAAAAGGTCTACACCCTAGGGTTTGGACTCCTGAAGCCCTTAAGGCCTTCAAAACTCTCAAGAAGGCATTTGCCTCTGCTCCAGTGCTGCACCACCCTGATCCTTCTCTTCCATTTGTTTTGGAAGTAGACGCTTCAGAGTCCGGTGTGAGAGCAGTACTGTCACAGAGGTTGTAGTATGACAAACCCCTCCATCCCTGTTGTTATTTTTCTAAAAGGTTGTCTGATCCAGAAAAGAATTACGATGTTGGGAACAGGGAACTATTAGCTATTGTGTTAGCTTTTAAGGAATGGAGGTACTTATTAGAGGGTTCTAGACACAAAATTATGGTTATAACAGATCATAAGAACCTATCCTATATAGCTGATGCTAGAAGGTTATCTGCCCGGCAGGCTAGATGGTCTCTATTTTTCTCACGCTTCCAATATGTTATTACCTATAGACCTGGTTGCCGTAATGCCAAAGCTGACGCTATCTCTCGGCAGCATGAACCAGTAGAATTTGTTAACCCGACTCCTGAACCTATTGAACCTGCGTCTCAGATAATAGCTGCTACCCGTTTGGTTGTTTCTTCACCTTTCTTTGATAGCATTAAGACATACCAAACCCAGGCACCCCCTGAGACGCCGGTTGGTAAACTATACGTTGAAACAAATGACAGAAAAAAGTTGTTAACTTTATTTCACACAGCCAAAACTGCTGGTCATCCGGGGGTTACCAAAACCTACAAGGGCCTCCTTCAACAGTTCTGGTGGCTTTCACTCAAGCGAGACGTAGTAGATTTTGTTCAGGCTTGTCGGGTCTGCACGCAGTGTAAGTCCCTTAATGTGAGACCCCTGATGCCTCTATCTATACCCAAGAAACCATGTACCCACTTATCCATGGATTTCATTGTAGACCTGCCTCTTTCTGATGGTCAGACGGTGATACTGACTGTGACGGATAGGTTCTCTAAAATGGCGCACTTTATTCCGCTTAAGAAACTGCCTTCTGCGGTTCAGTTAGCTCAGGTGTTTGCCAAAGAAGTGTTCCGATTGCATGGGTTACCTCAGGATATCGTATCTGACAGGGGCCCTCAATTTGTCTCTCGGTTTTGGAGGGGCTTTTGTGTTGAGATGGGGGTCTCCTTGTCGTTCTCTTCCTCCTATCACCCGCAATCTAATGGTGCGGCCGAACGTGCTAATCAGTCTGTGGAATTGTATTTGCGCTGCTTCACTAATGCGCACCAGGATGACTGGTCTTGCCTTCTTCCGTGGGCTGAATTTGCCAGGAATACGGTGTCTCATTCGTCTACTGGCTTACGTCCTTTTGAGGTTGCTTATGGTTTTCATCCTTCTGTCCTTCCCGGTGCGTTCTCCGACAAGGGAATGCCCGCCTTGGACCAGCACCTCGCCTATGTGCGGAAGACGTGGGATCAGGTCCATGTTGCGCTGTCTCGTTCAGCAGCTGCTCAGAAAAAGTTTGCTGATCGCCGTAGGGTTGCGGCCCCTTCTTATCTTCCGGGTGATAGGGTATGGTTGTCCTCCCGGAACCTCCGTCTCAAGGTTCCCTCGATGAAATTTGCCCCCCAGGTTTCTTGGTCCCTTCCGGGTGTTGCGTAGGTTTAACCCCGTTTCCTACTCCCTTGATCTGCCTCCTTCCATGCGTGTCCCGAACACGTTTCACGTCTCGCTTTTGAAGCCCTTGCTGTGTAACCGGTTCTCTCGTCCCCTCGGGCGGCCCGTTTCCCCTCGCGCTGTCTCTGACGACGTGTATGAGGTGGCTGCTCTTCTCGACTCGTGTTTCTAGGGGCCGGCTGCAATATTTGGTGGATTGGAAGGGGTAAGGCCCTGCGGAGCGGTACTGGGTTTCGAGCTCTGATGTGCACGCTCCCTCTTAGGTCCGCTCCTTTCATGCCCGGTTTCCTTTGAAGCCTTCCGCTTCCCGCCCTCCGGGCGGTCTTCGAAGGGGGGGTAATGTCGGGATCCCGCGGGCAGCTGCGAGGGGAGGCTGCACTCCACTCACGGTACTCACCCTCCAGCCGTCCGCGGTCCCCTCCTCCTCGTGGGTCCGGCGAGCGGCATCCTTCCAGCCTCGGATGCCGCCCGCCGTTTCCTCCACGTCCCCCAGCGGCAGCATACATAACGCTGCACGCTGGGAGACCGCCCAGGTTTATACACGCCGCGGTCAGTCACCTGACCCGGCATTAAAGGCACAGTGCCTTAATCACAGTGGGAGGTCTAGATATCTCCCACGTGTGATTGTTAATTCTGATTGGAAATTATCCAATCAGAATTAACCTTATGGTTTAAATACTTACCTTTCCTGTTCCTCCCTGCCCTGTTGTGGTCTTTGCTTTCTAGTATTGCTACTTACCTTGTACTTCTGGTTACGTACTCTCTGGCTTGTTTATCTGACTCTGTGACTTTCTCCTACCCTTTGACCTTGGCTCGTTTCATGTTATTCTGTCTTCTGGTTTCCCTTACTCGGCTTGTTTCCTGACTATTCTGTGTGTGCTTAGCCCGGCCACTCTAAGGTCCGGTACGGCACCTTTTGTGTGTGTGTGTGTGTGTGCCAGCGTGTTGGGTTCCCCGAATCGTGACAATATGGTTTCTATTGATCATACAGGGGGATTATCTTATTTCACTACTTCTAGAGCGGTAGACGTAGTGTCTCCTGAAACCATTATTACCTACCAATAGACGAGTACATTATTATGGTCACTTTTTATCATATATGGTGATTATTTCATTACTTCCATTCACAATTTGATTATGTACACAATTATTGGAGTCGTGAGTTTTACACAATCTGACCATCTATTATGTCTTATTAAGACCTATCAGGTGCCATTTCAGTTTTTTCAACTTTATTTCCCTATAGGTGATCTGCCTGGTGGATCCATTATTTTTACTAAAGTTTCATATAAGATCTATAAAGAAACCCTCAACCAAGAATGTGAATATATCCTAATAGACTGTATTTTGAGATTTATTCGTGTTCTTATGTCTTATTTATTTGGATTCATCAGAAGATGTCTAAGCCTATACATCACAACACTAATTAACATTGGAATCCGTCTCCATTAAGAAAATCCTTACAGCCATCTGGTTTGTACTATATTGTAACCAGGTGAACTCTAAATTGGTCATAAAGGGTTAATAAATCCATATAAAGGTTGACCCTCTCTCTGTAAGTAATTAGGATTTATTCGTGTTCCCATGTCCTATTTATTTGGATCCATCAGAAGAGGTCTAAGTTTATACAACATAATACTAATTAATATCGAAGTTGGCTTTCATTAATATAATCTTTACAGCCATCTGATTGGTATCAATATTGTAACTAGGTGATTCTAACCAGATTACAAAGGGTTAACAAATCCACACAAAGGCTTACTCTTTTTCCGTAAGTAATTTCCGTTACGTCACGTTCACGTATCCAATTAGAAACTGCTCAGATCTGACCAATCCAGCGACTCCTCTACATATTTAAACCCGGTGCTAAGCACCCTTCGTTTCCTCTCTGATGAGCTAGGTTTAGCGAAACGCGCGCGTCAGAGGATTGCGGTGTGCTACACTTCTGGATATTTAGTGTAGTGCACAGACTGGCGACTGCGCTGCTTTTATTTTATCTCTATTGTTTATTTTATTCTATATTCATTTCGCTACTTCTATTTAGCGATTAGTTATTAGGGGGGTTGGAGATAGGTGCCCTCGAAGGCACAGGGTACTTATTTATTACAGGGGCTGTTAGATCTCGCTATTTGGTTACAGCTTTCAGTGTATCCTGTGTGCTACTCTCTATAGACACTTTGTAGCACTTTCTATTGCTATTCTACCTGGATCCTTTCCTCTCTCCACCCCCCTTTTCTTTCATTGTATCTATTTATTCATTTTAATGTCGGTCTCACTGTCAGTTTGATCCTTTAGTTCTGACATCCAGTTATTGTAGGCAGACGCAGATATTCTGGTGGACTAGTTAATTAGCGGTACTTAGGACTATTATCTAGATACACCAATATTCCTTCCCTATCCAGTTTCTCTCCCATCGGTTGGTCCATTTTATTATATTTCTTTTGCTGACATATATCGCTATTTTGTAGATTTTTTGTTTTCATCTATCTATCAAATGTTAGCGTAGCAGGTACTTAGTGGATCTACATAATCCACAAGCATTTTACTGCTACTTGTACACAATTGATACTTACCATTGATAGACCGTATAATCGATCATCAAGCTACTGGATTGGGGTTCGGCCCACCTATTAATTTATTCAGTGGTAGTGTAGCTAGTACGTAGTGGATTCATATAGTCCACAAGCACATTACTACTATGGGTATAGAATTTACTTACCAGAGATGTAAACTGTGACAGACCATATAATCGATCACCAAGTTATTGGATCGGTACTCTGTCACTAAAGCTTAGAACATTATCCACTATTTATTACTGACAGAAGCAGTTCTACATATTGGGCTGCATTTATCAGATAGTTTGATACTGACACTTTGTTTTTACTTATCTATTTTTAGAACCACGGTTTTGGAGTTTACACCCTAGCACGTATTTGGTTTTTTTTTTGTTACTTTTTCTGTTAATAAAACTTTATTATTTTCGTTTATATACCTTGTTGAACATAGATTGTCCGTTGGCCACTTAGATATCCTATTGATGCACATGTTTCGCATCATATATTGGATACACCATCTCCTGTCTCTTTATCTAATACACAAGTATGTCCCGTCTAGGCCCTTACGATCTGCTAAAGACTTATGTCTATCTTCTGTCCGTACTCCCACCTCTGATGCTTGCCTTCAAGATTTCTCGAGGGCTGCACTGTTCCTGTGGAACTTACTTCCCTCCTCCGTTAGATGCTCACCCAGTCTCCACTCCTTCAAAAAATCGTTAAGAACCCACTTCTTCATAAAAGCGTATCAATTAAACTGTTAATAGCTCCTGACTGATTCCTCTTCTGCAACTGTCACTAGTCTAATACTATCCTTACCTTTTTGTGTCATTTTACCCCACTCCCCATGTAAGCTCATTGAGCAGGGCCTTCAACCCCTCTATCCCTGTGTGTCCAACTTGTCTAGTTACAACTACATGTCTGTTCGTCCACCCATTGTAAAGCGCTGCAGAATTTGATGGCACTCTATAAATATCATAATAATATGGTGGAGAATG
>OW240916.1:172460050-172506467 GCA_933207985.1 Pelobates cultripes | reverse complement strand
GATGTTTAAAGAGCAACTGGATAAATACTTGCAAAAAAACATAATATACAGGGATATCATTTCTAATGGGTGGGTTAATAGCTTCTTTATCAAAGGAGATACGTGACTGTCATTTTTTGTCAAGAAGTAATTTTTACTAGTTTGTTGCAAAATTGGAAGCCCTTCAGACCTCTTTTTTGCCTTCTTTTTGATCAACAGCAAAAACATATGTGAGATGGACTTGATGGACTCAAGTCTAACTATCTAACTATCTAACTTTCACTAGAGTTTTGTTTTAAAAAAAAGTTTTTTAAATACTTAGAGACTATTAAAAATAAATCTGACCATTATAATCTAACAAGATCTGAAAATAAGTCCTGAAACAACTACAGAATGGCAAAGATGTTGTCATAAAACCGGCATAGTTATATTATTCAAAGACATGTTTTGTAAAAAAGACTAGGAGATGAAAAGTGTACAAAAAACTAACATGTGACCCTACACCTATTATCAAAGAAAGACTAACCAACTACTTGAATAAAGGAAAGTCACTCAATATTTTAAATAGACAAGAATTCGCCTACCTCAATACCTACTATCCAAAAATTCCAGTAATTTATTTCCTCCCCCAAATAGACAAAAATGAGTGCTACATTATACATTTTCTTGTTGTGTGTCCTGCACTTAGCACCTTCACCAGTTATCTTTCTGTTTTATTACATATACCTCCCACCATGTGAAGTCTGGACAACTACAAGTAAAGAATACTCCAAGCATTTGATGTTTTATTGGACTTTCTATTTTAGCGCAACTTGGCACAACCCCTTTGAACCCTCACACTGGCGTCATGATTCTTAGGATGCTTGCTCTTGGCTCTGACTGCAATTTCCTATTGGAAAGTATAACAAGACCAAAACCAGAAAAAGATTAGGGAAGCCCTGGACGCGTTTCGTACCACTCCAGGTGCTTTCTCAATATCGTTCATTGGAGTAGTGCGAAACGCATCCAGGGCATTTCTAATCTTTCTTTAGGGTTGGCTTCTTTGGTGGTCTCTCCCCTGTACAGCAGCTTTGGGTGGTCCCATGCTCAGGTTTTGGGCTTTTTATACTTTTATACTTTGTTTTTTTTCATTTTCACATGCTTGCTGTTCTAGTATCTTGTCATATGTATTTTCTTTTTGACTACAATAAATGTGCATTCTTTCTCTTTGATTTTATCCTGATGTATTTTTGGGGATTTCCTATGAGTGTGAATCAACAAACTTGTCCTGTGGGAAAATATTTCCATAAACTTCTGGCTTTACTGAGTGTCTATGTGGCAAAAATGGAAATAATTACCTTCCGAAGATAGAGGGGAGTGTTCTCTTCTGCCATGATGCCTGGCTTGTGCGGCATGTCAGTGCACGCCAGCCACTGCGGACCTACGCAATTATAAAGCCCCACGTCCGTCCACGGTAAAGACCACGTCAACGTGCGGGTGACGTCATGCAAAGACGTACACGCATGTTTTGGGGTCAAGGGCTAGGTACAGCCAATCGGATCTGCAAGAGGGTTATTTAAACTCACTTATTACTTAGTTCACTGCCCTGTCGTGGTTTCCCTTAGATGGTTATCCGAGAGTGTGTCCCTGATCGTGTTTTTCTGTTTTTTGACTTTTGCTTTGTTTTGACTTCCCTGATGTCTGGTACTCTTGACTTTTGGCTTTTCCTTATCGCTGTGTCTCGTTCTGTGTCCCTGCTAGTTTTCTGACGTTACCCTTAGTTCTAGCGTGTGATACTATTCTGCGTGCTGGATCCATAAAATCCTGACACTGAGGGACCCAGATCCAGAGAAATGTGAACAAAAAAGATACTAAAAAAAATGGAAGAGATGGAAGCCTACAATGACATTGAAAAGTATGGTCAGAAAGATCTTGTCATAGAGGGAATACCTTTGGTATTTGATTTTAATAATGATTTTAGAGAAAATAAATATATTATAAATTGGCATTGGAACCTTTTGAAAAAAAATGAATTGTGAAAAATAATGCCTGACAGGTCTTTTATTACTTTCAAGGGAGCACCTAATTTTAAAAGGAGATAAAGAGACAGGAGATGGTGTATCTAATATATGATGCGAAACATGTGCATCAATGGGATATCTAAGTGGCCAATGGACAATCTATGTTAAACAAGGTATACTAAAAAATAATAAACGAAAATAATAAAGTTTTATTAACAGAAAAAGTAAAAAAAAAAACAAATACATGCTAGGGTGTAAACACCAAAACCGTGGTTCTAAAAATAGGTAAGTAAAAACAAAGTGTCAGTATCAATCTATCTGATAAATGCAGCCCAATATGTGAAACTGCTTCTGTCAGTAATAAATGGTAGATAATATTCTAAGCTTTAGTGACAGAGTACCGATCCAATAACTTGGTGTCACAGTTTACATCTCTGGTAAGTAAATTCTATACCCATAGCAGTAATGTGCTTGTGGACTATATGGATCCACTAAGTACCAGCTGCACTACCACTTAATAGATTTATAAGTGAAGAAGATCTGCAGTACAATGGGGCAGAACACCAATCCAGTAGCTTGATGATCGATTATACGGTCTATCAATGGTAAGTATCAATTGTGTACAAATAGCAGTAAAATGCTTGCGGATTATGCAGATCCACTAAGTACCTGCTGCGCTAACATTTGATAGATAGATGAAAACAAAGGATCTACAAAATAGCGATATATGTCAGCAAAAGAAATATAATAAAATGGACCAACCGATGAGAGAGAAACTGGAAAGGGAAGGAATATCGGTGTATCTAGATAATAGTCCTAGGTACCGTTCATTAACTAGTCCACCAGAATATCTGCGTCTGCCTACAATAACTGGATGTCAGGGCTAAAGGATCAAACTGACAGTGAGACCGACACTAAAGTGAATAAACAGATACAATGAAAGAAAAGGGGGCGGAGAAAGGAAAGGATCCAGGTAGAATAGCAATAGAAAGTGCTACAAAGTGTCTGTAGAAAGTAGCACACAGGATACACTGAAAGCTGTAACCAAATAGAGAGATCTAACAGCCCCTGTAATAAATAAGTACCCTGTGCCTTCGAGGGCACCTATCTCCAACCCCCCTACTAACTAATCACTAAACAGAAGTAGCGAAATAAATGTAAAATAAAATAAGAAAAAAATAGAGATAAAATAAAAGCAGCGCGGTCACCAGTCTGTGCACTACACTAAATATCCAGAAGTGTAGCACACCGCAATCCTCTGACGCGTGCGTTTCGCTACACCTAGCTCGTCAGAGAGGAAACGAAGGGTGCTTAGCACCGGGTTTAAATATGTAGAGGAGTCGCTGGATTGGTCAGATCTGAGCAGTTTCTAATTGGATACGTGAACGTGACGTCACGGAAATTACTTACGGAAAAAGAGTAAGCTTTTGTATGGATTTGTTAACCCTTTATAATCTAGTTAGAATCACATAGTTACAATATTAATACCAACCAGATGGCTGTAAGGATTATATTAATGAAAGCCAACTCCGATATTAATTAGTATTATGTTGTATAAACTTAGACATCTTCTGATGGGTCCCAATAAATAGGACATGGGAGCACGAATAAATCCTATTTACTTATAGAGAGAAGGTCAAACTTTATGTGGATTTGTTAACCCTTTATGACCAAATTAGAGTTCACATGGTTACAATATAGTACAAACCAGATGGCTGTAAGGATTTTATTAATGGAGACGGACTCCAATATTAATTAATATTGTGATGTATAGGCTTAGACATCTTCTGATGAATCCAAATAAATAAGACATAAGAACACGAATAAATCTTAGAATACAGTCTGTTAGGATATATTCACATTCTTAGTTGAGGGTTTCTTTGTAGATCTTATATGAAACCTTAGTAAAATTAATGGATCCTCCAAGCAGCTCACCTTTAGAGAAATAAAGTTGAATAAACTTAAATGGCACCTGGTAGGTCTTAGCAAGACATAATAGATGGTCAGATTGTGTAAAACTCACGACTAAAACAATTGTGTACATAATCAAATTGTGAATGGAAGTAGTGAAATAATCACCATATATGATAAAAAGTGACCCTAACATATGATAATTATATTGTACAAGTCTATTAGTAGGTAATGATGGTTTCAGGAGACACTACGTCTACCACTGTAGAAGTAGAGAAATAAAATAATCCCCCTGTATGACCAATAGAGACCATATGATATTAGTATTATACTGGTAAACTAGTGATGGTGTAAGGAGACACTTCATCTACTACTGATCACTAATGTATGAAAGGGGTGAAATTAAATTCTTCATTAAGGCCATCTGGTGACAATGTCTTCAGAGTATATATCCATTTGGACTCTTTCATGAGTAATATTTTGTTAAAGTTCCCCTTCCTAGTGTTTAGAGTGAGTTTTTCCAGGGCCTGAAACGTTAGCTTTGTGGGGTCCGCCTCATGATAGTTGCGGACATGATTAGCTACTGGAATTGAGATGTTTAGATTGGTAATTGAACAGACATGTTGTAGTATTCTCCGTTTGAATTGCTGGTAGGTCTTCCCTACATATTGTATGCCACAACAACAGGTGATTACATATATTATCCATGTAGAACTGCAGTTAATAAACTCCTTAACTGCATATTCATTTTTAGTTCTAGAACTCGTGACAATTTTCGTTGGTTTGATAAATTGGCATGCTTTGCAATGCCCACAGCGATAAACTCCAGTAGTTTGTTTCAGCCAGGTGGATTGTGATGACTTGGTGGGTTCCGTGTGACTATGAACTAGAATATCTTTCAGGTTTCTTGCTCTACGTGCAGTCATCTGAGGGAATTTCTCGATGCTGTCACTTAGATCCATATCATGTTGTAAGATGGGCCAGTTATGGGAGATTATTTTTCGTATTGTATCCCAATAGAGATCATAAGTGCCAATACAGCGAGTTGTCTTTGTTTCGGTCTTGGGTCTGGTGTTTCAAAGACTGTCACTTCTGTTAATTAACAGAGCTCGTTGGTAGGCTCGTTTAAGGACCCTGTTAGGGTAACCCTTCTGCTTAAACATTGTCCTCAATTTCTTAGCTTAAAACTGGAAAGTTAATTCATTAGAACAATTCCGTCTTGCATGGAGATATTGGCCATACGGTATTCCGGACTTTAGCTTCATTGGATGGTAGCTTGTCCAGTTTAGTAAGCTATTGGTTGCTGTGTCTTTTCTAAACAGAGTGGTTTCAATTTTGCCATCCTCCTGGATCTGAATGTCTAGATCGAGGAAGACTAGATGTTCAGAGTCTATAACATATGTGAATTGGAGGCCGATGTTATTCACATTAAGTAAACTTACCAAGTCTTGAAATTGTTTGACCGACCCTAACCAGAAGACCAGAATGTCATCAATGTATCTATGCCAACTATAGATACACGTGTCATACTGGTCTTTGGTGACAACTGGCAGAATGGTCTCTTCCCACCAGCCTAAGTAGAGGTTGGCATAGCTGGGGGCACATGCCGAGCCCATAGCTGTGCCCTTCAACTGCAAGTAGTATTTACCGTTGAATACAATAAAATTATGAGTAAGGATGTATTCTAGTAATTTGATCATGAAATTGCTCTGTGCAGATGTGAACTCTGATGATTTATTCAAAAAGTAAGAGGTAGCTTGTATGCCTATAGTGTGTGGAATGTTGTTGTAAAGAGCTGCAACATCCAGACTCCCTAAAAGGCAATATGGAGGAACCTCCAGATTTTCCAAGAATATCAATGTCTCTTTTGTGTCCTGAAGATAGGACTTTAAATTGACCACTAATGGGTGTAGTAGTTTTTCAAGAAATTTGCTACCTCTCTCTATAATTGAACCATTGCCCGACACTATTGGTCTTCCCGGAGGTTTTTCTAGATTTTTATGAATTTTGGGAAGACAATAAAAGGTGGCAATGGTTGGAGTCATGTTTGGAAGGATATATTTCAATTCATCGTTGCTAATAATGCCTTCAGTTTCTGCAATTTTAAAAGTATTTTAATGCAAACTCATCCCAGAAAGGAGTTGCCAAAAACATGTTTAGATAATAAAAGACACTGAAATCTGAAAGTATCTTATGTAGTGAGTTATTCTTAGCTGGTAGTCTGTACCACTGTTTTGATCAGAACCCCCTATTAAGAGGTGCCACTGCCTCTCACCGGGGATCTAGAGCAAATGTGTGAGTTGAGATAGTTCCCAGAATTTAGTGGTTAGAATAGCAGATGTGGATGCTGCCTCTCATTGTGTCGCCAGAGTGTAGCTCCTGCCTACCTTGCCCCCACCCCCCCATCCTGCCAACATTCCCTTCCCAGGTTAGCAACCCACACACATCTAGCCATCCAACTACTTTAGCAGAAAATGTGATTCACCAGACCAGGCAACCTTCTAATTGCTCCATGGTCCAGTTCTGACACTCATGTCCCCATTGAAAACACTTTATGTGGTGGACAAAGGCCATAATAAGCACTCTGACTGGTCTGAGGCAAGCAGCCCCATATGCAGCAAACTGTGATACATGGGGTGTATTTTTGCAGGTACTAACCATTGCACACCAGGACCATCCAACAAGACTTGCTGTTTTGGAGATGCTCTGACCCACTCATCTATCTATCTATCACTATTTGGCCCTTTTACAGTTGCTCAGATCTTTTCGCTGTAATATATATGTGTGTCTCATCTTGGATTTTGTATATATATCTCATCTTGGATTTTGTATGGGTATACCCATACAAAATCCAAGATGAGACTTGTGTGTATATATATATATACATATGTTGGAAGGCCATTTGGCCTGAATTTGTTGGAGGATTTATGACCCTATATAAACCTCCAACTTACCTTTGTCTTGCAAGACGTTTGTCTCCATAGTTACCTGCACTTCCGGTTGAGGTTGCCGCCAAATCCTGTCTCGAGTAACCAGTCCATCATTGTCAGCTCCTGCCGCCGACCTCCGGGCCCATTCACTGACTTCTAGCTGTCTTCATTACTCAGCTATCCGGCTTCTGGTCACGAGACCGGCACCTACACATAAGCACAAACGTGGGAAATAGCGTTCGGTTATTTCCCACGTTCGGGCCTAAAAATGCAGGGATAGACTCCCTTTATTACTTACCTGTTTCGTGCCTTACGCCGTTCGTGTACATCTGAGTTTGTATGGCTAGCAGCCGAGCGCAGAGTACACACACGCCTTTGTTTCTCTTTCATCTAATACAATTTACTGACTGTAAATACTTACCCTACATTCGTCTGTTTCATACGTTCGTACAGCCGAACATGCTTGCAAACGGCTTTTTCGTGGAGCCTTTCGCTACATTTACTTAAACAGACTGATTTTTATGTTATTTTCCTCTCGCATGTTCATTTAGCGGGAGGCTTAAGCATGTATTTTCCATAAGTTGTGTATGCACCCCAGTACGTCAATTTTACTATAACTATTCCCTATTCTTAAATATGTATAGCTTGATTCTACACCTCGTATATAACTAAGGCTGTGTGGCACCATTTCACAGCCCACCGTCACATTTAATTATGTACTAACTCCTAGCACTCTTCGGATTCCACACGAGGGGAATCCTTTTAAAGGAACAGTTGGCCAATTACACTTTTATATCAGTAGGCTAACCCACCGTCAACCCTCTAATTTTTTACCCAGCAGTAACTTAACCCCTCTCTCCCCACCCCTGTTTCCCAGACTAATTTCAGACCAGTAATTCATATTGCAAATCTTTGTTCCTTAAATTAACATTATTCTCTGGGGCCTCATTCTTAGAATGCATTTGTTTTAGTTCCTACTACTCTTCTTCAAGCAAATCTTCAGGAGGTGGTATCCAGTTTCCAGTTTCATGGTATCAGGTAAAGGTTATACCAATTTTTACGTTTCTCCTGAGGCCTCATTCAGCCTCCAAGGCCTTACGTAACCCCCCCCCCACCTCCCAAAGTGGGTTTTAAACTTCAAACACACCAGGTCTAAGACACCTCACCAAGACGCCAACATTCTCATCAACCTACACAACAGTGCTACTATTATATTAACATGTCATTTCATGTTTATCATTTCTACATACCATTACTTAGACCTGCACCCTTTCTCGCAGCTCCACTACTTTATCAACAACCAACAGGCTACCCGGTCCCCGGCATTCAGTACCAGGTATTTTTATCTTTCTCATTACGTTTACGTTCTCCTTAAGGTCTCACTTCGCCTTAGTATCATTCAAAAATTCACATCTCTGGGAACCCAGGGGCTTGTCTCTAATAACGGACCAACATTCAGGTCCCTCAGCTTACACATGCTTAGGTTACAGTATCTCCGATACACACTTACCCATACGTTCCACTTTTTTACACTTGGCACACCGGTGGCACACCTCAGGCCCACTAGCATTTCCTTTACCCATAGGTTTCTGGACCAAGCCCGTTTCCTGCAGAAGCAAATATAGAGACATATCGAAGTGCTTTGTCCAAACAAACAGGACTTATACTCAAGGTTAGTATTTACATACGTTCAAATATATCATTCCAAGAGACAAGCCCCATTGATTTAGAGAACTGGCTCCTACGGTTAGGTTCTGGCCTTAGCTATCAAAGTAATACCCGGTCCCGCGAGGTCTACACCCCATCTCATACACGGAGGTTCGGCCCACGACCAAATCATATTTACCCACCTCGCTCTCTCTTCTTTTGGGCTATAGCTAGGGCTTCCCACACATTTTTACTCTCTTTACAGTCACTGAGAGGCCTACACCCTGCCACCACGTGCACGTGGCCACAAAATCCCCTTGGCCCAAATCATAGGTAGAGCCTATCTCCGCCACTTGGCACTAACAGTCGCCTAAGAAACGCCTGATCGAGGTTAACATAGACATCCTGGAATACTATCTCCAGTCACATCCAACTAGGCACCTGGTAGATTATCTGGTGACAGGTTTTTCACAGGGGTTTAACATGGGCCTTATCGCCATCCCCACAGGTACACTCGAATGCCCTAACCTTTTATCCGCTTCCACTGACCCACTCACAGTGGACCACCTTCTGTCCACAGAAGTCACAGCCGTCTTTATGATCAGCCCTTTTCTGTCTTCACCTTTTTCATCTTGGCGTAACCAACTTTATTCATACATGTTAAAAAAAATGACAGCTCGACGTTTCAGTCCTCTTCTGGGACTTTCATCAGGAATATAGATAGATAGATATATGTAAAAAAACAGATCAAATTTGTATCTTGTAATATCTTTTTTTATTGGACTAACAGAATTTTTTAATGACAAGCTTTCGGGAGAACCTCCCTTTCTCAAGTCTAAAGCATTTCTGAGCAAGACGACACATAGAATTCAAAGTTGAGTTGTGATACAGGGGTTAAAGTGACATGAGTGCAGATAAGACACAGGTTTGATAGAAAATACAAATCATTCTCGCAGAAGGTCGTAAATATCTTGTGTGAAAATCAAAGAGTGAGTGGGGAGAGAGCGAAAAAAACAAGCAGACAGTGCAGAAGATGGTGCTAGAAGGGAAGAGTAAAAACAAAATAATGACTTATATTAATTAATCTCTACTTGAACTAAATATATACAAAATTCAAAATGAGACGCACACAGAGGTATTGTGTGAATCACAATTTCTTCTTTATTTCACCAGTAGATACATATATAATCAATGTGTCAGTGTCCATTTAATACTTTTATCAATTGCAAGACTGAAACGTTAATTATACTTGCATCTACTGGTGAAATACAGAAGCAATTGTGATTAAGAAAAATCCCTGGCATGCACCGCATCTTGGAATATATTCATGAGCCTTGTTTGCTGTACCAAGATAATAAAATCTGGGGAACGATGAGAGAGAGATAGGATTTTTTTTTTACCACAACCAAATCCAGTTTAGGTACTTTTCCTCACATTTTGCACTTTTGAGACAACATTCTGAGTTTTGTAAATCGTCCTCAATATATTTTAAATCAATTGCTTCTTCATTATATTTATTGACTTCTGAAAGTCTTTGTTCCGAAAACTGTAAATAACAGGATTAATTAGAGGTATTATAATACCATATATCATACACATAATTTGATCCTGTTGAGAAGAAGAAGTTGAGGTTGGAAGCAGGTAGGTGATAATTATTGTTCCGAAGTAAATCGTTACCACTGTCAGATGACATCCACATGTGGAAAAAGTCTTGTATCTGGTATTTGTTTTAGAAATGCTAATCACAGCTCTGATAATACAGACATATGAAATAATTATAAAAACTAGACTCCCCACTATTAAAATTCCTCCTACAATAAAGGAAATTAATTCATTTGGTTTAGTGTTTTTGCAGGTGAGTTTCATCACTGGTGTTATGTCACAGACAAAATGGCTTATTCTGCGGTCTTTACAGAAGGGCAGTGTAGATGTGCAAATAGTCTGTACCAGCGAATTTAGAAAACCAACGGCCCATGAGCATAAAACCAACTGAACACAAAAAGACTGATTCATGAACCTGGAGTAGGACAAGGGATGACATATAGCAATGTACCTATCATATCCCATAGTTGAGAGAAGGGCACACTCTGAACTTCCTAATCCAATAAAGAAAAACATCTGAGTGAAGCAGCCCACAAAAGAAATGCTTCTGTCCTCACATAAGAAGTTCTTTAGTGTGTTTGGAACTATCGTTGTAGTGTAGAAAATTTCAATCAAAGACAGATTGACCAAGAAGAAATACATGGGTATATGAAGACGAGAATCAAGGCGTATTATGAAAATAATCATAAGGTTCCCCGCTACTGTCATAGTGTACATAATAGAAAGCACTGTAAACAAAAGTTTCTGTACTGATGCTGTTGCCTCAATACGCAATAGAATAAAACCTTCAATGAAAGTGTCATTTTTATTTTCATTAATGTTTAGGTTGAATGTGCTATACCTGGAGCGTAAGGAAAAAAAGGAAAAGAAAGTTATACTTTTTGTAATCTTCCAAGCTTATCTAAAAACATACATTTTTTTTTACAAATCTTCATTTATTTGGAGTATCCTCAACTTTCTCATGACTCTGGATTGAAATTCTAATGTATATTACTATTCCATATAAACTTTAAAACAAAGTAGCTTTCATTTAGCATTTTATGATTTGACTAGCGTGTAGAGTCATTTTAATTCCTAGTAAGGTCAAAAGTGTCATGTCTTAGAAATACTGTAGAATTGGAAGTGTCCAATCCAAACCCCACCCCCAAGTAGCACATCCCTTGACTCAAAAATATAAAGTTGTCCAAACATTATAGCCCTGAAATGTTTGATGAATGGTGGAATACAGCAGTAAATTTGAAAAAGTAATCTGTTGCATCACAGAGTATTATGTGCAGTGGCATACATACCGTGGCCGGAAGGGTCGCAGCTGCGACCGGGCACGTCACTCCAGGGGGCACGCCCACCCTGCAGACCCCTGCGACCGGGTGCCTGCTGCCATGTGTTGCGGCCCCGGCCCCACGTTAACGGGTCCATCGGATGGCCCATGCTGTTAGGGCCACCAGATGGCTATGGATTTTAACAGCGCAACCGGGCCCCCTTTGATGACATGCCCAGTCATTCCTCTCAGCTTAAAATGGAAGCCATGTGGGAGGAAGAGAGGAGGGAGAAGGAGGGGGAACTCTGACTCCCATCAGACTGAGGCCTCACTGGACCCCAGGGAAGTCACCCTCCTGCATTTAAAAGGTAGGAAACAGGAGGGTGACTAAAATATTTTGTATATGAGTGTGTCTGTATGAATGTTTCTCGGTGTGTATATGTGTGTGTGTATGTATGTCTGTGTGTATGTCTGTCTGTGCGTATGTGTGTGTTTGTATGTATGTGTGAGTATGTGTATGTATACATTAGGCTGTTAGTGTAGGACCTGCCAAAGATGGGGTACATTGACGTTGTGGCAGGCTTATGCAATGTATGATCATATAATGTAACTAAACCCCATTATTTTTGCCTAGATTAGGTGTTTTTAAAAAAACAAATAAAATCTTTCAACATTGAAGTTGCTGTTTAGTGGATAGGTGAGTGCGCTGGATCTTGTGTATTGTATTATTTGGCCCCCAGCAGCACCCCCATTTATGCATGTTAAGGTGAGTGCAGCCAACCCCTCTTGTTTTATATATATTTGGGAGTCTAGCCAACTCCTTGGTTTTGCACCCCTCCCTGTCACAGGTGCCTCATCCCAGGGCCCTATTTAGCCTTGTACTGCAGAGAGCCCCAGATGGAATTTTTTCCCCCAAGTAGGTTAATCTCATAAGAGCAGACATTAGGCTGTTAGTGTAGGACCTGCCAAAGATGGGGTACATTGACGTTGTGGCAGGCTTATGCAATGTATGATCATATAATGTAACTAAACCCCCATTATTTTTGCCTAGATTAGGTGTTTTTAAAAAAACAAATAAAATCTTTCAACATTGAAGTTGCTGTTTAGTGGATAGGTGAGTGCGCTGGATCTTGTGTATTATATATGTATCTGTGTGTGTCTGTGTGTATGTATGTATGTGTGTTTGTGTGTTTGTATGTATGTGTGTGTGTTTGGATGTATGTGTGTGTACAGTGGCATACATACTGGGGTCGCAGCTGCAACCAGACCCGTCACTCCAGGGGGCCCGGCCACCCTGGAGATATGTCTTATAATCCCCAATCTCTCCAGTGTAGAAACTGGGTATATACCCAACAGAAGAAATCATTTAATTAAAGTATCATTTTTAGCTTCACTATTGTTTAGGTTAGAAAACAATAAAGCTTTACACACTCATCACAGAGTACTATTTATAAATATGTGCAACACCTAAAACATTCTTCTAGGAAATTACCATTACATGATATGCTATGGACTTTACAATATAATTAGACCAATTTGTCCAGTGTAGAGTTTGACATGATAGTTATTTTCGTAAGACAACAGAGATGTACAGTTGCATTTCCACTATAGACTTAAGGAAATGCTAGTAAATGTATATGATTTAATTTAAAGTTCTTTAAAAATATGATCCTTGTCCTACATGTCAATGAAATCCTCAACATTTAACCTGTCTGCAAGTGATTTTACAGGTTTTATGCCATAGATTAAGTGCAGGGTAGTCCCCATTGATCTCGGTCACTGTGTTACTCCCCCAGAAGGCACTTGCTGGGGCAAAATGGAATGCACAGTTTACTGGCAATGAAGCTGGCATGTTAGCGTCAACACATGGGATTGCCAGGCTTGGGGAAGTGAACTCAACCAAGGCTAATCACTCCACACTCACATGAAGCCAAACCTCATATACAACCACATTCTGCCAACTGAACACACACACATATCACACTTAACCAACTGTAATGGCACCCTCAGCATAAAAGGGTTAAACCGCCTTTTAGTAGATCTTCCCCTTCCAGAGATACAGGCACAGCTACTGTAGAACGCCACACTCCCGAACCGCATGTAAGGGAATGCTCAAACCTCCCGAACTGCACACAAAATAGCACTCCAAACTCCCTAACTGGAACCTCATGAATAGCTGCTAGCAGACGAATAGGAAAAGCACCCAAGCGGCTTACACTCCTAGCAATCAGTCTCTATCAGCATACAGTAAATGCCCCCAAAGACATTTTAGTGGATAGGTGAGTGTTGAGGGTCAAGCAGTGGTCTGTTTAATGAGGGCTACCTGCCCAGTATTTATGCAGGTCTCCCACCTGGTAGACACTCCCCCAGGGGACCAAATGGGAGACTGTAACCAAGGACAGACAAGAATCAATCTAGAACACACAGTCACATTATATTCCCACAATGCATCCTGGCTTCTTCCCCTCTGCCCTGGATATAATTGAGAAGTAATTCAATTATTTCCCAGGACAAAGGCAAATCACCATTATGCACGTGGGGATACTAATATAGGAATTACTGTTAAAATCCCCCATGTTAGAAGGGTTACAATAAATATACACATTTAACATATCCCCAGATAGCTCAGGTCTGAGCGCACATTATTAAGCGAATGGCGCTCAGACCACATGAATACAGTTCAATCGCCATGGAGCCAAAGTCTTAATTTCCACGAACAGGCTCCATGGCAGGCTATCTGGGTACTTTTACACCGAATACATTGCAACACTAAAAGTCCTGAATGCTCCGTTGTTCGGTTCCCAAATGGGTTTGCAGACCTCCAGCCTCAGCGGGGCTTGGAAGACAAAGTGTCCGCTTTTGGTGTCCTGCTGCTGGGTAGAACAAGCGCTGGCTACCCGGGGGGCTTCCATAACACCGCCATCGTGTGGCGGCTAGGTGTAACCGTGACTACCCAGTAATTGTCAATTAAGCTGCGGTTAACCGCAGCTTCTGGGAGTTTAAATTGCCGACAAACTCCAGCTCCCAGGCGGTCCAGTCATTCGTGCGGTTGTTCGGTATATAGAATTTACCGAACACCCTGGCAGAAAGGCACGAATAAGCCTTTCTGCAGGGGAAAATACAGAGGCAACAGGCGAGCAACCATAGTCCAGAGGCAACAGGCGAGCAACCAGGCTTCTCCAATGCAATGTGGCGAGATTGCTCTCGTCACACCAACCAACCCAATCGCACTCAACCAAGCTTCACAAGGAATCACAATCAGCTGAGCCCCACACAATCACACTCAGCCACCACACATATCCCAGTAAGGTGGACCCTTCTTTAATAATTGCCCGGGCCCTGTGATTCCTTGTTATACCCCTGGATTAATCTATAGAAATCAGTGAATGCACATAATAAAGTTTAAATCTTTTAAGGCTACTTAAGTATTAGTATTGTGATTAAAACTGGAACAATATAGTGTTTGACCATAGTACAAACAATATTGTGTTAAACCCACCACAAAGTTAAACCATTTTGTAGGTCCTAATGTGCTGGAGGTAAGGTATATTTCAAAATTGTACAATGAATACATCATGTTTCTTGCTTATATATGATGTATTCAATGGATTTGTAGCTGATGTACTGTAAATTAAACAAAAACTGATGACAGGTTCACATTAAGGATGACTATGGCCAGATACAATGAAAGCAATTTGAAAAACAAAATTGGATGAGAATTTAAATTACAAAATAAACATAACTAGCTTTTACTAAGCTATTAGGTTATACAAAACAATCTCACATGCAACAGTTAAAATAAAGTAATTGACAAATGAGACAGTTAACCTTCTTTATTATGGGAATTGTGTGTGTTCTCATTTCTCAGAATAATGTATACATGATTTTAGCATTTGTCAATTAAAGTTATTTATTGCAAACAAATTGTATCTGTGATTGCTGCCAAGATAGCAGAGTCAGCACTTCCATTAACGTGGTTACTCTCCTGAGCCCTCTTGCTGCTGCACAGGCTGGTGGGGAGATCTAAGGATCTCCCTACATGGATCTGTGCTGCCCTCATTGCACATCTTCATCTATTGTAGTGTGCAGAGGATTGCAATCATTCCCTCCTGGTCAGACTGGAAAGGGAACACTGACAGAGGTCTTCACCCAGCCAAAGGTCATGCACTGACAGCCAACCCGACCACAATTACAGTATATACTCGAGTATAAGTCTAGTTTTTCAGCACATTTTTTGTGCTTAAAAACCCCCACTCGACTTATACTCGAGTCACTGTCTGTATTATGGCAACTTAGAGAACCGCGGCCGTCAGAGCCATGGCAACAATCCGTGCAGCAACCAGACCGCGAGACTTACAGTGGAGCTGACCGGAACGGAGGAGAAGGGAGCTGACAGGAGCTGCAGGAAAGGTAAGTAAATGCTTCCTGCCGGCCCCCACTTCACAGCCCATGCCACTGGACCACCAGGGATTAAGATAGCCCCCCTCCCTGACCAGTTAACAAGCAGGGAGGGGGGACAAAAATTTTTAAAATAATAAAAAAATAATAATATTAAAATAAAAAAAATACAAAATAATAAAAATGCCCTCCCCCCACCTAGTTCACACAGAGTGTGTGTATATAATGCAGAGTGTGTGTTTGTATGAGTGTGTGTGTGTGTGTATATAATGCAGAGTGTGTGTTTGTATGAGTGTGTGTGTGTATATAATGCAGATTGTTTGTATGAGTGTGTGTATATATAATGCAGAGTGTTTGTTTGTATGAGTGTGTGTGTATATAATTATAAAAATCACAGAATTTCATAGCCCCAAGTTTTACCCTCGACTTATCCACGAGGCATAGCATATTTCACAATTGTTGGTCACAAAACTGCACTCGACTTATACATGAGATCGACTTATACATGAGTATATACGGTAAGCACACTGGGCTACACCCTATAGGGAGGCTGGAAAAAGAAATACATCTTCTCCACACACAGTCTACCCCCCAACTCAGTCACCTCCAAACTCATCCCTGATGCACAGTCAACCTGTCACACTCACTTCCCACACCCTGCCCCCCCCACTCTCAACATCACCCTTACCCTCATGCAAACCCAATCATCCTCATACACTGCCCCCCCATACAGTCACCATTATACACACACATGCTCATAGACACAATCCCAGATGCACATCCACAGAGATATACACCTACAAATGCATACATACACAAGGATTCTCACTGCTACGCACACAGTCTCAGGCACATACACAGATACACAATGCTAGACAGTAACGCACAGGTACTAATGCTATGCACAGTGGTTGTGTGTGTGTGTGTGTGTGTGTGTGTGTGTGCATGTATCAGATTATGTATGCGTGTGCATTTATTAGTGTGTATATGTGTGAGTGTATCAGTGTATAGAGGCATGCATGTATTAGTGTGTTTATTTGTCTACATGTATTTGTGTGTGTGCACAACTGAGTACATACTGGATAATGTTTATTTGAAAACTACATTGGGAAAAGTCTGTAACATATTCAGAAATTTTCTAAACATACAAAACTGTTTTCATATTCTTAAAATTAATATTTGGTAAATAATGAAAAGTTTTTCCGTCCAACATTTGTTTTTTTACATTGAATAATGTGCTATCTATGGTTATTGAAATGAGAAATGGTGGTTTTAAACAAAAGTGGTTTTGTCAGAGTCCATACAGTTGTTCAAACGGCAACTAGATGCATATTTGCAAAAACAGAATATTCAAGGATATCATTTTTCAATGTAGGGTAATAGCTTCTTGATCCAAGGATAAATCTGACTGCCATTTTTCCTAGCTTGTTAAAAAATTGGAAGTGCTTCAAACTGGGGTTTTTGCCCTCTTTTGGATCAACAGCAAAAAAACAAATATGAGGAAGGCTGAACTTGATGGACACAAGTCTCTTTTCAGCTATGTAACTATGTAAATACATTTAAACATTGCTTTCCAAGACACCAAAAAATACTAGGATTATGTTTGGGGTTTTTTCAAGCCGCATTGTAGTGAAGTTGTTAAAGTGGCTTACACAGTAATATGTTTGATTATAATTATCATGCAGAGTTGTTTAATGGTAGTATCATTAAAAAATATATATATGTATCTTCCAGTTTAAAAATGGTAGAAATATGGCTATGCATTTACAATCAAATATCACCTGTAACAAATGTGAATGATTAGTCTGATTGTTTAATCTTTGTTTTAATTATATATCCCTATAAAGTTACTGAATCCCAGAAAAACTTTCAATTTATTCTTTATGATATACACATACATACTAATTCACTAACAATAATTGTCTGAAATTAAAACAAGGAATTTCACATTTTTTATTAAAATGTGTAAAGTGTAATATGTGAGTTGAATACATTTGATAATTCCTGGTTGATTTCTAACAATTCTTGGTTTATTTACCTTCCAAACTTGCTTAAAATAAAACATAATTAATTATAAATAATACATACTATGACTAATTTACTAAATAGTAAATTGAAAACCAAATTGCAAAAATAAAATAAAATAAACAATAGTTTTACAATTATCTTACATTGCATTTTCTTCTCTGTATTGCACTTCCATGTTTTATCTCCCAGCTCAGTATGGTGATGAGTCACTTGCAGCATCTCTAGAAATGGTATCTCTTCTTATTTATAATAATACACTCTAGAAATTGTCCACATGGGAAAAAATAACCTCTAGAGGAGCCTGAAAAGCAACAAGAATTGGATTTCAAAAGTGCACTTTTATATCTTATTAAATATGTAAGCAATGCAAGATTAAAGGACCATTATAGGCACCCAGACCACTTCAGCTTAATTAAGTGGTCTGGGTGCCAGGTCCATCTAGGATTAACCCTTTCTGCTGTAAATATAGGTTAATTCAGCCTCTAGTGGCTGTCTCATTGACAGCCGCTAGAGGTGCTTCCGCGCTTCTCACTGTGATTTTCAGCGTCCATAGCAAAGCATTGTGAATGCTTTCCTATGGACTGGCTGAATGTGCGCGCGGCTCTTGCTGCGCATGCGCATTCAGCCAATGACGGCGAAAAGGAGGAGGAGATTTCCCCGCGCTGAGGGAGGCCGGCGGGGGAAAACAGGTTAGATTTAACCCCCTTCACCCCCTAGTGACCGGCGGGAGGGGGGCCCTGAAGGTGGGGGGGACCTAGAGACCCTATAGTGCAAGGAAAACGAGTATGTTTTACTGGCACTATAGTGGTCCTTTAATGGCATCACATGCCTGGACCTGAAACAGGAGAGGGCTGGCAACTTTGATCTAAATGTCTGTTGTTGTTTTTTGTGCAAAATTCACATATCTTGGTGTGGACCTACTCAAATGAAGTATGTAATATATAGATTTATTCATTAAATAAAGGTTTTACACAGTACAAAGAAGAAAGAACCAGACAGAGGTGCAATTTAATAGACTTGGAAGCCGCCAACATTTTCCTTCGAAATTGGATTTTGTTACGGCCAAGGCACATTTCAAACATTAGCTTATTCATTTTCACCCCTTAATTTATTTTCATTTTGGAATTTCATTCAGACTAATGAAATAAAGATTTTGGTTGGGTGCCTGTGGCTGCATCTTGCCACTGTTCAAAAGACAACTCCCTAAATTGGTACCCTTGTAGAATTGCCATATTCATGAGTACCAAATTAGGGAGCTGTATGATAGTTCCATTTTGATGGTCTATCTTTTTATTGTAAGGAATCGTGTTTTATTGTGTATGTTCCAATAAAGAGCTCTTTGTTTTTTTTTTAACCTACATCCTGCATCCTGGATTTTATTTATTGTTGCACCTAAGAAGTAAAGGCTGTGAACCCAACATCCAGATCCTTATCAAGTAGCCACATTCTTTTCCAAGTTGGAGCTTTTAGTCTGAGCCAGCTTTTGGAGTGGCTCAGAATCATGTGAGTGGTCCATACATTTTAATTCACATATAGTCAGTTTTCACTGTATTACCCTATGTGTTTGTTCTATTTTATTTATAGATTCCCCCACTGTATGTACAGATTGGGGTAATATTTTACTTGATTGTGTGCTCTCACCACTATTTATTGTATTTTACAGTTCAATCTTGGTATTCTTACGGTGATCCCACAAGGAATAGGAAATTATCTACTAAGATGAAAGACCAAAATTACGACAGGACTTTATGGATTATTATTTGGCTTTTTTGGGGGCTGAAAAAAATGGATGAAAATAGAAGACATCTAATGGTATCACTATAATTTTACAGGTATTAGTTTATAGCCCCCCTCACTTTAGAAGCTAGTGGGGACTGGGAGTGGACAATAGGTTTAGCCCCCACTTTATTATTTAGGGCCCCACCTGGTGCCAATGGGTGGGAGTTGGAATGGACACTAGGTCTCCATTTGTATTTAGTTTCCCACCCTTCACTAATGGGTGGGAGCTGGAGAGGCACTATGTACTCTGTTCAATTAATATAAGACCCCCACCCATGGCCATCTGTGGGGACTGGAGAAAGACATTCAACATGATGATGGCTGTTGATGGCATTCAACAATAACCAGCCTTTGTAAATAAGGCACCATATAGGCTTAAATTTGGTCCAGATTTCAGCCATACCAATTAACTGGACGGCTGAAATGCAGACCTATAAAATTGAATCCAGCCTGGAGGCTTCAACTCTGGTGCCAGATTTAGGAGAAATCAAAACAATTTGCTTGTTAATGAAGCGTGACTGAGCTGGTCAGACTTGGCAGAGGGAAGCAGAGGCCTCTCTACCCACAGTCTGCTCGGCCATGCTACATGCTGTGACTGGCAGGAGGGGTGCGCTTTGCTGTGCACTCCCCTCCTCCTGGTCAACTAGTGACTGCGCACCCTGGGCCGGTGTGGCAGTGCACAAGCACTCAAGTGATCCCAGCCCATGCTCCATTCCTTTTGTCAATTTTGTAGCCCTCTCTGCACTATATCTAGTGCCATAATATCTGTTTTTAGAAAAGGTGCCCAAAATTGCACAGCATGTTCAAGGTGTGCTTTTACCAGTGATTTATAACAAATAAACAACAAAAATTAAATTTTCATCCTGAGAATTAATGTCACTATTGATACATGACAATACCTAACTGGCCTTAGCAACTGCTGATTGACATTGCATATTGTTGCCTAGTTTATTGTCTATAACAATTCCCAGATCCTTCTCATGTTTTGTTATCCCTAATTCACTACCATTTAGGGTGTAAGTTGCTTGTGCATTCTTTACCCTGAGGTGCATAAATTGGATTTTTCTACATTAACATTCATCTGCCCTTTGAGTGCCCAGTCCCCCAATCTAACTTCCTTCTGCAGCAAAGCAATATTCTGCTCACATTGTATTACTTACAGAATTTGTCATCTGCAAAGACGAAACATGGCTTTTAATGCCTTTTTCAAGATCATTTATAAATATGTTAAACAGAAGCTGTCCCACAAGAGAACCATGAGAGACACCACTTGCCACTTTTGTTCAGCTTGAAAATGTACCTTTAATGACAACTCTTTCTACACTATCTTTAAATCAATGTTCTACCTAAGAAAAATAATTTTCATCTAGACCAATTTATTTTATTTTGAACACTAAACTATTTTGTGAAACTGTACCAAAAGCCTTGGCAAAATCCAAATAGATCACATTCATTACAAAACCTTGATCTATATTTCGACTTGCTTCTTCATAGAATGCAATTAGGTTGGTTTGACATGACCCATGTTTCATAAAAACATGCTGAGTATTGCTAATAACAATGTTCTTCACAATTAATTAATTATATGCTATTAATATTATCTCTTAATAACCCTTATGCTATTAATATTATCTCTTAATAACCCTTAGAATATTTTAACAGCCACTGAAATTAAGCTCCCTCCAGCAGCCCCTCCATGTGACTCTTCCACCTCCAGCTCTTCAATGTGTCTCCTCCCCCCATGTGTCTCATTCTCCCTCAGTACCTCCATGTGTCTCATCCATCCCCCTAGCTCCTCCATGTGTCTCATTCTCCCCCAGCTCCTCTATGGGCTCATCCCCCCCAGCCCCTCCATGTGTCTCATTAACCCACCCCCCAGTCCCTCCATATACTTATTCTCCCCCAGTTTATATTTGGCTCAACATGATGGCAAATTAAGTCATCAACAGGCTATAAAGCAGAGTAAGTGATGAGAACCGCACCCAATCCCAGCGGCCAAGGGTGCTCCAGAGCAGGACCAGCAATCCCAGTACAATAATCCAAGAGGAAAAAACTCACAGGCACTCCAACTTCAAGCCGCAGGCAGATTTATTATGACAGAATGCAACGCAACGTTTCGACCGGAAAGGTCTTTTTCAAGCTTTTTCGAAACAAGCTTGAAAAAGACCTTTCCGGTCGAAACGTTGCGTTGCATTCTGTCATAATAAATCTGCCTGCGGCTTGAAGTTGGAGTGCCTGTGAGTTTTTTCCTCTTGGATCAACAGGCTATAAGGCTCAGCCTGTTATGTGTGTGAAATGTTCACTCTTCTTCAGATGTATATGAAATAGGTTTACATGAACATGGGTATTGTGTGAATGAGTGTTACATTTTGCTCTAGATTGTCAGTGGAGTGACAGTGATAGCAAACATTCCTCTTCTGTGTTAGACCTAAAGCATATATACAAGATACAGAATGCACACTATAAGAGCCATTATTAATAATACAAATACTTTATTCAAACAACTATTATAATTAATACATACATAGACAAAGCAACAAAACAAAGGTAAACAGTAAACCTCACAGCAATTACCTAATTTCAATTACATCACCAAAGGGGGCGGAGACTACGGATACTTGGAAGGATCACGTTTAAACCGCTCAGGCTGTACTGAAGCCTGACCATTGCATTCCGGACGCTACAGCTTTCTAGAGCCAGTGTCTCCCACTCCCCAACAGACATAACACAAAGCTTGGCAGTGAGTAACGCCGTATGCCAAGCCAACCGTATATACTCATGTATAAGTCGATCTCATGTATAAGTCGAGTGCAGTTTTGTGACCAACAATTGTGAAATATGCTATGCCTCGTGGATAAGTCGAGGGTAAAACTTGGGGCTATGAAATTCTGTGATTTTTATAATTATATACACACACACTCATACAAACACACACTCTGCATTAGATATACCCACACTCATACAAACACACACTCTGCATTATATATACACACACACTCATACAAACACACACTCTGTATTATATACACACACACATTCATACAAACACACACTCTGCATTATATACACACACTCTGTGTATATAATGCAGAGTGTGTATATAATGCAGAGTGTGTGTTTGTGTAGTGTGTGTGAACTGGGTGGGGGGAGGGCATTTTTATTATTTTAATTTTTTTATTATTTTAATTTTTTTTTGTCCCCCCCTCCCTGCTTGTTAACTGGTCAGGGAGGGGGGCTATCTTAATCCCTGGTGGTCCAGTGGCATGGGCTGTGAAGTGGGGGGGCCGGCAGGAAGCATTTACTTACCTTTCCTGCAGCTCCTGTCAGCTCCTTTCTCCTCCGTTCCGGTCAGCTCCACTGTAAGTCTCGCGGTCTGGTTGCCGCGCGGATTGTTGCCATGGCTCTGACGGCCGCGGCTCTCTAAGTTGCCATAATACAGACAGTGACTCGAGTATAAGTCGAGTGGGGGTTTTTAAGCACAAAAAATGTGCTGAAAAACTAGACTTATACTCGAGTATATACTGTACTCACCACGTTCTCTTGTAAGAGACAGTTTGTTTATCTATTTTTATTGCCACAGAGTTTTAATAAATTTGTTTGCACTTTGCTTATATCAGAGCTTCATCACTATATGACAGATACCCGATCTTCTTATTATAATCATTGGGGGAATTCTATGGGAATTTTGGTACATTAGTGATGGTGTTGAAAATATTTTATATTTCAAATAATCTGCACTATTATGTGTATATATGCATTTCCTTTACATGCTGTGCTGTGAGCTGTGTTAACTTGGAGCCATCTACTGACCATTGAGTATTACTGCAATACTTCTCACAATTTATTCTTGGTCTTGGGTTTTTCACCTAAAAGTTTATTTAATTTTTTTCATACTGCTCCACTCTTATCTATATATTTCTATTGTTTGATTCTGATTTGTGTGTTGGGGGGTATAACACATTGAGTGTGTCAGCCGCATTACAAATAATTCATCCCAACTCTAGGTACATACAATTTAAATATCAGAGAGCTCCAAAATTAAATCAAATTCTAATTTCCATAAGCCTCAACACAGAAACACGAGCCACCTGGCACTTCTCTAGGGTCCGTCTTCTCTCCCCTCCTCCTCTTGTCCTTGCTGGTCTGTCCTAATTATCCTCTCCCCCTTCTACTTACCTTCCATGGCTGCCTCCTGATCTGGAGTGCAGGCACACATCCTCTCCAATGCTCTATTCGCAGACCTCTGATGATGGTACTGGTGAGTCAGTTTTTTCTTTGTCTACCCTGTCTGGGGGTTCTGCGCATGGGGTATCTCTATGACCTTATTTTGGACTAGTGGGGCATTCATAGAGCCCTCTCACTTTGATGTGCGTGCAGCTGGTCATAATACGTTATTGCGTCTTGATGTCAGACGCTCCACATGGCCGGGCGGGAGCGTTGGGATGCCAGACGCCTACTCAGATGCTGTACATCAGCGGAAGATACATACTTAATTTGTATTATTTTTTTTATGTTTATTTTCATTATTGCTTCTCCTATAATTGGACATGTGGTCTCCCACACAGATGTTACACATCCCTGTGAGTACTGGTCTTATGAATGGTTGCATGTTTGTTATCTGCACTTATTGTTTTATCAATATTTTGCCTGCCTATTGTACATTTATTCATGTGTGTGTTAGCTTGAAAAAGACCATTTAGGTTGAAACATTGCTGACTGTTGGGTGTCATTAAACTTTGCCTCGTCAATTTCCTGGAGTGCATGGATCTTTCTCTCTTAGACCGGTATTACGTTGACATGTGCCTCTCTATGGGTTGTTCCATTTCCTGTTTTTGCTTTGAGCATGTTCCTGGAGTGGGTAGTGGAGCGGGCAGTGGGGATGCATTATGGTTGGGGAGGTGTCTGAGCTTTTTGAGGTTCCCCTGGCACATGGTAAGACTGTGGGCCCAGTCACATGCCTCAGTTTTTTGGGCATCGAAATCGATTCCATCCACATGGAGTGCCGCTTGCACTTGGATAAAGTGGATGGTCTCTCCTGGGACGTGTTGCTCGCCCGGGACTTGCGTAAGATTCAGCTGTGCCAATTGCAGTCCCTCTTGAGTAAGTTGAGTTTTGCCTGTTTGACTATGCCCATGGGGTATGAATGGTAACTTAAGGGGTTACTGGGCTGCGGCACTTAATTTGGTTTACTAGGCAGGGAAGACCTGGTGGTCTGGGATTCCTTCCTGACGGCATATAATGGTTGGTCCTTTGCCAGGCGCCAGAGGAGTCTAACACTGACTTTCACCTGTGTATGGATGCAGTGGGTTCGATCGGCTTTGGGGTAATTTTAGGGTGTAACTGGGGCGCAACTCCTGGCCGCATGATTGGCATGCCCAGACCTTACTCAGAGCCTTGCTTTCCTGGAACTCTTCCCCATATTGGTGGTGCTCGAGCTATGGGGGTCTCAGCTTAGGCACCAAAGGGTCATTTTTCACTGTGACAAATTGGGGGTGGTGCAGGCCACTAATCAGCTGACGGCTTCTTCTCCCCCCCATGATTCACTTGCGACGGATGCTGCTAGTGCTTACCAAGGGCTCCAAGAACTTTTCCAGACACCAAAAGCACTGTAGACCCAACAACCACCTCAGCTTGGTCGCAATCTTCAACCCACCCTGGACCTACGACAAGGCTCAAGGTTCCAGTGGGTGAACCTCTCTTCCTCCAGAGAGTCAAGCAGGAACAGCTCTTTCAAGAGCTGGTGATTAAACAAGGGAGTATAATGAGTATAGCAATCCCTGTTAGTGATATAGCAGTTTCCCCCAACAAGAGACAAGACTATAAGAACTGAGGTTTAATGGAGGCGTATTGCCTTTTATACAGGTTTCTTAACAAGGGTAACGCCCAGGTGGACCTTGTTGGGCACAGTGACGAGGTCACTTTCACCACATATATACCAGGTTTTCGTAATGTGACTGTGGAAACTCTCCCTCATTCACACCATCAGGATGGTTGTTCATGTTTGGTAGATATTTCTTGTATATATTATATATAGGATCCACAGTTACTGTCTGTTGCTGAAAATAGGACCTATACAAGATTTTTAAGGTAAAATATTCCACTGTTTGTGCGCTTTCACCATTTTTTTTTTCCTGTTCACTATATCTTTCATTTGATGTAATAAGTGACGGTACACCGAGGTGTTTTTAAGCTGCACCAGTTGTAGTATTTTGTGTATAGCGCCCTTTTCCCTTGTATTGTGTATTTCATGTGCTCTCTGTGTCTGGCAGACTGATAGAGTTGGTTCTTGGATCAGTTTCTGGATCCACGTGTGTCCGCTACAATAAGGTGTAAGTTGAATGGGGCAGCCTGGAGCTGGAACTATGGGAGTTCCTGGACTCTGCTGCTTGATTGTGAGGTCTGTAGACACTCCTGGGTGCTTAGGTGTCCTCTGGTTTATCGCCTTCTGCGGTATTCTTGCGTTTGTCTGTTCTTCCTTTCCTTTTTAAGTTGCATGGCTGGCAGGATGCAACCAAGACATTTCTGGTGCGGCAAGCTGTTTAAGGTTTGCGGTGGGGACGAGTTTCCGTGGACACTAGGAAAACGGTTTTGGGTGCTCTCTTATCAAGGTTGTGTCAGGAGATTCCTCTGGTGTGTAATTAGAGCTGTGAGGCCCATCTGTTTCATCTCAGTTTTTCGCTTACGTTCTTTGAGGCCTGGTGCATTGTGGAGCTGATTTTCCTGAAAAGGAGGGCACTTGGGGGGATTTTCCTCTCTGATGTTTGGTGTGGATAGGGCAGTATTACGTTTAAGATTTACAGCTCAAAGACGGCTGCTTACCAGAAGGGTAGTGTAACGGACCGTTTTGCACAAAAGGGGAAAAAACCGCTTAGACGATAATCCCCTTTCAGAGACAGGCACAGCTACTGTAGAATCACCAAAACTCACGAACTGGATACAAAATAGCACTCAAACTCCCGAACTGGAACCTCCCAAATAGCTGCTAGCAGACGAACAGGAAAAGCAGACAATCAACTTACACTCCTGGCAATCAGTCTCTAACAGCATACAGTGAATCCCCCCAAGAACGAGACAAGGCTCCGTGTTGAGGGTCAAGCAGTGGTCTGAGGTGCTGGCACACCCAGCCTGGTTTTTATTACAGTCTTACAAATACAGGACCGCCCACAGGGAGGTATAAAACAACCAATCACATCACAGTTACATCCCACATATTCCCTCCCCTTATCCTGAGAGGAAACTCAATTACACATACAGTTAAAACATACTTTCTACCCAACTTTCATAACTCTAAAACCATACATCACATTCACATAAAATTACATATTCACAATCAATCCATTCAGGGGAACAACATATTAAAAATGGCACGAATCAGACCAGGGGTTCAAAAGTTAAGGGAAAGTCCTTTGTGACTAAATGAAGCATGGCTTTCTGGCCCAAACCAGTTTCAGAGTCTTCTATCCTGGAGAGTAATTCAATTATCTCCCAGGACAGACACAAGACTCCATTAAGCACATGGTTGCAAAAAGACACAAAACACTTTAAAATACATAAAGTCACCTTTTATACATAAAACACAGACATTTCACATATCCCCAGATAGCTCAGGTCTGAGCGCACATTATTAAGTGAATGGCTCTCAGACCACACGAATACAGTTTAATCGCCATGGAGCCAAAGTCTTTACACAGTCAGTTTCATACGAATGGGCTCCATGGGATTCCTATCTGGGGTATAATACATTTGAACAAAAATACCGAACACCGGGCCGTTCGTGCACTTCCACCGAACGAGAAGGGAGATTGGCAGCTTCAGCGGTGTTCGCGCAAAACTGTGTCCGATTTTAGTTCCATGAAAATAGAGGCGAACATCGCTGTGCATTCGTATGTTTTAAAATGGCCGCGACCTCGTGTTCGGGATACGAATGGCGGCCACCCAGCATTCATCAATTAAGCTGCGGTTAACCGCAGCTTCATGGAGGTTAATTGCCGGCACACTCCAGCTCCCAGGTGGTCTATTCATTCGTGCGGTTGTTCGGTAGATTGAAACTACCGAACAACCGGCAGAAAAGCACGAATACAGCTTTTCTGCAGGCAAAATAAAGTCTTTTAAAAGAGGGCCATAGTCCAAAGGCAGCAGGCGAGCAACCAGGCTTCTCCAATGCAATGTGGCGAGATTGGTCTCGTCACAGGTAGGTGGATGCATTTGGGGGCGGCCCCTGTGTCGGTCATTTGCCACTTTTTGCCATTTTCTGAATATTGTGCGGTTCACCCTGCCTTGCCCGGCCCTCTCCGGTTTCATGAGGATGGGAGTTTTCTCTCCCATTTTCAATTTGTTAGGATTTTTTGTTTGGGGCTTGTATATTATATTTAGATGACACTGAGTTTGGGGGCCACTCCATTCACATTGCCGCTGTAATAGAGGCCTCTCATCTGGGTATGCTTGCCCAGGAGGTTCGGAAGGTGGAATTCTAGGAGGTTTGTATCATACATAAACCCTGCTGGTCTGCTGAATTGCTGTGTTTTCTCTTCAGGTTCCAGGGTATGGGTGATTGGGCACTCATATATATTTTGGGAGTGGCAAGGAGCAGTGATCTGGCCAGGGGGAGCTCCTAGGAGTCACGCCTTCCAAACCGGAAGTTTGCTGGTTTGGTGACAGGGGCATGAGGTGTGTACAGCTCCTGCCTGATTTGGTCAAGCTCTCTCACTTGCTTGGAGCACCTTCTGTGTTGGTCATACACCTGGGAACAATACTGGTCTGTGGTTTGGTGGACACGATCAAATGGGACTGTCCCCCGATATCCGCCTCGTGTAGTTGGTGGTTCTTGTTCAGAATTGCCCACAACCATAGTGCTCTAGAATGCTGCCAGAAGAAATTTGTCTTTGGGTTTGGGGTTTCCCAGTTCATCATTGAATGTTTGAGAAGGAGGTGGTGAATTTTATTTTGCCCTGATGGGGTTCACCTGACAGAGGTCAGGCTCATCCTCTTCAATTTTGCTATCCAGGAGGTGGTGGAGCAGGCCTTAGGCTGCTTGGGTGGGGCCCCCCACTGATTTTGGGCAGAGAGGGCCATGGGCCGAGGCCGACAGGGGAGATCAGTGTATCTCCCCTGTCGGCCCATGCAGAGCCGGCACTATCCGAGCACCGGCTCTGCTGTGTACCTTCATGGGCCGGTGGGGAGAAGGCACTGAGATGCGGCCGCCGGCAGGGGAGGGAGAGAGAGAGGACCCGGGGGAGTATCCTGCAGCTCCGCTGGGTTCCTCTCGTGAGGTCGGAGCGTTGCTGCGGTTAGTATGGCAATGCTCCAATCTCACGAGAGTGAACTCTACCCCAAGAACTACAGGGTAGAGTTCACTTCTATCCGGACCACCAGGCATTTCCTACTGGACCACCAAGGCTGGCAACAAGACCCCCCCCTCCCGGGCAAAGGTAAGAAGAGAGGGGGGACATAAACCTTATATATTTTAAATAATAAAAAAAATAAAATGCACAGTGAGGTAGTTTAAGTAATCATCCAAATCACCTGCAAATTATGTTTTACGATGACATTGTCAATGTATCACATAACTAGCTCAGTTTTAGAAAAAGCCCTACGTATTCTCTACTAAAAGCCAAGTAAGCTTTGTTTTCCCACATAAAACTATTCAAGCACATTTTTTTTTTTAAATGACATATGCAGATAGTTTACCATTAAAAATATAATGTTGACGAGGGAGATGGCCACTAACAATTCTAGAAATATCACACATATTCCCTAATTCCCTAATTCCCTAAGAAAGCCTCAGTAACACCAGCAGAGGTGGGATCAAGGATCAGCCTCCAGTAAAGCAATCTACATGGCTTTTATGAGCATTGGGTGCACTGTCCAAGAGTTTCAGGGAGGTGTTTTATTTTTACCCCACAGCACCCCAAACATTATACTACACCACAAACACCACACTGAACTGTCACAAGCAAACACAGTGCAAGCATGTTAATTCATTTTCCTTCGCTATGTAGAACAAATACAGGGCCTTTTTTTCTTGTGCGAGCTCTGTGCATTGAACCAACATGCTCACTTTGAGAGGGGGTGTGCTTGACATAGGTGATGACAAAACACACACCCCCCCGCCCCCCCCACCTTCTCAGTGGGCCGCTGTGATTCAAAAATGCCCAGGCCTTTTCCCAGTCCGGCCCTGGTGTAGTACCAACCGATATTGAGCTACTGTGACGTAGTGATGGGCCTAACACAATATGGCCATATAATGTAACTGAATCTCCATATTTATATGCTAAATTTGTGACGTGTAGTCTTGTAAAATTAAAACTGTATTTTATTTTTTTCCTTAATCTCTATATTGTATATATTTCACTCTTTAGGGCAGCAATACTTCTGAGAAAGGCACCATTTCTGAAATTATAATTAGGGCCCCCACTCACCGCCAATGGGTGGGAGTCATAGTGGAACACTAGGTTCTCCCCCTGTATAGTAATAATAGGGCCCCCACTTGCTGACAATGGGTGGGAGTCATAGTGGAACACTAGGTTCTCCCCCCTGTATAGTAATAATAGGGCCCCCACTTGCTGACAATGGGTGGGAGTCATAGTGGAACACTATGTCCTCCCCCCTGTACAGTAATAATAGGGCCCACACTTGCTGACAATGGGTGGCGCTGGGGGAGGACATGAGGTCCTGAATATTATATGGACGACATAAGGATACACCCACCTTTTATTATATTAAATAGCCCCCACCTCGCACCTCCCTGTTACTTCACAGGCCCCATCCAGCAATGGCTGCTCAGTTGCTAGGATTAGACATTTAGTAGTTATGCCCCCACCTTCCACATAGCAGGGGGCCGCATTGTGAAGTGTTAAAGCTTCATTATTGGTCTTATTATTGATCCACGTTGATCCACATAGGTTTCTTTTTATTTATTTATTTTGACCTATTTAATGTGACCACATAATTAACCCCTTAACCCGTTCACGGCGTTACGGCGTGCTATGCCGCCCCGGCGTTAATGGGCTTAAACGCATTCACGGCGGCATTGCACGCCGCGGCGTTTAAGTCCACCCACGTGTCCCCAATCCCTTCCTAACTGCAGATCACGGGCCAATCCTGTGGCCAATCCATGGTGATCTGCAGTTTGTGATCGCAGTGACAGCCAGTCACTGCGATCACTGTTACAATGTATCAGCCAATGATTTCACCTCACTTCGATCTGAGAGAGAGAGGCAGAGAGATCGTTGCTGGAGAGTCCTGTAGGAAAGAGAATTGTAAAAAATAAAAAAAAGTTTAAAAATAAAAAAAATTAACCCTTCCAGTGCTGGTCACAGCATTTAACACTGTGATCAGCCTGTTTAGGGATTTTAGTACATCTGTACTATTATTAATTTTCTCTACTGTACAGTATTGTACCAGTGATCACTGTGATCAGAGGGCTCTCTGATCAGGCTGACTTTTTTGGGGGGTTATTTTTATTAAAAAAACAAAAAATAAAATAAAAATTAACCCTTTCTGTACTGGTCGCAGCAGCCTAAACTGCGTTCAGTACATTTATTTTATTTTTTGTGGGTTTTTTGAGGGTGGGTAGTAGGGTGTTAGGCAGGTAGGAATTTTGTAATTTCCCCCTTAAATTTTTTTGATTAATTATTGAGTAGTCCGCCCTAGAATGGCACGTCGCTACTCGGCCGAGGAGGCGTACACCATTCTGGCAGGCTGTGATAGTGACACTCTGCAAGACAGTGACACTATCACTGCCTCTGACATTGAGGCTATGACTGACTCCTCTAGTGATGGTGCCCCACCACCACCAACAAGAAGACGCTCAGCAAGCCCAATGCCAGAAGGAGACTGGGTGCCCCCAAACCTGACGGCTCCAGATTTTCCCCCATTTACGTCGACCCCTGGCATCACTGTTATGGTGGATGTTTGGGAGCCCCTGAAATATTTTGATTTGTTCATGTCAGATGAAGTATTTCAGTTATTGGTTGAGCAAACCAATTTATTTGCCAACCAATATCTGACTGCGAATCTGGGGTCACATTACAATTGGCATAATATGTGGCACCCCACGGATCTCGCAGAAATGCGCAAATTTTGGGCCTTAACTCTAGTTATGGGCATTGTCAAAAAGCCGAATATCAGGTTCTACCGGTACAAGCACCCCATCCTGGCTACCCCTCTTTTCCCTGGGGTTATGAAGAGGGATCGCTATGAGCAGCTGCTGCGTTTCCTCCACTTTAACGACAACACACTGTGCCCCCCAACAAACGACCCATTGTTTCACAGGCTGTACAAAATTTGGCCCCTAATTGAACTCCTGTCATATTTGTATAGATGAATCCTTAATGAAATTTAAGGGTAGATTACTTTTTCAACAGTATATCCCTTCTAAACGGTCCCGATACGGAGTAAAATTTTATAAATTGTGTGAATCAAAATCTGGATATACATGGGCGTTTCGTATTTATCAGGGGAAGGATAGCCATCTTGACCCTCCAGGATGCCCTGATTCTGTGGGTACATGTGGCAAGATAGTATGGGACATAATCCTTCCCTTGTTAAATAAGGGATACAGGCTATGGGTTGACAACTATTATACAAGCATAGAGCTATTTAAAACTCTATTTTGCTTTGAGACCTTAGCCTGTGGCACAGTGCGTAAGAATTGTAGAGGTTTCCCCCAAACCCTGGCAAGAGGTAGACGCAGTAGAGGCTCCCTTTCAGCGCACCGCCAGGATGAATTGCTTGCCCTTCACTTCACCGATAGGAAAGATGTGTACACGTTGTCTACAATGCACAACGAAACTTCAGTGCCAGTGTCTGTGAGAGGTGGAACTGAGCAGCTAGAGAAGCCAAAGTACATTGTAGACTACAGCAAGTTTATGGGGGGAATAGACTTGGCTGATCAGTGCATACAGCCCTATCTGGTGAACCGGAAGAGTAGGACCTGGTACAAGAAAATTGCAATTTACATAACCCAGATTGCAATTTTCAATGCCTATGTGCTTTTTTAAAAAGGAAGCCATAGGTAGACCATGCCCATTTCTAGAGTTGATGGCCCAAAATTTGTCTCAAATTATATTTACCCAGACCCCAAATCCTAACCCTCCTTTGGAATCAGAAGATGTCCAACGACTTTTCAGCAAACATTTCCCTTCCCGAATCCCCCCCACACCCTGTAAAAGGTCACCCCGACGAAAATGCTGTGTTTGCTGGAAAAGAGAAGTCTGAAAGGATTCCAGTTATTATTGGGCCTCCTGTCCATCCCTACCCGCCCCCTCTGCATAACAGACTGTTTCAAAGTCTACCATACAGTGCTGAACTACTAAATCACTCTGTATGGTACTTTGGCAGTTTGTTTGCTTGATTTTGCTGGATTCCCTGACCCTGGCTTGTCCTGACTACGCTTCGTTAGCTACCTGTACTGACGCATTGGCTTGTTTTACCGACTACTCTGACTTCTGGATTCCCCTGACCTTGGCCTGTCCCTGTTTATGCTAGCCATTCTAAAGTGGCTACACCAAACAACTCAAAATACTAAATTTGTAGTACTTGAAATGTGCCTTCACATTTGACTATCTGAGTCAAAGATCTATCTGCCTCTCTCTGCCTTCAGATCAAAGTGTACTTGGGGGTACTGTACTATTCCTGTGATATACTAAAAACCTGGAAACATTGTACATGTAGGTACAGTTGTATTCAGAAGACAGTGTTAAATCAAAATACTGAGGTTTTAGTGCACTAACTAATACCAAGATTATGACATTTCCACCGTTATGGCATACCATTTTCAAAAGTAGGCAACCCAGAGTACAACAAATGGCAGCCCTTGAAATGTTTGGTCTAGCCATTTTAACAGAAATGATGGGCCCATGTAGCAATTTCTACTTTTATTTTTGTCTTTTTAATCACATAAATTGCATTTTCACTAGAAATGTCATAATCTTGGTATTAGTTAGTGCACTAAAACCTCAGTATTTGATTTAACACGGTCTTCTGAATATAACTGTACCTACATGTACAATGTTTCCAGGTTTTTAGTATATCACAGGAATAGTACAGTACCCCCACATACACTTTGGCAGAGAGAGGCAGATAGATCTTTGACTGGAAGCTGGAGCCCGGTCTTTGGTCCAGAGTGGGTGGAGGACGGCGAAACCCCAACCAAACTGCGGCGGTTCGTGGGGTTTGTGGTGGTTATGGTGTCAAGTGCGGTGCTGATGATCCTTGGCGAGCACTAGGAGCATCATTCAACGGAGGCACCCAGTCTGGCGATCTGTCAGAGAGAAGATTTACATTACAACTTCTTCTATGGATTCCCTCTCTGCAGTGCTTAGAATATCGGTTATTTTTGCCTGTTATTTTCCTGGCACTTATGCCAGACAAACTGATCCATTGGCTGAGAGAATTATACTCAGAAGCTGGTGTGCCTAAAGTGAAAATATATGTCACAGATGTTTAAACTGACTTCAAGCGGACTTAATTTAGCAGCAGTGTGTCTATTTACACTGCTTAGTAAATCTTAGTAAGAGTTTACTAAGGATTACTCCATCTAGTATATAAATTCTACCTATTATACTAAGGATTACTCCATCTAGTATATAAATTCTACCTATTATACTAAATAGAATACAAAGACAGACAACAGCTCAAGTAGATTGCCCTTCGGTGGGTCCCTGCTCAGTTCTCAAGATGGGTTTAGCTAATCTTGTGCCATTACATAAACAGATACATCATAACAGATACAGCAAGCTCAATCCTCAGACATTCCTGAACATTTATTTTCAGTGTGGCAGGGTGCATTATCCTGTTGAAAGAGGCCATGAAGGGGTGTATGGGATCTGCAACAATCTCTATGTGATATGTGTTAAAGCATCCAATGAATGCCCAAGGTTTCCCAGATGTGGTTTCTGGTGTGACTTTAGGAAGTGGTCACCAAATTATTTATGACTCAAACCCAGGTGCTTTTTGACTCTAGCAAGGCTCCTAAAAGTGCTTAAGTCTCCTGTGATAGATAAGGGGTTCAATGGACACAATATTTGAATTAATTTTTAACCCACATCAATTTGTTTCACAAATTCTTAAACTACTGTTGTATTTGTTGTGCGTAGACCACCAGAAGATTAGAAAGCCTTTCATTTATGTATATATATTGTTTTGCTCACACAAAGTCCAGTTAACTATTTTCTTCCAGAATTTGCACATTTAAAACAAGATTCAGAATTTGGTGATAAATCCACACAATGTTCCTGACAATTTTTATTTTATTTATTTTTTGTATTTCAGACATGTACCTGCCTTGTTTAATTTTGTTAGGGTTTCTATAATTCAGGCCATGGTACTTTAGTCATCATAAATATCTCTTACGTTCTTCAATGTGCTCCCTGTGACACTTTCCCCCAGAATCCATAAATTAGTTATATGTTCTATTCTATAGTTTTACTTTATACTTTTCTTTGGTAGGAGAGAGAGCCTCTTCTGCTCAGTATATTTTATTTGTTTTATTATTCCATTTTTTTTTTGTCTGCCCAAATGGGGGTTGCGATCTTGTCTCTTTTCTTTTCCTCCCTCTTCATTTCTGGTCCTTGGCTCTTTCTTCTGAGCCTTAACTATTCTTAATTTAGTTATTTCATAAATCTGTGTGGGGGTAAAGTAACCATATTAGTATTTGTTAGGTTATAATTTCCAATTTACATATCCATTTGTCCCAGTCTTCTATTTGGGTGTATCTGTTTCCTAAATTCACCAGGATGCCATTTTCCATTCTCGCTTGCCATCTGACTTGAGATATTAATTCTTGAGTACCTGGTATTGTCGTAGTTTTCCAGTTTTGTGCTAACATAAGTTTAGCTGCTGTAATTATATGTAGGATGATCATCAGATTTTTTTTTTGTCATTTTTGACCATTGCAGGTTTAATAAAATCTCTTCAGGCTTGAAGACTGATTTTATTTCTATTAATTGGTATATTATATTGGTTACTTCTTTCCAGAAGTTATTTATGGGTATGAAATGCCACTAGCTGTGGATTAGATTACCTTCGTTAGTATTACATTTCCAACAACTGTCTGAAGATTCTGGGAAGATTTTTTTTTGAAAGCCATCTGTTTGAAAGCTTGAATTGTGTTTCTGTAAGGTTTAGACAGTGTACATGTTTATTTAATTTGTTTAGAGAACTAATCCATTCTTCTTCTATTTGTACTTGTAGTTCTTTTTCCCATTTATTGATAAGTTCTATCGGTTTGTCATGTCTCCATTTTTATATAACTAGCACATTTTGAAATTAGATTTTTATAGTTCTTTAATTCAAAAAGATGTTTGAGGGTGTAACGGATCACCTGGCACCCCGACTGGGTACCTCAGTTAAAGGATTCTTAAACCACAGTTGTATTTGTTGTGAGTAGACCACCAGAAGACTAGAAAGTCTTTCATTTATGTGTATTTCTTTTTTGCACACACAAAATACAGTTAACTATATTTTTCCAGAATTTCCACATTTAAAACAAGATTCAGAATGTTGTGATAAATCCACACAATATTCCTAATAAATTACTTTTTCCTATGCTTCCTGAGGGCTCCAAGCACTCCAGCAGACACCTCCAGGCACTGGACAACACTCAGTCCTAGGAACTCTGGAACCGCTCCCTCCTGGAGCCGAATGGGGAATTTCCCTGGTGAATTTCCGGTAAGCTGAAACAGCAGACACAGGAACAAGCCTTCTTCCCTTAAATCTCCTGCAAGCTGGAATAGCAGACACAGGAGCAAATCTTCTTTCCCTCCAATAACAGGACGACACACAGTTTTGGCGTGTAAGCAGGAACAGACTGAGCTAGGGATTTATTGCTTCTTTTATACACATTTCTCCACAAGGTTACCACCCACATGGGCCTTGTGGAACAGCCAATCAACAACATACAGTTCAGTTAGACACTCCCAGCTAATACACACAAACCCTCCCCTCTGCCTGTGATACAATTATCTCAACACAATGGGCTAACTTTATTATCACAGGCAGAAAAAAGTACAGTTTTATACAATATTCATAACTTCCAAACCATACATGCAATTTCCATAAAAGTTACATATTCTGAACCAGCATAATCAGTATTGTGATAAGGTGAATGGGGTGGTCTCCGAGGGAGTTTATATTTCAACTGCATTGTTCAGAGAGGCATATGATCTTTAAGCCCAGGGGGAGTGTGTGTGTGAATAGAACTTAAATGCATATTTAGTTATGGGCTCCTGGGGTGGAGCATTTGGAGAGAAGGGTGGGCCAGTGCTCCACTCCACTGTTTATTTGTTTTCTTGCGAGACTAGGCCAGGCCAGGGTTTGGACTGTCTCCAACCCACTGCTCAGCTGCAGGTAATCAGCTGCAGCAATGGGAATAAAACCCTCCCTGCTAGGCAGGTAAGGGGAGAATGTTTGTTTCTCTCTTGAAGGGCTGGAAACAGCAGGCTGACTAAAACACTGGAGTGCAGAGAGCTGACAAAGACACTAGGTTGGTGAAACCAATGTTATTTTTGTTATAGTTTAACCCCTGAGAGATAGGGAATCTAATGTTAGTTAGTGCTCAGACGAGTTAGGCTTTTGTTTATAGGGATTTGTGTTACATTATTGTTTTTTGGTTTTTTTTTTTGTCATTTTGCTGTTGTCTCCGTGGTGAAGCTCAACAATAAAGTGCATGGAATTAAGTTACTTTTAAAAGACTGGGCATGTTTGTACCCAAAAGGACCGTGCTAACTGCAGACAAGGATCACAGTATACAAACATATTCAGAAATCATACAATTTGGTCCAGTGGTTCAAAAGATAGGTGGAAGTCCTATTTGACTGACTACAAGCATGGCTTTCCTGCCCAAAACAGTTCCACAAATTTAGGCTGTGCAGCTGGTCTTCTCCTCTATCCTGGAGATAATTGGCTTAAGTGGGTGTGGTAATTTAATTATCTCCAGGTACAGAGAATATCTCCATTTACAACAACAGTAAAAATACATAAAAATACATAATTTCTATTATACTGAACAGAACCCCCACATTCATTCACCTATCCCCAGCTAGCTGGGATCTGAGCATTCAATATATCAGAACAGCGCTCAGATCCCACGAACAGAATAAAATCGCCAAGGGGTTAAAGTTTAGCAAGGGCTGATGAGAGATTGAGGAGGGACAAAGCAGCCAGTTTAAACTGGTCTGGCAGTGTCCCTGGGACAACGCCCTGCTGGAGAAACAATAGACAGGAAAAAGGGAGAGGGGAAGAGGCACATTTTCTCATGGAATTAAAGGGGCAGAAAAAATGTGTTACAATCCAATATGCCCAAATAACATTTCCATAGGGCAATACCCCCAGGGGCCACAGTCCTGGGGCAAGAGGCTGGCAAACAGGCACCTCCAAAAACCAGTGGCGAGGTAACCTTTGCCACAGAGGGTTATAATTTTCTCCCCCTCATGTTGGAAAAGGTGTTTTATAGATAAGGGGTTCAATGGACACAATATTTGAATTAATGTTTAACCCACATCAATTTGTTTCATGAATTCTTAAACCACAGTTGTATTTGTTGTGAGTAGACCACCAGAAGACTAGAAAGTCTTTCATTTATGTGTATTTCTTTTTTGCACACACAAAATCCAGTTAACTATATTTTTCCAGAATTTCCACATTTAAAACAAGATTCAGAATGTTGTGATAAATCCACACAATATTCCTAATAAATTACTTTTTCCTATGCATTATATTTATGGACTTCTGAAAGTCTTTATTCCTAAAACTGTAAATAACTGGATTGATTAGAGGTGTTATAATGCCATAGGTCATACACATAATTTGATTCTGCTGAGAAGACGAGATTGAGGTTGGAAGCAGATAGGTGATGATAACAGTTGCAAAAAAAATTGTTACCACTGTCAGATGGCATCCGCATGTGGAAAAAGTCTTGTATCTGGTATTTGTTTTGGAAATACTCATCACAGCCCTGATAATACATATATATGAAATAATGATAAAAACTAGGCTCCCCACTATTACAGTTCCTCCCACAAGAAGGGAAATCAATTCATTTGGTTTAGTGTCTCTGCAGGAGAGTTTAAGCATTGGTGGTATATCACAGATGAAATGGCTAATTCTACGTTCTTTACAGAAAGGTAGAGCAGATGTGCAAATAGTATGTACTAGAGAATTTGTAAACCCAACTGTCCAGGAGCATAAAACCAACTGAACACAAAAAGAATGATTCATGAACCTGGAGTAAGACAAGGGATGACATATAGCAACATACCTATCATATCCCATAGCTGATAGAAGAGCACACTCTGAACTTCCTAATCCAATAAAGAAAAACATCTGAGTAAAGCAGCCCACAAAAGAAATGCTTCTGTCCTTGCAAAGCAAGTTCTTTAGTGTGTTTGGAACAATCGTTGTAGTGTAGAAAATTTCAATCAAAGACAGGTTGACCAGGAAGAAATACATGGGTGTTTGAAGACGAGAATCAAGTTGTATTATGGAAATGATCATAATGTTCCCTGCTACTGTCATAGTGTACATAATGGAAAGTATTGTAAACAAGAGTTTCTGTACTGATGATGTTGCCTCAATACCCAATAGAAAAAAACCTTCAATGAAAGTGTCATTTTTAGTTTCAGTAATATTTAGGTTGAATGCACTATACCTGGAGAGTAAGAAAAAAAAATGCAAATAAAGTTATACTCATTCTAATCCACCAAATTTATCTAAACTGTCATTTAATACAAATCTTAATTATTTGGAGCATCCTCCGCTCTAAATCTTATGACTCTGGATTCAAAATTCTAATATATATCACAATCCACATAAACTTTTGTTTCAGCATTTTATGATTTGACCAGTGTAGAGTCCTTTTTTTCTGCCTAGAGCAAAGGTCAGAAGTGTAATGCTCCAGACAAACTGTAGGATTAGAAGAGTCCAATCCATACCCAACCCACCACCAAGGAGTACATTGATATTCCTTAACTAAGAAGTACAAAGCTGTGCAAAAATGATAGCCCTGAAATGTTTGAATGGTGGAATAGAGCATTAAATTTGAAAAGTAATTATGGCATCACAGAGTCGGATGTGCAGCTATGAGTACCACCTAATACACTCTTCAAGAAAATAAGGCCCTGAGGAGGCAGACCAAAGGGCTAGCAGGGAACAGGGAAATTTGTGAGTAGGGGGTGTAGAAAGTTCAAGAAAAGGAGGTCTTATAAGAGGGGGGAGAGGCTATAGGCCATATAAATATGGAGAGCCACTTCCTGTATCCCTCAGCCGTCTTATTTATCCAGCTTGGGAATAGCTTCCCACCCACCCTCCTTTGTTAAGTTTTTGTTATGGTGTTCTTTGTATGTGCTAACTTTGTTTTCTTGTCACAACAGGCGGATGAAGGTCCTTGCCAGTCAGGGATGGGCCAGCAGTCCGGTGGAAAGGTTCAGGGCTGATCCTTCCCCTATCCTCGGGTTTAAGTTATGGCAAAGGATAATGGTTAGCATGGGTGATATTGGAAGGCCCATTGGAAGGCCAGTTGTGGTGTAAGGACGAGGGGGGAGGCAAGCGCCCATGTTAATGTAGATGGTTGGCAAGGATCCAGTGATGAAAAGTTACTAGTACTTAATATATTATATTAATATGTTATGTTGATAATGTTTATTGGTTTTAAAAAAAAGCTGTGACATGTTGTCACGACTTACGTCTTGCAAGTTATTATGGTTAAGTTATTGTAAGTAAAAGGTTTCCCTCCTACACTGTCTCCACTACCTTCACGCATGTATTTAGACCATTAAAGGATATGCTATGCACATTATTTGCTAGTGAGATGACTTATAATCACTGATTTTGCAAGTATAGAAATTTGGGATTATTCATATTGACAGCCCAATTTTTGATTTATTGGTAACTTGTAGCACTCAAGGCTTTCTCTAATTATCTAATGCTACAATTTCCCCATGCCTGTTCCCAGCTGTTTTAACCTCTGCATGTCAGGATTTGTGTATGTATTATTCCCAGGGTATGCACCTATACCCAGTCATCATCTATATACACTTTTACCAATTGCAAGTGTAATTAATTTATTGTAAACAACCTTTCATTCACAATTGGTGATCCTGTCTGCAGTAGGCATTCTGTCCTGTGCAGATAAATACAGTGCTACTATTAGGGCATCGGCTCTGTGGGGCACGCCGCCTCTGTTTGGGGCTGTGAGGGAATCTGAAGATCTTTTACCCAGCTCTCTTGCCAGGTGCAGATACTTGCCACTGCTTTGTCTCTGTCACAAACCAGAAGGGATGAGTCACAGAGATGAGGTTTCCGCACAGAACCAGCAGGGAGAATATTTGGAGCCCCATCAGATCACAAGGGTTAACTTGAGCTCAAACAGATCACCAGGGAAAAAATTGTAGTTCCAAAAGATTACCATAGACCAATTCTGGACCATCCGTGCTTATTGCCCCCTCCCTGACAAATAGATAAGCAGGAGGGGAACATAAAACATTAATATACTTTATACTGTGTATGTAGGCTGGACACATAAACACTGCTGCCCCACACTTATTCACACCCCCACCATCACCTCTCACACAATTATCTCATATGCATAGTCACACCCCCATGCACACACAGTCATGCCCCATATACATAGTTAACAGACAGTCCTACACACAAAGTCATTTACCATATATGAGTCCCCTCCATACCCACAGTCACACCACAATATACACAGTCACCCTTATAAACACGCAGTAATCTCCCAATGCACGCAGTTACTCTCAGCCATATGCAGTCATCTCCATACACACAGCTGCTGCCCCATACACACAATCAGGTTCATACACACAGTCATCCTCTGTCCCGCCCAAATCAACCCCATTCACACCTCTTGTCACTATCTCTCCTTCTGCTTCTGGCAGCTGGTGACGTCTCTCCTAACCCAGGGCCCCTCACCTCATCTGCTCACACTAAGATAACCAGAAACCATGCAAACCTCCTCCAAATACCCTGCAGTTTATCCTCCTCTACCAAAATTCAGTGTGTACTGTGGAACGCTCGCTCCATTTGTAGTAATATCAAATCTACAGCTATACATGACCTCATCATCTCTAACTCACTCACAATACTGGCACTCACTGAGACCTGGCTGTCCCCATCCGATACCGCTACTCCTGCTTCTTTATGTTTCGGTGGTCTACAGTTCTCCCATACTCCTAGACTTGACTGTAAAGGCGGTGGTGTAGGCATCCTTCTCTCTCTCCCCTTAATGTATCTTTCAACCTATCCTCCCTGCCTCTGCCCTATCCTTTACTTTCTTTGAAGTTCACACTGTACGCCTTTTTAAGCCCACTCCTTTAAGAATTGCCATCATCTATCGCACCCCCAGTCATCCTAAACTATTTATTGAACACTTTTCCTCCTGGTTACCCCACTTTCTTTCCTCTAGCACTCCCTCTAGCACTCCCTCTCTCATACTTCAATATCCCTATCAACAAGTTCAACTACCCTGATGCCTCTCGTCTGCTCTCTGTAACCTCCTCCTTTGGACTCACACTGATTTCTAACTCAGCAACTCACACTGCAGGAAACACTCTTGACCTCATCTTCACCAATCTCCGTACCACCTCTCTGATCTCTCCACTGTTCCATTTCCTTTGTCTGACCACCATCTGCTAACATTTAACATCTGCATACCCCATACCAAAATTTCACCACCATCAACTCTCCAACCTCGCAGAAACCTCATCTCTCTCGATCTCCAGCACTTCTCCACCAAACTCCAAACACTCCTTTTACCCATCTCAAATCTCAACTGCCCTAACTCTGCAACATAACTCTACAACTCCACTCTTTCCTCTCAAATTGAAATCATGGCACCTCCTACAGTTAAACGCAGCAAGCGCCCCCAACTATAATCCTGGCACACCAAGCTGACCCGTTACCTCCAAAAATGTTCAAGAACTGCTGAATGCTGCTGGAGAAAGTCTCAATTTGCATCTGACTTTGTCCACTATAAATTTATGCTGCGCCCCTACAGCATGGCTCTTTCCTCTGCAAAAGTAAACTACTTCAACACCCTCATAAGCACACTGTCCCATCAACCCAAACACCTGTTTCACACTTTTGATGCTCTTCTTCGCCCTGTGACTCCCCCCTCCTTCCACCACCTTGTCTGCCACAAACTTTGCATCTCATTTCACTGAGAAGATCTCTACAATCAGGAAAGAGATCTCTAATCTCTCTCCTACCCCTATTAATACATCACCCAACCCCACTCTCCCTGCCATCCTATGCTCATTTGCACCTGCGACAGCACAAGAGGTTTCTGCTCTGCTCCTGTCCTCCTGCCCCACCAACTGCTCCCTCGATCCTATTCCCTTGCATCTCATCCGCACTTTGTCTCCCTCTCTTGCTCTTCCTCTTGCTAACATTTTCAATCTCTCCCTTTCCTCTGACACATTTCCCTCACCCTTCAAACATGCAACCGTAACCCCGATTCTGAAAAAGCCCAACCTTGATCCCAACTCCCTTGATCCGCAAATCTACCTGTCCTCCCCTGATCTCTCTCCGCCCACCTTGACACGTGTTTCTGACTGCCTCTCTGCTATTTCCAACTGGATGGCTGCTCACTTCCTTAAACTCAACCTGTCCAAAACAGAACTTCTAGTTTTTCCTCCCTCAAGTGCTGCTACTCCTGTGTCTGTCTCCATCCAAGTCAACGGCGCTACTATCACCTCTTCCTCGCACGCTCGCTCGCTGCCTAGGGGTTCTTTTTGATTCCGATCTCTCTTTTACTGCCCCATGTCCAATCGATTGCCAAATATCTGTCGCTTCCAACTCAAGAACATAGCGCGCATCCGCCCATATCTAACGCCGGACGCGGCTAAGGTACTGATTCATGCTGTTGTTCTCTCTTGCCTTGACTACTGCAATCCCCTTCTCACCGGTCTTGCATGTTCCCAGCTTGCACCCCTGCAATCTATAATGAATGTGGCTGCGAGGCTTATTTTCCTGTCCGATCGCACCTCCCACGCCTCCACGCTCTGTCAGTCCCTGCATTGGCTTCCAGTTAGATATAGGGCCCAATTCAAAATTCTGGCGCTTGCTTACAAATCCCTACATAATGCTGCTCCAACATACCTATTCTCCCTCATACACAAGTATGTCCCGTCGAGACCCATGCGCTCAGCCCAAGACCTACACCTATCCTCTGCCCAGATCCCCACCTCTGATGCTCGCCTTCAAGACTTCTCCAGGGCTGCACCTATTGTGTGGAACTCCCTTCCCTCCTCAATCAGACTTTCACCCAGCCTCCACTCCTTCAAAAAATCTTTGAAAACTCACTTCTTCATTAAAGCGTATCAATTAAACTGTCAGCAGGTTTCTCATCCCCCACCCCATGACTCCTTTCCTGCAACTGTCAAAAATGACCTACCAAGCACTCAATAAACCCTTCTCTAACAAACTATTTAATTCCCCTACTTTAACCCTTTGTGTCACTATACCCCACTCCCTCTAGCATGTAAGCTCATCGAGCAGGGCCCTCAGCCCCCTCTGTTCCTGTACGTCCAGTGGTCTGATCTCAGTTATGTGTCTGTTAGTCCACCCATTGTACAGCGATACGGAATTTGTTGGCGCTATATAAATAATAAAATAATAATGTGTGTAAGGAACTTTTGTATTAGAACATGCATTAACGGATTGGCACAACAACCTTAAAATTAGTTGTTAGTTTTATAGATTTACTTACTTATTTTGGAAGTAGTTGCATAAAAAGAAGTGTATAGACATAAAAAAATAGCGCAACAAACACAAAAAAAACTATAAAATATAATATAAAGTCACTTTATCTCAAGTAGAATAATAATTTCCAATTTATGTACTGAAATGGAGGGTAGAAAAAGCTACTTTAGATAGATATTTTAAGGATTCTTAATTCTACAAAGCTAAGCCAAGGCACTATATAATGTTAGTTAAAGGGTAAATAAAGTAGAATAATCCATGTAAACATTTCCAGGTCAAATAGTCAAGTTCTGGACAGTTAAATGGATAAAGGTCCATCAGACTAGGTCGAGGTCTGATAACTTACAAGTATTTGTGGATTTCAGAGCACCTGAACCAAAGGAGCTTAGCGAGCGAGTAATTTTGTTGGCAAAAAAGGAGTACATTAGCTGGCTGGTACAAAGGGTTTAAACGTGAGTGAAGAAGATAGAAGGACAAACAGAGGGGTTTTCAGAGGTTTGCTTCAGCAAACTGTAACTGAGTATGCATTATTCTGAGTTTATATAGAGAGAGCGTTGGTAATGAAAGTAAAGGAAGTGTATTTTGAAACTCCCCATAGACACAGTTACCATACACATGCTCACAGACACATTCACACACAAGGATACTCACTTTCATACAAACACTTCAGGCACATACACAGGTACACAATGCCAGACAAACATACAGGCACTCTCAGTCAGAAATACATCCTGTCAGACACACATTGTAACACTTACAGTGGCGTTCACATGACCCATGGGGCCCCGGTGCGAAAACTGATCTGTACCCCCCCCCCGCACTTACTCGGCGCGGGTTGGGGCCGCATCACATGGCGGCGGGCACCTGGTCGCAGGGGTTGCAGGGCTGCGACCCCGCGACCGCGGTATGCACACACACTTAAAGGACCACTACAGACACCCAGATCACATCAGCTCAATGAAGTGGTCTGGGTGCCAGGTCCCTCTAGTTTTAACCCTGCAGCTGAAAACATAGCCGTTTCAGAGAAATGGCTATGTTTCACTGAGGGTTAATCCAGCCTCTGATGGCTGTCTCATTGACAGCCGCTAGAGGAGCACACTGAACGTCCATAGGAAAGCATTGAGTAATTGAGTAATGCTTTCCAGGGCCGGTGCAAGGATTTTTGCCGCCCTCGGCAAAAGTAAAGTTTGACACCCCCCTCCTCCCCCCCGTGACATCGCAATGCCCCACCCATATGACCTGCCATGTTAACTAACGCTAGTGCTGCAGTGCCGCTGTGTTTACATTAAAAGGCCTGCAGGGACAGGCTATAGACACCAGGACCACTACATTAAGGTGCAGTGGTTCTGGGGACTATAGTGTTTCTTTAATGTGAGGTAAATTAGAGATTAGTGCCACGAATAATATACTAGATTACCTACTTACAAGCAGATGAGGAGGATGATGGGCTCTAGCTGCAGTCTGGCTCCACTGGTCTGGTGTATAACAGGATCTCTGGAGGCTGTTTGTAACTGTGGTCACACAAATCAATGTTCTGGGAGAACGAGAAGCAGCTCCATTTTTTGGGGGCCCTTTACACAGCTCAAGGTCTGGGTCCCAGGGTCCACCTTCATTTTCCACCAATGAGTTTGTTCACAGGGGATGGAGTGTGTAGGGAATGTCCTGATTTGTGTGTAAGGAATGCATTTTGTGAATCTGTGTTTGTATGTGTAAGGGCTGCAAGGTGTGTTTCTGTGAATGTAAGGGATGAAGTGTGTGAGTCTGTAAGGGGTTGAGTGTGTGTAAGGAATGCATTGTGTGTTTCTGTGTGTGCAAGGGATGCATTGTGTGTAAGGGTTACATTGCGTGTGTGTGTGTAATGCATTGTGTGTGTAATGCATTGTGTGTTTTTCTGTGTGCAAGGGGTTCATTGTCTTTGTGTGTAAGGGGTGCATTGTGTGTGATTGTGTGTGTGTGTGTGATGGATGTCAATCTCCCCCCCCTCCCTTGTCACTCTCTTCTCCCCTCCTCCCTTGTTACTCTCATTCCCCCTCCCTCCCCTGTCACTCCCCCCTCCCTGTCAATTTCTCTCTCCCCGTCAATTCCCCTCCCTGTCAATGTCTCCCCCCTCCCTGTTAGTTCCCCCCCTGTTAGTTTCTTCCCCCCACCTCCCTGTTAGTTTCTTT
>OW240916.1:172440941-172459950 GCA_933207985.1 Pelobates cultripes | reverse complement strand
TTTTCTTCTCCCCTCCCTCCCTCTCTTTTTTATTTCTTCTCCCCCCTTCCTCCCTCTTTCCTCCCCCTCCCTCCCCTACCTGTGTGGTAGTGTGGCCGAGCCCTCTATTGGTCCGACCGGTACAGGGAGCTGTTGTTTCCTGTACCCGGCCGGACTAACAGGAAGTGAACACTCAGTGTTCACTTCCTGTTAGTCCGGCCGGGTACAGGAGACAGCTGCTCTCTGTACCGGTCGGACCATGCCATAGAGGGCTCGGCCACGCTACAGAGAGGGAGCTGACAGGTGGGAGCGCTCAGCGCTTCCCTCCTGTCAGCCTCTCCCCATGCTGCGCCCGGGCGGTGTGGTCCGCCCTCTTGGACGCACCGCCCGGGCAAAGCTGCAGCCGCCCGAGGCTCTTTACAGAGCGCTCGGGCGGCTGCAGCATGAGCGGGACCGGCGCTCCTGGCGGCGCCCCCTCCCAAGGGGTGCCCTAGGCGGCTGCCTAATCCGCCTTACAGGTAGCGCCGGCCCTGATGCTTTCCTATGGGCGGTTTAAATGCGCGCACGCCTCTTGCCGCGCATGTGCATTCGGAGCTGAGAGGCGGAGGGATCCCCAGCGCCAAGGGAGTCCGACGCTGGAGAAAGGTAAATGCTGAAGACACACACTCTCACGAACAGACGCATACACACTAGCTAACAGACACACACATTTACTGACAGAGACACACTCAGCAACAGACATACATACACACTCACTTACAAAACATACACTTTCACTGACAAACACACACTCACTAACAGACATAAACACACTCAGTAACAGACACACAAAGTAACACACTCACTAGCAGACACACACCCAATAACAGACACACTCACTGACACACTAACACACACACACTAACACAAACACTAAAACAAACACACACACACACTAACACAAACACTAACACAAACACTAACACACACACACACTAACACACACACAAACACACACTAACAAACACACACTAACATACACACACACATTTTTTTTAAAATGTAATCCCCCCAGCCTCCTTACCTTTTGGAGTGCTGGGGGGATTCCCTGGGGTCCAGTGGTGCTGCTGGGCGGGCTGGCTGGCTGTCTGGGTGGCCGGTGCGCGAGGGAGCACTCTCCCCTGAGTGCTTCCTCTTCAGCTCCCTCGCGCGCCGCATAGGGATGCCGGCGCCGGAAGATGACGTCATCTTCCGGCTCCGGTATCAGTGTGGTGTGCGAGGGAGCTGAAGAGGAAGCACTCAGGGGAGAATGCTCCCTCGCGCACCGGCCACCCAGACAGCCAGCCCGCCGGGGTCAGCAGGGCCAGCCTCAGGGGGGACCTGAGGTGGCTGCCTCCTGGGCCCCCCAGGAGAAGAGGCTGACCCTGTGGGTACATACCGGGTCGCAGGGGCGGCCGGGCCCCCTGGTGGGCCGGGCCCGGTCGCAGCCGCGACCCCTGCAACCCTGGTATGTACGCCACTGAACACTTACATGTACAATCCCATTTCACAAATACAACTCCAATTTTAGTAATTCTCTGTTCAATATCTGACAATTCCTGGTTTAGTGAATTGCCCTGTTTGCAGATAAATAAATATATTTGGGTCTACTTGTTTCCAGTCATCAAATGTATTACCCATCTTAAACAAAAAGCACATCCACAATTTCAAAGTAAATATACAGTGGTTTATTTACTAAACAGTGTGCTGTGAGGAATGTTCTACTTGGGACTCAAACCCAGGTACTCTAAGATTTTGCAGCTGCACCACAGAACACAGGGATTGAATTGCAGATATGAGCTCAGAGAGTAAGACTGCAACACACAGAAGTCTGTTTTATAAATACTCCAGTTTATTGCACATTTGCATGAGGCATTTATAGCTCAAACAGGAGATGGCATTAAGCTCTAAAACATATAAAACATATGATTTTCTACAAGGTGTATGAATAACAAGATTGTAGACAGAAATAAAGTCAAGGACAAACTGATTTGTAAGAGTTTCTTCTTTTGCTTAGCCGGATGTACAGACAAATGGAGGGAGACAAAATGGCTGAAACTAACATTTTAGATATACAAATATGCAGGTATAATTTAACCATCAACCCTTTAACACCGTTAAGGCGTACTATGCCGCCCCACATTTAGTGAGCCTAATCACAGTTAGGGCAGCATAGCACGCCCTAACAATCAATCCGTGGTGATCCCAGTCCAGGGAGACTGCCTCTCGAGACAGGCAGTTTCCCTGCTTCCATTTTGGCCCTCCGGGGCTATGTGATCGCGACAGACATTGCAAATCACATGGCACCAAAGCAGTCTATGAAACTGCCTGCAGGGGGACTGCCTGAGTGTTCAGGCAGTCCCCTTAGCGTCTGAAATTTAAATAAAAGTTAGTAAAACACATTCAAATAATATACATGTAATATGCATGTATAATATATTTTAAGTTAATTAAAACACCTGATTAGCATAGTATACATATATAATACATGTATAATTTAATTATAAGTGTATGTTGATATTCATATAAATATTATCAAAATGCATTTAGGATTAAATTATATATGTATTATATATGTGTAATATGCTAATCAGGTGTTTTAATTAACTTATAATATATTATACATATATTGAAAAATGTAAATAAAATATTTTTTTTTTTTTAAGAATGTCATGTCATAAGCGTATCTTGATATATTTTTATACCAGGGAGTAAGAAAAGAAGGGAAAAGAGAAAAAGAAAGGAAGAAAAAGTGTTGAGTGTCGAACGGTATGGAGCCAGGTAAAGGGTGTTCCTTAAATAGGTAATTATAATAATAATAAGCCCCTCCCACAATTACAGGCCAACAGCCTTAATACTTGTGTTAGGGGCACATAGCCGTATAAGGAGTAAAGGTCCAGTATAAGCATAGGATAGTATAAAAGAGCACGTCGGTTGTGGTGTGCCGGAACCGACAATGCGGTAGGCCTGTAAATAAAGAGGACAAAAGTGAATAATCCAAGATTTAATACAGTCAACAAATACATACAAATTAACCAGACATTTCCTTAAATGCATTTCGTATTTCTTTTACTGGTTTGGGTATGTACCATGTATAAGCAGATGATTTCCACCGCCCCAGTGATTTGATAATGTGCACCAATATTTTGGCACTGGAGGCTGTGGAGGCCGCCCCTATACGGAAAGAGTGACCTGAGTAGTTAGAAGGGTTGCAGCCTAGCTAGGTTAACCGAGACCTGACATATTTCAGGAAAGTTGAGGTAGTAAGCACTGAGCCTTGTAATACAAATAAGGGCTGTGATGGTTGTTAGGTTTTAAAGGTAGGAATCTAGGACTGCAACCGGGCACCATGTATTGTGGGTAGGAGAGTATATTATCTCTACTGGTGGTGCGTGTTGACTCGTTTTAAAATGTGGTAGAGCCAATATGTAGTGATCCGTGTGTTTACGTAGGTGGGATCATTGAAGACAATGAGTTGTCTGAGTTGTGGTGATAGTTGTAAACTCTCTAGGCCTGAGAAAATCGTATAAAGCTAAGTACATGGCTGTTTTAATTACTGCGTTGGTATTGGAGGTTGTTGTCTATTGGTAATCTCTGTGATGTACGTGGGGGAATGGATTTCTGAATACCTCTGAGTATCTTCCTTATCTGGTATGATGACATGAAGCTATGGTTGTTTTGCCATAGGGTTAGCATGTGGTGTTGAATGCCTGTCAAATGTAATTTTATGGTGTTGTGAGATAGTTTAAGTTTAAGATGGCAAAATGAAGCAAAACCTAGGAGAGATGTCATGACAAAATGTTGAGATATGTCATGTTCCAACAGGAATCTTTTAAACAAGGTGAAGGCTCTGTTATATGTGCTACGAGTATTGGACGAAAGTGCTAATTGGGACAGTTCCCTGCTTTGTTGCATGAGTATGTCTGATCCATGATTAGATGCTGTAACGATGGTGTGGCTGTGGCTGCTTGAGCGGCTGTAGGAGGCGCTTGATGAAATGCCTGGAATTTAAATCGAGACAAATTGTCACCAAAAGCAAACTAAAAAGAAATTGTGACATGCGGCCAACTAAGTGAGTTTTCTTAGAAATCTCATGATCGTTAAGGATGATGAACGGCCCTTGTTGATGATATGGCATGTGGCATGGTTATCTGAATAACAACGCACCGACGACCCTGACCATAAATTACCCCATGCCACAGCAACCGCCACAATGGGGTAGATCTCAAAAAGAGCTGAGGTAGTGGAAAACCTTCCAAATTCTGGACTTCTACTGGCCAACAACCCCAAAGCCATTTGTTTCCATAGATTGCTGCAAAACCAGTGGTAGATGCCACGTCTGACCATATGGTTGGTGATGTCTCAGACAATCCTGGGAGGAACATGCTTTTTCCATTCCATGTGGTTAAGAAATTCTTCCACATGAGCAGGTCTGCTGTGGCTTGGGTATCTAGGGACATCCTATGTTCATCATGTCGGAAATGTGGAAAAAGGCAAAGTAGTCTAGATATGAAAGCGCGGACTTGAGGTATGATGTGCATGGCAAAATTTAAGGAACCTAGTAGGGATTGTAGCTCCTTGTGGTTGCAACACCCAAGCAGGAGGTAGTGATTGATGTTGTTGAGAATGTTCCCTATTTTGTCTTGTAGTAAACTTGCTTGCATGTACGCAGAGTCAAGTTGGATGCCAAGGAATGTGATGATAGTATCCGGGCCTTCTGTTTTCTTAGGGGATACTGGGATACCCAAGTGGTCAAACAGACTAATGGCTTCCTTGAAGCTTCTAGGGGAAAGGTGTTCTCTTTGACCCTCAAGAAGTCATCTAGATAGTGTATGACTGTGGGGCATCTGGATATGTTTCATAACAACCAGCAAAGAGTTTCTGCGAATATATAAAACATTTGGGGGCTACTCTTTAACCCAAAAGTTAAGCTGGAGAAGAAATAGTACACCATAAAACCTGTACATGTGGGGTACTGTTGTACTAGTGTTACTTTGCTGAACACAAACATGAGTGTTTTAAAAAACTAAAACTGGTAATGATGATATTTTTTAATGAAAAATGCAAAACAAAACATTATGAACGCTAAATTTGACCAGTGTTTGTGACTAAGTGGCTACAAAAAAAGACTATACATACCCCATTCTGAATACCCGTGGTTATATTTCTGAATGATATGCCATAAGGGGGGTAATTCCCATTCCTGGGCTGCCACATGGTCTGAAAGGGAACAGAGGCCACGTAACAAACCTGGAAAACTGAAATGGGAAAGCGCTATATTTGTCCCTGTAACCTTCCAAAACCTCATAAAACCTGTACATGGGGGGTACTGTTTTACTCGTACGACACCGCTAAAAACAAATATGAGTGTTTTAGAGCAGTAAAACCTAAAATAACAAGGATATCATCAGTGAAAGAGCATTTATTTGTGAAAAATGGAAAAAACTAATATAAACGCTAATTTTGGCCAGGGTTTGTGAGTAAGTGGCTACTAAAAAAGACTGGACATATCCCATTTTGAATACCCTGGGTTGTGTACTTTGGCAAATGGCATCCCATGATGGGTGTAAATCTCATGCCTGGGCTGCCATACAGTCTCAAAGGCACCATAACCAATCTGGCAAATTTGAATGTGGAACAGATGTAATGGGCAAACCCTATATTTGATCTTGTAACTTTCCAAAACCTGATAAAACGTATACATGCATGGTACTGTTTTACTTTTGAGACATCGCTGAACATAAATATGAGTGTTTTAGAGAAGTAAAATGTATAATGATGATTATATAATCAATTAAAGTGCAGTCTTTGTGTGAAAAAAGCAAAAAAAAACGAATATGAATGCTAACCTTTGACAGGGTTTGTGACCAAATGGCTACTACAAAAGACTAGACATACACCATTTTGAATACCCTGGGTTGTCTATGTTTACAAATGGTATGCCAAGATGGGGTTGATTCTCATTCCTGTACTATCATACAGTCCCAAAGGCAGCATAGGCCCAGCAAACCAACCTGGCAAATTTCAATGTATAAAAACAAAAAAGGGGAAAGCCCTATATTTGACCCTGTAACTCTCCAAAACACCACAAAACCTGTACATTGCTGAATATTAACAGTTAAAATGTCGTGCAGAACTTGAAAAATAACATTTCTAAATTTCTAAATTTCTCAAGTTTTTATTTTATTTTATTCATATTAAATTATGTTTCATATATAAATATTTGATACGAAATGAAAGCCTTATTTCCCCTGAACAAAATGATATATAATAAGTGTGGGTGTACTTAATATAAAAGAGTTGAATAATGGTTCAACAGACATATAGCGCAAATTCCAGGTTATGTTTAAGTTTTGTTTTGATCACAACTTGTACAACTGACTCAGTTCTTAAGGGGTTAATAATACAACTTAAGCACAATATAGTTTTAACTCCTACACAGTGAAATAAAATGGAAACATTTAATAAAACAAACAGATGATTTTTAATAATTCTTCAACTCAGCTATAGTTATAATATAGCGATTAGAGAACAAGTAAATAAAAACCAAAGAAAATAGCCATTTGCACACTATTCCAAATCCTTGTGCACATTTAAATAACTGGATTTTTTTTTTAGTATATTTCCAATGGCTATTTAAGTGTAAGCTCACCTGCCATGTCAAAAGGCAAAAGTTAAAACCTTTAGTCGAGTCTAACAATTCACTTTGCTGCTTTCAGCTAAAAGAGAAAATCTCTAAAGAGGCAGAGAGGGATATTTTTCTAAACCCATACACACTTAATAACCCTTAATAGGTAACACACGGGATTAAACTTAAGCCCTGTGCTAAAACTCCCATGACTTCTGGGCAGCAGCAATGATTATAATACACATGAGCCCCAGTAGATACAATACAAACCAAAGAAAAGAGTTACTTGTGCATTATCTGCACATGCACATTTAACCAACTGGAGAGTTTTCAGTATAACTCCAACGGCCATTCAAGTGTAAACTCACCTGCCACATCAAGGCAAAATTAGAGATTTTACCATTTAGCTGAAGCACAGGGCTTAGTTTTGTATGTATGATAAGTAAATAAACCTTACAGTTTTTCAGATCTCTTACAAAGAAAAACTTGCATTCTCTTCTCCATACTTTGATTCCATATTTCATTTAACAACGCAGTTTGGTAATGTTTCACTTACAGCATCTCTAGGTCTAATTTTTCCTATTTATAATAATATATTCAAGGAACAGCCCCGAAGGGAAAATAAACCCCCTTGAGGAGTTTCAAGAGCACTATCTTATTGTTAAGATTAATAACGTGTTTATCTTTTTGGTGACCCAATAGATCTAGTGCAGAAAATGTGTATTTACTTTTTTAATTAGTAAACAAGAACTATCAGATGTGCACTTCTTTTTCATATTAAATGTGCAATACACACATCCAAAGAGATTATATATGATAATTAGTTATATATAAATATATTTAATTATTTCCCCACCATGACATTTTTCGATTTGGAAAACTCAAGAGGTATAGGACATTCAGATTTTCATGACTGAATCATGATGCTATAAGGGTATAAACGTAAGACGGATACTGATGCTGTACATAACAATGGCTGAGTGCATTTTTTTTTTTTTTTACTTTTGCTATCTTGTACTAATAATAAAATAGGGAGCAGGCATTTAGGAGTTTAAAAAAGTGGATACAGTGAAATCAAACAGTTGCCATTGTGAACTAGTGTCCAATGGGAGGAACACGCTGCTCCATTGAAGATAATAACTAACAATCAGGCCCGGACTGGCCATCGGGCACACCGGGCAAATGCCCGGTGGGCCGCGGTGGCCATGGGCCGAGGCCGGCAGGGGAGGTCCCAGGATCTCCCCTGCCGGTCTATGCAGGGCCGGCACTCTCCTAGCGCCGGCCCCGCTGTTTGTCACGACGGGCCGGTGGGGAGATCAAGGATCTCCCTGACCGGCCCACATGCGGCCGCCGGCGGGGAGGGAGGGAGACAGCCAGCTAGCTAGGCTGGAGAGAGGACCCGGCGGAGCTCTAACTTGCAGCTCCGCCGGGTTCCTCTCGCGAGATCCGGCGCGTTGCCATGGCAACGACCGGATCTCGCGAGAGTGAACTCTAGCCTCACAGGCTAGAGTTCACTCACCCACGAGGACCACCAGGGAACACCGCCACCCTGCCTGCCAGCGTGCCGGACCCCCCCTCCCAGGCTAAAGGTAAGAAGGGAGGGGGGACATAATGCCTGTTTTTTTTATTTTTTTATTTTTTATTTACCCCCCCTACACACACACACAATAACATTTATACAGCACTCTCACACCCATCACACTCACAGCACTCTCTCACACAGCACTTTCACACACAGCACTCTCTCACAGAGCACTCTCACACACACACAGCACTCTCACACCCATCACACACAGCACTCTCACAGAGCACTCTCACACACTCACAGCACTCTCTCACACAGCACTCTCACACCCATCACACTCACACCCATCACACTCACAGCACTTTCACACACACAGCACTCTCTCACAGAGCACTCTCACACACACACAGCACTCTCTCACACAGCACTCTCTCACACACAGCACTCTCTACAGCACTCTCACAGCACTCTCACACACACACAGCATTCTCTCACACAGCACTCTCACACCCATCACACTCACAGCACTCTCACAGAGCACTCTCACACACACACAGCACTCTCACACAGCACTCTCACACCCATCTCACACAGGGCACTCTCACACGGCACTCTCACACCCATCACTCACACCGCACCCTCACACACACACATACTGCACCCCTCACATACACACAGAACCCCCCAAACACACTGCACCACACACATACACAATACTTCCAAATATATATATGTGTGTGTGTGTGTATATATATATATACACACACACACACACACAACACTCTTAAAGGACCACTCTAGCCACCCAGAACACTTCAGCTTAATAAGTGGTCTTGGTGCCAGGTCCTTCTAGGGTTAACCCATTGTTTTATAAACATAGCAGTTTCAGAGAAACTGCTATGTTTATCAATGGGTTAAGCCTTCCCCCAAAACCTCTAGCAGCTGTCTCATTGACCGCCGCTAGAGGCACTTGCGTGCTTTGCACGCAAGCGTCCATAGGAAAGCATTATAAATGCTTTCCTATGCGACCGGCTGAATGCGAGCGCAGCTCTTGCTGCGCGTGCGCATTCAGCCGACGGGGCGGATTGGAGGAGGAGAGCTCCCCGCCCGGCGCTGGAAAAAGGTAAGTTTTAACCCCTTTCCAGAGCCGGGCGGGAGGGGGTCCCTGAGCCACATATGCATCACATTACACTTCAAACACAACACGACTAAAACCGACCTTATTACACAATACGACCAGCTCACTCTACACACACGCAATACCACAAGCAGGCTCCAAACACATGCACAATACTCTTTCCTGGCCTTTTGTCTCCTGGTATCCATTTATAAAGACACCAGAGACAAGTTGCAAGGAAAGACAGTGCAAGCATGTTATTAAATTTGCTTGCACTGTGCAGAACAAATACAGGACTTTTTTCTCATGCTAGAGCTCTTCAGCAGAGCTCTGCGCATGGTCTGCCCTGGAAGAGCATTGAACCAACATGCTCACTTTGAGAGGAGGCGTGTTTGTCATTGGTGATGACAAAACACACCTCTTATGCCCCGCCCCCTTTTTAGTGGGCCGCTGTGTTAAAAAAATGCCCGGGCCGAATTTTTCTCCAAGTCCGGCCCTGCTAACAATGGAGTGGATATGAACTGCAAGTCAAAGGTGCCAGGAGGCCCATGGTACATACTAGAATAGAGCTTCCTCGAGCATGCTGAAAAAAACACAATGGCGTAGGCACATCACAAGACTGAGCCAACCAGGGCAAAACCACCACAATTAAAGGAATTTGAAAAAAGGTGGAACAGCTTTAACAGAAGTAATTTTTTTCCCATGCTGGCATTTATTTAACTCAAAGTTTCTGTCACATATTTTAATGGAATACAAGCTGACACTAGTTGCCCTGTTACTGTCCACTCTTCATGATTCTGTGGATCAACACCAATGGGGTGGTGGATACATAGACTATGGACTGCTCCCTGTGAAATCCAGACTCAAATGCTTCAAATATTTAAATATTTATATTTATTTAATATTTGTAAAATATCTGAACAATCCCACAACAAGTCTCGAGACAAGTTAGACTTGCTTGCCAGAGTGCTCTGATCGGTTGGCTTACAAGCAACTAATCAGAGCACTCTAATGAGAATTCAAAGCATGGAAAGCCTTTATGAAGACTTTCCCCACTTTGAAGCCTCATTCTGTGTCATGGTTTTAATTTTTTCTGTTGGGTTTTTGCAAATTAGGGTTTTTTATTTTTTATTGTGAAAGGTTGTGTCATGTATTATTGATTTTAATATGAATCCCAAGCCACTCTGTGGCCTGTATGTGAAAGCACTGGTTTTAATCTGGATGATGTCTGCAAATCAAGTTAGACTGACTGAATTCTGACCGAATAGCTTTAGTAAATATGGGAACTGCCATTGCGGTCAGAACCCGGTAATTCCACTGGATTTTGTTCATCTGGAAAAAATTTGGTGTTGAATGAATAACCTTGTATGATTGGAATGCATAGAAATCCTCCTGCAAATATCAAGTATAGTTGAAAATAAGTTTGGATCTCCTCCACTACCCCCAGCATATCCAGGTACTGTGGGCTGCAACCAGTGTTTTGCCAAGAAACTAAAGGCATGCTGACCAGTGGGAGCACTCTATAAACATGGACAATCAAGTGGGGGATTTTGTTAGTCTACAGCTTTGTGGCTTTGCTACTAGCGTAACATTATTGTGTCTGACTACGCTGCACACAGCACTCAATTCACTGCAGTGGACAGTGCTTCAATAGCAAATTAAATAAAAACATGGATTGCAAATGTATTCTTTATCCCCAGTGATGTTGCAACCTACTTGCAACACTACTACAGCCACACTCAGTGTAAGCAGGATTCTCTTGCAAGGTAAACTACAGCCACACACTGTGCGTATTACTGAAGGAAGAAGCTTGAAAGTATCTAAAGAATAAACAGTGGCACAGAATCACACAACAAATCAAATAAGTGCAGACTAACAGAACATAGAAGACTGCTGCCTCTCCCCTCCAGACTCTTCTATTGAAATTACTCTGGCTTAAGTATAAGTTTAAGTAAAATATACCATCTCCCTCTCCACCTCGTAGATATGGTAACCAGAGTAAACAAAAAATAAAAGATGATCTTATATACTATTAAAGATTACAGAGACCAGAAACATCCAGTAGCCCCTTGCCACAAGCACAGTTTACTGGAAAGGGGCCTTGACAAGGCTAGGAGGCGGGTGTGAAGAAATTACACCCTTTGATTTGCAAACTCATTTTTTTCTCGTTCGGTAGATAAAACTACCAAACACTGACCACCCCCTGGCTCATTAACTATAAAGAAAACCACATGATTAAGTGCTCTCCCGACGTGGCCGCGTTCATATGGCTGAACACCACGTGCTGAAGAAAACGACGGCCATCTTGTTGCATGAAAAAAGGCAGCGGGACTTGGTCGTCAAGTGTCTGGAACTCGACACAGATTGACAGGGGGAGTTGGGAGTGGGGCTGTGCAGATCCCTAAAAAGCAATTAGTAGTACCCTGTAAATACAGGGCAGAGCTACTTAAGCTCAGACATGATATCCCCTTAGCTGGACATCTGGGTGTCCGGAAAACCAAGGACCAGCTCACCCAGACCTTCTTTTGGCTGGGGGTCACATTGGATCTGTAGGATTATTGCAAGACATGTGACATCTGCCAAAGGGTAGGGTAAAGAAGTAACCATACAAAAGCCAAACTTCACCCCTTGCCTATAATAGAAGAACCGTTCCACCTGGTAATGGTGAATTTGATAGGCCCACTCAGCAAACCTAGTACCTCGGGAAAGAGCTACATCGTCATGGTGGTGGACTATGCCACTAGATATCCAGAGGCTGTGGCCCTTTCCAATAAAGAGGCAGAGACTGTGGCTGAGGCCCTAGTAAAGATCTTCTCTAGGGTAGGGTTTCCCCAGGTGATTCTGTCTGACCGGGGAATCTAGTTCACCGCAGCTGTGCCCCAACAATTAGTCAAGCCCCTGTTCAGTTCTCCTTACCATCCCCAGACCAACGGACTATGTGAGCTTTTAATGGCACACTCAAACAGATGGTCAAGGCATTCACGGAGTCCTGTGGGCACTGGGAAAGGTTTCTTCCCCATCTCCTGTTTGCCTATTGCGAAGTGCCCCAGGCTTCCACCGGGTATTCCCCTTTCAAACTCCTATACAGGAGGAAAAGTATGGGGACCCCTGGACCTCATACGGGAGCACTGGGAGGGTAATACAGGAGAGGGAGGGATGCCTATAGTTCCATACGTACTGGAGTTTTGGGACCAGTTGCAGGCGCTGACCGACTCCGTTCGGGAGAACCTGCGAGCGGCTCAGCAACGCCAGAAACGGTAGTGAGATAGAGGTGCCCGAGATAGAATGCTGGAGCTTGGACAGAAAGTACTAGCCCTGCAGCCGTCTGAGAAAAACAAGCTTCAGGTGGCCTGGCAGGGACCGTTTAAGGTGGTGGAGCTGATAAGCGACACCACCTACATCGTAGGGAAATGTTCTGATGAAAGGATCTGGAAGGCCTTTCATGTGAGCATGCTCAACCCTACTTTGAGCGAGTAGAGGATGTGGCAGCTATTTGCGCCCTGCCAACAGAGGATAGCAAGGGACTTCCCTTACCTGACTTGCTCGCTACCTCTCTGTGTACGGTAGAGAAAGTCGGGCTAGGGGAAAAACTAGACCCCATTCAAAAAGTTGAGGCCAACTGCTTCAGGAATACTGGGAAGTATTTTCCACATTACCCCGGTACTGCTCCGCTGCGGTCCATCGAGTAGAGACCTAGGAAGAAACCCCCCTACGACAACAACCGTATCATATTCTTGAAGCGGGTAAGGCGGGTATGTGGAAAGAGATTCAGAAGATGCTCTAGCTAGGGGTCATTGAGCCCTCCCAAAGTCCCTGGGCTTCACCGGTAGTGCTGGTAACAAAGTGAGGCAGCACAACTCGCTTCTGTATTGACTACCGGACGTTGAATGACCAGACCGTCACAGATGCCTACTCCATGCCTCGGATCGACAAACTGTTTGATCACATGGCTGGGGGGAAATTTCCTGACTACCCTAGACTTGTGCAAAGGGTATTGGCACCCCTATGGACCTGGCAGCCATCCCTAAGTCGGCATTCGGCACCCCATTCGGGCTATAGCAGTTTCGGGTTATGCCGTTTGGGATGAAGAATTTCTTGTCTACGTTTCGGCTGACTGACTCCTAGATGGATGCCAGGACTTTGCATGTGCCTACTTAGATGATATTTCCATCTACAGCAGCACATTGGAAGGCCACTTGAAGCACTTGTCTGAAGTATTCAAGAAAATTCAGGCGTCAGGTCTCACGCCGAAGCCGGAGAAGTGCCATGTAGGCATGGCGGAGGTACAGTACCTTGGCCATAGAGTAGGGTCTGGGAAACCGCGGCCCGAACCAGCCAAGGTGGAAGCGATTGCGAACTGGCCCCAGCCCCGGACCAAAACTCAAGTATTAGCGTTTCTAGGGGCTATTACCACAAATTTGGCCCTGAGTACAGTGCCCTAGCCAAACCCCTCACCGACCTGACCAAAAATTCCCTCCCCAGGCACGTAGCATGGTCCCTAGTGTGCGCATCAGCTTTCCAGAAACTCAAAATGGCGCTGAGCGAGGCATCTGTGTTGGCCAGCCCAAACCATGCTAAAAAATTTCTTGTCCACACAGATGCCTCCATGTTTAGGCTGGGAGCCGTGTTAAATCAAGTGGGGGACGACAAGATGGAGCATCTCAGCCGGAAACTATTACCCAGAGATGTCAGCTATGCCACTGTGGAGAAAGAATGCCTTGTATGGACATTAAAAAAGTTACATTTCTACCTCTACGGTCGTCCCTTTACTCTGACGACAGACCATAACCCCCTCATCTGGTTAAACAGAGTCACTAGAGATAATTCTCGTTTACTACGCTGGAGTCTGGACCTGCAACTCTCCAATGTCACCATGCAGTACAGGCCAGGCAAACAGAACGGCAATACTGATGGTTTATCTCAGCAAACAGAGTTGGAACCTTGACTGATTTTCCCGGACATCCCCAAGCCAACCCATCATGGTCTAGGCGTGTATGCTGTACAATGGAACTAAGGGCGAGCAATGTGAAGAAACTTTAACCAGGTGGCGTTTCGGCTGTGTTCATGGGATCTGAGCGCTATTTGGCCAACTTGAATGCTCAGATACAAGATATACGGGTATATGACATTTATGAAAGTTTCTATATGTTTTTTATGTAATATTTAATAATTTCTATATTTTATATTTTATGCAGAGCCATTGTGACTCAGGAATTCTGTGGGCGTTTCGTTGGAAATTCTGTGGCAGTGTACAATGTACTCTGGAGGTGCATAAAAGCCGACCAGTTGGCCTGAATAAATTAATTCCTGTTGTACTCTTCCTCTAGTTCAGGCTGATGTTTGGGTGTACATCTGATTACTTGGGGGATTTATTTGTATGCTGTAATTTTGTCTGGAGAACTTTTGAATCAATTCCTGAACTGCAAGCTATAATCACTGACAGAGTAAAACTCTGCTGTGGAAGTCACCATAGGAAAGCATTGATTCAATCAGAGTATCAGTGAATCTTGCAAAAGGACAACCATCACTCCACTAATGTGAGCTTTATGGCAGACTGGCCAGACAGAAGCTTCTACTGCAAGACACATGAAAGCCCTCTTGGAATTTACAAAGAAGCACCCATAGAACTCTCAGACTGTACGAAAGCATATTCTTTTGTCTGACAAAATAAAGATTGAACTGACTGGCCTCATTTCAAACCATCATGCCTGGGGAAAATCAAGCAGTATTCATCACCTGCACAATACCATCACAAAGGTGGAGCATAGTGGTGGTAGTATTGCACTTTAGGGGTGTTTTTCAGCGGTTGGAACTGGAAGATTTGTCAAGGTTGAAGGAAAGCTCAATGCAGTAAAATACAGAGATATCCTTAGTAAATACCTGGTCCAGGGAGCTCGGACTTGAACTCTATCGAACATCAGAGACCTGAATTCAGAGACCTGAAAATTATTGTCCATCGACAGTCAAAATCCAACCTGACAAAGCTATTGATGGTCTGCTGAGATAAATGACAGAAACTACCCAAATCTAAGTGTGCAAAACTTGTCACTTCATACCCTAAAAGACTTGAGACTGTAATCACTGCCAAAGGTACTTCAGCTCAGCAATTCTGTCAAAAATCTGTTTTTTTTGCTTTGTCACTATAGGGTATTGAGTGCAGATTGACATGGAAAAAATTGTAAAGGTTACTCTTTTGTTACCCGTTATGTTTTATATGTGCACCCTTTTTTTTACTCAGTAATGCCCTACTGTGCATTACTGACTTGGTGTCCCCTTAATTATAAAGACTAATCTTAATAAAAAAGTTTAAACTCTGAGTCACGTAGGGGAGAGAGTGGTGGGTGAACGGGGGAGGATATATATACATATATATGTATGGTAAAACTGTACATATATATATATATATATATGTATTTTGAAATGGCAGTTTAAAGAGATAGGGAGGCAGGGAGATAGCACATGAAAGAGGGACGTCACATTCAAGCTACACCTTGAACCTCGGAATGTATGTCGCAGCTTGTAGTGCTTGCCGATGACAGCTGTACATTTTGCACAGGATTGACATTTGGCAGTCCGGAACAGAATTTCAAGCTGCCTAATTCACATGTGCCGGAGTTGTAATCAGCTGAAATGCAGCGGTCCAAGCATATATGCTGCACATACAAACTCCTACCACCATGATAACTTCTAAAAGCAAAAGTATAAACAATTGTAGCATAAGGCTACAACATAAAAAAAATGTAGGGGTCTGAATACTTTCTGAATGCACTGTAAATATACATACATGGGTGACCATTTACAAAAAAAAAATCTTATTATAAGGAAAACGTTCTGTGCTGCCTTCTGAAAATCTTTATTTCTAAAGCTATATATGAGAGGATTTAAAAAAGGTGTCACCACACCGTATACCAAGGATCCTAATCATTGAGTGACTGTGAAGCGGGACAGAAATAAGTGAAGTCGGCTGTTCCAAAGAAGATGATAACAACTATGAGAGGAACATGTGAGGAACATGTAGAGAAGGCTTTTCTTTTTTCTTTTTGACCAGGAATCCGTAGTACAGCAGTTATAACGCAAATATAGAATAAAAGAGTTGCTATGAGAGAGCCTACAATCACACAGCCCCCAACAAGGAATACAGCCAGTTCATTGATATGCTTGTCTTTACAGGAGATCTTAAGAAGTGGTGGTTTCTCACAGAAGTAATGTTTAATGAGATGGCTATGACAGAACGGAACAATGCAGTGAGTGTAGTTTGTACCACGGAATCTAAAAATCCAATGGTCCAACTGGTTAGTGTAAAAAGGACACAAACTAATCGGTTTATGATTGTATTACAAAGCAGATGACAAATGGCTACATATCTATCATGAGCCATAACACCAAGTCGGACACACTCAGAGCCACCCAAAGTCACAAATGTAAACATCTGAACAACATAGTCAACAAAGAAGATTGTCTTATCTTCATTGAAGATATTCTTTAGGTTGTTTGGGGTAAAAGCAGTGGTAAATAATATTTCTATTAAAGCAAGATTGACTAGAAAAAAATACATTGGGTGTGAAGACAGCAGCCCAGACAAATTTAAATACATAAAGGGAATCAACACAGTAAAGGAGGAGACTATATTTAAAAGAAGAAAAACTACCACAACAAGAGGACATAGTCTTAAATTAGAGGGACAAAGGTTTAAAAATATCAGGAAGTATTACTTTACTGAGAGGGTAGTGGATGCATGGAATAACCTTCCAGCTGAAGTGGTAGAGGTTAACACAGTAAAGGAGTTTAAGCATGCGTGGGATAGGCATAAGGCTATCCTAACTATAAGATAAGGCTAGGGACTAATGAAAGTATTTAGAAAATTGGGCAGACTAAATGGGCCGAATGGTTCTTATCTGCCGTCACATTCTATGTTTCTATGTTTCTAAATTATGACAGGAACTGTGACGTTGCCATCAACTGTCAAAATGATAGCAAATAACACAAAGAGTAAAGTCTGCATGGCTGGAGATGTCTCTATTCCTAAAAGAATGAATCCTGAAACCAGGGTGATATTTTCATTTTCATCTTTCCTAGGTCCGAGATGTTGTCATATTTTTGAACAGAAATAAAACTAGGATTATCGAATGTTAGCATCTTGAAGAGTAAGGGTTTAATTACTGATCAAAGAAGTAGCCTAAAAATAAAAACTGGTACCTGATACCAAATTAAAACATTTTAAAATGGATTAAAATGTACTAAATCTTTTCAAAATCTTATCCAAAAATATTATATTGAGGCCTTAATTTAAGCTACTAGGTCATCTGCTCTAATTAGTACAAATAATAATATAAGGATTATAGAATTCATTGTCCACAGCTATGCAAGTCTTAATAGGCCGTCACTCCTCTACTGGCTTTCCATCTTAAGCTAATAAAATATCTTACATATTCTCCAGTATCTCGTATTGCATTTACTGTCTGGTGTTTTCATAACTGAGATATCATGTGCTGAATAACTTCTGCATTGTGCAACTGATGTAAAACTGTGGTACAAGCTAAATAATCTACAGAACAGAAAATGTACCATATGTTATACTGCCCAAGGAATACTAAAGGGATGTGTTAATGGTGTTAAAGAACCTGAAGAGAGCAATAAATTCAATAGAACACGCTTTAAAGAACAAAGATACCCCAACAGGATCCTCAAACAAGCATATCAGCGAGTCTCACTTATGGATCGATCCTCCTGTCTTAGAAACCTAAAGAGCCAGCCCAAAAAACATATCACAAGATGTATTGGAACGTATGACCAATATTGGGACCCTATTCACAAGATCTTTACAGACAATTGGCCCATACTTACCCACGACAGGGATGTGGCAACAAATTTAAAAACAGTTTAAAAACAGTTTCCGAACATTACACCACAGAGAGCCACCAATTTACGCGATTTACTTGTCCATAGCCACTTGGAGCCTCAACAACCACCTCCAACTTGGCTACAATCATCCAAAGGGATGTTCAATGTGGTCACTGTAAAGCCTGCAAATATATTTTGCCATCCAAAACGGTAGTATGCACTGATACCAAAACAGCATACACAATCAAAGAATTCATGAATTGCAGCACAACTAAAGTTATCTATGTCATCACTTGTAGCTGCAAACTACAATATGTGGGAAAAACCTATCAAGAATTCCGTAGGCGAGTGCTACAACACGTCAACTCCGTGACAAATCCCAACATTTCTACACCAGTTGTAAATCATGTAAGAAATTTTCACAATACCGATCCTACTAATCTGAATTTTAAAATCTTGGAACACATCCATCTTAATACAAGAAAAGGCAACTTTAAAGCACCACTCTAGGCACCTAGACCACTTCAGCTTAATGAAGTGGTCTGGGTGCCTGGTCCTTCTAGGGCAGTGATGGCGAACCTATGGCACGCGTGCCACAGGTGGCACGCCAGGCCCTTTCTGTGGGCACGCGGCCACAGGTTCGCCATCAATGCAGAGTAGGCACCTGCCTGCCCGAAACGACCCTACTCTGCTTCCGGGTCGGGAGGCAGGGGGAGAGATCTGTGAAGCAGCTCCCCTGTCCTCCCGTGCGATGCTGTGTGGAGCGTTGCCACCCGTTACCATGGCAACGCTCCACACAGCATGGGAGGACGTGGGGAGCTGCATCACAGATCCCTCCCCCTGCAGTGCTTACCACCACCGGACCACCAGGGATGGCTGTGTCCCCCTACTTCATTAAAGG
>OW240916.1:172421888-172439005 GCA_933207985.1 Pelobates cultripes | reverse complement strand
AGGGTGGTTGTCCAATACTGGAACTTTAATTTTATCTTATGAGTGGATTTGAATTAGACATACTGTACATTAATCTTGTTTTAAAGCTATACTATGGCAATTCCTTGTTTCCGGTCTGCATTTTCATTTTTATAAAAGATATGTGAAGAAACCTTTTTCCTGAGATTGGTGTCTTAACATTTGGAATGTGCATCTAATGTTCCATATCCTGTGATTGATGCAATATATGGAACTTTTTGACACAATGGTTAATTTGTTTTACAAAGTACAATATTTGATGTTTTTTGTTTGTTTGTCTTTTACAGTTTTCATACTACTGCTTATTTTTATTTATTTATTTATTTATTTTTGTTATAGAGGTAAATTGTTTGACTATCCACTATTCACCTTACTTGTTTTATTATTACGTAAATGACACAGTGCAAATAGTTTATTTGCAAAAATATATATTCTTGTAGAAGCTTTAATAGAATTGTCCATATAACTGTACATCTCATAAGACATATTTTATTAAAAATAATGAACAGATGGATATGTTCACATTAGAAAGCTTCCCTAAATGACAGACTTCATGATGTGACACAAGTTTTTAAACATTAAAGAACAAAAAATATTGTGCAAGCAACATTCGTATTAGCACGAACTTACACATACAAACATGCATGTATGAATATGTGCACAATCCATTATGGAATACAAAAGCAGACATGAAAAAATGTAACACAAACAGAGATGCTTAGTACCCCTTAGAAAAATGTTTTAATCATAATTTAAAAGTTGTTTTGAGTGCAATAATTATGACTACAAACTTGGTGCAATCAGGGCTGGTGCTACTATAAGGCAACACTTGTTCCACCTTAGTGCAGCTTAGTGCAAAAAAATCAAAATACTGGTAGTCAAATTTTAAAAAATGTCTTGAAAAAATGTCTTGAAAAAAGTATTTAAAAATGTCTTCTGCCCATGGTTTGCTGCCACATTCCCCAGGCTCCAATACTAGCAGAGAATGATGAGCCCTCTGTGACATCAGTAGGGCACGACTTCCTCTTCTCTGTGCCCAATACCTCGGTGACAAAGAGACACACAAAGGGGCTGGGGGGAGAAAGAGACACACAAAACAGGACATTTTAGAGGGCGCAAGTAGCTGGTCTTGCCTATGGTGCAAAATAGTCTTGCACCAAAGATTGATTTTGCCATAGCCTCACTCCTTCCATTATATATTACACCTGTCTCTTTGTCTCTCCCAGCACCTCTGTTTGTCTCTTTGTCCCTAAGGACCTCTGTGTGTCTCTTTGTCCCCCTACCCCTTTATGTGTCTATTTCTCCCCTTCCCCAGCCCACGTGTGTATCTTTGTCCTCCCCAGCCCCTCTGTGTGTCTCTTTGTCCTTTCGATCTTCTCTGTTTGTCTCTCCCAACACCTCTGTTTGTCTCTTTGTCCCCCAGTACTTCTGTGTTTCTCTTTGTCCCTCTACCCCTTTGTGTGTCTATTTGTCCCCTTCCCCAGCCCCTAAGTGTCTCTTTGTCCTCTCCAACCCCTCTCTGTGTCTTTTTGTCCTCCCCAGCCCCTCTGGGTGTCTCTCTTCTCCCACCAGCTACTCTGGGTGTCTCTTTGGCATCCTCCCAGCCCCCTGTCTTTCTCTTTATCCCCCCAGCCTCTCTGTGCATCTCTTTGTTCCCCCTTAGCCCTCCTGTGTGCCTCTTCCCCTCCCACATCCTCTGTGTGCCGTTTTCCCTCCTCTCCAGTCCTCTGTGAGCATCCACTCCCTCAGCCCTTGTGTGCCTCTCGCCAATTCCTATCTTTGTCCCAGCCATTCTGTGCACATCTTTTCACCATCAGCCTTCTGTAAACCTCTTCCCTCCAAGCCTTCTGTGCACCTCAGCCCTCTGTATGCCTTTACCCCTCCTAAGTCCTCTGTGTGCCTCTCCCCTCTCAGTACTCTGTTTGCCTCGCCCCCCACTAAGTCCTCTGTGTGCCTCTCCCCTCTCAGTACTCTGTTTGCCTCGTCCCCCACTAAGTCCTCTGTGTGCCTCTCCCCTCTCAGTACTCTGTTTGCCTCGTCCCCCACTAAGTCCTCTGTGTGCCTCTCCCCCTCAGTACTCTGTGTGCCTCTTCCCCATTCTGCAGTACTATGTGTGCCTCTCCCTCAAGCCTTCTGAGTGCCTCTCCTCCACAGCCCTCAGTTTGCATTTGGTATCCTAGATGTTGTGGACTACATCTCCTCTGATGCTTTGCCAGTAATACGTCTGGAACATTCTGGGAAATATAGTCCACAACATCTAGAGTGCCTAAAGTTGCCTAACCCTGAGATAGCAACTAGGTATTTTTCCCAAACTTACAGTTGCTGCTTAGCTGAGCAAAGCATGTGGCCCCTAGATTGGAAAAAAGAGAGGAACAAAGAGAAAATAACATCAAATAAAAACCCTAGCATTTAAACCTCAGCACTTATATGGAAAGATTCTTTAAGAAGAGTAAACGTTTACTCTGATTGCTGAATAGCACTTCCTTCATTGGAGTCTATGGGAAAATTGCTGATAAGTAAGCAGAGTAAATTCTTATTTGGCTATGCCTGTAGCATTCAAAGTATATTCTGGACATAATTTAAAATGTTATAAAATTTACACTCTAGACTGGAAATATCGCTTTAATAACACTACATTCTCTCATATGTTGAGATTGAAATGAAATAAGTGAAAATAAAAACACCATGTATAGAGAGCTATAGTAAATATCACCATTAGAGTTATACTACACTACCTGGAGTTGTTTATGTAATCACTACAAATATGTATTACTTAGTTTTGGGTGAATAAACCATCGGGACTGAGTCCGAGCACGGAGCCTAGGCAGCTGCCTAATGGTTGGAAATGGTTGGGATATTTTTCAGCTTGTAAAATAATGAGTGCCTCCTTGAAGGTACTTATTTTGTTATCAGTTTTTCTAAATGTATATTTTAAACTGAAATAAATATAATACACGTTAGGAAAATTTCTGTTTTTCTTACGGTTTAGAAAGTATTAGAAGCAGCTTTATGAGAGTAGAGCATGGAAGAGGCCTATATTAGACTAAGCTGCACGAGGTTTCCAAAAAACTAATAAGCTTTTCATTTTATTAATTCTGAGAACTAGCTGTTTTATCACAGTGAACTGAATAAGATTGTGAAATATATCCGTCAACTGTTTTATCTATTAATTTATTGCTTTCATGGAATAGAAACCTGCTGAAATAAAACCACTATTCCATGAGACTTGCAGGCTTTATTCACTAAAGTGATAATTCAACGTAATTTGAAAGTGAGTTTCCCATTTAAGGACAGAGTAGTCGAACTAAAAGCATAGATGATTTAATTTTTTTGACCTTGACTTTGAAATTCAAAATCAATTCACTCTGAATTCTCACTTCAGTGAATAACCCTGCTGGTGTCTCCCATATGATAGAGAAAGAAGATAAACATAAAAAATACATTCTTTAGTGTATAAAGTACAGTATGCCATGATATTCTAGTCCTCAGATGCAATACCCTCTAAAACAACCTAAGCATATTTGCCTATTTATCTTCTTATATCCATTTTACAAGCAGATGCAATCCAGTTAGTTTTTGAACCATCTTGCAATAAATTAGTAAACCAGTAAATAAGCACTGCCATGAACAGTGTTTAAAGGACATCAACCAGACATTAAGCCTTGTAAGGATTTATTTTTCTTCAATTCATGTACATTTCAAGGTATTCGTGTTTAGTTCTTTAACCATAATGACACAAGTTGTGCAGAATTATTTAGATATACTCTCCTTTGAAATTGCACTCCAAAAAAAAGAAGTTAAATATTTTATGTCACACTTATGGAGACATCATTGAGCTTATTTTATGACACTTATTATTTTATACACCAAAGAACATTTTATATATATTGCCATTTACAAATTAAGTTTAGTTATAAAGAAAACCTTTTCTACTGCCTTCTGAAAATCTTTATTCCTTAAGCAATATATTATAGGATTTAAAAGAGGTGTCACCACACCGTATACCAAAGATATGACATAATCCTGTCCATTGAGTGAGTGTGAAGCGGGACGGAGATAAGTAAGGACAACTGTTCCAAAGAAGATGATAACAACTATGAGATGTGAGGAACATGTAGAAAAGGCTTTTCTTTTTCCTTTCTGACTAGGGATCTGTAGCACAGCCGCAATCACACAAACATAAGATATAAGAGTTAAGAAGAGAGAGCTTACAATTACACAGCCCCCAAGAAAGAAAATAACCAGTTCATTGATATGAGTATCTTTACAGGAGATCTTAAGAAGTGGCGGGATCTCACAGAAGTAATGCTTAATGAGATGGCTATGACAGAACGGTAACAATGCTGTGAGTGTAGTTTGTACCACAGATTCTAAAATTCCAATGGTCCAACTGGTTATTGAAAGAAGGACACAAACAAATCGGTTCATGATTGTATTATAAAGCAGAGGATGACAAATGGCTACATATCTATCATAAGCCATAGCACCAAGTAGGACACACTCAGAGCCACCCAAAGTCACAAACGTAAACATCTGAACAAAGCAGCCAACAAAGGAGATTGTCTTATCTTCATTCAAGATATTCTTTAAGTTGTTTGGGGTAATAGCAGTGGTATATAATATTTCTATTAAAGCAAGATTGACTAAAAAAAAATACATGGGGGTGTGAAGACGGGAGTCCAGACAAATTATGACAAGAACAGTGAAGTTGCCAACAACTGTCAAAATATAAATTATAGCAAATAATACAAAGAGCAAAGTCTGCAGTGCTGGAGATGTCTCTATTCCTAAAAGAATGAATCCTGAAACCAGAGTGATATTTTCATTTTCATCTTTCATGGATCCAAGATTTTGTAACCTTTTTGAACAGAAATATAAGTAGCATTAGAGAAAGGATGTAGTCACTGACCTCGGATTATTCTTGAGATGAAAATAAATCCACAAAATGTGATTCAGGGTGAACTTTACTTATGTTGTTTTGTGATCAATGCAAGGCAATAGGAACAAACATTACATAGTAACTGATTATTTTAAAAACAGTCAACATTTGCAATTTAATAAGCTAAAAGGCCATCAAATATACGTGATATTGTAATTTAAGCATCACTGGAATTATAGCTCACAGGAATGCAAATGCTGATGAATACAAACACATTTACTGTCTTTCGAAAGCTAATAAATAAAACTTACCAGGTTTCCATTATTCGTTATTTTATTGCAATTAATGGCTGATGTGATAATTTTTATGAGATCATATGCTGAATAATTTCCTCTACATGCATCTGATGTAAAAATATAGAACTGGTTAAATAATGCAGAGGAACGAAGATGTACAATTAACACATTTTATACCATGCAAGAAATACTAATGGGAAATGTTAATGAGCATGAAGAGCATAATGAGGTTTCATTTATTTATTTATTTAAAACTGAATTGTTAATCATGCATCTCATTAAAAACTTTGAGGTTTATTTACCAATGTGAGAATTCAAAGTGATGTCAAAGTGAATTTCCAGTTAATGCCAAAGTAGCCACACCGAAAGCAAAGCTGACAGAGAATTTCCCACTTTGGCTATTTTGACCATAAATTTGAAATTCACTTTGAATTCTCATTTTAGTGAATTACAATGTCTATCCAAAATGTTTAACCCTTTTGCAAAAGCAGAAGTAGGTAGCATTAGAAGACATCCTAAACATCTACAAGGGGATATTTATTAAAGACAGAGTTGGCCTTAAAACATACTTTCATTTAACAAGTGTCAGGGATGTGCTGTGTGTGCCAGGGATGTAGATTGTGTGGTCCGGTGGTGTCTGGGGTCTAGACCTGCACCTCCAGGCAGAGGCATAACTAGAAACCACAGGGCCCCGGAGCGAAAATTGCCCTGGGGCCATACCCATACGTCTACCCCTTACCCAATACGTCCCACCCCCCACACGTCCCCCCACACTGCAGACACACACATGACACACACACTGTCACGTAGACATACACATGTACACACACACATACATACACATATACATACAAACACACATACACATACATACAGACACACAAACACACATAAACATTCAGACGCACATACACACACATACAAACACATACACACAGAAACCCATACATACAGACACACATACATACATACATACAGACACACACACAAATACATACAGACACACATACATACACACAGACCTTTAGACACACACACATACATGCATACACATACATACAAACACACACACACATACAGAGACATACATACAGACACATACACAGACACACACACAGACACACACAGACACACACAGACACACACACACATAGTTACATAGTTACATAGCTGAAAAGAGACTTGCGTCCATCAAGTTCAGCCTTCATCACATTTGTTTTTGCTGTTGATCCAAAAGAAGGCAAAAAAAAATCCAGTTTGAAGCACTTCCAATTTTGCAACAAACTAGGAAAAAAATTCCTTCTTGACCCCAGAATGGTGGGTGCTGGGAGGAAGTGACAGGGGCAGTCACTTCCTCCCTGCTCTCTGACCTCATCACAGGGGTCCGGTCACGCTGTTAAAGAGCCACAGCACTGACAGGGCCCCCTGGATATTCATTGCCATCGGGTGATCCTAACAGATGGGCCACCCAATGGACCCCTTAACATGCGGCCCCGGTGGACCAACCGCACGGCTGGGGCTGCGGCGGGCACCAGGTCACAGGGGTCCGCATTGCGGCCAGGCCTCCTGGAGGTATGGGCCAGTCGCAGCTTCGACCCCTGTGACCATGGTAGTTCTGCCACTGACTCCGGTGGGTGCAGGCTGACATCCCCGGCAATGTTCCGTGTTGGAGAGTTGCTGCGTTAACCTCCGTCAACACTCCAAACCACGGAGCTTACACAAGGAATAGTTTGCACGTTGACTGAAGTGCAGATTGCAGCCTCCCTGGTCCTACCTTATCTAGCCAATCTCCCAATCGTACATGAATATATGAAGTGTGGGTGGCGCCCAGTCTGCATGGGCTGGCAGGGGTGATCATTTGATCTCCCCTGCCAGCCTTGGCCCATGGCCATCATGGCCCACCGGCATTTGCGTGGTTTGCTCGATGGCCTGTCCAGTCTGCTTATCAGTATGGCAGACAGGCAGCACATATACCAAACATGTACCTAACAACACTGGCTTTCTATAGGTCTGAAATTACTTAATTTTGGTGCCAAAACAATCTTTTTAATTTTCTGTAATTTTCTGTGTTTCTTCATTTCCATTTTTATTTTAGTTTTTTTACAGTTTTTTTACAGTTTTTTTTTTTTACAGTTTCTATCTTTTATTTTATGTATTATTATTTTCCATTCTTTCTTTTATTTGTTGGTTAAAACTGGTTTAAGACCTAAAAGGACCATTGACATTATATTTTCAGTAGTAATTTTTTAAAAGTCTATTACATTATTGAAAATTATATATGAAAATAGGGGGCTGCACTCACCTGAACATGCATAAATAGGGTGCTGCTGGGGCCAATTCATACAATATACAAGATCCAGCGCACTCACTCATCCACTACACAGCAACTTTAGCTCCTGCAGCTTTGAGCAATTATCCATTTTAAAAACCTTTGCCTGCAGAAACGACCCAAAGTTCCTGGCATGGGTGCTTCTTGCAGATAAGACACTCTTGGCCCAGTTTGGCAGCGGCCTGAGTGCATGATTTGCACTCCGGACCATCGGCCTATTGAGACTTGCGGCCTGACAGCTGGGAGAGGCAGTCGATCTTCCAGCTACAACCACATGGCCTAAAGAGACTTGATTACAGCCCTGCTACCTCCCCCCCCCCTTCCCGGACTGGCGGGGGTTATCCCGGTCCACACTGAGACACTGACCTTTCTCCTCTAGCACTAACAACCGGCACTGCCACCGAATCCACATTGTGCATCACCCAGATGGCCGCATCTCCCCAAGTGCCAGGAGAGCCCAGACACTAGAGCCCAGAAGCTAGGTTCGACAAGATATGTCGAAACTTCTGGCTTAGACTATGCTGCAAATCGCCTGAACCTCCCATATAAGTAAATTACCTTAATCTGGGTCCGGCTCCAACACACCGTTCTTCCTCTCGGCAAGCGACCCTCATGGAACCGGCCTCACCATGCACTCCATTCATGGAAATGGAATCTCACACATTGATGTCCACACAGGTCTATGATCCTCCAACACTGGCGGATCCAGAGCCTTATCTCGGGAGGGGCACTTATAGACTATTTAAAGAAACAATCCAGGCAAAATAACCACTAGAGCTCTCTGTAGTGGTTATGGTGCCCGGAGTGCCATGGTGCCCTTCCAGAGTAAATAGTCAAACCGTTTAAGAACAGTTTGACAATTTACCTGGGGTCTGCCAGGATAGGGCCTCTAGGTATGTAGGTAGGTGTGTGTATGTGAGACAGTGTGTGTAGGAGGGGCAGTGTGTGTTTGTGTGAGTGGTGTAGTGTGCGCATGGGAGTTCAGTGTATATATGGGGTGCAGTGGGAACACTGTGTGTATCGTGTAGTAGGGACAGTATGTGTATAGGAGTGCAGTGTGTGTATGGGAGTTTAGTGGGGGAGTGTGTATGAGGGGCGCAGTGTGTGTATGGGGGTACAGTGGGGCAGTGTGTGTATGGGGGTGCAGTTTGGGCAGTGTGTATGGGGGAGAAGTGTGTGTATGGGGGTACAGTGGGGCAGTGTGTGTATGTGGGTGCATTTTGGGTAGTGTATGTATGGGTGTACAGTAGGGGTAGTGTGTGTATGGCGGTGCAGTTTGAGCAGTGTATGTATGGAGGAGAAATGTGTGTATGGGGGTACAGTGGGGGCATTGTGTGTATGGGGGTACATTTTGGGCAGTATGTGTATGGGTGTACAGTGGGGGTAGTGTGTGTATGAGGGTGCAGTAGTTGTAGTGTGTGGTGGCGCAGTATGTGTGTAGTTGGGGGAGGGGGCTGATTAAAACAAATAAGTGTTTTATTTTTTTAAATAAAAAAAATATGCTTTATATCCCCCCTCCCTTCTTACCTTCTTGCCCAGAGAGGGGAGAATATAAAGCACATTTTTTTTTAATTTTTAAAAATAAAACACTTATTTGAAGTAGCTCTTAAATAAAGTATCCCCCTCCCTTCTTACCTTTGCACAGGGAGGAGGGATATGCATTCTGGTAAGCCCTGGTAGTCCTCATGGATAATCCCTGGCGGTTCTAGTGGGGGAGTGAACTCTAGCCTGCACCTCCAGGGCTAGAGTTCACTCTTACGAGAATTTTGGGCAGTGTGTGTATGGGTGTATAGTGGGGGTAGTGTGTGTATGGGGGTGCATTTTGGGCAGTGTGTGTATGGGTGAACTGTGGGGGCAGTGTCTGTATGGGGGTGCAGTAGTTGTAGTGTGTGGTGGCGCAGTATGGGTGTAGTTGGGGGAGGGGGCTGATTAAAACAAATAAGTGTTTTATTTTTTGAAATAAAAAAATATGCTTTATATCCCCCCTCCCTTCTTACCTTCTTGCCCAGAGAGGGGAGAATATAAAGCATATTTTTTTTAATTTTTAAAAAATAAAACACTTATTTGAAATAGCTCTTTAAAAAAAGTATCCCCCCTCCCTTCTTACCTTTGCCCAGGGAGGGGGGATATCCATTCTGGTAAGACCTGGTAGTCCTTGTGGATAATCCCTGGTGGTTCTAGTGGGGGAGTGAACTCTAGCCTGCAGCTCCTGGGCTAGAGTTTACTCTCGCGAGAATGGAACGTTGCCATGGTAACTGCGTCAATGCTCCGTGCTCTCGAGAGGAGACTCGGCTGAGTTGCAGGTAAGAGCTCCTCCCGGGTCTCCTCTCCCTCCTCTCTCCGTGCCAGCCGCCCAGCAAAATGCCTGTGGACCGGTGAGGGAGATCTTTGATCTCCCCTCCGGTCCGTGAAGGCACTTAGCAGGGCCGGCGCTTGGATAGCACCGGCCCTGCAGGAGAGAGCAACGGATCTCGGGGGAGGGGGAAATTGCCCCGTTGCCCCCCCCCCCGATCTGCCACTGTCCTCCAATAGGAAAGAGAACACTGTACCCAAAGCACTGGGTGCAGTAGAGGCCTGGGTTGAAGACAGTGGGAGACCCTGGCACTAGGAGTCATGTCCCTGGCAACTACCTGGGAGCCAACATCTCCTACATAGCTCCCACATGGACGCTCTGCTGTGGCCTGAGTGCGGCATAGGCTGAGAGAATTAGACGGGTGTTAAGTTAGCTTTAACTAACGCGGAACATTAAGTCCATTAGCTCCATTAGCTCCATTAGCCTCTCAGTGACACACCAGCTACTCATATGCAGTTACCCTGTTTAAGCTTTATTGCAACAACTACTTAAAGGGAGACTATAGTCACCTGAACAACTTTAGCTTAATGAAGCAGTTTTGGTGTATAGAACATGCCCTGCAGCCTCACTGCTCAATCCTCTGCCATTTAGGAGTTAAATCCCTTTGTTTATGAACCCTAGTCACACCTCCCTGCATGTGACTTGCACAGCCTTCCATAAACACTTCCTGTAAAGAGAGCCCTATTTAGGCTTTCTTTATTGCAAGTTCTGTTTAATTAAGATTTTCTTATTCCCTGCTATGTTAATAGCTTGCTAGACCCTGCAAGAGCCTCCTGTATGTGATTAAAGTTCAATTTAGAGATTGAGATACAATTATTTAAGGTAAATTACATCTGTTTGAAAGTGAAACCAGTTGTTTTTTCATGCAGGCTCTGCACCCTCCAAAAACAAAACCTCTAACATTTTTTAATTGTTTTCCTTTTTTTTTTTTTATGTATTGAACAAATTTGGAAACTTTGCAAAACCGCTGTCAGCCGCCTTCTACAAAACCTTTGTGTGCTCCACCCCCTCCTACAAAACCCCTGTCCTGCCCCGTCTACAAATCCTGTACTGCTCCCCATCTACAAAATCCCTGCCCCCTTGTACAAAATCCCTGCAGCCCCACACACACATTTACAGGGAGTCAGTCAAACACACACAGTTACAGGCAGACAGTTACACATACAGTCAGAGACAGTCATGCACAGACAATCACATATACATTCACACACACACACATGCTCACAGGCTGACAGTCACACACACACAGTAAAATGCAGCGGCAGACAGTCACATGCACACAGTCACAGACAGATAGTTATACACGGTTACAGGCAACATCAAACAGTCACCGGAAGACAGTCACACATATATAGTCACATGCAGACAGTCACACAGTCACACACACAGTGATAGGCAGAGAGTTACACACAGTCAGTTACAGGTAGTCACATAGAGTCATAGCCAGGCAGTCACACACACAGTTATTGGCAGGCAGTCACATATACAGTCACACACACACACACACACAGGCAGAGAGTCACACACACACATACACAGTTACAGTCACACACACAGTTACAGGCAACATCACACAGTCACAGGCAGACACACCGTTACAGGTAGACAGACAGACACACGCAGTTACAGGCATGCAGTCACACACACAGTTACAGGCATGCAGTCACACACACACACACACAGTTACAGGCATGCAGTCACACACACACACATACACAGTTACAGGCATGCAGTCACACACACAGACACACACACGCATACACAGTTACAGGCAGACAGACACACACACACACACAAACACAGTTACAGGAAGACAGTTTTACAGACACAGTCACACACTCACTATTACTTACAGACAGGAGCTGGAAGAGGAGTGGATTTACTGGAGTCCTCCTGAAACCTGTTAGGTGGAGAGGCAGGGATTCCTTCTTGCTGCACCTCCATGTGCAGCAGTAACAGCAGTGGGTAAGGGCCATATTAAGCCCCGCCCACGCTGCCGATTTTGCTCTGCCTCTGATTCTGCTCAGCCCCGCCCCCACTTTCCTTCCGTGCGGCCAGTTCAGCTGCTCCTTGTATGTGTGAGCTGTTCTGGCCGCACGGCACCCTAACTACCATGGGGCACTGTGCGGCCACAGCTCACACAGCCCCCACACCAGGGTCATGGCACCACCCACCCAGTGGCACCACCCACCCAGTGGCACCTGGGGCGGACCACCCCCCCTTTAGTACGCCACTGCTTTGATGTACACCTTTTGTATCTTACTCACCAATTCTTTGCTATCTACTCAGTGTATTTTGTGCAAATTCTGTTCTTAACAAGCACAAGCAAAAAAAGTGAAATTTTATTGAAAATATCAATATATATATATATATATATATATATATATGGGAGGCCATCTCATTGGTTTTGCATCCTCCCTGTCACAGGTGCCTCATTCCAGAGCCCTATTTAACATTGTACTGCAGAGAGCCACAGGTGGATTTTTTTCTCCAAGTAAGTGGGCTAATCTCATAAGAAAAGAGATGTTAGAAGGGTACAGAAGGATCAGCACTTAAAAACGTAAATAAAGGCAGAACACCTAAAGGATAGGGCTCCCTCACAGGCCGTATAGGTATATAGGTATAAGGAAGGAGAAAAAGGTGGCACCACAGAGATAATATATAAAATTACAGAAAATTAAAAAGATCAAAATCAGCCCCCTGAAGGACTAAATGCTGATTTTGATCTTTTTAGTTTTCTATAAACTTTTTTTAGTTTTCCATAAGTGTTTTTTTCATTTCCGTTTTTATTTTAGTTTTTTTTACAGTTTTTATCTTTTATTTTATGTATTATTATTTTCCATTATTTCTATTATTTGTAATCATACTTTTCAGCAATTTTTCTGTGACATTTGCAATTTACTGTGACCCTTTATACTTATTTTTATTACAATCTTATACTATCCTGTTTTAAAATGTATGCTACAAAACCCTGGTCTGAGTAACCATATTTGCATTTGCTATTTGTCACACATCTGTTTTATTAATATATATATATATATATATATATATATATATATATATATATATATATATATATATATATATATATATATATATATATATATATATATATTAATAAAACAGATGTGTGACAAATATATGTATATATATATATATATATATATGTTTTGTGGTTTATTCCTTATGTACTTTATTGCTATTGCTACCCCTTTTGTTGTTTATTATTATCAGCTGTTATTTATTATACTCTCTTCCCATCACTCACTATTTTTCTATTAGATTTATCTAGTCTCCCCTTCTCCCTTTCCCCTCCCAATATAGCTGGTCCCCTCCTTCCACTGTTTTGTAATGCCATCCCTAATTTGGCTGACACAAGTTTTATAGCCCTCCCTAACATGGCTGATACATGTTCTATAATAAAGTTATGCAAAAAAAAAAAAGGTCATGTGACCATGATTTCATTTTGGCACCAAAATTAAGTAATTTGAGGCCTATATAAAGCCAGTATTGTCAGGTACATGTTTTTATCCACTTGAGAAAGCCCTAAGGGGAGAAACGCGTTGTGGACATTTTAATTAACTGTATTTTAATAAAGGTATTTTGGCCACTTTCTTTGTTGTAAGTTAGTCATTTTATCTTTTTTAGCATTTTTTATTATTTTACTACCTGGCTTCTGAGTTTTACTTGTTCCAGAGAGATACTTCTCCAAAGCATCCTTGGTGGGGATTACACCACTTACGCCCTATCATTGAGCAGTGTGTCTGCCCAATTAAATGTGAGTAACCATTTGATACTTACAACACTCCCTCACGTATCCCTTAAGTGGGGATTATACAACTGTAAGCTGTTTATACTAGAGTCAGTTTTTCTCCATCCTTATACCTATTAGGCTGTTAGAGTAGGTCATGCCAAAGATGGGGTACATTAACAATGTGGCAGGCTTATGCAATGTATGAACATATACTGTAAGACTGGATATTTCTCAGGTCTCTCAAACTGCCATGGACTTGTCACCAAATTTCTGCTTTCAGGCTTATATATTTCTCAGATCTATAGAAAGGCCCATTAGAAATAACACACACATCACAATGCAATTGTTTTTCAATCAATCTATGTATAAGGGAATGTATAGATTATTAGTCTAGGGTGTTACATTGTATTTAGCCAAACACAGATTGGCACAGTATTCTTTGCAATTCTAACACATCATGTACAATTCTGTATCTTAGTGGTAGATAAGCAAGCTTGGACAGCATAACTCAGGGTGCGGTCGAATACTTGTTTTTAGGCAGGGAAGAAGTCCCTACTAAGCATTTTAAAACATTTCACTGATACAACTAAAAAGTCTCTCATTATTATATAATTTGATACACCAAGCCCAAGCAATAAAATTGGCCATAACAATTCCCCCTCTGAGCACAAAGTGATCATGAAAAATGAGCATGCAAAAAGAACAAATCTCAGAGCTGCATGCTAATCACCTTCACCTCCTGGTGTGATATGGGTGAGGTACTGTTTACCGTGGGAGTTTTGGAGGAACCAATTTTAGACATCTGCCTAGTGGTCACATTCACAATGCATTTCAGAGGTACAACTAACCTCTCAATCTATATGTCCAATCAAAATTATCGAAAAGATGCCACTCTGTGGGAAATATAAAGAGAATCAAGGTAAAGTATCATCAAGGTTGCAATTTAAAAACTTTCTTTGGACAGTCAGACAAAGTAATATATCTCACTTCTCTATATAAGTGATTTACTACCAGTTATGAAATCAGTGGAATCTAAACTTGGCAAATTCAACATTCATCAACATCACACATCCTTCACGCAATCATACACCTGTTTCTAGGTCTGCTAACACTTCCTCTCTCTCTCTCTGGCTAACTACAAAAATTTTTTTGTCATAAAATACTTTAGCATAGTTCAGAAAAAAAAAAAAAAATCTTTCAAAAACATAGGAAATATCAGTTTGTATGCCATAGGTGATGTTCCATAAAGTGGCTAATAGTAGCAAGACGAACAATGTCTGGTTTTACATAGTCATTAATACTTACTTTTGTTGCTGCATTGTCACCACAATACTCTATACAACACTCTGTCACGACCCCCGGCTTGCGGACGCACGTGGTCACAGCTGATCTCTGTGACCACACAAAGGAATTACTTGTGCAGCAGCGAGCCGGGAGCTGACCTGCTGGGGCGTCCAACCCCAAGATGGCGCCGACAGCGAGGTCACGTCCATTTGTAGCTCCACTTCCAAAAGTCACGTGACACAAGGTCACCACACACTCACGTTCTGGGGTGAGAGGCCAAGCTCTGACCAATCACAGCCCAAGGAGGGGTATTTAAACCCCCAAATACCTTAGCTCATTGCTCTGTCATGGTTTTTGTTCCTGGTATCCGAGAGTGTGCGTTTTCCTGTTCTTGTTATTGATATTCTTGGTATTTGACATCGGCTATTCCTAACTATTCTAATTTCTGTTTTCCCAGACTTGGCTTACTTATCAATCTTGTGTATTTCTGGCTCCCTTGACCTCAGCTTTCTCTTGACTATTCTCTATTAGTGATGTACCGAACGGTTCGCTGGCGAACGGTTCCCGGCGAACATAGCATGTTCGCGTTCGCCACGGCGGGCGAACATCTGCGCGGTTCGACCCGCCCCCTATTCGTCATCATTGAGTAAACTTTGACCCTGTACCTCACAGTCAGCAGACACATTCCAGCCAATTAGCAGCACACCCTCCCTAGCAGACCCTCCCACCTCCTGGAAGGTATCCATTTTAGATTCATTCTCAAGCTGCATGCTTAGTAAGAGGAGGGAAAGTGTAGCTGCTGTTCATAAGATAGGGAAAAGCATAGCTAGGTTAGGGATAAGGGTATGCTTTTTTTTTTATTTTATTTTTCTATGTAATGTAAATGCACTTAGTTGTCTGCCACTGGTGCCAGCTTCTGTGTCAGGCTCACAGTGCCCATTTCCCCAGTCAGTGCCACCAATTACATCTGGTGTCACAATAGCTTGGATTTAAAAACAAAAAACTTTTTTCACTGTTATAGATTGAATAGCAGTCAGTTGTCTGCCACTGCTGCCAGCTTCTGTCAGGCTCACAGTGCATACTGTGCCCATTTCCCCAGTCAGTGCCACCAATTACATCTGGTGTCACAATAGCTTGGATTTAAAAACAAAAAACTTTTTTCACTGTTATAGATTGAATAGCAGTCAGTTGTCTGCCACTGCTGCCAGCTTCTGTGTACGCTCACAGTGATACTGTGATTTCCCAGTCAGTGCCACTAACTTACATCTGGTGTCACAATAGCTTGGATTTAAAAACAAAAAACTTTTTTCACTGTTATAGATTGAATAGCAGTCCGAGGTGTCCTTAAAGCGGGTGTGTTACGCTAGCAATTGGATACGGTGACCATTGCCACCACTTAGATCAAAGGTGACACCAGCTTGGATTTAAAAAAAGAAACAACCCACTTTTTCACTTTCTATTTATATATTTGGAATAGCAGTCAGTGTCATACTGGTGTATTCGCTAACAGATGAATCTACGGTGACCATTGCCACCACTTAGATCTGGTGACACAAAGCTTGGATTTAAAAAAAAACAAACACTTTGTTTCACTGTTATATATTGAATAGCAGTCAGTGTCCTTAAAGCGGGTGTGTTACGCTAACAGTGGATACGGTGACCATTGCCACCACTTAGATCTGGTGACACAAAGCTTGTATTTAAAAAAAAACAACCACTTTTTTCACTGTTATATGTTGAATAGCAGTCAGTGTCCTTAAAGCGGGTGTGTTACGCTAACAGTGGATACGGTGACCATTGCCACCACTTAGATCTGGTGACTCAAAGCTTGTATTTAAAAAAAAAAAACACTTTTTTCACTGTTATAGATTGAATAGCAGTCAGTGTCCTTAAAGCGGGTGTGTTACGCTAACAGTGGATACGGTGACCATTGCCACCACTTAGATCTGGTGACACAAAGCTTGTATTTAAAAAAAAGCAACCACTTTTTTCACTGTTATAGATTGAATAGCAGTCAGTGTCCTTAAAGCGGGTGTGTTACGCTAACAGTGGATACGGTGACCAGTGCCACCACTTAGATCTGGTAGCACAAAGCTTGGATGTAAAAAAAACAACCACTTTTTTGGCTGTTATATAATTGGAATAGCAGTCAGTGTCAAGTAGTAGTTGTATTCGCTAACAGTGGATACGGTGACCATTTACCA
>OW240916.1:172405427-172421788 GCA_933207985.1 Pelobates cultripes | reverse complement strand
TTTTTCACTGTTATATATTGAATAGCAGTCAGTGTCCTTAAAGCGGGTGTGTTACGCTAACAGTGCATACGGTGACAAGTGCCACTAATTAGGTCCTGTGTCACAATAGCTTGGATTTAAAAACAAAAAACTTTTTTCACTGTTATAGATTGAATAGCAGTCAGTGTCCTTAAAGCGGGTGTCAGGCCTACAGCCTGTGCTCTGCACAACTGTGCCGGTGCACATTGCCACTCATATCTGGTCTCACAGTAGCTTGCACGCATAGTACCACTAATCCCCCAAAAAATGACAGGCAGAGGCAGGCCACCCCGCAGGGGCCATCGTGGTCATGGTGCTGTGATTCCCTTTGGCCCTAGAATAATGCCCAGTTTTCAGAGGCCACGTACCTTGAACTTGAAAAGTTCTGAGGACGTAGTTGACTGGCTAACACAGGACACCCAATCTTCTACAGCCTCCGCTCAGAACCTTGACGCACCATCCTCCTCCAGCTTAGCTTCAGGCACCTCTCAAGATACCACTCACCCGCCTGCCGCCACCACCAAAACTAGCACCACAACCGCTTCGGTTGGTATGTCAGAGGAGTTATTCACACATCCGTTTGAAGAAATGAGTGATGCGCAACCATTATTGCCAGAGGATGTAGATAACAGGGATATGTCTCAGGCAGGCAACATTACACACATGGACGTACGGTGTGATGATGATGATGATGTTGTACCCGCTGCTGCTTCCTTTGCTGAGTTCATCGTACAAGTGGGCGGTTGATGATGACGATAGATCCATGGATGTCCGCGTGGGTGCCTTTCGTCAGAAGAAGAGGGTGAAAGTTCAGGTAGGAGACAGGAGGAGGAGGAACGAGTTGGAAGCAGGGGAGTGTATAGAGGCGATGGCTGGTCAGACAGCATGCATCGACACCCGGGGTCAGCCCGACAGCACGCCAATCAACGCATGCTGTGTCCACCACCAGAATGCCGTCATTGCAGAGCTCAGCAGTGTGGAATTTTTTTTGTGTGTCTGCCTCTGACAACAGCGATGCCATTGCAACCTGTGCCAAAAGAAACTGAGTCGTGGGAAGTCCAACACCCACCTAGGTACAACTGCTTTGCGTAGGCACATGATCTCACATCACAAACGCCTATAGGATCAACACATGAGTACAAGCAGCTCGCCTACTCTAAGCCGCCAGCCTCCTCCTGGTCCAGCATCTTCAGCCACGTCAACCACTGCTGTCCTCCTTGTCCCCTCTCAACCATCCGCCACTCCGCCTCCCGCCTTAGGCAGTTCCGCGCTCATCTTCCCACAGTCATGTCAAAGGACATGTTTGAGCGTAAGAAGACAATGTCGAAGTCACCCCCTTGCCCAGCGTCTGACTGCTGGCTTGTCGAACTATTAGCCCGCCAGCTTTTACCATACAAGCTGGTGGAGTCTGAGGCGTTCAAAAAATTTGTAGCTATTGGGACACCGCAGTGGAAGGTACCCGGCCGAAATTACTTTTCGCAAAAGGCAATCCCCAACCTGTACTCAATTGTGCAAAAGGAAGTAATAGCATCTCTGGCACACAGTGTTGGGGCAAGGTCCATTTGACCACTGATACCTGGTCTGCAAAGCATGGTCAGGGCAGGTATATCACCTACACTGCGCATTGGGTAAACCTGCTGACTGCTGCCAAGCATGGAATGCATGGCTCTGCAGAGGAGTTGGTGACACCGCCACGACTTGCAGACAGTCCTGCTGCCACCTCCTCTACTCCTCCTACTCCATCCTCTTCCATAACCTCCTCGGCTGAGTCCTCTTCTGCTGCTGCATCTTGCTCCACATCAACGGCTTTTTAGCTCCCCAGGTACTATTCCACATCCGGATCACGGCAGTGTCCGCGCCGTCTTGGTTTTGACTTGCTTGAAAGCAGAGAGTCACACCGGACAACACTCCTGTCCGCCATGAGCATACAGGTGGAAAAAGCTGACTCATGGCGACTGGACTCCGGCAAAGTGGTTTGTGACAACGGAACAAATTTGTTAGCTGACATGAAGTTGGGCAGGATTGACACATGTGCCGTGCATAGCACATGTGTGTAATCTGATCGTACAACGCTTTGTGCATAAGTACACAGGCTTACAGGACGTTCTGAGCAGGCCAGGAAGGTGTGTGGCCATTTCAGGCGTTCCTACACGACCATGGCTCACTTTGCCGATATCCAGCGGCGAAACAACATGCCAGTGAGGCGCTTGATTTGCGACAGCCCGACACGTTGGAATTCAACACTCCTAATGTTCGACCGCCTGCTCCAACAAGAAAAAGCCGTTAATGAATATTTGTATGACCGGGGTGCTAGGACAGCCTCTGGGAAGCTGGGAATTTTTTTGCCACGTTACTGGACGCTCATGCGCAATGCCTGTAGGCTCATGCGTCCTTTTGAGGAGGTGACAAATTTAGTCAGTCGCACGAAGGCACCATCAGTGACATCATACCATTTGTTTTCTTCCTGGAGCGTGCCCTGCGAAGAGTGCTGGATCAGGCCGTAGATGAGCGTGAAGAGGAAGAGGAAGAGTTGGTCACCATCACCTCCAGAAACAGCCTTATCAGCATCGCTTGCTGGACCTGCGGCAACGCTGGAAGAGGATTGTGAGGAAGAGGAGTCAGAGGAGGAATGTGGCTGTGAGGAGGAGGAGGAGCAAGACCAACCACAACAGGCATCCCAGGGTGCTCGTTGTCACCTATCTGGTACCTGTGGTGTTGTACATGGCTGGGGGGAAGAAAATACCTTAATTGACATCAGTGAGGAGGAGGAACGGGAAATGAGTAGCTCGGCATCCAACCTTGTGCAAATGGGGTCTTTCATGCTATCGTGCCTGTTGAGGGACCCTCGTATAAAAAGGCTGAAGGAGAACGACCTGTACTGGGTGTCCACGCTACTAGACGCCCGGTATAAGCAGAGAAAGTGGCCCGGAAATGTTACCGAATTACAACAAGTATGAAAGGATGCAGCATTTGCAAAATAAATTGAAAAGTATGCTTTACACAGCGTATAAGGGTGATGTCACAACACAACGGGAATCTAACAGGGGGAGAGGTGGAAGTCATCCTCCTCCTCCCATGACCACACCGGCAAGGACAGGACGCTTTAGAGACGTGTTGTTGATGGAGGACATGCAGACCTTTTTAAGTCCTACGCATCGCCACAGCCCCTTGGGATCCACCCTCAGAGAGCGACTCGACCGACAGGTAGCAGACTACCTCGCCTTAACTGCAGATATCGACACTCTGGAGCGATGAACCCGACCAAGCCTCTTCTTCATCTGTTACAAAAATCAGTACCGTGTACCGATCCACTGATAGAGGCGAATAAACTGATAAAAATAGTACTAAACACACCCTCTATCTGGTGTCACATTAGCTTGACCGTAGTGCCCCCAAATTTAATGTGATCTGTAGTAAAAGGTAAGCGGTTGTCCATACAAGTAGGTTGCAGCTTTTTGAGGGCCCACACCACCGCCATGCACCCCTTTTCAATGGCAGTGAATATACTCCGCTGTGCAAAAGTTTACGGCTTAGATAAAAATCAATGCCGTGTACACGTCCACTGATAGGAGACGCGGAAGGTATTAAACTGATCAGAACAATACTAAACACACCACTCCTTTTTTTTGGTGAGGCTTTACAGGACAGAGTGCTTCTCCACAGGACATGTTAACTCACGGGCAGCTGGCTCATCAAGGAACCAGAGCAGCTTTCCATGTACAGGTAAGACACGTGCAGCCGGTAAGGGTTCAGGCTCTTCTTCCTGGAGGATACGCTGCAAGCCTGTTGAACGAGGTGACCTTGCTCGGGTCCCAGGTGTACGGTTCCTAAAATGGCTGCCATATACACGTCCACTGATAGGAGACGCGGAAGGTATTAAACTGATCAGAACAATACTAAACACACCACAAATAAGGTTTCTCTCCTGTATGGCTCCTCAAATGATGCTTAAGATTAGAAGCGGCTGAAAAGCATTTCTCACACTCCGAACAAAAATATATTTTTTTAACATTCTCTCCACTTTGAACGAAATGACGTTTGGGAAGAGATTAACATAATTAAACACAGGCAGTAAAAATACAGTTTTTAGCCATACCCTGTAACTTTAAAACTACACATCCCATCTTCATAATTACATATTTGGAATCAGCACACTTAAAACATAAACATAACCAAAAATCAGCCAAATCCATCCAGGGGTTAAAAAGTTAGCTGGAGGTCCCTTTATGACCGACCGCAAGCACATTTTCCTGCCCAAAACAGTTCCATAGATTTGGGCTGTGAGGTCGGTCTATTTCAGGCTGAAAAAACGACTAAGTCCCATCGCGAATGGGACTTAGTCTCTGCAGCTGAAATAAGGCTGAAAAAAACGGCTGACTAAGTCCCATCGCCGAATGGGACTTAGTCTCTGCAGCTGAAATAATTTCCATTTACTGAACCAAGTGGGAAATAGCAAGGCAGGCACAAAGGGTTTGCACCAGGTCTGGGGACACAGGGGACACCGTCTTAAAGGGGCCGTGTCCCCAACAAGTCTGGGGACACGGCCTTAAAGGGGCAGTGTCCCAATCTTCCTGATGTCCCAAAAAGGTGTTTAAAGGGCCAGCACCAGTCACATAAAGAGTCCATAAGCCCCAATATGCCCACCGACAGTCTTAAAGGGCCATACACACCAAATAAAAGTGCATACATTTTCACAATCTCCCAGGGGCCATAGTCATGCGGGAGGAGGCTGGCAAGTAGGCTTCTCCACAACCCAGGGAAGCAGGGCAATTTGCCATTTAAAGGGCCCGTTACAAATAGCAGTTTGTAACAAGGTGTCAATCCATATCTGCCAAGTGACCCGATGTAGGGGGACCAGTCCCTATTCTGCTCTGTGTCAGTGTGTACCAGGGAACCTTAGGACAGGTGTCAATCCATATCTGCCAAGTGACCCGATGTAGGGGGAACAGTCCCTATTCTGCTCTGTGTCAGTGTGTATCAGGGATCCTTAGGACAGGTGTCAATCCATATCTGCCAAGTGACCCTATGTAGGGGGACCAGTCTCTATTCTGCTCTGTGTCATTCTCAGGACATGTCAATCCATATGTCAAGGTGTCAATATGTCATATGTCAGGTGTCAATCCATTTATTGTGATTTAGGAAACCCTTTATGGATTAAAACCAGACTCTGTATCAACTGTGTAATTTTCCATGGGAGTTTTGCCATGGATCCCCCTCCGGCATGCCACAGTCCAGGTGTTAGTCCCCTTGAAACAACTTTTCCATCCCTATTGTGGCCAGAAAGAGTCCCTGTGTGTTTTAAAATTCGCCTCCCCATTGAAGTCAATGGCGTTTCGGGCGGTTCGCCGGTTCGCGAACATTTGCAGAAGTTCGCGTTCGCCGTTCGCGAACCGAAAATTTCGGGTTCGCGACATCACTATTGTTTAAGAGAAAGTTCATGATTCAAGGGCCAAGACTCGAGAAAACGGAAAATCACAATAACATCCCAAAAAGAAGAATATCGATCCTGAGGGGGTAGAGAGAAATGGATGCCTTTGAGCAAACGACAGATCAGGGCATGTTTACCTATTGGAGTACCATCCAAACCTATATGTCTCGCTGATATAGCTGATCTGTACAGGTTTATAGTACGAAAAGCTTTTCCCTCTTCGAAGAGCAGAGTAAGAAATTGTAAAATTGATTTCACAGGAGCTGATATGGGATCCACCGATTGTCCCACGCACCAATCAGTCCACTTTCTCCAAGCCGATCCGTAGGAACGTCTGGTACCTGGTGCCCAAGCCTCTGCCAGGAGACTGAGTGTTGTCTGCGAAACATCCTCAAGGTTCCATGGTCTCCTGAAATGAACCATGCCATCAGGTGAAGTAGAACCTGGTCGATCTACTCATGACTCACTCCCTCAGGATTGGTCAGAAGATAGGACATGTCCGGCAATAGACATGGAAAGTCTATCGACATTTTCAATAATTGTGGGAATCTAGGTTGCAACCTCCATATCAGAGTTATCAGAACCAGGGTCCCTTTGGAATATCGAAGGAATGCGAGGGTCCGAGAGATTAGGTTGAAAGGTGGAAAAACGTAATTCCTCCCCTTGGTCCAATCTTGTAAGAATGCGTCTGTCACCAGAGCATCTGGGTCCGGTCTCCAACTGAAGAACTGAGGGAGTTGGGCATTCAGCCAAGCTGCAAAGCGTTCTATGTGGAAAGGCCCTCAAAGTCGAGAGAGACATTGGAAAATCTTTGGGTGGAGGTGCCAATCCCCTGAATCTCGAAGGTATCAAGAATTCCAATCCGCCGTTGCATTGTCTTGTCCTGGTATATATTCTGCTACTACCGATATGCTGTGCTTCAGAAAATAATACCAAAAATCTTGAGCCATTACTGCTAGAACTTTTGATTTCATTCCTCCTAGGTGGTTGATATAATGTACCGCTGAGACGTTGTCCACCTTGATTATGAGCATGAGATGCCTGAGGAAGTCATGCTGCGAATGGCAAAGGATGACTCTAGCAGTTCTAAGCAGTTGATGTGTATCAAAGTTTCTTCTTTGGACCATCTGTCACCGGTGGAAATTGTCCCGCAATGTGCACCCCAGCCATGTAAAATGGCGTCCGACTCTATAATCATATCTGGAGTAGACCCAAATATTGACCGTCCATTGCAGGCCTCCATGTGGGCTAACCAACATGTAAACTCTCTTTGGAGTCCTCACCCAGCGTGAGTGGCCCAGGAAGATAGCTTGTATGGACAATGCCAATAGTCCTATGATCCTCACAAGTTGTCTGAGGGTAATGGTCGTATGATGCATAAATCGTCTGATCTCTTTCTTGATCTAAATAATTTTGTCTTTGGGTAGACACAACCTCTGTTGTACAGAGTCCACCTGAAATCCCAGAAATTCTATGCATTGGGAGGGTAGAAGGACTGATGTCTCCCAACTCACCAAGAATCCTACGTTTTGGAGGAGGTGGATCGTCCAAGACAGGTGAACACGTAGTTGGGATTGAGACTGAGAAAGGAGAAGGATATCGTCCAGAGAAATGATTAATTTGATGCCTTGTGTGGGTAGGAAGGCAATCACCGGCTTCAGTACCTCTTGTGAAGCACCATGGAGCAGAGGACAGGCCAAATGGTAGACATAAAAACCTCTACTTCATTCCTCACCACTGAAACTGCAGTAGGTTTTGATGTGCTTCTGTGACAGGGATTGTCAGATAAGCATCCCGTAAATCTAGTTTGACCATCCAATTTGATGGTAGCAGGATGTCCCAAAGGCAATGTATACCCTCCATTTTGAAGTGGTGGTACTAGACAAAGGCATGTAGGGGTTGAAGATTGATTACTGGGAGTAACCCGACCCCTTTTTTTTGGGGATCAGAAACAGGTTGCTCACAAACCCTTCTGTGTCCCACGGGATTTGTCGAAGAGTGTGTTTTGATGCCAAATCTGCAGTCTCTGCCGAGATCATTGTGTGCATGTTCAGCTCTCGAGGGAACTGCACCCGAATAGGGTGAGAGACTAGCTCCAATTGATACCCCTTTATTGTATTCAATACCCAAACATCTGAGGTTAGGAGTTTCCAAGCATGATAAAACAGTGTCAATCTGCCCCGCACTTTTACATGGGAAAAACAGAGATAATCGGTACTCACCATAAGATTGTCTGCCTGAGACCCACCCCCGCAGTCCACTGGGAGTTCCAGGGGTGTCCACGAGCTGGGAAGAACAGGGTATAGTTTTGTTCCTGCTCCGATCTCTGGGTATTAAAGGAGCCTTTGCCAGCTCTGAATGAGCCCCAAAATCCACGGCCGGATAGACGGCTCATACCAAGGTTTTAACATACAGCCCCAGATCCTTAATAAAAGATTCACTAAAGAGTAAGCCTTTTGCGGCTGGCTCCGGTTCATTGGTCGCCATACTGACCAGTTTGGGCTCAATTTTCAGAAGTATCACTTTGCGTTACCCACCATGCAGACCAACCTCTGCAACCAACCTTTCGGTACTTCAAAGTCGAAGTTGCTCTCACCCGATTGGGTGGATAACACCAGTTCATAGAGCTTAAAGAGGGGCCCCAGGGTGTCCAGGAACTTGTCCTGGCAATTTCAAAGGGAAAAGTCTAAAAAACGCAATAAAAATGGCCACTGCGATTTAAAGTATACACTTGCGGCGACAGAAACCAAAAAGGCGCAAATTGCGCATGCGCGGCAGGGCATAATGGAAAAATGATTGTCGGAACGATTGCACATGCGCGGACCGCACAAAATGGTTGACACTTGTGGTAAGCAGCCAAGCAGCCCAGCTGCACCACCAGCGGGGCTGACAGTGCAGGGAAGGGAATAAGTTGGAAAAGTACCCAGATGAGATGGGGCAGGAAGAAAAAAGGTACCAGAGGCCGCAATAGGCAGCACTCCCAGACACCAGCAGGACTTTATAACACAGCAGTAATTAGTGAGCAATAAAACATACTCCATACATAAATCTCCACAAAACCCCCCACATAAGGATTAGCAAGAGATGGAGTACTTAACTGGTCTGAAGGAGCAGCAAGAAAGAGCAGGAGTCAAGGAGCACCACACCCATATGCACAGTACTGGATCCTGATTGGTGTCAGTGTTGCTATGTTATGTTTTTTCTATGATTCTCTCATCCTTCCTTCCTTGCTGCTAGGAGTAAATAAAGAAAGAGAATGCATAATAGGAGCCTCCGTGTCTTTAACCCCTTAAGGACTGAGCCAAATGTACACGTGAACGAAACAAAATGTAAATAAAACGTGGCATTTGCGCTACATGTCTGTCCAACCGTAATTCACCTCTTTCATATTAAATGCACCCAACCTTATTATATATCATTTTATTCAGGGGAAATAGGGCTTTCATTTAATATCAAATATTTAGCTATTTTTACATAATTTAATATGAAAAAAATGGGAGAAAATAAGATAATTTTTAGTTCTACGTGACATTTTAACTGTCAATGTCATAATACTGTTTGCTTTTACTGCTATAAAATACACATATTTGTATTCAGCAAAGTCTCACGTGTAAAACAGTACCCCCTATGTACAGGTTTTATGGCGTTTTGGGAAGTTACAGGGTCAAATATAGCACGTTACATTTGAAATTGAAATTCGCCAGATTGGTTACGTTGCCTTTGGGACTTTATAGTAGCCCAGGAATGAAATTTACACCCATAATGGCATACCATTTGCAATAGTAGACAACCCAAGGTATTGCAAATGGGGTATGTCCAGTCTTTTTTAGGTCACAAACACTGGCCAAAGTTAGCGTTAGTATTTGTTTGTGTCTGAAAAATGCAAAAAACACCAATTTTGGCCAGTGTTTGTGACTAAGTGGCTACTAAAAAAGACTGGACATACCCAATACCTTGGGTTGTCTACTATTGCAAATGGTATGCCATCATTGGGGTAATTTTCATTCTTGGGCTACCATAGGGTCTCAAAGGCAACGTAACCGATCTGGCGAATTTTAATGTGAAAAAAATGAAACACTGTAACTTTTGAAAACATCATAAAACCTGTACATGAGGGGTACTGTTGTTCTCGGGAGACTTCGCTGAACACAAATATTTGTGTTTCAAAACAGTAAAAAGTATCGCAGCAATAATATTATCCGTGTAAGTGCTGTTTGTGCGTGAAAAATGCAAAAAACCTCACTTTTACTGGCGATATCATCGTTGTAATACATTTTACTGTTTTGAAACACTAATATTTGTGTTCAGCGAAGTCTCCCGAGTAGTACAGTACCCCCCATGTACAGGTTTTATGGTGTCTTGGAAAGTTATAGGGTTAAATATAGTGCTAGCAAATTGAATTCCATTTACTTTTGGCATGGGTTGTCAGGCAGGTCTCGCTAATTGTAATTAATTAAGATTCCTAATTATGTAAAAATATTACATAAATATATATGTAGAATTAATATATGTGTATATATATACGTATGTGAATATATATGTGTGTGTGTGTGTGTGTATATATATATATATATATATATATATATATATATAATTTTTTTAAATATTTTTATTTCTATATAGGTATATATGTAGTGATATATACATATATATTTATGTATATAGATATGTATATTATTTCGTTCTACATGTATTTTGATATAAATATATATACGAAATAACACACATCTATATATTTTTTAATTATTTTTTTAAATTATTTTTTAAATTTTATTTTTTAACGTATTTACATATTTTTTTTTTTTATATTATATATATATATATATATATATATATATATATATATATATATATATATATATATATATATATATATATATATATAACAATAATTATATATATTTAATCAATATCAGTCTACGTGTAATTTGATATTAATATATATATATTAATAGTAAAATACACCTAGACAGTGTATATGTGTATATATATATATATATATATATATATATATATATATATATATATATATATATATATGTATATGTATATGTATATGTATATATATATATATATATATATGATCTAAGTATATATATATATATTTATTTTTTTTACACTGATTTATAACTTTATTTTATTTGAATTCAGCAGCAGGGGACTAACTTTCATTACAGGCAGTCCCCCTGCTGGCAATGCAGCAGCCAGCTATCCCAGCCATGTGATTGTGAGGTCCTCACAAGGACCTCACTCTCACATGGCCGGGGGGGGGGGCTGCCAGGAGGAAGATCTGCCATGGGGGGCTCCCTGGGAGTCGCCCCAACCGCGATCGCCGGCGTGGGACCGCCGGCGACCGGGTAAGTAATGAAAGACTGGAGGGCGTACTATTACGCCCGGCGGCATTTAGAGCTGCCTAAAATACGGCGTAATAGTACGCCCTCCGGTCTTAAGGGGTTAATAAAATTCAGTTGACTTTCATGAAATTTCAAAACAATCCAAAGAAATCCTAAGACAAAATAGGTACAACTTTGTCTTATTGTAAAGTCTGAGGTTGACAAATGGCAGAGCTCTGTTGTCAACCTTTGTCCAATCCCAGCACTTGTCGCAAATGATGATGACTCCATAGACCTCAGTATTGTACTTTCATGTATCCGCAAGAGTACCATACTGATGTGGCTTCTGGCCTCTGAAGCACCAGGAGCATGACATTTGCAGCTAGCTTCAAGACACAGCCTGGAGCAAGTAAAACTCACCTTACCTGAAGCCTGCAGACACCTGACCAAAAACGGATTTGTCAGTTTCAGTGGTCTTTGCGAAATATGCGAAGACCCCTGACATTGACAGATCTGCTTTAAAGATGGCATATTAATATTGGATATATGAGTACTTCCAGGAAAGACCACATTGACATGATAGATGTGCAGTTCATGATCACATCCACATAACAGAAAGGAATTATTTACGATCTCTATGCAAGTGCTATTGATCTCAAATGGTCAAAGCCTATTCTGACACTACCAGCCTTCAATTGTTCATGGAAAATAAATAAATCTGTTAGACAGAAAAAAAATACAGAGGCTGCACCAAGATTTGCAGCACTATTACAAATATATTGAGCTATAGTAGTTATGGTACTTAGACTATTATCCTTACATTTATTTTTGCCACAGCAACAGTATGAGATGGGAATGACATTTTTGGTTCTTCCTCCCTTGCCCAAAATTTTTCAAAATAAAATATGCAATATAATCTACACAGATACCATACACCCCTATAGATGTGAAAAAGGTGTGTATATTATTATTTCCCTGATATCTAATATATCAATCATTTAGTCATTTCAGTACACAATACTCTCACTGGCAATACTCTAGCAGGTAATTTATACCTTTGCAGGAATAAATGAAACATCTTTGACTTCAATATCAAAATCCATCCTAGAGGTGTTCAGCACATGCGGATGTTCCAGAGATAATTCTTATATGAGAAAATATGTTAAACATTTCTGTTGTATATACAGGATCATTGGAAATAAGCTTTGAACACAAAGGTTTCACTGTTATTTGATGATAGGATATTAGATGATTTAAGGTGACATAATCCTTAGAGACTGGAATCTGTGTAAATCAATGTATCGGGTGCTTTTCTTTCACTCAGAGTGATGATAAATTGTCTAAAAGAGATGGGAAAAGGTGCCATGAGGGGTGGGGGAAAGGTAGATATTTAATAAATTGTTCTTTGATTTTCTTGTGCTTCAATGCACACCACCATTACTGAGCCATTAGAGCTAGCAAGCTGTTCTATATCTAAGAAACCAAAACATTGATGTCAATTTTTTTATTAGCTTTATGTTGTTAAAAGTGAAGCTCTTCCATATCAATTTATCTTTGCTTTTTTCCTTTTGCAATACACTTATTTAAGGCAAAAATCATTTACCAGGTGTTTTCTTCCAATTAATATGTGTATAGTTTTCACAAAATCATTATACCCTGACGAAACACCCCAGGTATTTCCTAATACTAATGAGGATAAATGGACAAGTCTATGACTAAGTACCTTTAGGTATGAAACACATAAGGAAAGTGTGGATACTTGCACTTCATACTGCAGGCTGGCTATATACATTTCTAACTATCACATTTAATGAACTATATATATTCAAATCTTTTTCCTAGACCTTTCATTCATGAGTATAAAAAGGTCAAAATTATTTGTGAAGGAAGCCTGGATAGCTTATTTGCAAGGCATTTCTGGAATGATCTTGGTCACATCAGGTGTCAAGATACAGAATAGACTGTAGGGCAATTGTGCTCTAACTCTTGTCTACCACATACAGTTCAATTGCCATGGAGCAAAAGTCTTTCCCATAGTCTTTCATTATACGAATGGGCTCCATGACATAGCTATCTGGGTAACACTGCTCACGTAGGGAAAGTACCGAAAGACCCAGCTTTTGGGTCTTTGCAGGGGAAAATCCATCCTTTTAACATGGGGCCATAGTCACAGGGCAGGAGGCCGGCAATCAGACTTCTCCAATGCCCAGTGGCGAGGCTGGTTCCGCCACAAACTCATTTGAGCATGGTCCTCATCAAACTATTGTTCCTGTAATGTTTTGTAATTGTCTCATTTATTGTTAAATCTCCCCCTCTTATAATATTGTAAAGCTCTATGGAATATGTTGGGGTTATATAAATACCAAGAATAATAATAATAATTAATTGATTGGATGTCTTGATAAATCCTATACCAGTCCATTTATGTTGAATCCCTTCCTGAGCTGTCCTTAATTTGATAAATATATCCATAAAGTAAGGCATCCAGCAATGATGCCATTGTTGTTTCAGCAAGCTTTAAGCTACAGTCTATCAGCATTAAGCTGTGCCATAAATAATGAAACAGTAATTCCCCCCTTTTCTCATTCTGCTTTCAGTACTTTTTCTGCATTCTGTTCTGGTAGATCAGATAGCCTCAGCTCCGACACAGCAGTTTAACCCCTTAAGAACACATGATGTGTGACATGTCACGAATCCCTTTTATTCCAGAAGTTGGGTCCTTAAGGGGTTCATAGAGTAAAATCTGTTCACAAAACATTAAAAATGTACTTGTTTTTTTAACTATGTACATCAAATACCTTTATATATTGTGGCTGTAGTACAACCACTTCTGACCACATGAATGATTCATGCCTGCAGAACATAATTAAGTGAATTGGGTCTATGCAATGCATCACGGCAACTGTTTACTTTATTTTTTGTACTGCCACAGAGTAGGACTAAACATTGCAAAGTGATGAGCTTCATGTCCCACAGCATGGGGTTCGGAATGACACAATAAGGGTCATAGAGAAAACACCTTTAGTACTTGGGAAAACATACATTACCGTTCAACTCAATGGAAATTTTCCTGCATTAGAACTGTTTGGGAGAACGTTCGATCTAGACCCACTGTGAGGCATTTTTTATCAAGGCTCATAATGGATTGGAGGTCCTTTCACACACTCAACATGTTTAGTTTTTCAAAGAAGTCTAACTATAAAGTATATAATTTTTCTTCAATGTATTTGTTTAGTACAGTAGCTGTATTTATTCAGCAAACAACTTGCAGTATCCATTAAAAAGGTCAATCTCAGCCTGAAGCGACCTCCCTCTTGTGATGCCTTTACAAGCTAAACCGCTATTCTAAAGCTTATTCATTGTATTTTTTTTTTTTGTGGTGTATGTGGTAATTGGAAGATTTAGTTATACCTTTCTGTAGACTAAAGGAAAATTGAACACGCGCTTTGCAGACGATAAATAGCATACATTTAAAGTCCCATAAGAGTTAAGAAATTGCTGTGATTATTTTGGAGGTTTCACGAATAATTTTTTAGAGGATTATCTTTTCCATGTATTATTTTAGTCATTATTAATTCTTTAGACAGTTTAAATGAGATCCTCTTAATAACTGGCTATTTATTTATTACCTCTTTACAAAATAATATCTTTTAAAAATGTTTTCCTTCCAAGTAAAATTATTAGGATGTGTGGTACAATTAATTGGGGCATGTCTGTGAATCACTGTTTGTATCTGTTAGATATTAAAACATATAAAATTATGGCATATAACCTTAATGACCTAAGCCATGAAGGCAGAACCGGCCACGGAAAAAGCAGTGTAGATGTAGAAGAAAAGGTAAACTAACTACCTGTTAATGCACTTAGGGTTTGGAGGGGGGCTGGTGACTTAAATGGCTTCAGACCACTACAGCATTAGGAAAATATTTTTATTTTTTTTACTTACACACCTTCTAAAGCCAATGGGACTACCCATTGGTTAACCTGAATAGATTCAAGGAATTTTCACAAATAATAAGGCAAAATAATAAATATTAATAGCCACTTTATTAAAGGCATCATAGAATTCACATCAAATAATTGACATTTCAGTCCTTGATACTGGAAGGACGTCTTGAAAAAAGTCCTAGTGTGGAGGACTTAAATGTCTATTATTTGATGTGAATGTTGCATGGTTGAATAAAGCAACTATTTGGTTCATAGTAAAAATTCATCGTGTGTGTGTGTGTTTTTTTTTTTTTTTCAGGTGCGTCACAGTTTTTCTAAGGCTGTCACTCATGGATATGTGGTTCTTTGTTCTATAGTCATCAGATTTTGTATAACTATCTCATGCAAGCACAAACACTCTCTAACATATTACCGATTGAGTATGGTCCTGTATATTTGTCATTAAACATTAATTTAAACCTAATGTTTTGCTCACTGCTACATGACTAGAGTTGAGCGAACCCGGACTGTAAAGTTCGGGTTCGTACCGAACATTAGGTTTTTTGGACCCCGGACCCGAACACGGACATATCACTGTATGTTCGGCTTGAAGTTTGGTGTTCAGCGATTTAATGGCGCGTTTTAAAAAGGCTGCAGGGCAGCAAATCAGCAAGCATTTTACTTGTGTGCCCTTAGAAGCCATCACAGCCATGCCTACTAATGACATGGCTATGATTGGCCAGTGCAGCATGTGACCCAGCCTCTATATATAAGCTGGAGTTGGATAGCGCCGCACGCATATGCGGTCTTATTAGTGTAGGGAGAGGATGCTGCAAACTAGTACATTAGTGGGGTGGGGTGCACTTCATATCTGAGAGTCAAATAGAAGCTTCAAATACCGCGGTTACATAAGAGTTTTAAAAAGTCAATTTTTTGGGGTGCTAAATAGTACATTAGTGGGATAGTACATTAGTGGGATGCACTTCATATCTGAGAGTCAAATAGAATCGTCAAATACTGCTGTCACATTGCAGTTTTAAAACTTAAAATTATTTGGGTGCTAAACTGCTAAATAGTATTTTAGTGGGGTGCACTTCATATCTGAGAGTCAAATCGAAGTGTCTAATAGTGTGCTTTCAGCGCAGTTGTAAAAATTCAAATTTTCTGGGTGCTAATCTGCTAAATAGTACATTTTGGGGCCTTCTCTTCATATTTGAGAGTCAAATAGAAGTGTCTAATAGTGTGCTTACAGCGCAGTTGTAAAAATTCTAATTGTTTTGCTGCTAATCTGCTAAATAGTACATTTGCGGCCTGTGGTGCACTTCATATCTGTCAGTCAAACCAAAGCGTCTAATAGTGTGCTTACAGCGCAGTGGTAAACATTCTTATTTTCTGGGTGTTAATCTGCTAAATAGTACATTTTGGGGCATGCATCTCATATCTGAGAGTCAAATAGAAGCGTCAAATACTGCGGTTACAGCGCAATTGTAAACATTCTAATTGTTTTGGTGCTAAATTGCTAAATAGTACATTTTGGGACATGCACTGCATATCTGAGAGTCAAATAGAAGCGTCTAATAGTGCGATTACGAATAATTGTTCAGAGGAGTATCTTTTCCATGTATTATTTTAGTCATCATTAATTCTTTAGACAG
>OW240916.1:172332181-172394300 GCA_933207985.1 Pelobates cultripes | reverse complement strand
CTGGTCCATGATCATGGTATATAACAGAGGGTTACATATGGCAACATACCTGTCATAAGCCATGGTGCCTAGTAGTATGCATTCAGATCCTCCCAGCATAATAAATATAAACATCTGAATAAAACAGCCAACAAAAGAGATATTTTTGTCTTTATTCACCAGTATATGCAATGTGTTTGGAAGGATAGTGGAAGTATAGATAATTTCTATTAAGGCAAGATTCTTCAGAAAAAAATACATTGGTGTGTGAAGCAGATACTCTGCTTGGATAATTATAATAATCATGAGGTTTCCTGTAACTGTCATTATGAAGGCTGTTGCAAACAAAACAAAAATAAATTTCTGCTGCATTGGTGTTGTCTCTAATCCCATCAGAATGAAACCATGCTCATTTGCAGTGAAGTTTTCACTTTGTTTCTCTTTACCTGGCTCTAAATATTTAAGTCTTGTGAAAAAAATGGAATGGATAGTATTTAAATATACATAGTACATAGTAATACATAGTTACATAGGCTGAAAAGAGACGTGTCCATCAAGTTCAGACTTCACATTTATTTTTTACTGTTGATCCAAGAGAAGGCAATATCTACTTCAAATACTTAATGGGTTACTCTAGTGGGTTATTTTTTTTGTTTTGTTTTTATACCTCCACTTGAAAAAGCCTCTGTGGTGAAATGCATTTTGGCTATTATATGTTGTTTTATCCTGTTTGTTATCTGTTAAAATAAAGGTATTTTGGCTTATACTACACTCAACTAGTGTGCCATTTTACTCTTTCTTTTACATATTATTCTATTTTGACCTCTACTGCCTGGCACCTGTATTTTTATCACCAGTGAGCACTACTCTCAATATATCCCTGGTGGGGATTATACCACCCACGCCCTATCCATCGAGCAGTTCACCTGCTCTGGTACATGTGAGTACGTTCTTCATTTATTTTTAATCAATCTATAATTTTTTTTTTATAGAAAGCACTATTGTGTTTCCTTTTTTATCTTTTTATATTTTATGGTCCTCACACCACCAAGACACCACTCGCACGTATCCTTGCAAGTTGGGATTGTACCACTGTATGCCATTCATACTGGAGCTAGTTACAGCTCCATAAAACGTGAGTAGGATTATATCTTATTCCTTTTTTCAGCTCCTATTAAGAACATACTACCCTATTATTTCTTCTCCTCTCTGTTATTTCATATGGATCCAAAGCTGAACCCAACCTGACACTCTCATAGAAGAATCACGCAGCACTATTTACAAGTGAATTCCCCTATTACCACTGTGGACTCTCATTCATTAGAGTTCCTGGCTGTACCCCACTTGGGACTGAATCATACCCATTTATTTGTGGACTATACTATTGTTTTTACTTATTTATTTATTTATATTGTGGCGCTACCCTTATCTTCCTTTATTTATTTTTTTGTTGGTTTGTTTGTTTGTTATTAATAGTTTAAGTTATTTTCACCCATTCACTTTAGTCCGCACTACCCTTTTTTTAACATGTAAAAGTTGGTAAAATTATATAAAACTTACCTGAAATCCAGCGCCAGGCCAAGTTCTCCTGGATCTTCTCCATACCTCATCTTCTACTGTTTTGGCCTATCAAATACTCCTCATAGAGAAGCATTGATTGTGCTTCAGTCCATGTATTGTGAGGGGGGTGAGAACTAACATGTGGGTGGATGAGGACATGAACAATGGAAGGGAATCTCATGGAAGGACAGTGAGAGGGAAACTATAAAGGATGGCACTGTTGGAGGGAAATGGGAGGAATATTTTAATTTAAAAATGCACAGTAGTTGGAAGAGGGAGGTGAGCTAATTCAAGTACATCTAGGAGACTGTGTGCACGGGAGTCGCTCATACACAGTCCAAAGGCTTTACTTGCAGGCATGTTCACAGCGCTGCCTGGAAGTGAAGAACCAGATTTTGTCTGTTGCCAAATGTTATTTTTGTACACAATTGACAAATGGCAGACCAGAAAAGAGCTCTGGGCTACCAAATTCGTTTCCATGGTACAACTAACCTCTGGCACAAAAGTACACACATTTTTGAATGTGCAGTGTTTCAAGCAGATTTCTTCCTCAATGACCACTTCAAAAAAACAGTAGTAGTCATGAACATTGGAGTAACCCTTTAAACTATGATTGCCATAGAAATATTTAGAAACAAAATAAATTGCAGATCTTACTGGTGCATTTTAATTAATAGTGAATTGCAGAAATACAATCCAATTCACCAGAAAGAAACATAAACCTAACTTAGAATTGTGTTGTGGTTTGTTCTCTAAACAACTAATTTATGAAATTTGATAATGAAGGTACAAAATTCACCCCCACAAAGTGGTGTTGGTTCTCCAGATCACTCGGACTGCTTGAATACAGAGGCTAGGGAAGATTCCAGAAGCTAGTTGCTAGTTATCTCATTTCACTTCATTTGCCCAGTATGTGCTGGATTTTCTTAGAAGAGAATGGGTGTACTTTCTGAATAGTACTTCCTCAATTAAAGTCTTCGGGGAAATTGCTATTCAGTAAGCAGAGTAATCAATTATTTTGCTAAGAGTATCAAGTCTTAAAATCTTTAATATGTGGCCTATAATTATGCTTCGAAAAGTTTTCTAAAACCAAATTTAACATCCTTCTAAGAATTAAATAGGCAATACAATCTTACCGATTAAAATATAAATAAAAGGCTTTCACACTATTTTTCATGTATTCTTCTGGGTGGTCTCTCCCCTGCCTGGCAGTTCCAGATAGTACGACAAATTGATATTTTCCCAACATTTTTTTTTTCTCTCTTGCTGGGAAATTTGTGTAATCTCAGTGTACTATAATGTTTTGGTGAGATATGCCTGTACTAAGTTTAGCATCTATGAGAGCTGCAGTGGCAGCCTGATACCATGACTTTTCGATATGCATACTTTTTTATCAATAAATGTACGCTCTTTTTGTAAACATAATTTTTCTGTGGATTATTTGGGATTATCTATGTGTGCGGACCTACATGTACCTATTGTGACACAATAAAATCTTACCTATAATATCACAACTTAAAAAACAACGACGTTGAGATCGTCCTTAAGCAGCATGTCAATAACACTTACCTGAATTCCATTTGATTTTTCATCAGTAAATCTCTAGTTCATATATTTAATTGTAATATATTAAATATGATATGTTAGTTGCACAAATTGGTAAAAGTATTAGGATGCCATAGCGTTGAGATCTTCCCTTGTTTGAAGAATGGTGGATTAACTGTATATGGCAAGCAAATATCCTCTTTATAGCTAGTTCAATGTGTGTAGTACATGGGGATTGATATAATTTCTCTTTAGGGAGTAATTACTTGAATAGTTTTCGATCACTATCAGGGTTTTTTACCATAGTGAGACATTTACAGTGAATTTGAATGTTGAGATCAAAATAGTCAATCTGTAACAGAATGCCCAGCTGGTCAGTCTGGAGGCAGGTTAGACAGCCACAAGGCCCCAGTTAAGCCTTAGCCAGTCACCTACCTCACCAAATAAGAAAGTCACCTCTGTATAAGTGACTAACATTCATGATAGATATAATAATGTGATCAAGAGGTACATAAAGTGTTTAAAGTCCCAGGTAAGAATCAGAGTGGAAAGAAGAAGCCATCAATATACAACAACAAATGGTATGCAACAGAATTGGCTAGATTAGGAGTTGTTAACCTTGGAACTAATACATGTTGATGGAGAATGAATTATTTTACCTATGCAATGCTTAGTGGATATCGCCCTAGACATGCTGAGCTATAAATATATACAGTAACCTATGGATGTATTGCATACTAAGAGGTGGATTTAATAACATATATTATTCTGTAGCAACAGATATCTGGACAAGCATCCCTTTGATGGCTCTTTTGGTGAGAAATGGCGAGGAAATCGAGGTGAAGAGTTAATAAAAGGCCCACAGGTGTCATTAGTACATCTGGAGATACCTTGCCTAACTCTCACCTGCAGTACCAGAGAAAAGGGGACTTGTCATAGATACAGGTAAATAAAGGGTTAAAATGCATTTGCCTTAGTTAAGTCTTTCCACGTCTGCAGGGGTTAAAAGCAAGAATTTTCTCTCTTGGCTGCAATCGATACTCCCTTTTATTTCACAGTGCAAGCTGACACAGAGAAGATAACATTTGCATAGTTTAGAGAAGATGTTCTAGACATGCGCAGTAACCTCCTCCTTTGGCCTTACGCAATGGTCCAATTTAGCAACCCATACAGTGGGAAACACTCTTGATCTTGCCTTCACCAATCTCTGTACTGCCTCTAATCCACGTAGGCTCATTGCCCAGGTGTTCTCTTTGACTCCGACCTCTCCTTCACAGCTCATGTTCAGTCTATCGCCAATCCTGTCGCTTCCATCTCAAAACCATACTTAACGCCAAATGCGACTAAGGTGCTGGTCCATTCCACTGTCCTTTCTTGCCTTGATTACTGTAATCCGCTTCTCAGTGGTCTTACATGCTCCCAACTTGCGCCTTTACAGTCCATAATGAATGCGGCGGCGAGGCTCCTCTTCCTGTCCGTCCGCACCTCCCACGCCTCAAGCTTCTGTCAGTCCCTACATTGGCTTCCTGTAAGATATAGGGCTCAATTTAAAATTCTGGTTCTTGCTTTCAAATCTCTACATAATGCTGCTCCCACCTATCGATCCTCCCTAATACACAAGTATGTCCCGTCTAGGCCCTTACGCTCTGCTGAAGACTTACGTCTATCTTCTGTTCGTACTCCAACCTCTGATGCTCGCCTTCAAGACTTCTCGAGGGCTGCACTGTTCCAAGTATTGGGAAAGGGCTGTCTAATGCCACAAGTTCTGTAATAACTCTTTCAACAATTGGGGTGTTGCACAGAGCATTGTGGTAAAAATCCAGCAACTAAAAGGAAGAACTATGTCGAAGCTGACATTGCCTTGTTGTCGGCCATCTTGCTACTATTAGCCATTCTTATGAAACAATTTATGATGTCCAAAATGATTTCCTTATATTCCTATGAAATACTTATTTTATTTTCTGAACCATGCTGGACTATGGAAGCTGAACTATTGAACTATTTTGCTATTTTTTTAATTTTTATTTTTGTAGAGTTAGCCGGAGAGAGAGGAGGAGTAAGCTGGCCCAGAGACAGATGTAGAATGTATGTGTTTGATGTATGTTGAGTGTGTTAAGGATAGATTCCACAAGTTTTGAACTTACTTGCATAGAAAAGTGTACCTCCCCTGAGAGTGTTCCTTGGATTTCTTCTTTTTATTCTACTTTCTATCACTATTTTTGCCTTTGTACAATTAATGAAATTATTAACTTTATTTTAATGTGAGCCTACAAATAATGATTTAGAGGACTGACTAGGCAACATTGAAAGAATTGTTGCACATTTGGTAATTATTTTTTCCTCTACATATGTAATTCATCCTAGTTAAATGCTTACGGCAACTATTTAGACTTATATTACCTTTTGACGCTGGTACCCTGGCGTCCAGGGCTTCTTGTTCGGCCCTGCCTACTTCAAGGTATGTGCATTTAGGGTGGGGTGACTGTAGCTGGAGTTTTGGGCACAGGTTACCCACTTAAGGCGTCAGACCACAACATCATTAAACTAGACCTTAACCCAAGCTGGGAATGATGTGAATTTTTTCCTGGCCCAGGTCACCAGGCAGACAAGGTAATCCTATACCTGGTTGACACTGGAGGGATAGGTATTGTTCCCAATGTGTATGGTATTATTCACAATGTGCATTGGGCGTATTGTGAAAAGAAAGGATTGATGTTGAATTAATTATTTTACCTATGCAATGCTTAGTGAATATTCCCCTAGACAGAGCTATAAATATATACTGTAACCTATGGATGTATTGCATACTGAGACATGGATTTAATAACATGACCTTGATGGCTCTTTTGGTGAGAAATGGCGAGGAAATTAAGGTAAAGAATTAATAAAAGGTGTAGTTAGTACATCTGGAGATACCTTGCCTAACTCTCACCCACAGTACCAGAGAAAAGGGGACTCATATATACAGGTAAATAAAGGGTTAAAATGCCTTTGCCTTAATTAAGTCTTTCCTCGTCTGCAGGGGTTAAAAGCAAGAATTTTCTCTCTTGGTTGTAATCGATACTCCCTTTTATTTCACAGTGCAAGCTGACACAGAGAAGATAACCTTTGCATAGTTTAGAGAAGACGTGCTAGACATGCGCAGTAGATTTCCTGTAATACGTAATGTTATATGAGAAATTATACTTTTTGCACTGAACGTCTATGATTGGTTGATTTTGTCTTCTGTTGGATACCCGACTATGAAAACTGTGTTTGTTTCATATATACGCTGTACTCACATTTAAAAAAAATTTCTGGAACTTCATAATGACTGGTCTGCATTAATTGTACATGTATGTTCTCTGCAGTGAACATAAAAAAGGAAAGCAGGATGTGTTACCAGCATAAGTCCATGGCAATGTAATGGTTACAGACCCTGTAAATTTCTGCAGCCTAACACATGTGTTTGTAGTAAGTATGTAACCTGAATGATAATTGGCTTCAACCTTGCATTAATTCAGGTGCAGAGATTCCTTGTCCAAATAGGAGTCAGTGTTTTCCCGATAAACAGGTAGTAAAATAAACAAAAACAAAAAAACTAAGAAAAAAGATACTAAAGTACTTACAAAAGTGGGCAGATCTCTGCTGGCTAGAGTGGGTTAACAATGAAGAAAAATATCTGCAAGGACGATATGTGCAGATAAGCACAATAAAATAGGCTCATTGCAGCTGTGTGGTAAAAGCAGTAGGCCAAAAGGCTGCAAGATGTAAATATCAAACCGTCACAAACTTAGTCGCCATGCATAGTAACCCCTTCACCATGCCACTGTCACACTCTCTCACTGTGTCACAGTCTATACACCTCCCTCTATCACACTCACCCTCAATCCTTCTCACATTCACCTCCATGAGGTCCCTTGACCTGCCACACTTACCCTATCACAGTCATGATGACTGAAGACAGTCATCGTCATACACACAGTAACCTTCTACACATGTAACGTAGCCTCATAAACGTTTATAAAAGAAAGCACAAGGTCCACAAATAAGCAGCTCCCCTACACATTTACATTTTCAGACACTGACATATACATACTCACAGACACAGAGGCACAGTTTCACACCCAATGATATTACCTGTCAGAGTAATACAAGTAAACAATGCCAGACACACGCTCTATCAGGAACACACACATCAGATACACCTTGTCAGACACATGTTGTGGCTGTATGTCTGTATTTGTCAATGTGTCTCTGTGCATTAGTGTGTGTTAGTGTGTGCATATATCAGAGTGTGTATATGCATGCATGTGCCCGTGTGTTAGTATTACAGGGTGTGAGTGGAATTCCATAGTTGCAATGTGAGAATGATATGATATGGGAAATGCCATCCATTATACACACACACACTGTATCCACCATACACACACACATACACTGCATCCACTATACAGACACGCTGTATCCTTTACATACACACTTACTCCCTTACACAAACACATACACTGCATCCGGTATACATACACTACATCTTTTACACACACTTTACACACGCTTTTACACATACACTACATCCACTACAAACAAACTACATGCACACCACATTCCCTACACACACACACGCACATTACAGCCAGCATACTTGCACACTCGCTTCTTCCCCGGCAGGCAGGGCAGGAGTGGCACTGATTGCAGCCCTTGGTGTCTGCCCTGGATTCAGGTGTGGGCCCAGGGGTCCAGAGTTTTTGCTGTGTAAGGGGTCCCAAAGGCAGCCCTTGTGCAGCCCTGGTGTTTTTGTTTCTGTAATGTGGGTAAGACTGACATGTGGATATTTTTTTCTCAGAGACTGCTGATGTCTGATAAACTATGCAACTAAAACAACTCATGCAAAAGTACATTCAAATGAGTATTTCATCATTCATAGAAATATTTTGAGTGCACATGCTAAAGATTTGTTGATAAGCTCCAGCTGGACTTATCTCAGTCGGAAGCATTTCAAAGTAGATGATGTATGACTATTTAACCAGATTCATCCTTTCAAAAGAGTGAACATTATAAAAAAGAATTGTAAATGGATATTGTAGGTACCATAACCGCTTCAACAGATTGAAGTGATTATGTTGGTATTAGATCGTGGGTACCAGGTCCCACATTACTGCTAAATGGCCTTCGATGTTAAAATGGAGGAGATGGCACTATGCTCAACTTCATACCACACCAGACATAGCAGGCAGTAATAGGGTGAGCGCATCAGCTGAGCACCCTCAGCAAATCACTTCACCCCTGGGATGAATTGATATGGTGCAAGGTAAATGACGAGTAAACTCCACCGACTCCAGTTAACATAACCAGTTCAATAGCTTTTGTCTACAGTGTTCATTTAAAGTGATCATGTTATATGCATTTCTGTACCAATCTCCTTAATCGATTTGTTATGAGTGTTACACAAAATATTGATTTTATGATTATGTTCATGGATATTTATATATTTTTTATCTTCTCAATTTTAGACATTTTGACATTAGATATTACATGTTGTCCCTTGCTTTGCAATGTTGCTACAAATGAGGGGACTATTGCTCACTCTATTCAGTACAAATAGGAAAACTAAACAGGGACTGTGACTACAGACAAAATTGTGAAAGTGTAATTTTTCCTGGTAGTTCTCCATCGTAATTCCAAGATTTTTTTCGTGAATTTTCAGAAGGGCAAGCTATAAGTCTCTCTAGGCTTTTGTCCATTCTTAGAGTTCTCATATTCTCATTTTTGGCTGCAGTGCATTAAGTTGGGCTCTCCCTACGTTATAAGGGTAATCCTGACAAGGACCCCATACTCATTGTGCCTAAAGGAGTATCAGCTACACCTCGCTGATGAGGCCCAAAGAAGCCTGAAACTATGGTCCAAACTTGCTGTATCTATAGTGCAGGGCAAACTTTCTGGCATTTTGGTCTGGACTGCTCTTATGGGAAGGGTCAGTCTGATATGCAAATGGTATAGGTTCACTAAGTAACGGCACAAGTTAGCAAAAATTATTTTGAGACCTGAGCGGCAATTTGCCAAAGGGAAAGGTTTTGAGTTTCTCTTAGCTTTTGTCTGTACTCATGTTCTCCGTTTTTGGTTTTTCATGATTGTCAATAGTGTAATAAGTTGAAACATTGCAAAGAAACATACATATTTATTTATTAGGGCCTGACATTGAGTTTTGTTTAGCAAAGCTTTAGCAAAATGCTATTTCTGGAATATAAAGAGTGTAAGACTTCAAGAGGCAAGCAGTGCAAATTAAATAAGAAACTTCAGGGTCATGGTATTCTCTTCTATAGTTACATTATTCTGCAAGTATATTATATTTGTTACATCTTCAAATAAATAATTTATTAAATTGACTGTTTTTTTACAAATCAAATAACTCCCTCAAACTCCCTCAAAGTTTGCCTAAGGGCTATTCAGGGATAATACTCAGGAATTCATTGGGAAGAACTTTGTTATTAGCAATAATCAGCATGGTTTTATGAAACAGGTCATGTCAAACTAACTTAATTGCATACTACGAAGAAGTAAGTAGAAGTATAGATCAGGGTGTTGCAGTGGATGTGATCTACTTGGATTTTGCCAAGGCATTTGATACGGTTCCTCATAATAGGTTAGTCTTCAAACTAAAAGAAATTGGTCTAGATGATTATTCTTGTTCTTGAGTAGAACATTGGCTTAAGGATAGAGCACAACGAGTTGTCATTAATGGTAAATTTTCAGGCTGGAGAGAAGTGGTAAGTGGTGTCCCTCAGGTTTCTGTTTTGGGACCGCTTCTGTTTAACATATTTAGAAATTATCTTGAAATGGGCATTGAAAGCCATGTTGTGTTTGCAGATGACACAAAACTTTGTAAAGTAATAAAATGTGAGCAGGATATTGCTTTGCTGCAGAGGGATTTGGATAGATTGGGGGATTGGGCACTAAATTGGCAGATTAAATTTAACATAGAGAAATGCAAAATGATGCACTTCGGGGTCAAGAATGCACAAGCAACCTACACCCTAAATGGTAGTGAATTAGTGATAACCACACACGAGAAGGATTTGGGAACTGTTATAGACAACAAATTAGGCAGCAATATGCAATGTCAATCTGCAGTTTCTAAGGCCAGTAGGGTTTTGTCATGTATAAATAGGGGCATAAATTCTTAAAATGAAAATATAATTTTGCCTCTTTATAATTTGCTGGTAAGACCACCTTGAATATGCTGTGCAATTTGGGGCACCTGTTCTAAAGAAAGATCTCATGGCACTAGAAAAAGTGCAGAGATGAACTACAAAATTGATAAAAGGAATGGAGCATTTTAGTTACGAAGAAAGGTTAAAAAATTTAAATCTCTTTAGTGTGAAAAAACGGTGCCTCAGAGTGGATATGATAACATTATACAAATATATTTAGGGCCAGTATCTGGAAATCTATTTAAAAAGGGTTTTTTAAAGTAAGAGTAATAAGGATATGGAATTCTCTGCCTGAAGAGGTGGTTTTATCAGAGTCCATACAGATGTTTAAACTGAAATTTGATAAATACTTGCAAAAACATAACATACAGGGATATAATTTCTAATTAGTAGGGTAATAGTTGCTTGATCCAAGGAGACATCTGACTGCTATTTTGGGATCAAGAAGGAATTTTTTCCTAGTTTGTTGCAAAATTGGAAGCGCTACAGGCTAGGATTTTTGCCTTCTTTGGATCAACAGCAAAACATATGTGAGGAAGTTTGAACTTGATGGACGCAAGTCTCTTTTCAGCTATGTAACTATGTAACAGGCACATGTATTTCAAAGAAGTGGATTTAATATAAATATCATATGAGATAAGTCTGGAGTTTGGATGCCATCTACTTGGTACTCACAAACACATAACATCAAATCTGTTGTTAATTTCCCTTTTAATAACTTATATTTAGTTCAGGACACAGTAGCATTCCATAAAATATTTGTAACAGTTTTTATTTAATTAATGCATTAATTGAGGTTTTACTGTCTCCTGCTGAGCAAAATTGGAACTGTATCCAACTATTTTTAAACCTGAGCTGACCTTAGTATTCAAAAACTAACAGAACAATGATATGATTCTTTCATATTCACATCATTGTGCCTTATGTGATTACACCAACAATCATTTGTCAGTGAAAGCACATTGAGATGTATCCTACTTTAGTTGAGATCAACTACTAGGCCTATTGATCTTCAACCTTGTTCTGTAACATTCAGCATAGGTTGTTTACCCTCAGTCTGCACAGCACTGCACAATGTTTATTACCCCAGTTCCCTAGTCTTACTCTCTTGATTCCCTCTGGTTTATTACATACAGTCCAAATATCTCTTATTCACACAGCCCAATATTCTAATACAGATTAAGAAACAGCGCACACATAAAAATACAGTTTAAAATTTTACAAGCCTACTTAAAATCACCTATCTCAGCAAATAAATATTCAGTTTCACCATATTGCCATATTTTGTTAAGCTAATTTTGTTAAGCTAATTCCAACGTAAGAGACAAATTAAATGTGCTGAAGTGCTTTGATGTGTACACTCACAATACATATTATATATCTTCTCTATGAAAATTAGAATTAAAGTACATTGCTACCCAAAAACCTTCTCAAATTTATACTTTCTTGTGGTTTCCTCCAAAGGGGCCTTTGAAACTGAGGTGCTCAACCCAAAAGGAATCTGGTCTGGATTCCAAACTTACATAGTAAAGTAAAAAAGGAATTGAGGGCACAGCCTTACACACACAGAGGCAGATAGTCACACACAGAGGCAGACACAGTCACACACACGCAGATATTCACACACACACACACACCGTTACCTCTGCCCATTATAGTGGAGGAAGTGCTGTTCCTGGAGTCTGGATGTCGGGGAAGCAGGGACTCCTTCCTGCTCCCCCCTCCCTGTGCAGCAGTTACCCCCAACCGATGTCTTCTGGATGCTTTTAGCCCTGCCTTGCTGTCATTCAGCCCCGCCCCTCCACACCGTAAGCCCCGCCACTATGTGTTTGGATTTTTTAATAATCCCGAGTGGAGAATTCATTATTCTCCACCAGGGATTATTTAAAAAAACAAACACAATGCCCTTGATACATGCAATACAGCATACAGTAATGCATTAGCTGTTTATCGCAGAGTAATCGCAAAAGCAAATCAGCAAGTCTTTGAGACTTGGAGACCCATGATTTATACTCAATGGTAATGCTTTTATCCTTAGAAGGTATTTCAAGAGAGGACAGTAGGTATCTGATATGTGAGGCACCTCATTATCAAGCATTATAACCAAATTATCATTAAGTTTAAAAATGGACTACCCATAATGCCACTTTACCTCACGTTGTTCTGAGGTTACGTTGTTGTTACGTTGTCTTTAAGTGCGGCCATTTTGATTTCCATAGTGAGATTAGCTTGCTTAAGCCTATCCACCTACATGCACAGAACATAATGTCTGCCTCGTGCACTGCTAGTATCATCCTGTAGTGCTTGAAGCCAAGCAGTCATAGCCACCATGTCCTTCCAGAAAAGTGCAAGATCAGCCACGAAAAGGCCCTTGATCTCAGAAGGAATGTCAGTGATCAGGTAAACCACAGATCATGATGAACTAATGGCATTCTGAGTGTTTTTAAAGAAATATTATAATCACAGTTTTGGTTTATAGATCCAGCCCTGCATACTTACTGCTCAACTCTCTGCCATGTTGGGGTTAAATAACCTTGTTTATGCAGTCCCAGCAACACCAACCCTGGCTATGATTCACACAGACCCCACGAAAAAAGGGTTTCATCTTTACACCACAATGTGTCTAACTTAGCAGTTCGTATCTCCTGTTCTTTTAATTGAACTTTAATTACAAACAGGAAGCTGAGGTAAGCTCTATCAGGATATAAATAGAGAAGATGATAAATTCTAAACTGAACACACTCTGCATCAAGAAAGGTAAACAAAGTTCAGCAATTTCAAGTAGTGTGTAGGGAGGCTGTCAGAGTCACAGTCAAATGAGATATAGCTAGGGTTGTATAAGCAAAGTGAATTATCTTCTAAATGACAGATAATTGCAGAGTAAGACTGCAGGAGCATGATCTATACACCATTATCACTTCATTAAGATAAGATAGCTTTGCTGCTTAGAGTGTCCCTTTAAGGTATATCATTCCTGTAGACATAACATTTGCCCACATTTTTGAACTTCCATGTTTGCTCTTATTTACCTAAATGAGCTTAAATTGAAACTTTGATTTGTTTAAATATCATTTTATTCACCATTCAGATTACCATACCACTCCTTCTCTAGTTGACATTCAGACAAAATCAAGGCTAGTCCAAGACAAAAGGGGATATCTAATGTGTAACAATGTCTGAGAGCAGAATAATATGGATATTGGGATAGTGAGAGCGGGGACATGACTTTTTACAATTCAGTGATTTGTTGCTGTCTGCAGGAGGAGGACATGCTGGTTCAATAAGATTATTTTTGGTAAAGTGTATTGCAAGGTGTTTGCTAAGACCTTCTAACAATTTTTAACAAAAGTTAAATTTATTTGCATGGCATTCTGTGGTTGTGCCAGGACAGCTCGTTTTATAATGTGAATAAAAAAAGAAAAGAAAAGCAAATCTTTTAAACTAACTAAATTTTAGCTAGACTTTTAGTTAGCAATCACATTCTGAAAAATCTCTTTTAATATTTCACATTAGGTTTCTACGAAGTTCTGAAGTGACCGTGCATTATGTATTCACATTAATATTAGTCCATTTTTACCCATAATGATGATTTGGTTATTTGAAAAAAGTAATGCAGATGACCGTTCATGTGCTGAATGTACATTTGTGTTTCAAAATGCTAGGTGTCTGCTTTAAAAAGTCCCCCAAATAACCTAACATATTTGCAATTAGAGGAATTGCAAGTTAGAACAATTCGACTACTACAAAGAGTATCGTAAATATAGTATTTATAGGAAACATTATGATTATTAATTTAATGAATTAAACAAGCTGGTCATTTTATAAAATATGTTATAAAACAGAATACAACAGAATCTTCATTCTATGTACTATTCTGTCATCCAGAATATGGTTGATTGAATACATAAAGGTAAATTGCAATTTGATGTATTTAGCAGCAAATTAGTTCATGTGAAATGATGACATACAACATTTAAAACAGTGTAGCATCTGATATGTGAAAAGTTAACAAACTAATGTGTTGTTTGAGCTCTGAGATGGAGCTAATTGTCCCACATCTTCAATGAATTCTCAAGATATTAATTAACATTGTACATAATAAACGGCAAAGGAAAGAGAAAAGAAACAGAGTAATTATTTGCTAATGTTTGGTAAATTCAGTGTTCCCTTTGGATTTATTTATTTTTATTCTATTTTCCAATTAGTGACTAAAAGGAGATTTGAATAATGAGTCACAGAAATTAAGTATTGCATGATTTTTACAACACAATAATGTTAACTGTTTTAAACCCACTGACCATCGCAAATATGTGCAATTTTCTTTTATGTATGAGTTCAACAAAATAAAAGGCTAAATGATTGTCCTAGTTTAACAAGATCTTAATGGTTACAGGGAACTGGTCACCAAATATTATTCAAATTTCATACATTGTATTGTGAGTTTTAAATTATTTTCTATAAATTTGTATTTTATGTTCCTTTGTAAATCTAATAAAACATGACTGATTATATTTAACTTAATCCTTTAATTTCTAGTTTAATTTAATATATAACACTTCTCTCACTAGGACTCAAAGCATTTTAGAGCAATAGTTTTCAACCAAGTTCTCAAAGCATGCCAACGGTACAGAATTATGGGATTTGCTAATTTTGTTCCTATGCGGATATGGACAAAAACCTGTTAGGTGTTATTCTTTGAGAACTACGTAAAGATTCCCAGCTTCAACTTCATATTATCCTTTGATTTTATTATGGAGCCTGAGTTACCATTGACAGAAAGATAACCTGCACCTGCAATGTGAATATGTTTGTGTCAATGTTGGTATTACCAGCTCATCACCACAACATATTACAGGACTGGTGCCACTCACACCTCTTACTAATGCTCCTTGTTGCACAATGCTGCATTAGCAGAATGAGCCCACAAGAGAAGAACGTTACATCAAAGTCATAACCCAAGGTGATCTCTTTTAACAGACCTTGCCATGTGAAACATATAGTGAGAAATTCCAATGAGATGACTGCCATATAGACATTCTGTTACTCAACACTATAGCTTTTCATCAGAACAGTTCAAGTGACATGGCTTTTAAAGTATACAAAATTTATGGAGATATGTCACTGGGTGACTACATTCAGCATGTGTTCACAATCTGTTAAAGAACCATTTCACACCCCAAAAGCACTTCAGCTTGCTGAAATGCTTTATGGGTGAGGAATATCCTAGTTTATAAAAGCAACGATGAATTAACTATGGAAAACCATAAATCTAATAGCCAGGGAGGTTTCCAGCCTATTGTCCATAAATGCCCCTTCACATACATAAATACACAGATACCTTGGTAAACAGACACACATATACACAGGGAGACCAGCACACAGGGAAATACATACAGAAAGTAGACGGTTCAACCAAAGCACTCCACCTGAAATGTTATTTTAGTAGGGGTAGTACAATCTTTGCCCATGTGATGGCTTGGTTTGTTCGAATATCGTCCATGCAAATTATTTTGGTAAAAGATTCAGATGAACCAAAAGGGCAGGAAAAACAGAAACTATTAGTGTGGAACAATGCAGAAATAGCCACAAGAATAATGCCTATATCAGACATTTTTGGAATGCCATTTCTGACAGGGTTAGTCACTAAAGACTGAACTTTCTTTAGATGGACAAAATCCTGTGAAATTTACCGAATTCAGACTACGATGGCAATTTTCATATTTACTGAAGCCAATTCTGGTCACAAATCTGTCAACCTGAGCAAATATGCGGCAATCGCCCAGATGCATTTGGTGTCAGGATTATGCACATTCACTATGATTGTTCACTTCCTTTTTAATTGACAATGTGTTATTTTTATTTTTTTTCAAATACAAATAATAGGTGAAGGGCATATCACTGTACACCCCTTTGCCTCCACCCATGATCAGCTTTTGGAGGCTGTTATCAGTGGTGTATTGTGGTTTTGTGCTGCCCTACGCATAACTAAACCTGGGCGTCTCCCTAATCTAAATTTCCCACACCCCTTCCTATCAAGGCCACACCTCTTCCTGATTAAGAACCTACCCCTTCCTTTTTAGTCTCCACCTTTTCCTACTCCTTTTAAAGGGATACATAAGTGTTAGGAAAACAAAGCTGTTTTCCTGGCAATATTTTCCCTTAAGTGCCCTCCTCCCTCATCGTCCCCCCACCGACACCCACTTGGCACTGAAGGAGTTAAAACCCATTCAGTCACCTACCTGAATATAGCTCTGGTGTCCTTCGGTGCTAGGTCAGGCTCCTCCACTGCGCTTGCATTAGGCTTCCCCATAGGAAAGCATTGTATCAATTCTTTCCTATGGGGATTTAGCAGATGAAGGATGTACTCATACACAGCGTGAGGATGTCCAGCATCAGTTAGGTGACTTTTGTTCACCTAAGCAGCTGGAAGTCCCTCTGGTAGACTAGAGGTGAAGCTAACCCCTCAAGGTAATTATTGCAGTTTCTGAGACACTTGCAGGGTTAAGGGGACTGGGGCACTGCACCCAGACCATTTCAATGAGCTGAAGTGGTCTGGGCGCCTATTGTGACCCTTTAAGCATACACTCTGACAGACACACACACATTCACTGACAGACATACACTGGCTGATACACTCTGACAGTCACACACACACACTTAATGACAAACACACAGATATCACTGACAGACTCACTGATTTGACACACACACATTCACTGACACACACTCAGAGACAGACACTCATAAACAGACACACTGATAGTCACACACACACTCAATGACAAACAGACTCTCACTGATTTGACAAACACACACACATGCATACAGTCATACACACACACACATACATATACTCATACATACACTCACAAATTATTACAATTATTGTAAATTGACATTTACCTACCAGCCTCCCTACCTGGAGAGCTGGCATGGATCTGTCCCTGGGGACCAATGAGGCTGCTGTGAGACATGCAGCTGTGTTCGAATCAGAGGAGGCGAGGGAGCAGTGATCTCCCTGCTCTGCTCCCTCATGCCTTGTGGGTTGTCTACCGATGCCAGGAGACAACCCACTCCCGTGGTATCAGCAAATGGCATGCGAGTGAGCAGAGCAGGGAAATCACAGCTCCCTCTACGCCTCTGATTCGAACACAGCCTCACGCCTCCCAACAGCCCCACTGGGCCCTAATTATAATATCAAATGGTGCCCTCCATGTGTGAAGGGTGGGTACCCTAAAAATAATATTAACAAGCAGAGCACCTAATATCCACACATTGGTGGGGGCCTTAATAATAATATTAAAGAGGGGAGGACTTGGTGCTCTCGCAGTGGACTTACACCCATTGGAGACAGGTAAGGAGATGTTAATTATAACATTAAAGGGATGACATTAGGCTTAGATGGAGAGTTGGGGCCCTAAAATTATATTAAAGTCCTCCTTCTAGTCCCACCCAAGGCTTTCCAATGATATGTCAGCTATCACACTACACTATGCAATACCAATAAGAAGTGAGACTTCTCTCAAAAATTGGCTGTCTGACAACTCTGATTGGTTGGCTTTTTGTTAAGCTTATGTTTAAGTTATGTTTTTACACTGTTTTATTATTCTTCCGCTCTGGTGTCTTGGGACAGTATTTAATTAGTTTATTTCCCAGACTCAGAGACTCCAAGGCGGTAACCCATTGTTCTTATGTGTGACCTCCTACTGATGTTGTCCCTATTTAACCCCTTAAGGACACATGACATGTGTGACATATCATGATTCCCTTTTATTCCAGAAGTTTGGTCCTTAAGGGGGTTAAATTGCTGTTTGTGATAATAAAGTTAGTTCTTATCCCAAGCATTATATGTCGTCTCTCGTCTGCGGGATGCTTTAATAGTTGAAGCGCAAATTTCTCCCATAAAAAGAAAACTATAATGGATGTACTTAGCCTGAGTACAACTCACAAAGCAACGTAATGTTCAAAAGAGTGATTGGCACGTTCAGCAGCACCATTGGTTTGTGGGTGATAGGTGGAGGAAAAAGACAACATTATCCCCATCTCAGCACAAAACCCCCTCCAAAAGTTAGAAACAAATTGCGGTTCTCTATCAGAGACTATAACCTGGGGAATGCCATGTAACTGGAATCCCTCCAGATGATCAAATATATTAGCCACATCAGCAAAAAAACAATAACTTGGATAAGTATAACCATATGACCTTGAGACGGAAGATCACACATTAAAATGTATATAAAGATGAGTCCATAATTTAGAGGGTATATGCAATGACTTTAAAAAGTCACTTGGTACTTGGTGAGATGATTTAGCCTGAGTGCATGTGGTACAGGCTAACACATATTCTTTGATCTCTATACAGAAAGAGGTTCATCAAATATCAAACGTCACTATGACCTGCCGTTTTAGTACTATTCAGATAATCAAGGACATTGTTTTTTCCTGGAAAGGAACAGTTTCCCAAGGTGTAAATCAGGAGTTGCTTGTGATTGAGCCCGTAGAATACTCTCCATGAGTTTGCTAGATGGAACGGTTATAGGCAGATCTACTATCCTGACTGATGATACAATCATGGGGTAATTTGAGTCAATAGAATCAGTAAGAAATTACATAATTTAATAAGACAATATAAGAGACTATTGGGCTTGTCTGGAGTTCAGTCTTTTGGCATCACTTACCTTTCCTCAATCTCTTCCTCTTCTCCCCCTCTCTCAGGATCTGTTCTTCATTTCTTCCTGTCTTCTTTAGTTTTCTCTAAAATCATAAGACAAAGTAGGGACTCTTTGCCTTATGGAGGATTCCTCCACTTGACCAGCTCTGACCAGCGGAGGAGCAAAGTGTGCTTCATTTACGCTGGTCAGAGCAATTTTCCCATGATCCTTACCTTCCTTCTGTGTTCCCACAATGCTTCCTGTCACTTTCCACAAAACTGCCGAATTGCGTTCTCACTGAATGACAACAGTATGTTTGTTTCTTTTAGAACGCAATTCGGCATTTTATTCGGATCGGAATTTCATTCTAATGAATGAAACTCCGATCCTATTCATTGCCGCGGCTGCATCTTGCATCCGCTTAGTAGATAACTCCCTAATTCCCACGGTATCAGGGAGTTATCTACTGAAAGGCTGAAAGACCTAAATTGGTCTTTCAGCCAAATTTACTAATACTAAGTAAAGATTACTTAGTATTAGTAAATTAAATGCCCCTTCTCGCTATACCGCGAGTAGGGGCATGTGTAGTAAGCAGTGAGCAGCTTATAGCTGCTCACTGTAAAAAAACAAAAAAAAACTAACTAATAACCCCCCCCCCATGCCCGTGGGGGCCCTAAATAAAGATGGGGGGGACCTACTGGCCCCCCCTGGCCCCCACCCCTGAGCGGTGGGTGGGGGCCCTAATAAAACAAGGGGACCTACCCTGGCCCCCACCCCCTGCGATGGTGGGTGGGGGCCCTCAGTAACACAAGGGCCTTCCTGGCCCTCCCACCCTGAGCCGTGGGTGGGGCCCCAGTAATAAGGGGGACCACTGTCTCTGGCCCCACCCTGAGTGGTGGGTGGGGGGGCCCTCAGTAAACAATAAGGGGACCTACTTGGGCCCCCACCCCCGCTGTGGTGGGGCCCTAAACACAGGGGACATACACCTTCTCGGCCCCACCGAGCGGTGGGGTGGGGCCCCAGAACACATGGGACCTACTGCCTTCCGGCCCCCACCCCTGAGCGGTGGTGGGGGCCTCATCACTAAGGGGACCTACTCCTCCCCCCTGGCCCACCTCATGGTGGTGGGGGCCCTAATGAAACACCCCCAATCATGGTGACTAGGGTCCCAAGCCCTAGTCACCCCCCACCCAAAAAAGCTATCCCCTACCTACCCCCCTCATAAAAATAGTGAGGGGGGAAATAAAATAACTAACCTGTAAAAAAAAAATTTAACTTACCATTTGACGTCTTCTTTTTTCTAAAATCTTCTTTCTTCAGCCCCCAAAAAGGCCAAATAAAAATCCATTACACCCGTCGCACTTTAAAAAAAAAAAAATTAATCCATGTTCGCCCTTCGAGGGCACGCCGCATACTGAGCTCCGCAGGGTGGGTCAAAGCTTATAAAGCCTTGCCCCGCCCTGCAATTAGACTTAGAATACTCTGATTGGTGGGTTTAAGCCAATCAGAGTGCTCTGAGTCATTTTACACAGCGTGGGAAAGTTCTTTTGAATTTTCCCACGCTGTGTAAAATGACTCATAACACTCTGATTGGGTGGCTTTCAAGCCACCCAATCAGAGTGCTCTGTATCATTTTACACAGCGTGGGAAAGTTCTTTTGAATTTTCCCAGCTGTGTAAAATGACTCATGACCCACAGGCTGCTCACTGTTTAGTAGACATGCCCCTACTCGCGGTAGAGCGAGTAGGGGCATTTGGGAGATTTTAATCTCCCTTGTGCTATTATGGGGGTCATATTGACCTCCATAGAGTGAGAGGGGGACCTGGGGGGCTTTTGAAGTGGTGGGGAGCACTACTCCCTGCCGCTTCTATAGTTACATATTACAAGGAGGGAGCTGCACGCCGGTAGCTCCCTCCTTGTAATAAACTGAACAAACAAACACTGATACACAGATACACTGATACATAGTGTTAGTTTGTTCGGCTAATATTTCTATTCATTCATTCGTCTGTCTGATGAATGAATGAATAGATGAAATTCCCGTTCGCATGTCCAGGTGTTTCACTGGGCATGTGCGGGAATCTCAGTGTCTGCCTAGTGTGGGCTGATGACGGGTCCCATAGGGACTTCACCTACCCACACAAAGATGGCGGCGCCCTGAATCAAGATCAGGGCAGAAAATAAGGATTAAAAAATAGGTAATGTGGGGGGCTTAGGGGCATTTGGGGGTGACTAGTGGGTCAATTGGATGTAGTGGAGGCGGGAGGGGGGTTAAAAAAAAAACGGGATTCGGCATGACAGTGCCGCTTTAAGACATGTTCTTACGGTCTATCAGTATCATCACAGATATAGCAGAATGTGTTGTCATTCCTTCAAAGCTAATATAATTGCCAACAACTCTCTATTTCCTATATCATAATTCTTTTCGGTCTGAGTCAGCATTTTAGAATAGATCCAACAGGGATGCTGAGGATTATCAGGAGATACTTGTAGTGACCATTCAATGTATTAAATGTGTTTTTTTATATGTCACCTCATAAGTCTAGCTTGGTAAACAAGGTGAACCCTTGAAGGTGATCAAACAGTTCGGTAATAAGTGGTAAAAATAAGCATTTTATTAGTGATATTATTTATCCCCCTGTAATCAATGCAGGGTCTTAAATCTCTCTCGTTTTAGGAGACAAGAAAGAACCCTGCACCAGTGATTGAAGAATGCCTGATAAAGCTCTTGAGCAATGCCTCCTGTATATATTCCTCAACAACTAGATTCTCTTTAAAGGACCACTATAGTGCCAGGAAAACATACGTTTTCCTGGCACTATAGTGCCGTGAGGGTGCCCCCACCCTCAGGGTCCCCCTCCCGCCCGGCTCTGGAAGGGGGAAAGGGGTTAAAACTTACCTTTCTCCAGCGCTGGGCGGAGAGCTCTCCTCCTCCGATCCTCCTCTTCTCCTCCCCGTCGGCGGATTGCGCACGCGCGGCAAGAGCTGCGCGCGCATTCAGCCGGTCACATAGGAAAGCATTCACAATGCTTTCCTATGGACGCTGGCGTGCTCTCACTGTGAAAATCACAGTGATAAGCACGCAAGCGCCTCTAGTGGCTGTCAATGAGACAGCCGCTAGAGGAAATAGGGGAAAGCTTAACCCATTCACAAACATAGTTTATGAAAAAATGGGTTAACCCTAGCTGGACCAGGCACCCAGACCACTTCATTAAGCTGAAGTGGTCTGGGTGCCTAGAGTGGTCCTTTAATGGAGCTTATACCCTACCCCTTGATGACAAAGTACCAGGCAGCAGATTTATGGGTTCACAGGAGCTACGGGGAGGAATACAGTCAACCTCACCCTTGCCAAATACTCTTTTCCTGGTCATAGTATTGCGAAGGAAAAGCAATAGAAAGCCGGGGAGCAGTAGAAGTGTAGATTTAATACAGGTTTAACCTTATACAAACAGGGTTCCTGACAACTACAACCCCAAGCCTTAATCTATTTTAATCTTAATCTGTTACCCAAAAGTTACCCAATCAACAGATAAAACCTAGGGAAACTCGAAACAACAGCAGATGAAGGAGAAGAGAGTATTTTCATTATTTTTTTCCTTGTGCCATAGTGAGATCCAGAGATTTGTGAGTTATCTGTGGAATGAGCAGATGTCTACCAACCTCAGCAGTCAAGATGAATAGCAATGGAATTACTGGAAATGTAGTTCCGGTATAAAAAGCTGTTTTGACACCAAAAATATATGTGGGGAGAACAACCAGATCAATAAAGGTGAGAATTGGTGAACACCTAAGGAATATACAAAATAAGATTTTAACACATTCGTTATCTGTTCATTTTACAAAAACCAATCATTGTGATTTTAAATTTTTCCATTTCCTTGGTATACATAAAGTAGCTAAACCATGGAGAGGAGGGGACCTTTTGAAGATCCTAAATAAAATAGAAATGAAATGGATCTTCAATTTAGAAACCCTCTCTCCAAATGGTTTAAATATAGATTTTGACATGTGTAAATATATTTAACATACACACTTTAGTATATTAAAGGATCACTATAGGGTCAGGAACACAAACATGTATTCCTGACCCTATGGTGCTAAACCCACCATTTAGGTCGCTTGCCCCCCTGTAAAAGTTTAAAACTCACCTTATTTCCAGCGCTGCGTGTGTCCGCAAATGCTTGCTCCAAAAATGCCTGAAGGGAGCTATTATTCTCACCAGAATAACTACATTAAGTTGTTCTGGTGACTATAGTTTCCCTTTAAATTAATGACATTTATTTTTACATTTTTGAAGAAATTTTTAAGAGATTTTTTTTCAAGAATTTTCTGTGCTACCTGTTTGTTGTAGTAGAAAATCGGTGTATATATGAGTACCTAGGCAATGTGGGACCCGGAACTCCCAGGGCAGTCCGGGCCCACCAGGACCTCCTGGCTCATGACAACTGTCATGGTTGTCATGCCCTGATGGTGGCCCTTACAGCTGCAATAAAGTTACATCTGTTTAATCACTGAGATAATCACTTGCTACATATCACCTCTGAATGCAAGTCAGATTACCTTAAAGACATGGATTGTTATCTTTATAAATTAGAAAAGTTGGTCATAAAAGAAACACAAAAATGGTGGGAGATTTCCTTTTTGGAAACTTATATTAAAGGAAATTTGGGGTCTACGTTTAACAAAAATGCCCGCCAACAGCCTAGAACTATCAAAACATGCAAAAAAATGTGATTCAGAGTTGGAAAAATGGAAATTATAGTAGAATTCGAGAAAGATAATATAAATAATAATATAATAAAATAATAATAAAAATTTTCAGTGCAGGGGGTATTTTATGTTGTAAAAATGTATCTTCTAATAGTAATGGCCAATGCTTTTTGATTATTTTCTGAATTTTAAATGCTTGGGCATTATATTGTGTAATAAAAGAAAAGCCAAACTCTTTGTTTTTAGTGGTAAGACCACTCTTATCTGTTAAAAATTAATTTCTATTTTTCTTCCTAATCATAACAATTTCATTATTTAAAAAGGACGGAGAATATCCTTTTTCAATACATTTCTGCTTTAAAAAAATTGCTTTGTTCTATAAAAGATTTTTTGTCTGTACAATTTCTCTTAATTCTAGTAAATCGGAATTCAGGTGATTTTTATCTAACTGCCCTTTCCTATTAGCTTGAGAAGGCGCGAACAGGATCATTAAAAAGAATCCCAACGGAGACCGGCAACATCACTACAGGATTCCCCTGAGGAAGTCCGTTTGAAGGCCAAAACGCGTAGGGCTGGGAGAACAATATAGTGACTTTAATTTTTATTTATTTAATTGTATTTTGTATTCAATTATTAGTTTATATTTGATCTTATTTTATTTGTGTGGATTGTAAGCTGCTATCCTGCTACCGACTACAATTAACTGCCAAAACACCATACCCTGAGTCTGCATACACATATCACGATATGCAAGCCTAAGAAATCCATCCTGCAGTTTGAAATAAAAGGAATCTTACCTTTTAAACTGGTACACTATGTTTGTTTTTCTAAACTGTGACACACTATATGTTACTGAAGAAAGAAGCTGTGACAGAACCATCTGTCTGCTTGTATTTGGGATGTATTCGTCTGTTTGTATCCCGTTCGTATGAATGGCTGTTTTCTATATCCCAGCCATTCTAATGACTTTTTTCCCGAACAAACCTGCCGAACGGACGGCCACCCAGGAGAGAAGTGTGCTGCTGGTTAACCTATTGATCCCAATTAGAGTGTTGTGGTTAACCACAGACACTTCTCAATTAAACCGAATTCAGGGTGGTCGTCGTTCGTATGTCGACCACGAGGCAGCGGCCATTTTAAACCACGCGAAAGCCCAGCGGTGTTTGGCTCTATTTCTATGGAACTAAAAACGGACACTTTTTCTGCCGAACACCGCTGAAACAACGGAACGCCTGGCTGTCTCCACGAAAGCATACGAATACCGGCCGTTCGGGAGGTTTGGAGCATACGAAAAGACTTAACCCAGATAGCCTTCCCATGGAGTCATTCGTATACCGAAAGACTGTAAGAACTTTGACTCCATGGCGATTGAACTATGTGTGTGGGATCTGAGCGCTATTCGCTAATAATATGCACTCAGATCCAGGCTATCTGGGGATATGTGATACGAATGGGAAATGTTCGGTTATTTTAAAGTTATGCATTTTTATGTCTTTTATGAGTTTATATTTAAGATGGTGACTGGCTTTGTCTTGGAGATAATTGAGTTCCTTGGTAATTATCTCCAGGGCAGAGGGGAGGGAATCATAATGCACTGTGGGTAAAATCTGTGACTGTGTGTCTGGAATGTCCCCATATCTGTCTGTCATTTAAGTCTCCCATTTGGTCCCCTAGGGGAGTGTCCACCAAGAGGGAGACCTGCATAAATACGGGCAGGTAGCCCACAGTAAAGCCAGATCCTGTTTGACCCTCAATGCGGAGCTTCTGTCTCGTTATTGGGGGGATTTCTTCTTCACGTTTAGAGACTGCTGGATGGAATGGAAGCCGCTTGGTGAATATTGTTGTTCGGCGGCTAGCAGCAGTTCGTGTATTGCCGTTCGGGAGTTTGGAGCCGTTCACAGATCCCGGTCGGGAGATTGCCGCTTCCCCTGCATTTGGTTCGTGCACTACAGGTTAGGCGAACGGAGTTACTGATATTGCAGCCGGGGAAGATCTACTAAACGGCGGTTTTGCCTAAAGACACTGGAGGTGTCTTAACAGAAGCTTGCAATTTTCAAAGCATAAACAGTTGAACTGAAGCACACTGCAAATCAACAAATTTGTCTCTCACTACCACAGCCCCATCTTGTAAACCGCAGTGAGAGACCAAGAATGGACAAGAATGGACAGAAAAGGCGGAGTTTGAATGGAGATACTGTGGATGGATTTTTTATATGTATTGGGAGACTAGTAATGGGCTTAGATGTACTGACCTTCTTTTAATGGTGGAATATACCGGAAATACCATATATGGGTATTTCATTTGTTACACATGTTGTGGATTTTATAATCAGCTATGGTATAAAACAGAACATTTTGAACCCAGTAGGATATGTACCTGAGGAAGACCAGCTACGGTTGAAACGTCTTGCGCTATTAGCTTTTATCCCTAAGTTTCTTGTGTTTTTTACTTATTGTAATAAAGTACTTACAAAACGTATGCTTCCTGAACTTCATCTGAGAAAAATATCGCTGGGACCGTCTACACAGCAATTCTTTGAGAGGTTTTACCATACCTACTGAGTTCAGAGCCAACCTGAAGGGCTCTTAAATATGTGAGTGTCCTCTATATTTGTTACACGGATACCACTTTGTACAGTCTGCGCTATGTCACTTTTATGTTTTTATTAATAGGTTTTATCCTGCCTACTTCTGCCAGTGTGTAATACAACTACCATTACTGCGCTATCACTTTATTTATGTATGTATAAGTGTTTTTGTGGCATAACACTTGGGTGAGTTTGTGCTGCACTGGTTATTGGGTATTATTGTGGCGCTATTTATCTTTAAACTCTCTTGAAGAATTGTAAAAAGCAGATAGAGATGGTCTTAATCAAAGTGGAAAATTAGCAGCAGGAGAAAAGTGCAGACTAGTTGGAGAAAATAGTAGTGGAGTTCTGCCTGTCCTCTGCCTGTCTTCTCAAGACTAATGTAGTTTATCTGGCTCATTTTGAAATTCCTCCTGGGCCATAAAAAAATAAACTATGTCACTGGATGGGGTAGGAGTAATATCGTCATTTCCAGATTCATCTTCACCACCACCAATACCAGACATTTGGGACACTACTTAGGTACTCTCCTGTACCTATTTCTGGATAATATGCTGGGCCTAGCTGTCTCTGTTCCTTCAACTACACATTCTTCTTTGAGTTACCAATTACTGCAGTGTAATTCAAAGAAACAAAATGTTCACCCTTATTGTTGGCTAATTGGATGTAATGGATATGCTTGTACCATTATCCTGAGGCTGAATACTGCTTCCAGTGGGGATACTTCTGGTGGTGATGGTGGCAGTGGCAGCAGAGTTGTTAGCAATACTCAGGACTGAGTAGATGTCAATCACATCAGCCTTCCTCAATCGTCCAGTAAAAATCCAGAGAGATTAAAATCATAGGTTTGGTTATTTTCAAACCTAGCCCCTTAAATACTTCTGGGTGAATACCAAAAACCTAGGGCTTTGTTGAAAATTTTTAACTTTCTGTAGTTGCAGTAGCATCTTCTCTTGAGTCATCCAATCACAATTTTTCAGCTAGTTTTATTTGCTGCAAGCATTTGCATATTTCCTACCGTAGGTTGCTCCTTAATTTGTACTGAGGAAAATTAGTTGATTAAAATCTCTGCCTTTTCCAGGTCTTCGCTAATTAACACTCATCTCTAATTACAGTGTACTTACACTTTGTTTTTTACAATTTGTGTACTTAATATTTTGGGGGTTGGTTTTGCTCACTTTGGCTATCACATTCTCATTGTCTAGTTGAACCCATCTAATCACCTTTTTGCATGCATTACAAGCCCTCCACAAGACCTCTGAACGTGTCCTGTGGTGTCTGACATCATGACATTAATAGCAGTTAACATAAGTCTTGCAAGTTGTGAGGTGGAGTCTCCAAGGATCAAATGTGTTGTTCCAGCACATCTGACAGATGCTCAATCGAATGGAGTTCTGAGAAATTTGGAGGCCAAGGCAACACCTTGATCCCTTTGTCATGTTCTTCAAACCATTCCTGAACATTTTTTGCACAGTGGCATGGTGCATTATTTTGCTGAAGAGGTCATGGCCATTAGGGAGCACCATTGCCATGATGGGGTGCATGTGGTCTGCAATAATTTCTAGGTAGGCGGTACATGTCAAAATAACATCCAAATGTATGCCAGGATCCAAGGATTCCCATCAGAACATTGCACAGAGCATAACACCGCCTCCGCCAACCTGTCTTCTACCTATAGTACATCATGCTGTCATTTCTCCCCCAGGTAAATGACGCACACACACCTAGCCATCCACCTGATTTAAAAGAAAATGGATTCATCAGACCAAGCAACATTCTTCTATTGCTCCATTGAAGGCTCTATTGGCATTGGACTGTGGTTATCATGGTCACTTTGATCGGTCTGCAGCTATACAGCCCCAATGCAGCACTATCTGTTCTGACACCTTTCTATCATGGCCAGCGGGGTAGATACCACGGTCGCAGGGGTCGCAGCTGCAACCGGGCCCATCACTCCGGGGGCCTAGCCGCCCTGTGGACCCCTGCGACCGGGTACCAGCTGCCACCATCTTTTGCGGCCCCGACCCGCACGGCCAGGGCCACATGTTAAGGGGTCCATCGGGTGGCCCATGCTGTCAGGGCCACCCGATGGAGATGGATTGTCAGGGGGCCCTGTCAGCGCTGGGCCCTTTAACAGCACGCCCAGTGCTGACCGGGCCCACTGTGATGATGTCAGACAAAGCTGGGAGGAAATGACAGCACTTCACTCCTCCCAGCTATCTGACAGAGCCGCACGAGAGGAAGGAGGAGGGAGTCAGAGTGGGAACTCTAACTCCCATCAGGCTGAGCCCACACTGGACCCCAGGGAAGTCATCCTCCTGCAAAAGGTAGGAAACATGAGGGTGACTTAAACATTTTGTATGTTTATGTCTGTATGTATGTGTATGTATGCGTGTGCATGTGTGTCTCTGTATGTATGTGTCTGTGTCACACACATACAGAGACACACACAGACACATACATACACATATACAGACTGTATGTGTGTATGTCTCTGTATGTATCTGTATGTGTGTGTGTCTGTATGTGTCTGTGCGTGTATGCATGTGACTGTGTGTATGTGTGTGTCTGTATGTGTGTGTCTGTATGTATGTGTCTGTGTGTGTATGTGTCTGTGTGTATGCGTGTGTGCCTATGTATGTGTCTGTGTGTATGTGTGTGTGCCTCTGTGTATGTCTGTGTCTGTATTTATGTGTCGGAGGGGGGAGGGCACAGATTGTGGGGGGGGGGCCCACGGATCAGTTTCGCACCGGGGCCCCATGTATTGTGTGTACGCCACTGATCATATTCTTTTCAGCAATTTAAGGCTGCAGTAGCTCTTCTATATGATTGGACAAGACAGGCTAGCCTTTGTTTCCCATGTGTACCCCACAAGACTTGTCATTTTGGAGATGCTCTGACCCAGTTGTCTAGGTATCACTATTTGCCCTTGTCAAAGTCACTCAAATCTTTATACTTGCTCATTTTTCCTGCTTCCAACACATGGAATTTAAAATTGTTCACTTGCTGCCTAATATATCCCACCCATTCACAGGTGCCATTGTAACAATATATTCAATGCTATTCACTTCACCTGTTAGTGTTTTTAATGTTGTGGCTGATCAGTGTATATTAGGTGGAATCACCCAGTCCAATAATACAAAATGTGTTTTGTTACCAAGTAGCTCCCTCAATCCGCGGCCTCTTCCTGACAAGCACTAGAGGTGTTTTTGCTGCTCTAAATGCGTAAAACTCAGTCACATGACATGGTAGCTCATATGACAGCATTGAATACAATCCTTTTCTATGGGGAAGCTTGAATGCGTGAGGAGCATTGAATTGAATGATCACCAAAGCAGGCCATGCCTCCTTGATTACGTTGTGGGAAGCACAGAGGGGAGCAGTGCCAAGGGAGTTTCAGAGATGTAAAAATGTGAGTATAACTATTTATTTTCAGAATTAAATTTTGGGGGAGGGGGGTCTCTGTCTTACTGGGAACAGGCAATATAGTGTTCCTTTAACTTTGATGTTCGATTTGGATCGGACCCAAGATCATGAAAAAACTTGAGTTTTCTTTATATTTTTGATCAATGTGGGTATAAATCAAAAACTTAAAAGGAACACATCTGTATATATTTATTTAAGGCGGGGCCTGTAGTTGTGGAAGGGGCTTGGGTCCCCTTTTAAGGGCCTTCAATCCTTTCTCACATACCATTATTGGTCTGGCAAGTTGAGTGTGACTACTTCCTGTCATTTACAAGTCTCCATCTTGCTATTTTTACCTGTGTCCTAGTTGTCTTGGTTCCTAGCTCCTGTCCATCGGATTCTGACCGCTCACTGAACACTTCCAGCCCTCTTCCTCCTCCAGCTTGCTCAGAGACTAACCAAGAAGTGCTTGTTTGAACCGTAAGTTAGGCCTGGGTCGCGCCTTCGATCTTGTGCGTTCGGCGTCATCACTGTTTGGGTCTATTTTAATACTTACCAATTTTTATGGTTTTGCACGTGTTCGGCAGTTTTCACATAGAAGCACACGTACGCATTACTCAGTTTCTGTCTGGTAGGGGCTTTCGGTTCTTTCAACTGCACTTTCAAGCTCGTTCGTCTCCTTTCGCATACGCTAGCCGATGCATACGAAATGACTATTTGATATGTACTGGAAATGCACGAACACTTGTTTAAAGCATAGGATGTTTGCACAATTCCTCCCGATTGTCTGTTATATCTAAATTCAGCAACTACACAAATAGATATGACCTGAATGTAAATTTGACTAATTTTAGGTTAAGGTGCCCTCTACTGGTTATGGACGATATTACACTTGAATTTTGCATATTGTAATTTGTGGATAAGAGGGGAAGTTTATTTTAAAATTTCTACTAAAACCTGCTATTTGGTTAACATCTATTTGTATTATTAATGTTCTACCCACAGGTTCGGTTCAGAACTGTTATTCAGGGGAATGGTTCCTGTTTGGCAAACACTTCAAGATTGTAATTTCTATGTGACAATATCTGTCCAGGATGATTCAAATCATGAGGTGTTCATTAATTCGTGGCATTTTTGCCAAATTGCATTTTTATGACTAGCAATCTGGGTAGGTTACTCTTGGGTCCACGATCTGGCCCACATGTTTTGCCACATCCTCACATACAATTTTACGGTTATTTCTTTAGGTTGCCATACGTTACTACCCTCACCCTCCTTACTCTACTGCTATAGAGAATCATCATTTCAGATTCTCACTGTCCCTGGTAGGACATTTACAATTACTAAGTTCATAGTCCTTATTAGCGGAGAGTACTGGCTTTCAGGGATCTAGGTGTCCAAATAGTGTGTTTTCTGGTCTCTATGCCATAGGATAGTGGTCCCGCAAGGCCAACACCCATTCTCATACTCAGAGGTATACGCCCATTGGTTCAACGCATTGTTATCTACCTCGCATAGCTGCATAGAGAGGGACTCACCTGTTCCTTCCATACTATTTTCTGCTTTGTCACCGAGAGGTTTTGTGGCCTCAAAATCGCCTCAGGCAAAGGCCTAGTTAGAGCCTCTTAAGCCACTTGGCAACTAGCAGGGCCTCACCTGTCACCCTTTTTAGTGGAATTATTTCGCCGTTTGGCAATAGGTAGACTGCCAGTACCAGTTGGGTTTTACACTAATGGTAATTTTATATTTTAGTATGTCTCAGGTTCCCGAATATAGGGATGTGTATTGCTCTGCATTTACTGGCTATTAGAAACCCAGGTGTCCAATATTGTATATTTTCCAGCCTCTATGCCGTAGGCTAGTGGTCCCACGAGGCCAACACCTATCCTCATACTTGGAGGTATACACCCATCAGTCCAAAGCATAGCTATCCACCTTGCATGGTTGCATAGAGAGGAACTCACCTGTCACTCCCATACTAACTTCTGCTTTAAATTGTCACTAAGAGGCCGACACCCCGCTACAATGTTCAGTGGCCTCAAAACTACCCTCGGGCCAATACATAGTTAGAGCTTCTCAAGTCACTTGGCAACTAGCAGGGCCTCACCTGTCACCCTTTTATTGGAATATTTTGCCACTTGGCAATAGCTAGTCTGCCAGTACCAGTTTGGTTTTGCAATAATGGTAATTATATATTTCAGTATATCTCAGGTTTCTAAATATAGGGATGGGAATTGCTCTGTCTAGTCCGAGAAATGAAAGGGGCTGGATGTGTAGCTCTGACTCGGTTTAACTTCAGTATGGATTGGAGTAGACTAGATACAGAGTTTTTCTGCAGACACTTTGCAAGCCTCAGGATTCCGGCTCATGCAGTTTTACACATCCATGTCACACTCAACGAATTTGTGCCCTAACATGGCAGATGTCCCTTGGGGCCATTCGGTTTCTTACACACCTACAAAATCTGATAAGGTAGTTAAGGATAAGCTGGGAAGGGACGTTTTTTTGGGCAAGTCCCAAACATGCAATAATTTCAAGGCAGGTACTTGCGGTTTCTGTACTTGCAGGTTATTGCACGTTTGTTCCTACTGCTTTCAGACTCATGCCTAGTCTAGGTGCCTAAATAAATGTTCCCTAAAACCTACCTTACAGGTATTAATGTTATGTGTTTTGCTGAACTATTTTTGGTACCAACACGCAAAACAATTTGTTAACTTTCTCTTTGATTGGTTATTGCAGGGGTTTCATGATAGTATCATACACTTGACATCTGGTACGCTGGAATGCAATAATTTGCACACAGCGCTAGCAGATCCAGAATTGGTGAATAAATTGATAAGACTGAGTTGGAACAGGGAATTGTTTTGGGGTCTTTTAGGTCCCCTCCTTTTACTTCTTGGGTTGCAAACTCTATTGGTATAGTCACTGGTAAACCATTGACAATGCCATCTGCGCCATAGCATTGCTCAATAAATCCGATTTTGTCATATGCATTCAAACTATTTCCTATTCACCCCTCAATTTGGCATCTGCACGGCATTAAGTGGCAGGGTTTATGTTATTTTCTCCCGGCTTACGTTCAGTTCCAAGGTAGCACCAAGATATTCGATATTTTGCAGAAACTTTGTGCTGGTTGCTACTTGATGTGTGCAGATGTCCAACTGTTATACACTATTTAGACAATTTTCACACTATTGAAGACAACTTCCACCCCCTTGCAGTCTCACAGCAGCAATCAGTCTTTTTGCATCCATGGGTCAATGAATCCATGTCTCCCCTAAAAAGACAGAAGGTCCAGACACGGTAATACATTTTTCTGGGTATTCAACTAGACTCGATCAACATCCAGTCCTGTCTTCTTCGGGGTAAGATTGAGCACAACCTCTCAAACATTGTCCTATACTTGCAATTAGGTTCTTGTGCCCGTAAAGAACTACAGTCTATGCTTGGTTCACTCAATTTTTCCATGAGGATCATCACACAAGGTAGATCCTTTATTTCATGACTACTCTGTTTGTTTCCTGACCTTCCCTCAGACAATATTCGCATCACATTAGACCCACAAGTGATGGCTGACTTACTGATGTCGCTTGCTCTTTTCACAACATGGTAGGGGAAAGCAATGTTTATTCTCCAATCTACGACAAGTCCCTGACTCTCTGGACAGATGCTGCAGCCAATTCGGGTTTTGCAGCCATCTGTGGCAATCAATTGCTCTGGGGTCCTGGGACTAATGAAGTCAAGTCTCTAACAGGTTTTCCAAACATCGGCCTTATTCGAGCCTTAACCAATAGTGGTGACAGCAATTGCCTGGGGTCCTGGCTGAGCAGGTCACTCGGTCAGATTATTCTCAGACAACATGGTAAACAAAGACCGACATAATTTTGGTTGTTATGAGGTTTTAAGGAGACTCTCTTGGGTGGCGGCCAATTATCAGTTTTCCTCACTTATATTTACATCCCGGGGGTCGCTAAGGTATCGGCTGATCACGTGTCTCGTCTCCACTTGTGGGCATTTTGCTATACTCTGCCCAACGCTATCGTCTGGCTTCTCCTGCCCCTCCATTCCGAGATATTCTAATGGGTTTAATGTTTTATTATCACACGCACTGGATCTTACCCACCAGGCACTCGCGGTTAACACTAGGAATCATACGATAGGGCCTTTCATCAAATTTAAAGCCAATTTTCAAATTCACAACATGTTTGCTACACAGTAGTTATTGGAGTTTACTTCCTATTGCCACCTTCAGTTAAAAAATTATCATTTAACACTATCAAACTCTACCTATCATTCAACATCACATAGACCAAAAGCAATAGCACAAGGTGTGTAGGCGCTTCACAGTGAATAAAAACACTTAAACTGGTGTATCCCCTTCACCATACAACAATAGTAGACATAAATAGAGTGTACACCTTAAGAATAAAACATAAAAACATAAAAAAACCTATATATTATATATATATATATATATATATATAATACCTATCCCTATTTTCCAATAAAGCAGGGAGATCTAAAACATAAAAAAAAACAATAACACATAGTGCTTTCTGTATATACAGGGAAGAAACACACAGTCAGTGGTGGAATATAACTCACACAGTATAGAGCCATATCAGGCTCTGTATAATGTGCTACATAGTGCCTATGTAGGCTTATGATGTGTATTATCTTCCCACTGTAGTATAAATACTGGAGATGGAGGCTCCAAAATAAGTATAAAAGACTTTATTGTGGTCAAAATTAATACAAATAATGGAACAAAAATAAGCAGTGAAATAATAACATATAAAAAAGTCACCTCAACGTGAAATTAATGGTTGTAGATCTTTAATAATTTTACATACTCTTTCTAGAGTTGGCTTGTATATAACTACTAGATGGATTCTTGTTTTCCTTTCCTTTGTATTGTTGGAGCCTTTCCCGTGGTGTTTTTAGGGCAGATTTTATTTTTTTTAGATATTGTCCTTTCCTTGTAGCCCTTTTGCCTAAATGACTGACAGTGTACTCAGGTGCTGATCTCTGTCTTTTGTGTCAGAGCAAATGCGGTGATATCTGATAGCCTGGCTGTAGATAATACCTTGTTTGGTGTGATTGGGATGGAAGCTGGAATTGTGGAGCTAGTTGTACCTGTCTGTGGGTTTCCTATATACAGACGAATGAAGAGTGCCATTGGTGACAGTTATTGTGCAGTCCAAGAATCTCACACTATGAGTTAAAAAGTTCATTTTAAGGTTTATTAATGGGTGGAATGAACTGAATGATTTATGGAAGTCTATAAGCCTTTCTTCTCCTTCTGTCCAAATTATGAAAATATCATCTATGTAATGATAATATGTATATATATATATATAAATATATATATATATATATATACACACAAATTCAGAGTTTTATGAGTAAGCATGTGTAAAGGTGGAGTGCTGCTGCATGGGAGCATGTGGTGTTTTACTCTGATGTCTTATTTAGCAGAATTAAAGGGTCTCAGATGTGGCTCTTTACTAATAATGCAGATGGGGATTTGTCCATGATCTTCGGGGAATAGTGATGATTTGTCTCAGAAGGCTGAGCAGAATGGTGATATATCACAGGCATTCTTAGCAGCCCTCTGTCAGGCTATACATCTCACATCAGCGTTTTTCTACTGTGAAACAGTGTCATTTAGTTAAAGTCTTCTCTAAACCTTTCAACTGGTAATGTATAGCTTGCAATCTATTAAACGAAAACCGTATCGCTCTATATATCATCTGAGATGCTCCTAGGCAGTGCTAGAACAGATTTTTTTCTAGGACATACGCTGCCATTGTGGAATCAAATGCCTTTATCCTCTTATATCATATATATTTCAATTAATGCTTCTATTTGTAGATATAATTACTGGTAATTGTCGATATTATGCATACTTTAGCTTGAAGGCTTTTTATCTTTTTCTTAATAGACATTTATTTATGTCCTGCACTTAATCTCTCATATATTATTAAAGTTATTTGCAAAGTTAGGAGTTTTTTTTTTTTAATTTGTCATGTATTTCCCTACATATTACTAATGCACCCCGTAGACATAATAGGTTGGTTAATACAATCACTTAGACTTGTGCAAAAAATGTGTATCGCTCATTTCATCTGAATCCAATTCCTTTTTATCCACAACCATACTAATCTATATGTCCCGGATTTACTTGGGGAGGCTTATTCACTGGTAAATCTCAATCGATTTGATTCATTAGGATGTATATTAAAATACATCTGTTTCAGACAAGTCTACAATTCATACCCACCCTTCAAAATATTTATTTTTAAATATGTACATTATGTAAGCCTTTCATTAACCAGGTATCTCTGTTTACAACTAGTCTTGTTGCATTTTGTACAGGCTGTTATTTAGCAATACCTACAAATCAAAGGAATAGTGTTTAAAATGTATTTTTCTTTTTAAATTTTGCTTATTCTTATGACACTCCTTATCTTGAAATATTGACATAGAAACAGTAGAAACAGTAGGTGTGTTGAAGCACTCGACTTACAGGTATTTCAAAGGAATCTGGTTCTATATTTTAGAAACAGAACAAGAATAATATTGGATTGTAATGCCCCCATACAATTAGTGCAGCTATACCAGGAATCAGCCCTGTACATTGTACACTTCTAAATCCTTCCTTGTAGTTATGAAGTATGACCTTTACAGGAAGTTCTACTGTGGAAGAGGAGGTATCTGTTGTTGTCCATCCCCAGAGGCTTAGAGGGACAGAATGAAAGTGGTTAATAGCTTCTAATAATTAAGATTAGTAATATATTAAACATCTTTGGGCTTATTGGGTTCTTACTGTGCTTGTTGCCATCATGTACTAATTGTTAAAATGGCTGTCAATTTCATTATCTATAAGCATAGTGTATATAGTTTTAAATAAATACCTGTGAAATTAGGTTTGGAAACACTGAATGGAACTTGCTCAAATGATTGCAGGTGACATGTAAAGGTGGTGTGTAAATCATGTAAAGCCTGATAGAATTACTTTTTCTTGAGGTATGTCTAGGTTTCAAAATAGTAAACACTATATAGAGGATAGTATCAGTGAAGGTAGATGTGAATAGTGTGTTAACGATAAAGGCAGGGCTGGACCAAGGAATGCTGTCAAAATTTTTAGCCATGAAAATCGACCAGCTGTTGGAGTTGACTATATTTAAGGGTTGCTTGTGACCTACTAGCCTGCAAATTAGTCATTTCTAAATAATGCGTAAAAATACAGAACATTTTAAAAATATTAAAAGAAAAAAATCTGTTAGTGATGATAACAAAAAATATTTATCACAGACTGATAACAATTAAGTTAGATCAATGCATGTTTTCTGGCTTTTTTATTAGCTGTAGTTATAAAATAGACAATATCAATAATCTATGCAAGGTCATATGAATTTTTGATTAAAGAATATTTTAATTATGAACAATTAAAGAATACTTAATTATTGAAACTGGTACAGTACTTACTGTTTTCTCAATTACTTTCTCTGCGCAGATACAATTCTAATGGATTCTAGACATCATCACCATTTATACCATGCATTTTTCCAACCAAACCAATAATAAAGATTTTGTGATTCTTGGACTGTTAAACATTCCGGATCTTGACATCCCTCTCTTTGTTGTTTTCTTTCTTATTTTTTTAGTAACCATCATTGGAAATCTAATAATTTTAACTGTGGTGTGGCTAGAGAGAGCTCTTCATACACCAATGTACTTTTTCCTTACCAACCTCTCCTTCTTGGAGATCTGGTACACAGCAACTATTGTTCCAAAATTGTTAACCAATCTCTTAGTAAAGAACAACAATATATCTTTTTCAGGGTGTATGACTCAATTATTTTTCTTTGTTACATTTGGGGCCACTGAGTGCTACTTTCTATTAGTCATGGCATATGACCGCTACATGGCCATCTGCAAACCTCTGCATTATTCCTTGCTGATGGACACCAAAACCTGTTTCCAGCTAGTCACTGGTTCTTGGACAACTGGAGTTCTGACCGGACTGATTCCAGTTCTGCTTATTTCACAGTTACAGTTCTGTCAGTCTCGACAAATCAACCACTTTTTCTGTGATATCCCACCTTTGTTAGAGCTCTCTTGCAGTAACACTTATAATACAGAAATCTCTATCTTTATTCTGTCTCTCCTGGTTCTGTTTGGCTCTTTAATGCTAACACTAATATCCTATGTTTTCATTGTCATTTCTATATTACGCATTGCTTCAGCCAATGGAAGGAATAGAACATTCTCCACATGTGGAGCTCACCTTACTGTAGTATTAATCTATTATGGTACTATGATATTTATGTATGTTCGCCCTCATTCCAGTTACTCATCTGATTTAAAGAAATGTGTATCCATTTTCTATACTGTGGTCACTCCAGGTCTAAATCCTATTATTTACAGTTTGAGAAACAAAGAAATGAAAATATCAGTTAGAAGGGTGTTAAAGAGATTCATATTATCATAATGAGTATCCATCTCACTTAAGATACTGATATTGTTCCTTAGCATATTTGAGCATCAAGGAATGGGTTATACTGCATTTTGAAGTACATGGATTACAATGAATACATACATAACAATATCCACAACAAAGGTAATACAAATTTTTAAAGCAAATATACAAGAAAGAGTTTGCATTTAGTCATTTAAAAAATGTCTAGTGAGCTTTCATATTAACCGTCCAGTGTGGAAATGGTACATAAAAACTATTTGCACCATAACAGCTACAATAAGCAGTAGTGGTTATCAATGTTATTCACTAAAGTGAGAATTGGGCTTATTGGATTTTAAAACACTTTTTCTGTCCCTTTAAATCCATGGGGAAATGTGCCTCTTCCCCTGCCTCTTTTTCCTGTCCATTGTTTCTCCAGCAGGGTATAGTCCCAGGGACACTGCCAGAACAGTTTAAACTGGCTGCTTTGTCCATCCTCAATCTCTCATCAGCCCTTGATATTGTTTAACCCCATTGCGATCAAAATTTATTCGTGATATCTGAGTGCTTTTTGGACATATTGAGCTCTCAGATCCAAGCTATCTGGGGATATGTTGGACATATAGGTTAAACGTTGTATTTTAAGAGTTATGTATTTTATGTGGTTTTTGTAACAGGTTTTGACTTAGAGATATTTCCTGTACCTGGAGATAATGAAGTTACCACGACCACTCAAGTCAATTATCTCCAGGATAGAGGAAAAGATAGACCGGCTGCACAGCCTAAATCTGTGGAACTATTTTGGGCATGAAAGCCATCCTTGCGGTCGGTCAAAAGAGACTTCCATAAAACTTTTGAACCCCTGCTCTGATCTGGGTGATTTTTGGATATGTTGTTCACTCAGATCAAGGCTATCCAGGGATGTAGGATGTTGTGGGAATATGTGGGGTTTTGGGGTGTTTTCTGTGTTTTGTGAAAAATGTGTGTTTTCTGCCTGTGGGTAATTGAGTTAGTCCATTGTGTTTGGTAATTGTATCACAGGCAGAGGGGAGGGTTTGTGTATATTATCTGGGAGTGCCTAACTGTACAAGAGTGTTTTGATTGGCTTTGTAACTTTGTGTCCTGTGTTCCACAAGGTCCACATTGGTGGTAACCTTGTGGGAAAACTTATATAAAAGACAATTAACCCTCAGTTCATTCTGTTCTGTTCCTGCTTAAAGGACCACTATAGTGCCAGGAAAACAAACTGCCCCCACCCTCAGGAAAACTGCCCCCACCCTCAGGGTCCCACTCCCGCCAGGCTGAAGGGGGAGGAAAGGGGTTAAACTCTTGCCAGGAGCCCAGCGCTGGAGGTTCTCCTCCCTCTTCTGACGTCACTGGCTCAATGCTTTCCTATGGACTGATGTCTTCTCACTGTGATAATCACAGTGAGAAGCACAGAAGCGCCTCTAGCGGCTGTCAATGAGACAGCCACTAGAGGCTGGATTAACCCATTTGTAAACATAGCAGTTTCTCGGAAACTGCTATGTTTACAGCAGGCAGGGTTAATCCTAGATGGACCTGGCACCCAGACCACTTCATTAAGCTGAAGTGGTCTGAGTGCCTATAGTGGTCCTCTAACCCTCAATACGTAGCTTTGTCTCGTGATTGTAGGGAACTGCTATATTCACACTGGGGATTGCTATACTTTGTATACTCCCCTGAGCTCTAATCACTTAGCTCTTTTCAAAGCTGTTCCTGATACGCTCTCCTGGAGGAGAGGTGTTTCCCACATGGTCCTGGAAGACAGAGGCTGGGTGGAAGAATGACGGCGAGACTCCAGTTAAGCTGCAGCGGTTGTGGAGTCTGTGGTGGTTGTGGTATCCGGTGAGGTGCTTATGGTCCTCAGCGTCAGCTAAGAAGCATCTGTCAACTGAGGTGCCCAGTCGGGGTGCCAGGTGATTTGTTACAACTTTTAATTCTCACTTCAGTAAATAACCCTTAAGTATCATAGGTTTTGCTATATAGGTTATTAAATCACTGGTTGATAATTAAAACCACCTCACATTTTATCTCAGACACTTGTACTTGCACTGGCACAGAGCTGTGACTCAGATCTCAAAAGCCTCAACCGTCTACTGGTAAAGAGATGTGCCATATTGGCATGATGCTGCACTGTGCACGATGCACAAAGGGTGCCCCCTTTGTGCATCGTGCACAGTGCAGCATCATGCCAATATGGCACATCTCTTTACCAGTAGACGGTTGAGGCTTTCCGGGCAGATTTTACATTTCTCCATCAGATGACAGCTAAGTGGACCGTGCCTTACCTCTCTTTACACAAAGGGGGCATTCCGGGCAGATTTTACATTTCTCCATCAGATGAAAGCTAAGTGGACCGTGCCTTACCTCTCTTTACACCATTCACCACTACCAAGGTTCTAGCAGTACCATACTGTGCAACTCCAGCTACCAAACAGAATAGCCACAATTTATTTGCCACCATTCAAAAACTGTTCGCTGCTTACGCTGCCATGGTGAAGGCAGAGGGGCAAACAGTAACACCTCCTGTACTGGCTTCTGAAGAGGATGTCCTGGACCTTCAACAGGGTTTGACAGTATTGGGGAAAACAGGCCAACAACTGAAAGGATCACATTCTAACCTCACCCTCTGGGTAGATCATAGAATAATAATGTGAAAATCATGGGAGTTGTGGACTCTCTTCCTCCAGATGAACTTCCATATTTTACATAGTCGCGTAGTTACATAGGCTGAGAAGAGACTTGCATCCATCAAATTCAGCCTAACTTACATCTGTTTTTGCTGTTGACCAAAAAATAAAGGCAAAAAAACAGCTTGATGCACTTTCCAATTTTGCAACAAACTAGAAAAAAAAATTCCTTCTTGGCCCCAATGGCAGTCAGATTTCTTCTTGGACCAAGAATCCATTATCCCACAAATTAAAAATGATATCCCTGAATGTAATGTTTTTGGAAGTATTTATCCATTTGTTGTTTAAACATCTGTACAGACTCTTAAGGCAGAGAATTCCAGATCATCATTGTTCTTACTGTAAAAAACCCTCTCCTTTGCCTTAGACTAAATTCAATTTCTTCCAGCCTAAATGTGTGACCTCATGTCCTATGTATAGTCCTGTTTCTCATTAGATTTCCAGACATTGGTTTGTATTGGCCCCGAATATATTTGTATAATGCTATCATATCCCCTCTGAGGTGCATTTTTTTCAAACTAAAGAGATTTTAAATTGTTGACCTTTCTTCATAACTAAATGGTTTCATTCCTTTTAATAATTTTGTAGCCTGATTCTGCACTTTTTCTAGTGCCAGAATATACTTCTTTAGAACAAGTGTCCAAAATTGCTCAGCTTATTCAAAGTGTGGTCTTACCATTGATTCATAAGGAGGCAAAATTATATTTTCATCCCAAGAATTAATGCACCTTGATATATATGACAATACCTTACTGGCCTTAGCAAATGCCAATTGCCATTGAACATTGTTGCCTAATTTGTTGTTTAACAATTACTAAATCCTTCTTGTGTGTTATCACTAATTATTATTATTATTATTATTATTATTATTACCGCCATTTATATTACGCCAACAGATACTGTAGCACTTTACAATATTATGAGAGGGGGATTTAACTATAAATAGGACAATTATAAGAAAACTTACAGGAACAATAGGTTGAAGATGGACGCTGCTCAAACAAGCTTACAGTCTATAGGGGGTGGAGTATAAAACACATTAGGACAGGAAATAGCAATCAAATAAGTGGGAGTGAATCAGAGCTGGAGTAGAGAGTAAAGTGCTGTCCTTTAGGAGAGGGTGTACGTTGCTTGTGCATTCTAACCTGAAGTGCATAACTTTGCATTTATCTACATTCAATTCAATCTACCATTTTAATGCCTAATCCTGCAAAATCTATCTAAATATTTTTGCATTGAGAAAATATCCTGCTCATATTGTATTACATTACGGAGTTTTGAGTCATATGCAAACAGTGAAACATGACTTGCAATGCCTATTCCAAGATAATTTATAAAAGTGTTAACAGAATCCTGAGGGACATCAATTACTACTTTTGTCGAGCTCAAACATTTACCATTAATGACAACTGTCTGTACTCTATCTTTAAGCTAATGTTCTACCCAAGAACAAGAATTTTCATCTAGACCGATATATTTTAGTCTGAACATTAACCTATTGTGAGGAACCGTATAGAACACCCTGGCAACGTTCAAGTAAATCACATCCACTGCAGCACCCTAATCTCTATTTCTACTTACTTCTTCATCATATGCAATTAAGTTAGCATGACCTATGTGTCATAAACCCATGCTATTTTTTGTAAATAACAATGTTCTTCCCGTCAAATTCCTGAATATCATTGCTTAATGATAACCACAGAAGTTCAGCTCATAAGTGTAGACATTCCAGGCAAAGATGTTGAACCCTTTTTGAATGTAGGAACCACATCAGCCTTTCTCCAATCCTCCAGTACAAATCCTGAAAGAAAATAATTCTGAAAGATTAAAAACAGAAGTTCACGTATTTCACACTTAGCTCATCAAGTACTCATGGCTGAATACCATCAGGCCCTGGAGCTTTGTTTACATTAATTTTCTTTAGCTGCTGCAGCATCTTGTCTTGAGTCATCCAATCACAATTTTCTGCAGGTGTTTGCAGAATTCACTTGCATATATCTTACTATAGGTACTGAGGAGAAATAGTCATTTACACTTTCTACTTTTCCTTGCCTTCATTAAGTCACACATTAATCTCTAATTTCAGTGTACCTACCCGATACTTTCCAAATTAATTTTTGTTTTACAATTTATGTACTTAAAAAATATGGGAGGCTGGTTTTGCTCTCTTTGGCTATCACTTTCTCATTTGGTAAATTTAGCCCATCTAATTGCTCCTTTGCATGCATTATTGGCTTCTTTATATATTATATAGGATGCCCCTGATTTGTCTAATTTAAATGCGTAAAATGACATTTTCTTACTTTGAATTTCTTGGTTTACCTTCCCACTAAGCCACATTGGTTTTAATTTGTTTCTTTTTACATTTATTACCTAATTGTACATACTGAGAAGTGTTTCTTTCTAATATTTGTTTGAAGATATTCAATGTCCTTCAGTGAGTATTTCACTAAAGGCCTTTTAAAAATTGTATGTTTTAGTATGCCCCATGTGTATTTGTTTTTTCTGAGTTTATTTCAAAAGACACCATATTGTGATCACGATCCTCCAAGTTGCTCCCCTATTTGAATATTTGTCAAAAAAACAACATTGTTTGTTATAACCAGATTAAGACAAGCATCCTTTCTAGAGGGTGCTTGTACCAGTTGTGGCATGAAGGTGTAATTAACATGTTCAAAAACCTGATTCCCCTTACTGAACTACTATTCCAGAGATTTAAAATCTCCACTAATTAATATGTCACCCAGGTGTGCAGCTTTCCCAATTTGCCCTAACAGCTGTTCTTCCTCATCGATATCAACATTATGTGGGTTTTATAATTCTTTATTTTTGTTGTGCATATTATGTCAAGGACAATTTATAACATATTCCAACCAATAATTGATTTCCCTTCTTTTGCCCTGAACAGCATCTATCAAAAAGCTCTCACATTTCCCTTGTCACATTTAGTAAAAACCAAAGAAAAACAAGTTACCTGTGCTATCTCCTTAATCCCTATGTATTCTTAAAAAAATTGAGTTTTTTTTAGTTACCTCTAATGGCCATGAGAGGATAAGCCCACCTGCCAAAGTCAAGGCAGACCCCCCCAAATGGGTCCTAACTCTAACCATTCACCTTGCTTCCTTGAGCTTCTGGCAAAGATCTCTAATGAGACAATGGGGTATTTTTTATATACACCCCTATATATTATTAACCCTTAATAGGGAACACATGGGATGGGCAGCTGCATTGTAACAAGGCTGAGTGATACAAAAAATGGATACAAATGCAGAAAGATAAGTCCTGCGCTCACTCCCATCACTACTGGGCAGCAGCATAGACTACAATACACATCAGCCCCAATATATAGTAAAAACCAATGAAAAACAAGTTATCTGCACTCTCTCCTTAATCCCTATGTATTTTTAAACAAATGGAGGTTTTTTAGTTACCTCCAAGGCAGACCCCCCCAGGTGGGTCCTAACTCTAACCATTCACCTTGCTTCCTTGAGCGTCTGGCACAGATCTCTAATGAGACAAAGGGGTGTTATTTATATACACCCCTATATATTATTAACCCTTAATAGGAAACACATATGATGGGCGGCTACATTGTAACAAGGCTGAGTGATACAAAAAATGGATACAAATGCAGAAAGATAAGTCCTGCACTCACTCCCATCACTACTGGGCGGCAGCAAAGACTAAAGTACACATCAGCCCCAATATATAGTAAAACCCAAAGAAAAACAAGTTACCTGCACTCTCTCCTTAATCCCTATGTATTTTTAAACAAATTGAGGTTTTTTAGTTACCTCCAATGGCCATGAGAGGATAAGCCCACCTGCCAACATCAAGGCAGACCCCCCCATTTGGGTTCTAACTCTAACCATTCACCTTGCTTCCTTGAGCTTCTGGCAAAGATCTCTAATGAGACAAAGGGGTATTTTTTATATACACACCTATATATTATTAACCCTTAATAGGAAACACATGGGATGGGCAGCTGCATGGTAACAAGGCTGAGTAATACACAAAAATGGATACAAATGCAGAAATATATGTCCTGCGCTCACTCCCATCACTACTGGGCGGCAGCAAAGACTACAGTACACATCAGCCCCAATATATAGTAAAAACCAAAGAACAAGTTACCTGCGCTCTCTCCTTAACCCCTTAAAACCGGAGGGCGTACTATTACGCCTATTCTAAGCGGGTCTAAATGCTGCAGAGCGTAATAGTACACCCTCCATTTTTTAACTTAACCAGTCGCCGGCGTTTGCGGTTGTGGAGACTCACCTGGGATCCCAGGGCATCCCCCGCGGTGGATCCTGCCTCCTCCGCCCCCCACCCCCGGCCATGTGAGAGTGAGGTCTTTGCGAGGACCTCACAATCACATGGCCGGGTTAGCTGGCTGCTGCATTGCCAGCAGGGGGAACTGCCTGTAATGACAGTTAGTCCCCCTGCTGGCTGGAAAAAAAGTTAAATTAAAATCAGTGTAAAAAAATAATAATATACTTAGATCATATAATATATATATGATCTAAGTATATATATATACACATATACATACACACACATACACTGTCTAGGTGTATTTTACTATTAATATATATATAATTATGTATATATATTAATATCAAATTACATGTAGACTGATACTGATTAAATATATATATAATTATTGTTATATATATTTATATATAATCTAAAATAAAATGTAAATACGTTAAAAAATAAAATTAAAAAAATAATTAAAAATAAATAATTAAAAAATATATAGATGTGTCTTATTTCGTTCTAACTGTATTGTGATATTAATATATATATTTATATCAAAATACACGTAGAATGAAATAAAATATATATCTATATACATAAATATATACGTATATATCACTATATATATATATATACCTATATGTAAATAAAAATATTTGTAAAAAATTATATATATATATATATATATATACATATATATATATACATATATATATATACATATATATATATATATATATATATACATATTCAAATAGCTGAATCAAAGGTTGCACTCACGGATTCTTTAAAACATAGCTTTTATTGTGTACTCCTTAAAAAAAAAAATCGACGTTTCAGTCACATTCAAGGACTTTCATCAGGATTATAAAAATCCTGATGAAAGTCCTTGAATGGGACTGAAACGTCGATTTTTTTAAGGAGTACACAATAAAAGCTATGTTTTAAAGAATCCGTGAGTGCAACCTTTGATTCAGCTATTTGGATATTTCGAGCCCTGGGAGTGCACCCGGTTTGGAAACATGGAGTTTGAGTGCAAGGTATAGTGCTTTTTTCTTTATATATACATATTTATATACACATACGTGTATATATATATATATATTTATATATATATATACATATATTAATTCTACATATATATTTATGTAATATTTTTACATAATTAGGTATCTTAATTAATTACAATTAGCGGGACCTGCCTGACAACCCATGCCGAAAGTATAGGGAATTTAATTTGCTAGCACTATATTTAACCCTATAACTTTCCAAGACACCATAAAACCTGTACATGTGGGGTACTGTTTTACTCGGGAGACTTCGCTGAACACAAATATTAGTGTACAATTATTTGAATATTAAATTATGTTTCATAGCTAAATATTTGATATTAAATGAAAGCCCTGTTTCCCCTGAATAAAATGATATATAATAAGGGTGGGTGCATTTAATATGAAAGAGGTGAATTACGGTTGGACAGACATATAGTGCAAATGCCAGGTTTTACGTTTTGTTTTGTTCACAACGTGTACATTTGGCTCAGTCCTTAACCCCTTAATGACGAGTGACGGACGAGGTCAGAGCGAGCATGTCAGAGCGAGCACATGTGCTTAGTATCCCTACCTTCCGCCTCCCTGCACTTCCTGGTTCTGGGTGAAGTGTAGGGAGCCGGAACATTGAAGATCCTGCCCCCCTGCCCCCTTTACCTATTTTAATAAAAAATTAACCCCCTCCCTGCCAATTGATCAATGACTACAGTGGCAGGGATTACATTTTACTGTCATCTTATTTTTTTTTTTAACCCCTGAGGATTAATTCTTTTTTTTTTTAACCCTCAGGTGTTAAATTTATTTAATTAGTTAATTTAAATATTTTAAAATTATATATTTAGCTAGCTGGGGTGGGTGGAAGTTAGTGGGGAATTGGGGGATTTGGTGTTAGGCTAACTAGGGGTTAACGTTAAAAAAAGTTTTAAAATAAACTTTAAAAAGTAAAAAATTAAGCTAAAAAAAGTTTTAATAACGTTTAAGTAAAAAATTAAAAACCACTCCCCTTTACCCAGTCCAAATAAAAATTAACCCCTTCCCTGCCAGTCGATCACTGCCTACAGTGACCAAAATACAGATCACAGTATTATACTGTGCCCTAATTTTTCCTGAGGATTAACTTTTATTTATTTTTTAACCCTCAGGTGTTCAATTTATTTAATTAATTAATTTAAATATTTTATAATTATATATTTTGCTAGCTGGGGTGGGTGGGAGTTACGGGAAAATGGGGAATTTACTGTTAGTGCTGCTTACTGCTAGTTAGGAGTTAACGGTAAAAAAGCTTAGAAAAATGTTAAATCTGTAAAAAAAGTTTTAAGTAAGTTTAGGAAAGTTTAAAAAAAATGAATACGCAAAACAAAAGTTTGAAAACTAGTTTTTAAAAGTAAAAAAGTTTCAAAAAGTAAAAAAATACATTTAAAAACGCTCATTACCACTACACCTGGAACAAACTATCCCACGCTAAGGTTCAAAATATGCCTTTTGAATTACCCCAGGGTGTATTCTTTAATCAATAGTATGTGTTTGTGGGGAAGTTTCAATAACCAACTGTCTAAACTACTCCAAATTGGAAAATGTACACAGCGTAAAACTTCAAAGTTAGAAAAAAACTGAATGGCTGCGTTTCAAATGCGCCCCTTCAACATCCACATATACCTGGCAAAGGTTCATAAGGTGGTATTGCTGTACTCAGCCGACATAGCTGAGCAACATATGAAGTATTATACACTGGTAGCAAACATAAGGTTTGCTAAATATACTGTGCAAACTCACTTTGTGTGTCAAAAAGGCAGAAAAAACACTTATTACCACTACACTTGGTACAAGCTAGCGGAAAACTGATCCCACGCTAAGGTTCAAAATATACCTTTTGAAATTCCCTGGGGTGTCTACTTTAAGAAATGGTAGGCCTTTGTGGGGTAGTTTGAATTTAAACCCTGCTAAGATGCTTGGAAATTGCATATAGGCCCAGCGTCAAAATTCAAAGTTCGGTAAAAACTGATATGGCTTGGTCTCCTATATGGCACTGTAGCTTCACGAAATAGTGCCAAAGACATACAATGGGGGTGTTTTTTTACTCAGAAGACTTAGCCGAGCATAATTTGGGGGGTTTGAAAAAACGCACAAAATATTTTTTATCACATACTTTAGCATATATTGGTGAAAAAACAGGGGCATGTTAAGGCACAATATGCACCTTATGAGATACCCTGGAGTGTCTACTTTTACAAATGGTAGGCCTTTGTGGTTTTTTTTGAACAATTAAACTGATATAATACCCCAAATAGAAGCATAGGCTCATTAAATACATCTCTCAAAATTCTACTGTGAATACTGAAAAGGACAGGTCTCCTATATGGCACTGTAGCTTCACGAAATAGTGCCAAAGACATACAATGGGGGTGTCATTTTACTCAGAAGACTTAGCTGAGCATAATTTGGGTGGTTTGATCTTAGTGGCACATGTGAAATATACAAAATGCCCAGCAAAAATGCAATCCATGTGTAAAAAACACACAAAATTATTTTTTACCACATACTTGGCATATATTGGTGAAAAAATGGGGGCATGTTAAGACACAATATGCACCTTATGAGATACCCTGGAGTGTCTACTTTTACAAATGGTAGGCCTTTGTGGGCTTTTTTGAACAGTCAAACTGTTATAATACCCCAAATGGAAGCATAGGCTCATTAAATCTGTCTCTAAAAAATTCTACTGTGAATACTGAAAAGAACAGGGCTCCTATATGGCACTGTAACTTCAAGAAAAAAGACATACAATGGGGGTGTTTACTCAGCAGATGTAACTGAACACAAAATAAAACTTTGTACAGGAATAGCAAACACCAACTTTACAAAATACACATGAGAATTTCTTTGTTATAAGATTGTGTGCCATAAGCAAAAAAAAAAAAACACAATTTTAATCCAATATTTAGCAGAGTTTGGCGGTGAAATGGCTACGTAGAAAGTGTCAAAACAGCCCTAGGTAAATAGCCTGTGATGTCTACTTTATATAAATATATACTTTTGTGTGGCAATTTTGTTTTCTTTTATGGCTATTAAGCTTACAATACAAACATACCAAATTCTAAAATCGTTCCACATTAAAAGTTTTTTTGTACTCCTTGTGCTTTGTGACCTGTAACTACCAAAAAAAACCTTAAAATCCCAGACACATTATATATTCTGTAAATCAAAACAACTAAATGAATTTATTTTTAATTACTTTCCTTAACCTGCACTAATATGCACACATTATTATTGCAAAAACTGTAAAGAAAACACAAAAAAATTCAATTTTTCTGCATTTTTCTGTATTTTTTTATAATAAATAAGCATTTATATATATATGTGTGTGTTACATCAAATTAAAGCCCAAAATAGAGAAATAAAGTAAACAGAGTGCAGGTCAGGAGTCCGGATACAAGTCAAGGGCTCATGAGCTGCACCACTGTAACCAACTAATAGGGAGCTCCAATGAGGGGGTAACCCTCCAAAATATGTAGGTAATAGGAGTAGGTGATGTGTAGAGTCCCACAAGGGGAAACCAACATCAGGAGAGCTCCACTGTATAAGAAATGAGGAAGGGAGGCCCTATCTTTAATCAATCTAAGGATAAAAAGGGATATGCAAACAAAAAGTATAACTTGAAAAATAGATCTACTAAACGGGACCATCAATAACCATAGTGATAACAAAAATAAAGTGCTACCAAGTGCAGCGATTAACCCCTTAACGCCGTTAGGGCGTTCTATGCCGTCGCGTCTTTAAAGGGCTTTAAAGCCGTTGCGGCGGCATAGAACCTCGGCGGTACTCACTTCCGCCGCGATCCTCTTCTGGAGGGCTGCCTGACAGCCCAGGCAGCCCTCCTCCGGCAAGTGAGGCCCCCGTGGGCCATGTGATCGCTCTCAAAGAGCGATCACATGGCCCCCTATAGCTGGCTGTGGATCTGCCAGCAGGGGGACTGTCTGAAATATCAGACAGTCCCCCTGTTGGTGGGAAAGTAAAAAAAAAAATTACAAGTATTTTTATTTATATAATATATGTATATATATTATGTATATAATATATACATATTATATATATATGTAACGTCATACAAAGTGTATTTTAATACTAATATTAGTATATATATTAATATTAAAATACACTTAGAATGACATTACATATATATAATATGTATATATATTATATATATATATATAATAGATATATACACATATATTATGTATTTGTGTTAGGTGCTCATGATAGTACAGAGTAAAATACCATAATTAAATGTAGGATAGTAAAAGGGCAAGTTGGTTGTGGTGTGCCGGAACCGACGATGAGGTAGGCCTGAGAAAGAAGAGGGCCTACCCAGGAAAAAGAAATAGAAAGGAAATAAACGTTAAAATGTGGTGTGGTGGGAGGGTCATTCAACGCTGACCTCGAACGGTAAGGAGCCAGGTAAGGGGTGTGCCTTCAGTAGGCTAGGAGTGTATACCAAGCACCTCCCACAAATCCAGGCCTGAGAAAGAAGAGGGCAAAAATTAAGTCATCAAATTTATTACAGACAACCAATACAGATACATATATCAACCAGACATGTTTTTGAAAGCATCCCTTAATTCTTGTACTGGGTTCGGTATGTATCGTGAGTAAGCGGATGACTTCCAGCGCCCCAGTGTTTTTATAACATGAACTGGAATGTTGACACTGAAGTCTGTGGACGCTGCTCCTATGCGGAAGGAGTGCCCTGAGTAGTTAGCTGCTTTGAGGCCCAGTTGAGTGAGCAAAGACCTGACGTAGGTAATGCAGGTTGTAGTGGTGAGTACCGAACTTGTAATAGTAGTAATGGTTGTGATGGTATTGAAATATGATGCTGTAGGTATGCATCCAGAACCTTGACGGGGCACCACTTGTTGTGCGTGGGGTAGTATGGAATGTTTACTGGTATGTGCTGGCTGGTTTTGGAGTGAGGTAGCGTTAGGATGTAATGATCCATGTGTTTTGTTAAGTGGGAATAGAGGAGAATAGGAGCAGATTGTGTTATGTTGGTTGTAGTAAACTCTCTAGGTCTTAGAAATCCATAGAAAGCTATGTATATTGCTGCTTTGATGACAGAATTTGTATTGGTGTCAAAAGGTTTTAAATCAAGCAGGTTAGATAATGCCTTGAAGATATGGTTATCTATGGGTAGCCTCTGTGATGTACGTGTAGGTTCAGATTTTTGAATGCCTTTTAGTATGGTCTTGAACTGGTGAGAGGCCATGAAACTAGTGTTGTTAGGTTGTAAGATTAGCATATGGTGTTGAATGCCTGTGAGATAAAGTTTGATGGTGTTATATGACATTTTAAGTTTAAGGTGGCAAAAAGAAGCAAAACCCAAAAAAGATGTCATAACAAATGGTTGCATGATGTTATGTTCCAAAAGGAATCTTTTGAATAGTGTAAAAGCCCTGTCGTATGTTTTGTGTGTATTCTTTGACAGTGCCAATTGGGACAGTGTCCTGCTATGATGCATGATGATGTCTAGTCCAGTATTAGTTGTTGAAATGTTGGAGTGGTAGTGGCTGTGAGCGCAGCTGACGGATGTGCTTGATGAAATGCCTGAAATTTAAAATGAGACAAACTGTCAGCAGCTGTGTTACATATTCCTGGAACATGGAAACAATATATAAAGAAATTATGACAAGCTGCCAACCACGTGAGTTTCCTCAGAAATCTCATGATCGTAAGGGATTTTGAGCGGCCTTTGTTGATGATGTGACAGGTTGCCTGGTTGTCTGAGTAACAACGAACTGGCATGTTTGCCCATAAATGACCCCATGCTACGGCAGCCGCCACAATGGGATAGATCTCAAAGAGAGCTGAGGTAGTGGAAAAACCTTCCAAATCTTGAACTGCTGTAGGCCAGCTGCCCCAAAGCCATTTGTTCCCAAAAATTGCTGCAAAACCTGTGGTAGATGCTGCATCTGACCAAATAGTAGGTGATGAGTCAGTCAATTGAGGGAGGAACATACTTTTACCATTCCAAGTGGTTAAAAATTCCTTCCACTTGTGTAGGTCTGCAGTAGCTTGGTTATCTAAGGACAACCTGTGTGTGTCATGTAGGAAGCATGGAAAAAGATACAAGAGTCGTGATATGAAGGAGCAGCCTTGAGATATGATACGCATGTCAAAATTTAGTGACCCCAGCAGGGACTGTAGTTCTTTGCGGTTGCAAGTACCGAGCTGAAGGTAGCGGTTGATGTAAGTAAGAATGTTCTCTGTCGTGTGGTAGGCTTGCTTGCATTGTGGTTGAGTCTAATTGAATACCCAAGAAAGTGATAATCGTGTCTGGCCCATCCATTTTCTTAGGGGAGATTGGTACACCTAGTCTCTCGAATAGCTTGGTGGTAGCTTTGAGGCTACTAGGAGGGGAAGTATTTTCCTCGACCAGTAAGAAGTCGTCCAGGTAATGTAATACCGTAGGGCATCTGGCTTTGTTCAATAGTAACCAGCACAATGCTTCGGCAAATGTGTCGAAAATAGCTGGGCTACTTTTGGACCCAAAAGTTAAACGGGAGAAAAAATAGTAGTTCCCGCCCCACTTGATTCCATGCAAATGCCACAGTGTGGGTTGGATTGGTAGCAATTTAAAGGCGTTAGTGATATCGGTCTTACTAGGCCAGGCTCCGACCTCTGCTTGTATGATTGCTGTAATGGTGTGATCTATGGTGGTGTATTGCAGGGAGAATTCCTCGGAGGGTATGAGGGAATTAAGACTGGGGTTGGCCGATGAGTGTGGTGCAGACAAGTCAATGATGAGTCTCTGTTTAAGGGAAGATTTCCCTGTGACAATACCAATGGGGTTAGTACGCCATTCTTTGAATGGAGGAGCTTTGAAAGGCCCCAATACGAAACCCTCAGCGACTTCTTGGGCTAAGAGAGTGTCAACAGCTGTGGGATTATGTTGTGCGGATTGTAGATTAGGGCATTCCAGAGTCCCGGATGGTATGTGTAGAATACCCGTGTGGAAGCCTTCTGTTAAACCAGAGATAAGAAAGTCCACCAAGTGTTTAGAAGGGTGATGTGATATAAATGCAGTAAACACCAGCATATTAATGGACGTGAGGTAAGGCTTAGAATACATTTTATTTGGACACATGGTTTTTGCATGTGCCCTAAAACATTTTAAACAGATATGCAATAATCTGCAACCGCTATAATTACAAGACCCAACATTGAAATTATTACATATCTGGGACTTGCCCAGGAACTTTATCGGGTGTCCCAGTTTGTCTCTGGTCACTTTCTCTGGGACACCAGAGGAACTAGCTACTTGCGTTGGCATGTTCGGCAGCCGTGTTGGGACAGAAGTTTGTCGTATGGGCTGTAGAGCAGCAGTATGCACCGGTGTTCTCAGACCTGCAAAGTGTCTGCAAAATATGATGGTATCTATCCTTCCCCAGTAGGATCTTGTTCCATACTGGGAGAACGCTCCAGACACTTTTGCAGAAAAAGACCTATGGTAGTCATAAAAGGCTGAACCACCATATTCATTGCCCAGGTCTACCAGCTTGTGCATATAAAGATCAAACTCTTCTCTTCTATTGGTATAGACCGCACAGATGACATCCCGATAAATACCAAAGGCCAGTACAAACTCGGGGATAGTCAAGTTTCTCCAACCTGGAGTTGACCTTGCTCATGGACGTTATGAGTGAGGATAACATGGAATGTATGTCTCATGGGTTGGACTGGCTAAGTCCTTCCCCGGGATCCATGTTATTTGATGTACGTAATAGTTTAAAAAGTTCTGCTTTCCTTGCTGTAGCGGGGTGGGGGATTTGTCGTCTCCTTAATTCGGTAGTTATACGAGGATCTGATCGATGCCGGACTATTTACCTCTCCTCCTTGTGTAGGAGTGATAGCTCTAGCCGGAGTGCTAGGCAGGGAGAAATCCTCTACCCCTTCCTGAGACATACTATAACCAAAACAATTAATTAGTGTATGAAAAACCACACAAAATCATACTGGCAGGCTAGCTAAGCCGGATGGCGAAACATTACACTTGTTTGGTGACAGCTGAGGCCCTACTAGTTGCCAAGTGGCTTGAGAGGCTCTATCTAGGCGTTGGCGCGAGGGGATTTGAGGCCACCGGTCGTAGTGGTAGGAATTTTAGGCCTCTCGGTGACTGTAACATAGAAAACAGGGAAAGGGAGTGACAGGTGAGGCCCTCTCTATGCAACATGCGAGGCGGCTAACGTGTGGCCCGATGAGTTATTGCCTCTGAAACGTTGAGGCGGGGTGTTGGCCTCGCGGGACCACTAACTGATGGCAATGGCAAATAACAAAAGGCCAGTGATACACAAAATGCCTTAAAGTGATGTAAAGTTATATATATGTATATGATATATCTGTCTTGAAAAAGACGTATGATTGGTTCGATCAGTACGTGATTCAACCCGAGAATTTATTGCTTGTAAAAGGAACTGTATCCTTATGTATATGTTGTAGTTATAACACAGAAATGAGGCCTGTAATGTAGGCTGAGTCCATGAATGAATGGATAAGTATGGCAGACCCCTGAAAGCGTGGGTGTCAAAATGATCAGATAAGTGAGCTTGGTTTTGTATGGACATAATGCAATACTGATACCTTTAAACAGTAATAGAAATAATCTGTCTATTTAAACCAGCAATTCGTTAACCGAAAGTTATATACATGAAATGGTGAATGTAATCCACGAAAGGATTATGCGTAATACATAGAAATAAAACCGAAACCCAATGTGAGAGAAAACAGAAGTTGGAACGAATAGTTTAAACGTATGAATTTTATGTGAACCGCAAGCGTGTTTGAGCGTATCATGAAAAAAGTGCCGAACGGCAAAACAACCGAAATGATAATCTGTTCCAATGTGACATAGAATAGTTATATGCGAAATTACTAGTTATACAAATATACCGATTAGCCGAATGACCGTATGAAAGAAAACCACGAACGGCTTGTACAATTTTGTGACATATCAGGGAAAACCGTAAAGCGAGGACCTGTGCTGTACCGTACGTCGTGGGAACCGATCCTGGCGTGACAGGTAGGTCTGACTTACGGTTTAGGAGTCCCTGGGACGCGATCTACGACAAAGACCGGGGTCAGAAAAAGCTGGACGGACGGAAAAGGCCTGAACAGGATTCCTGGACACAGTTTGCCGCAGTAAAACCTCGTGGATACTGAAACCAAGATAGCGTCTGAGAGAACCCGGAAGTGGATCCTCATTCAACGCTGACGTCGAACGGTAAGTAGCCAGGTAAGGGGTGTGCCTTAAGTAGGCTAGGATTGTATACCAAGCACCTCCCACAAATCCAGGCAAATTGCCTTAATACATATACGTATAATTACAATAATAAATAAATAAAATAATAAATAAATAAATTATTGAAACAAAATTTAATATAAATTATATATTCATATGTAATTTCATTCTAACTGTATTTTGTTATTTATAAATATATATATATATATATTGGTAACAAAATACACTTAGAATGACATTCTATATATATATATCTATATATAAAATACAAATAACCGCAAATATATATATAGATAAATACATATAATTACATAAAAGATTACATTAGTATACACGTAGAATTTAAATACCTATAAATGCATATATATTAAAATTCGACGTGTATATTTAAGTAATCTTTTAACATAATTATGTGATTTGATTAATTAAAATTTGATTGACATGCCTGACAACACAGGGAGAAAGTGCAGAGAATTTAATTCGCAAGCACTATATTCGACCCTGTAACTCTCCAAGACACCATAAAACCTGTACATAGGGGGTACTGTTTTACTCTGGAGACTTAGCTGAACTCAAATATTAGTATTTAAAACTGGTAAATTGTATTACAACTATGATATTTTAAGTAAAAGTTGAGTTGGATATAGCTCCAAACAATCCAGCAGCAGCAAAGTTAGGTCCAATTAAAAAAGTACTTTAATATAAAAAAAAAATATATATATATATATATATAAAATATAATATAATAAAATAGTGATAAAAAAGTTATAAACAATACACTTAAAGTGTTTCTCCTTGGATAGGCTTTATCTGGGACACCCTTGCATTCAACGCAATCCCTATGCACAAATACACCACTGCATTCCAATGGCAACATTAAATACAAATGTAACGGACCGTTTCAGCACACAAGGGGTTAAAACCGTTTAGGCGATCTTCCCCTTCCAGAGATGCAGGCACAGCTACTGTAGAACACCAAACTCCCGAACCGCAAATAAGGGAATGCTCCAATCTCCCGAACTGGATACAATATAGCACTCCAAACTCCCGAACTGGAACCATACGAATAGCTGCTAGCAGACGAATAGGAAAAGCACCCAAGCGGCTTACACTCCTAGCAATCAGTCTCTATAAGCATTCAGTAAATCCCCCCAAAGACGAGACAAGGCTGTTGACGGTCAAGCAGTGGTCTGTTTAATGAGAGCTACCTGCCCAGTATTTATGCAGGTCTCCCACCTGGTGGACACTCCCCTAGGGGACCAAATGGGAGACTGAAACAAAGGACAGACAAGCAGCAATCCAGGACACAGTCACATTAAATTCCCACAATGCATCCTGGCTTCCTCCCCTCTGCCCTGGAGATAATTGAGAAGTAATTCAATTATCTCCCAGGACAAAGACAAATCGCCATTATGCACGTGGGGATACTAGAATAGGAATTACTATTAAAATACACTATGTGACAAAAGTTACAATAAAAATATACATTTAACATATCCCCAGATAGCTCAGGTCTGAGCGCACATTATTAAGCGAATGGCGCTCTGACCACTCGAATACAGTTTAATCGCCATGGAGCCAAAGTCTTTAATTCCACAAACAGGCTCCATGGCAGGCTATCTGGGTACTTCTACACCGAATACATTGCAACACTAAAAGTCCCGAATGCTCCGTTGTTCGGTTCCCGAGCGGGTTTGCAGACTTCCAGCCTCAGCGGGGCTTGGAAGACAAAAGTGTCCGCTTTTGGTGTCCTGCTGCTGGGTAGAACAAGTTCCAGCTACCTGGGGAGCTTCCATAACACCGCCATCGTGTGGCGGCTAGGTGTAACTGCGACCACCCACTAATTGTCAATTTAGCTACGGTTAACCACAGCTTCTGGGAGGTAAATAGACTCTCCTAGTGCTCACCGAGGACTCCAAGCACTCTACAGGACACCATCAGCACCGTAGTCCCCATGTCCAGCTTTACAGCTTGGCTGGGAACTCACCGTGCTCCACCCACCCTGGACCCAAGACTAGGATCCAGCTTCCAGTGAGTGAACCTCTCCTACTCCAGAGAGTTTAGCAGGAACAACTCTTATAAGAGCTAGTGATTATAATCCCAGGGGAGTATAGTGATATAGCAATCCCCAGGGTAGATACAGCTGTTTCCCCCACACATGAGATGAGACTATGTTGAGGGTAAGCAGGAACTCATTTATTGGTAGCCACACTGGCCTTTTATGCAATTCCTCATGCAAGGGGTACTCCCACGTGGCCCTTGTGAGGAACTACAATATAAAGTTACAGACCAATGATAACAGTGTTTAAATGGATGACACTCCCATATACAAACATACAATCCCTCCCCTCTGCCTGGGAGATAATTGAGTCAGATACTGGATCAATTCAATTATCTCCAGGCAGAAAAAAAATTTTTTTTATGAAACCCCAAAAGTACCCCTAAAATTCATGGAAACCCTTTAAAAGTTACCGGTATATCCCCGATCTGGGTGAACAACATATCCAAGAATCACCCAGATTGGTTCAGGGGTTCTGGATTTCCATGGAGGTCTTATTTTAACCGACTGCACACAGAATTACTGTCCGAAAAGAATTCCAGGAAATCAGGCTGTGTGGTCGGTCTACTTCGGGGATTCGAAGTAGCATATAAAATACTGAAGATATAGCTTTGGGAGTAGTCTCAGTCTATGTCTCTCATTCGGGAGTTTATTCTTACCGAGCACAGTTCGATTCCCATTCCAATAGCCGAAACATCAGTGGAAGCTATGTGTCCAGCGGTGTTCACGCCGTCAAGTGTTCAATTTGAGTTCCATGTACTCGACGACCAAACACCACTCATTGTGCTTGCAATGATGGCCGCCGCCACGTGTTCGAATGCTTCGAACCGCATTGGGAGTTCGAAGTGCCGCTTCACCAACAGTTTATTACAGGGGCCATAGTCACAGGGCAGGAGGCTGGCAAACCGGCTCTTCCAAAAGCCAGTGGTGAGGTTACTCTCGCCACATGTGTGGTGACATTCGGTCATCAAACTAATATGGTGACCAGGGATCACGTGACCAAGCTCATGTACAGTGGGATAAGCTTTACCTTTTGAAATGGTAACTGGGTAATTCAATACCTTTACAAGTCAGGAAAGAGATAACCACTTCCCCCTTTCTCCATTCCTCTCTGTTCCTTCTTGGCTGTGCTGCAGAGCAGATGTGCAGACGCCATGTGCTATCTTGGTGAACCATGTTACTCTCTGTTGCTTCCTTTTCTTCCTTGGTGGATGTGATGTTGAACTTGCAGCAGTGAGCCATTACTAGATGTGAAGACCTAACCGTGGGTGAGATCAAACGTGTGGGGAAGGGGTTACTATATAGATAGATAGATTTTAAAAGGGTTGTTGCTCCGTGGGTCTGGGCTGTGTGTTTGTGATACATTTATAGTATTGTGCTGTTGCCTTTTAATAAATACCTTTTAATGTAGACAAACCTTGTGTAATATATATATTAATGTGGTGATACACCACAACATGTAGATCCTCAGCTGGCATAGCATCATGGGAGTTGGGTGACAGATGAGAATCTAACTTTTGGCCACACTAGAGGGGGCCCAAAAAACTTTCTTGCACCAGGGCCCTTTCTGAATTAGTTCTGCCACTGTCTATAGCCATTAACAAAGTTAATGATAATGTTAAGATAACAAAAAACATAATCATAATCACAATATGTTTTTTTTTTTTTGTAACAAGAACTGTCGGGTGACTGCCCTGCCTGCCTCTATGGAACAGTTAAGATATAAATAACTTTAAATCACATGAATGTGATGGACTGCAGGTAGTATTGAATAATTATGACACTAAAATATGTCAAGCAAATGAGAGTAGAGAGACATGAGTAAACAGGCAAGGAGAGCTGGCACTGCTTAAAAAAAACAACATGCAAAATTGATTTAACTGAAGCAGAATGAGAACTTGTGCTTTCATTTTATCAATAAGAGAGGAAATACCACTGGACTCAAGTAAAGTGTTACATTGCTGAAAAGAGACTTGCGTCCATCAAGTTCAGCCTTCCTCACATATGGTTTTGCTGTTGATCCAAAAGAAGGCAAAAAAAACCTAGTCTGAAACGCTTTCAAATTCCTTTTTGACCCCCAAAATAGCAGTCAGATGTCTACTTGGATCAAGTAGCTATTATAATTAGAAATTATATCCCTGTATGTTTTGTTTTTGCAAGTATTTATCCAATTGCAGTGTAAACATCTGTATGGACTCTGATAAAACCACCTCTTCAGGCATAGAATTCCATATCCTTATTGCTCTTACTGTAAAAAAAACAAAACCTTTTCTTTGCCTTAGATGAAATCTCCTTTCTTCCCGCCTAAATGTGTGACCTTGTGTCCTATGTATAGCCCTGTTTATGAATAGATTTCCAGATGAAATAGATGAACCAGTCACATACATATTAGCATCTTACCTGGTCATGATAGCAGAGTACACCGGCAGCATAACTACTACAAGAATGTAATTTAGAATTTTTTTTTTTTCATTTGTTAGTTTCAGTGTTCTCTAAATTGGAACTGATTATAAATTTCATGGTTCAGGGAGATGGAATTTCAGAGGCCGCAGAATTTTTGAGTTGGGCAGTCTAGTTAAACAGCAGTAACAAAGCGGGGGGTTGAGTCAGCGCTAGTCAGAGAGGCAGCAGTCCCAAACAAGGATTCCCTCTAGTGTCCTTGGAATACAAATGGTAGGAGCAGAAAAAAAATGGGTGATGGGTCTGCGCCGATATGTACATTGAGTATTGAGTCCAATGTATATTGTCGTGTTCAAAGTTCTACTTTTGGTGGGGTTCAGAAGGTACGGTATCGTAGAGAGTAGTCCAAATATAAGAAGTAGAAGAGATCTTACTTACAATTAACAGAGCTTAACCCAGCTCTGGTGTGGATAGCTTGCAGCGGTATTATCCCCGCTTACAGGATATTCGGCAGATGTCCTCTTCTTTGTGGTAACAGGTGGCCGTAGTTGGGGAAGATAAAATGAAGACAGTAATGGTGCAGTATGTTCTAAACTGATAAAAAATATAATAAAATATGGTAGATACACTCACATTCGGTAGAGCTTAGGCTAGCTCTAGTTGGTTAGGCGTACAGCGGTATCATCCCCGCTTATGGGATATATGAGGAGTGATCTTGATCGGAGTATCAGGAGCTCGAAGAGAAGGTAAAACAGCGATAGTGCTCTCAATAAAATCTTAAGTGATAAAATAAAATAATAAAATATACTCACAGTGTATAGGGCAGGCTAACTGCTCTATGTAACAGCATAGGTGGTATAATCCCCACCTGGGATTCTTGGAGTATGGTATGAAGGACTTAAAATAAGAAAAAAAAAAATATATTTTTATAAAATATAAATAGAAAGTAAATAAATAGAAAATTATTAAAATAGCCAGGTAATAGAAAAGATGATGGTTGATACGTAAAAATGACCAAAATCTTTTATTAACAATATATAAAATAGTATAAAATATCCAAACGCGTTTCACCAGTGTAAGGCTTTATCAATGGATAACAAACAATTCTACCTGGCTGGTAAGGGTTTATATAGGTATAAAATAATTATAAAATTGGCGCCAAAATTGTACAACCAATAGTTAAACAGATCTTTTTTACACTTTCAAAACAACAATTCTTAGTAAAGGTTAAAGTTATATAACTTATATAATGCTAATGACATATGTTTTATATAAAAACGAGCATTAATTACATCGTATTTACATTTTAAAACTAAACCATGTGACGCGCGTCATCAGCGCGACGTCACTTCCGGTTCGGCGAAGTCATGGGACATGTAGTCTGTGGCTAGACTACATGTCCCTAATGCAGAAAGGGCCCAACATTGGGCTTACAAGGTGGGAGGGAGGGAGGGAGGGAGGAAGGAACACAATGGGGAGGGGCACGTGACGCGCGTACCGGACGCGACGTCACTTCCGGTATCGGAGGGAGTATGGGACATGTAGTCTTAAGGTTAGACTACATGTCAGAAACACTGGATAAGCTATGGGGTTAGGGAAGGGGGGAGTGGTTATAGAACCACAGGGGGAAGGATAACAAGTAAAGACATAATAGTAGCAGCCATCTTAGGGGGGGAATATAGGCTGGGTGAATGGTTGAATAGGTGGCCATGTTAGAGGTGGCACATCTATTACATAAAACAAAATAGGAGTATTTCAACATAATAAAATAATAAAACATATACATATGTAAAATGCTAGTATTAAGATAAAAAGGGCATAAGCACATAAAACATTATAATATATGATGAAATAAGAAATAATAAAAAGAGTAATAAAAAGAATGGTAATGTTATGTAAAATATTTAAATAAAGTTATATAAATCAAAGTCTGCATTTAGACCATTTGGAACTAGTGTTTTTAAATTAAAAACCCATTCCATTTCACATTTTCCTAAAATATTTTTAATGTTACCTCCTCTCCATGGAATGGTGCATTTCTTTATGCCAATACATTTTAAAAGGCTAGGATCCTTATTATGAATGATAAAATGTTTAGATACCGTATGATTCTGGTAACCATTAATAATATTACGGCAGTGTTCACCTAAGAGTGTTTTAAGACTTCTTGTGGTCATGCCCACGTATTGTAATCCACATGGGCATTCTAGGAGGTAGATTACATTCTTTGTAGTACATGTAATAAAATCCTTAATATTA
>OW240916.1:172284575-172322241 GCA_933207985.1 Pelobates cultripes | reverse complement strand
CCAGAAAGAGTCCCTGTGTGTTTTAAAATTCGCCTCCCCATTGAAGTCAATGGCGTTTCGGGCGGTTCGCCGGTTCGCGAACATTTGCGGAAGTTCGCGTTCGCCGTTCGCGAACCGAAAATTTCGGGTTCGCGACATCACTAGTTATAATCAATAAAGCCTGGTGCAGGTTTGGCATAAATTGTACAAAAAAACTTGGAAAAACTGCACACCAGGGACCTAATATTATAAAATATAAAACTTTGCTTTTATTTACATGATTCAATAAAATGTCGACACAGACAATGCATCCACTACACACATTACATAAACTACACACACTGCATCTGCCACCAACATTCTCTGCATACACTATACACACACACACACACACACACACTGCATTCATTACACACACTGCATAACATAATGGATGTGCGCGTAGTTTTGGTGGGGTGTGGGGCAGAATGTCATCCTTGGACCCAGGCAGTACAAAGTCTTGGGCCGACCCTGCCCTCTGATATCTAGTTTATATAAATATGTTTGTGCGGCAATTTTGTTTTCTGTGATGGATATTACACTTAGAAGACAAACATATCAAAATCTAAAATCGCTCCAGATTGAAATGTTATTATACTTCCTGTACTTTGTGACCTGTTATTAACAAAAAGAAATGGAAATTCTAGATATATTATGTACTCTGTATGTCACAATTCGGGGAACCCAACACGCTGGCACACACACACACACACAAAAGGTGCCGTACCGGACCTTAGAGTGGCCGGGCTAAGCACACACAGAATAGTCAGGAGACAAGCCGAGTAAGGGGAACCAGAAGACAGAATAACGTGAAACAAGCCGAGGTCAAAGGGTAGGAGAAAGTCACAGAGTCACATAAACAAGCCAGAGAGTACGTAACCAGAAGCACAAGGTAAGTAGCAATACTAGAAAGCAAAGACCACAACAGGGCAGGGAGGAACAGGAAAGGTAAGTATTTAAACCATAAGGTTAATTCTGATTGGATAATTTCCAATCAGAATTAACAATCACACGTGGGAGATATCTAGACCTCCCACTGTGATTAAGGCACTGTGCCTTTAATGCCGGGTCAGGTGACTGACCCCGGCGTGTATAAACCTGGGCGGTCTCCCAGCGTGCAGCGTCATGTATGCTGCCGCTGGGGGACGTGGAGGAAACGGCGGGCGGCATCCGAGGCTGGAAGGATGCCGCTCGCCGGACCCACGAGGAGGAGGGGACCGCGGACGGCTGGAGGGTGAGTACCGCGAGCGGAGTGCAGCCTCCCCTCGCAGCCGCCCGCGGGATCCCACATTACCCCCCCCTCGAAGACCGCCCGGGGGTGGGAAGCGGAAGGCTTCAAAGGAAAGCGGGCATGAAAGGAGCGGACCAAAGAGGGAGCGTGCACATCAGAGCTCGAAACCCAGGACCGCTCCTCAGGGCCGTACCCCTTCCAGTCCACCAAATATTGCAGCCGACCCCTAGAAACACGAGAGTCGAGAAGGGCAAAATTGGGGAAATGGGCCGCCCGAGGGGACGAGAGAACCGGTTACACAGCAAGGGCTTCAAAAGCGAGACGTGAAACGTGTTCGGGACACGCATGGAAGGAGGCAGATCAAGGGAGTAGGAAACGGGGTTAACCCTACGTAACACCTTGAAGGGACCAAGAAACCTGGGGGCAAATTTCATCGAGGGAACCTTGAGACGGAGGTTCCTGGAGGACAACCATACCCTATCACCCGGAACATAAGAAGGGGCCGCAACCCTACGGCGATCAGCAAACTTTTTCTGAGCAGCTGCTGAACGAGACAGCGCAACATGGACCTGATCCCACGTCTTCCGCAAAGAGGCGAGGTGCTGGTCCAAGGCGGGCATTCCCTTGTCGGAGAACGCACCGGGAAGGACAGAAGGACGAAACCCATAAGCAACCTCAAAAGGACTTAAGCCAGTAGATGAATGAGACACCGTATTCCTGGCAAATTCAGCCCACGGAAGAAGGCGAGACCAGTCATCCTGGTGCGCATTAGTGAAGCAGCGCAAATACAATTCCACAGACTGATTAGCACGTTCGGCCGCACCATTAGATTGCGGGTGATAGGAGGAAGAGAACGACAAGGAGACCCCCATCTCAGCACAAAAGCCCCTCCAGAACCGAGAGACAAATTGAGGGCCCCTGTCAGATACGATATCCTGAGGTACCCCATGCAATCGGAACACTTCTTTGGCAAACACCTGAGCTAACTGAACCGCAGAAGGCAGTTTCTTAAGCGGAATAAAGTGCGCCATTTTAGAGAACCTATCCGTCACAGTCAGTATCACCGTCTGACCATCAGAAAGAGGCAGGTCTACAATGAAATCCATGGATAAGTGGGTCCATGGTTTCTTGGGTATAGATAGAGGCATCAGAAAACCCTGGGGTCTCACATTAAGGGACTTACACTGCGTGCAGACCTGACAAGCCTGAACAAAATCCACTACGTCTCGCTTGAGTGAAGGCCACCAGAACTGTTGAAGGAGGCCCTTGTAGGTTTTGGTAACCCCCGGATGACCAGCAGTTTTGGCTGTGTGAAATAAAGTTAACAACTTTTTTCTGTCATTTGCTTCAACGTATAGTTTACCAACCGGCGTCTCAGGGGGTGCCTGGGTTTGGTATGTCTTGATACTATCAAGGAAAGGTGAAGAAACAACCAAACTGGTAGCAGCTATTATCTGAGACCCAGGTACAATAGGTTCAGGAGTCGGGTTAACAAATTCTACTGGTTCATGCTGCCGAGAGATAGCGTCAGCTTTGGCATTATGGCAACCAGGCCTATAGGTAATAACATATTGGAAGCGTGAGAGAAATAGAGACCATCTAGCCTGCCGGGCAGATAATCTTCTAGCATCATCTATATAGGATAGGTTCTTATGATCTGTTATAACCATAATTTTGTGTCTAGAACCCTCTAATAAGTGCCTCCATTCCTTAAAAGCTAACACAATAGCTAATAGTTCCCTGTTCCCAACATCGTAATTCTTCTCTGAATCAGACAACCTTTTAGAAAAATAACAACAGGGATGGAGGGGTTTGTCATACGACAACCTCTGTGACAGTACGGCTCCCACACCTGACTCTGAAGCGTCTACTTCCATAACAAAGGGAAGAGAAGGATCAGGGTGGTGCAGCACTGGAGCAGAGGCAAATGCCTTCTTGAGGGTTTCGAAGGCCTTAAGGGCTTCAGGAGTCCAAACCCTAGGGTGTAGACCTTTTTTTGTCAGCTTCATCATAGGAGAGATAAGTGGTGAAAAGTTTTTTATAAATTTCCTATAATAGTTGGCAAATCCTATAAAACGCTGGATAGCCTTCAGTCCTTGGGGAAGTGGCCAGGACAGTATAGCTTCCAATTTAGCAGGATCCATACTGAAACCCTGTTCAGTAATGATATATCCTAGGAATTGCACAGAGGTCTGATCGAATAAACATTTTTCTAACTTACAGTAGAGTCCGTTCTGCAATAGCCTTTTGAGCACCATCCTAACATGGTTATGGTGTGACTTCAAATCAGGAGAATACACAAGTATGTCGTCAAGGTACACCACAGCACAGACATGCAATAGATCCCTAAGGACATCATTTATGAGGTCCTGAAACACGGCAGGAGCATTACACAGTCCAAAAGGCATGACCAGATATTCGTAATGCCCACTGCGTGTGTTGAACGCTGTCTTCCACTCGTCATTCTCCTTTATACGGACAAGGTTATAAGCCCCCCTGAGGTCTAATTTGGTGAAGAATTTAGAACCTTTAACACGATCAAACAACTCAGTGATGAGGGGGATAGGGTAGGCGTTTTTAACCGTTATATTGTTTAGACCCCTGTAGTCTATACATGGCCTCAAATCGCCCTCCTTCTTTGCCACAAAAAAGAAACCAGCACCAGCAGGAGAGGAGGACCTTCTAATAAAACCTTTTCTTAGGGATTCCCGTATGTACTCCTCCATGATCTGGTTCTCTTTTTCAGAAAGAGGGTAGACCTTTCCCCTAGGAGGCATAGTACCCGGTAAGAGGTTTATGGCACAATCATACTCACGATGTGGAGGTAGCTTATCTGCCTCCCTCTTTTCAAAAACCAAGGCAAGGTCTGCATAAACAGAAGGGACAGAAACCGAGAGTGGTTTAGCCGTGGGCACGTTAAGTAAACAGACAGGACGTACATGAGCCATACAGTCTCGTTGACAAGATTCCCCCCAGGAGAGTATATCTAAACAACCCCAATCAAGAACAGGGTTGTGTTTAACTAACCAGGGAAAACCCAGAACGATGGAGGCTGTAGGGGAGTCAATTATTTGGAAGGTTAACTTCTCCTTGTGCAAAACACCCACAGACATAACTATTTCCTGGGTTTCATGAGTCACCAGAGGTTTCTCCAGTGGTCTACCATCTATGGCCTCAACGGCCAAGGGTGTCTCCTTTCGGATCAAATTCAGGGCTGCGGTTTTGGCAAAGGTCTCATCCATAAGGTTGTCTGCCGCACCCGAATCGATCAGGGCTTTGGTTGTTATAGTGGTTTTATTGACCAAAAGAGAAACCGTAATAAACGGTCTGGAGATGGACATATGAGGGGACAAAGTCATAACACCCGAGGCCGACCCCTCTCTAGGCCTTAGGTGCTGCAGTTTCCCTGTACTTTAGGGCAGGCTTTACAGTGATGCCCCCTCTTCCCACAATAAAGGCATAAGCCCTCCCTTCTACGGTACGCTCTTTCGGCCTCAGTTAACCCCGTAGCACCCAACTGCATGGGTTCAGGGGATGGTTGCCTAGGAGCGGGTAACACTAGCAGTGAAGTACTGGGTAGAGCAGGTAACACCCGAGTATCCAAACGTCTTTGGCTACGCCTCTCTCTAATACGGTTATCGATAAGAATCACATAGTCTATAACATCATCTAGAAGAGCAGGCAATTCCCTGGATGCTATTTCATCCAGTATATAAGCGGCCAGACCCTCCTGAAAGGCTGTTACGAGGGCGTCATTATTCCAAACCACTTCAGCTGCTAGAGTACGGAATTCGATAGTGTAATCTGCTACAGATCTGTTACCCTGTCGGACCCTAAGCAGAGCCTTGCCAGCAGAAGCAACCCTACCGGGTTGATCAAACGTGCGTCTGAAAGCTGTCAGAAAATCTGCAAATGACATAGGAGACGTATTTTCCCAAATAGGGTTGGCCCATGCTAAAGCTCTCCCGGACAAGTGGTTTATCAAAAAGGCAATTTTAGATCTGTCAGTGGGATAGGAACGTGGATTCATCACCAAATGGATGTCGATTTGGTTGAGGAAACCACGACACAATGCTGGGTCACCACTGTAGCGCTGTGGCGGCGTCATGTGAACTACATGAGCGGGAACAGGTACTGGAGTGGGAATGGGTTTGGGCACAGCAGCAGCAGCCTCCTGAACGGCAGGTTGCAAGTGTGCAGTACGAGCCAGTATGGTTTGCAGAGCTTGAGCAAACTGATCCATACGGTGGTCCAAGCCATCCATTCTAGCCTCTTGACTAACTAGGAGCTGTGGTATGTCAGCAGGTTCCATTATGGCTCTGTTGTAATGTCACGATTCGGGGACCCCAACACGCTGGCACACACACACACACACACAAAAGGTGCCGTACCGGACCTTAGAGTGGCCGGGCTAAGCACACACAGAATAGTCAGGAGACAAGCCGAGTAAGGGGAACCAGAAGACAGAATAACGCGAAATAAGCCGAGGTCAAAGGGTAGGAGAAAGTCACAGAGTCAGATAAACAAGCCAGAGAGTACGTAACCAGAAGCACAAGGTAAGTAGCAATACTAGAAAGCAAAGACCACAACAGGGCAGGGAGGAACAGGAAAGGTAAGTATTTAAACCATAAGGTTAATTCTGATTGGATAATTTCCAATCAGAATTAACAATCACACGTGGGAGATATCTAGACCTCCCACTGTGATTAAGGCACTGTGCCTTTAATGCCGGGTCAGGTGACTGACCCCGGCGTGTATAAACCTGGGCAGTCTCCCAGCGTGCAGCGTCATGTATGATGCCGCTGGGGGACGTGGAGGAAACGGCGGGCGGCATCCGAGGCTGGAAGGATGCCGCTCGCCGTACCCATGAGGAGGAGGGGACCGCGGACGGCTGGAGGGTGAGTACCGCGAGCGGAGTGCAGCCTCCCCCTCGCAGCCGCCCGCGGGATCCCGACACTGTAAATCAGGACACAAACTCTACATTCACAACACACACAATGTATTCGCTACACACATTCTCTGTATACACTATTCATACACACGTTACATACACTACACAATCACACTATATGCATACACTACACAAATAGACATTGCATCCACTACACACACACTCTGCATCCACTTCACACAAACACTGCATCCACTACACACACTTTACATCCACTATACACACACACTTTACATCCACTACATCTGTCACACCAAGGGTGCATAATACATTGTTGTACAATAGAATTTTGATATTTAATGTAATTTGTGTAGTGCATATATGAATTGACCACTTAGTAGAGATCAGATGACAGAAGGGGTAAAGTAAATTGCATATGAATGTGAAAGGGGTCAGACGGTTTACCATATGGATTGATCCTGTGATTAATCAAAGGCTCTGCAAGGTGTGATAAGTCACCCATAAGTGGCCTGGAAGTCTGGTTTAAATATAAACTAGCTGACTTCAGCCATATGGCCTGTGCCTTTTAATTGATTTGTTGATTTCTTTGATATGTTAATGATCATTAGCTTTCAAGAAAAACAAAAACAAAAAACAAGCCTTGTGTAACAGTATCAAATCCAAAAGAAACATTAACATTTACCCACAGAATAATAATTAAGCCTCATTTTTGTTATATTTGGAATGTGACCAGCACAATCTTCTAATCAAGTCCAAACATGATTTGCGTAACTTAACCATAGGGGAAGAGATTGTGATGTCCGCTATATTGGGTCACAAGTAAGGTGTGTGAAATATCTATTGATTGGAAAAATCAAAAATGGTAACAAATTCATAGATACAATTATTATTTCTGTGGCAAGTACATAAGAGAGGATAGAACCAAATGTTTCCATTTGGATTGATGTTGGTCTGGAACACAAGAGGGTGATCACTTATAGTTACTATAGGTATAGGGCGGATCCAGAACCAAATCTCCGGAGGGGCATTTAAGTGGGCTAGAGCGGGGTGAAAAGGGCTGCAGCGGAGGAATAGGGGACTCTTGTTTAGGGGATAGAGGCTGTACACATATGCAGCCACACACATTGATATGGAAACACAATAACACACTGACCCATACACACAGATACAAACATACCTTCAGACACATACACTGGCACACCCACAGATACAAACCTATACCTACACAGGCACACACACAGATACACACACACATACCTACATACATACCTACACACACACAGATACACATACACACACACTGGCACACAAATACACACACATACCTGCACATAAACACACTGGCACATAGATACACACATACCTACACATGCACACTGGCACATACGCACACTCATCCCTACACATACACAAAATGACACACATACCTTCACATACACACACACAGATACAAGGTAATAGAATATACAGGCAAAACTCCAAGGTGTATTTGTTTGAGGGTAGAACAACTTAAAAGTGCAAACGTGCGACGTTTCGGCCCTTGGGGGCCTTAATTATGTTTAAGTCTTAAGTCGGAACCTGAGTGCAGTGGACTATGTTGTCTGTGGTACACACCGATACACACACATACGTACTCACAGATACACATTAACACTCACAGATGCAAACACTGACACTCCGATACACACATACTCACAGATGCACACACAAACTCACAGATGCACACACATATTCACAGATGCATACACATACTCACAGATTCACATTGACTCACACAGATGTACACATACCTAAACATACACACTGACACACACAGATGTACACATACCTAAACATACACACTGACACACACAGATGTACACATACCTAAACATACACACTGCCACACACAGATGTACACATACCTAAACATACACACTAACACACACACAAATTGCAGCTTCCATAATGTTAATCACCCATTCCCCCCCTCTCTGCTTCAATACCTTTTTATTTGCCGGGAGGTGATGGGAGTCTGAAGCTGCAGAGCTCTCTCTCCTTCCTCCTCCTTCTCTCCCAGCTGCATCCTGTGTGTTCTAAGCCCGCGCGGTCTGTATGCTGGGAGAGAGTAACAGTCACTTCCTCCCAGCACTCCCTGCAACTTTAAAGTGGCCCGATCTGCCAAAGGGTTGCAGCACCCGACCGAGCCCCTAATGAGGTCGCTCAACTCATGGCAGCTGCACTATTTTCTCAGGGGAGGAGGGGGGGGGAATTGCCCCGTTACCCCACCCCCCTGCTATAGGGTTGCCTTATCTCCACCTCTGGGTGACGCTTGGTAATCCACAGTGTATATATCCAATGATAATGAGATGTGTATTTGTACTTGCTTGGGGCAGAATCAAATTCTGAGTGAGTCACAACCTTTCTTACCAGATACCCCTCTGGGCAGATGTTTTACTTTGAAAACCTGAATAAGTGAATAGGACTTCTGTTATTTTATCCCTTTTATTTTTTATCTGTTGTATGTGTAACTAATTTGATTGTCATCTATATTTTTGTATGCACTGTGACTATTTTTTGCTCATAATAAATATTCCTTTATTAAGTTCTGCCTTTGTCTGGTAAAAAATCACGTTACCTGAAGAGACTAATCAGTGTTTTGCAATTGCTTAAATATTGTGCTAAGTTGTATTTGGTTGGTTTTTATTATTAAGTAGACATGTGCACCAGTGACATTTTTATTTTGTACAAATGAACGAAAATCGGTAAAAAAAAATGTTGATACTGTGCATTATGATGAAAATAGTACTGCACATGCGCAAAACAAAAGCAAGGAGGGAGCCGGCAGCGTTACCAGCTCCCTCCTTGTAATAAACCATTCTGACCCCCCTTGCATTGAAGCCTGTAGGATCACTATGACCCCCATTTTAATAAAAGGGAGGTTAAATCCTCCTGCATGCCTGTAATATCTGGCTGTGTGTTTATTTAGTTGAATAAGTCTTTTATATATATATACATTTCTTGTTGGGTCAGGCTTGCCACATTAATATATGTCTATATTAATGAAAAGTACTAATACGCAATCTGACATTCTTTATAAAAAATAGGCATTTATTCTACTTCAACAGCAAACAATAATATACTTAACAGATGGTATTTCTTAACGACGTTACAGAGAGTCGTCTTTGTATCAGCAACTCAGGACATCAGAGAGGAGAGCAAAATGGATCATAGAAGGAAGAGAGCGTGTTCCTTTGTACTCTGCCCTTTATAGCCCAAATTACGTCATAACGTTTAGTTTAGACTCTGGCCATATAAGGAAATTCCCCATATAAAGACTACCCCAAATCTTTCTTATACAGCAAATTCCAGAGACCTCATGGTACAGAATAGCAAACGCCATCTGTTCTGTTTAACCCGATAGACAGCCACACCTTAATATGTATTTGAATAGGAACATATAGAATATTCAATATTCTACAATGCCCCTACTCGCAGCATGTCATGAGTAGGGGCAGTAGGGGCATGTCGCCTAAACAAATTTAAAACTACTAGTGACTGGGCAGCTACTGCCCCTACTCGTGACATGCTGCCTACTGCTGCCCAGTCACTAGTGCAATAAGGGGGATCCTGGCACAGGTTAAATCCTACCACATGCCCATACCTTTGCCAGCTCACCCCCCTTGTAGTAGGGGCATGTCGCTGTAATTTAAAACTTGATATGAAAATTAATATCTTACACAGAAGTGAAAAAGAGCTACGGTAACAGTACGTGTAACCAATATTTGTTGCAAAAACAATAACAATGTTGCAATATGAAAAAGTAGCTATTTAGATCAGTAACACAATAAGGCTGTGCTACTGATCTAAATAGCTAATTTTTACATGTACTCTTACCGTACTCCTTTACACTTCTATACAAGATACATATATATCCAGTTTTAAATGACAGCTAGCAACCAGTGACTGCTCGCTGACTGGGCAGCTTTTTTTTTTTTTTTTTTGCGCTCAGGTTTTTTTTTTTCTTTTAATAGTTGCGATGGATATTATGGATTGTTATTTGGCCTTTTTTGGGGCTAAAGAAAGAAAAGAAGACATAAGACATCTAATAGTAAGTAGGAAATTTTATTTTACAGGTTTAGTTTATTGGCCCCCCTCACTATTAGGGTGAGGGGGGTAGGTGGGTTATTTTTATTGGGGGGGGGGAGTGACTAGGGGCTTGGGGACCCCTGGTTACTTTATTATTGTGGTCCCCACCTGCCGGTCATGGGTGGGGACCAGGGGGGGCATTAGGTCCCCCCGTTTAATTAATTAGGGTCCCCGTCTGCCGCTCATGGGTGGGGACATGGGGGGCACTATGTCCCCCCATTTTAGTTATTTGGGTTCCCCACCATGGAGGATCGGGGAGACCTGTGCACTAGTGACTGGCAGCAATAGAGTGACCCCCATACTGGATTTATATCTAGTTTTAAATGACAGCGAGCAACCACTTGCTGCTCGCTGTTTAGGCGACATGCCCCTACTCGCTGCATGCTGCGAGTAGGGGCATGTGGGAGTATTTAACCTCCCTTTTATTAATATAGTGACCCCCATAGGTTTTAATGCTGTGGGGGGGGGATAGGAATTAATATTATTACAAGGAGGGAGCTGGTAGCGCTGCCGGCTCCCTCCTTTGTTTTTTTGCGCATGTACAGTGTTATTTCTCTGTGCTGTGGGTGTTAATTCCCCTGCAGCACGGAGTCTATTAAACGAACAAAACTAAACAGTAATGCAGCATTTGCCCTTTCGCTATGTTTATAATTCGTACACAGGACGTTAGTTTACGTTTTGGTAAACAAATACGAAAAAAAACACATTATCAGATGAAATCGTATTTGTACGAAAACAAATGCACATGTCTATTATTAGACATGCAGCACTGACCCAGGAAGCACCTCTAAGGGCTGTCTGAATGACTGCCACTATAGGTGTTCCTAGGCAGCAATGTAAAGACTGCCTTTTCTTTAAAAAGGCAGTGTTTACATTAAAAAGCTTGCAGGGACCAGCTGTAGACACCAGAACAACATTAAGCTGCAGTAGTTTTGGTGACACTAGTGTCCCTTTAGTGCATAACCAAGTAATATGTGCTCTATATTCTGTCTGTCTTTTCACTCATTTACTTTGTTAAATCCTTTCTTTGACTAATAGTTTTGAATATCACTCACATACTTGACATTCTTGCTCACTGTGATAAAGAAAGAGTGTTTGACACATTCATATGAGGCCACATGTAGCATTTTTTTTCCGATTTTTTATCATTTTAATAAATTACTTTTTATTTACAATGTTCAATATTTCGATTGTGTCTTATATCTTGTGAGAATTAATTGAATGCTGTCTCATGAGGCAGCAACTTTTAGCCAATAACTCAAATCCTGTTGGGGTAAATTAACAAGTGTGGATAAATAGTTCTCTGAAGTTAATGCAATATTAATTCCATGATGCAGAGATGTACATACTCAAAACTAAGCTATTCGTGGATTGAATGAGATACTGCAGACATTGCGAAAGGTAAAATGTGCTCTTATGATTTTCTTTAAGTGTATTAAGAAAGGCAATTGTGAATGATCCAGTATACAAACAAGTGGTACATTGTAGGATAGCTCTTCTGGATTGCTCTACTTGGTTTTCATTATTTAGAATTTTTGGTTAAAACTTCAATATTTGGGTGTTGGGTAACCTACTAATTTTTAAATAAAATAGTTTCTTAACCCCTTAAGGACTGGACTGTTTGTGCGATGTTGTACATTTGCGACCAGGCATATTTTTACACTTTTGTGGTGTTTGTGTTTGGCTGTAATTTTCCGCTCTCTCATTTACTGTTCCCATACAAATTATATATTGTTTTTTTCAGGACAAAAGGGGCTTTCTTTACATACCATTATTTATATAATCTCATGTATTTTAATTTAAAAAAAATTAAAAAATATGATGAAAAATTTAAAAAAATACATGTTTTTTGACTTTTACTTGAAAAATCTTTTACTCATCTACAAAAGCGAATGAAAAAAACTGCTAAATAGATTTAAAATTTTGTCCTGAGTTTAAAAATACCCAGTGTTTACGTGCTTTTTTGCTTTTTTTTTGCATGTTATAGGGCTATAGGTACAAGTAGGATATTGCGGTTTCAAAACATACATTTTTAAATTTATCAATAGTGACATTGTAACACTATTATCTGTCATAAATCTCTGAATAACACCCCACATGTACATATTTTTTTTAAAGTAGACAACCCAGGGTATTCAATATGGGGTATGTCCAGTCTTTTTTAGTAGCCACTTAGTCGAAAACACTGGCCAAATTAAGCATTCATATTTGTTTGTGTGTGAAAAAAGTAAAAAAACTAAATTGAACGCTAATTTTGGCCAGTGTTTGTGACCAAGTGGTTACTAAAAAGACTGGACATACCCCATTTGCAATACCTTGGGTTGTCTTCTTTTGCAAATGGTATGCCATCATGGGGGTAATTCTCATTCCTGGGCTACCATACGCTCTCAAAGGCAACGTAACCAACCTGGCCATTTTCAATGTAAAAATATTTGACCCATATATTTGACCTTGTAACTTTCAAAAATGCTATAAAACCTGTACATGGGGGGTACTGTTTTACTCGGGAGACATCGCTGAACACAAATATTAGTGTTTAAAAACTGGAAAACATATCACAACAATTATATCATCAGTAAAAGTGCTGTTTGTGTGTGAAAAATGCAAAAAAAGTCACTTTCACTGACAATATCTTCGCTGTGATATGTTTTACTGTTTCACTAATATTTGTGTTCAGCGAAGTCTCCCGAGTAAAACAGTACCCCCCATGTACAGGTTTTAGGGTAAAATACAGTGCTAGCAAATTAAATTCTCTGGACTTTCAGCCTGGTTTGGCAGGCAGGTCCCTCAAATTGCAATCAATAAAATTACTTAATTATGTAAAAATATTACATAAATACGCACGTAGAATTTAAATATATATGCATATTTATATATTTGAAATCTACGTGTATATTTATATAATTATGTTTCGTATTATTTTTATTTATTTATATATACATAGATATATATACAAATTCATTCTAAGTGTATTTTGATATAAATATATATATATATATAATTTTAAAATACAGTTAGAATAAAATTTCATATAGATATATATTTTTTTTTCCAATTTTTATTATTATTTAAAAAAAATTAATTTAATTTAAATTACTTATTATTTATATTGTATAAAAATATATATATACAATATATATAGTTATTATATATATTATATATATATACGTGTGTAATTTAATTATAAGTGTATTTTTAATTAATATAAGTACATATTAATATAAAAATACACTTCGTATGACATTATATATATGATATATAGACATATATTATTTATATATAATATATATCTATATATCATATTTATATACACATATATAATTTTTTTTATTTTTAATTACTATTAACTTTATTTCTTTTTTTTTATTTTACACATGCAGGGAGACTGCCTGTCAGCACAGACAGTCCCCCTGCAGGCAGACACATGGTCACCTATTGTGACCATGTGATCGCTGTGTTAAGCGATCACATGGCCACAGGGGTCCTAATCCAGTGTGGGGAGACTGTCTGGGCTGCAGGAAGTCTCCCCACACCGGGAGCAACGCTGATCGCCCCCAGGGGAACGACGGCGATCAGGTAAGTAACTAGGACTGTTAGGACGGTTCAGGACCGTCATCGGTCGGCAATGGGAAAATGCCGATGACGGTCCTGAACCGTCCTCGGTCCTTAAGGGGTTAAACCTTTATTTCTGTAAATAGCTGCTAATTAAATTTAAAACAAAAAACCCTTTCTCCAGACTGGATTGTGTGTGTCTATGTGTGTCTGTGTGTATCTATGTGTATCTATGTGTATCACAAGATCCAGTGCACTCCCTTATCCATTAAACAGCAACTTCAAAGCTCACAGATTTTATTAGTTTAAAAAAACAAAAACACCTAATCTAGGCAAACATAATGGGGGTTTAGTTACAGTATGTAATCATACATTGCATAAGCCTGCCACAATGTCAATGTTCCCCATCTTTGGCAGGTCCTATTCTAACAACCAATTTTCTGCTCTTATGATATTAACCTATTTACTTGAGGATGGATGGGGGGGGTGAGGGGGGTACATTCCAGAGCTCTATTTAATCTTGTACTGCAGAGAGCCCCAAATGGATTCCCCAACCCCCCAAGTAGGTAGGTTCATATCATAAGAGCAGACATTAGGTTGTTAGAGTAGGACCTGCCAAGATGAGGTACATTGACGTTGTGGCTGGCTTATGCAATGTATGATCATATACTATAACTAAACCCCAATTATTTTTACCTAGGTAAGGTGTTTAAAAAAAATAAAATATCTGTGAGCTTTGAATTTGCTGTTTAGTGGGTGAGTGAGTGCGCTGGATCTTGTGTGTTGTACGAATTGGCCCCAGCAGCACCGCATTTATGCATGTTAATATGACAAATATTCAAACAACGCCTAATTAATATAATCATTCTCGAGACTTTTTTTTATTTAATGATTTCATTTTATTTATCATATAATACAAATATAACAAATATAAATATTTGCTTGGGATTGAAGTTTTGTCAGTTATCATATTAAATATATTAACATTTCGTCTAATAGTTTACAAATATGTGTAGACATAAACACACGCATTCACATATCTAACAAGATGAATATCATTTTGAATAGCAATAACATGATAATAAAATAAACAACAGAATCACAGTTACATTGGTAACAATCACATTTTTCCAACAAGAGTGCAGCAGTGAAAAGCTTGGATATAGAAATCATAATATATTAACAAATATGTTTGTTTTTGACAGAGTAATTTGCATAGAAATACACGTGCCTATCTGCCATTTTAATTGATTTAAACAAATAAAAGGTGCATTTAAATCACTCTGTTTTGTTACTAAAAAGATTATGTAAAATTTAAAACCATATATGAAAAACACTGCATCTGGAATCCAAGAAAAATAGGAAGACAACATTTGAAAAGTTCTCAGAAATATGCAAAAATTGGAGCAAACAGAACATAACACATCAGTAACATGATAAATATTGAAGTCATCATATATTTTAATTGACCACAGCATGACCTCTGGAACAATGGATGAGAGAGGAAATATGACATTTGGTATCAATACATTTTATCTTTTAGGATTCCCGACATCTCAACCAATTCAAATTGTTCTCTTCTTTATCTTTTTATTTGCTTATATTCTGACAGTAACGGAAAATATATTGGTCATTATCATCATATGGACAAGTGCCAACCTACACAAGCCAATGTATTTTTTCTTGGGGAACTTGTCCTTCCTGGAGATGTGGTATGTTACTGTCACCATACCAAAACTGCTTGCCATATTTGTGACAGAAAGTAGACAAATTTCAGTAACTGCTTGTATGTCACAGCTTTACTTTTTCATTTCATTGGTCTGCACTGAATGCATGTTGCTTGCTGTAATGGCATTTGACCGCTATGTAGCTATATGCAATCCCCTGCATTATGTCACCACCATGGACTGGAATATTTGCCTTGTTCTAGCATTATGCTCTTGGTTTACTGGGTTCCTAATATCTTTCATTAAGGTTTACTATATCTCTCGTCTGACTTTTTGTAATTCTGGTAAGATAAACCATTTTTACTGTGACATCTCTCCTATACTTAACCTTGCCTGTACAGACATGAGAGTGGCTGAGCTTGTTGACTTTGTCCTTGCCCTATTCATTCTTCTGATTCCACTAATGCTTACATTCATTTCCTACAGCTATATTTTGACCACTATTTTCAGGATCCCAACATCCATCGGGCGTCAAAAAGCCTTTTCAACCTGTACTTCTCATCTAGCTGTGGTTATTATTTTCTATTTTGCTACCCTATTCATGTATGCCAGGCCCAGCAAGGCACAGTCTTTCAATTACAATAAACTGATATCTGTTGTCTATACAGTAATTACCCCTCTGCTGAATCCAGTCATTTACTGCTTGAGAAATAAGGATGTAAAGGAAGTAATATGGCAACTGCTTTTAAAACCTAATCCAACCCTTCCTTCGAGGGTATCTATGGCATGATTTAATATTCAAACGTTGTGTTCTGTTTAGGAACAGAAAAAATATACACTTTTTTTTAGATTCTAAGGATGCAACATATCACAAACAAACCTAGTTATTACATATAGTACAATTAACTTACACTGACTGTTTAACCCCTTAATGATGGAGGCTCTAAAGCTCTGACTAAAACAAAACCTAAAATGTGAGCAATATTTTTGTTCAACTGTAATATACCTGTTTTATATTAAATGTAGTTTTGTTCAGGAGACATATGGTTTTATTTTAATATTAATTATTTATATATGGAACACAATTTAATAAAGTGTGAGTAATTAACACGTTATTTTCCATCTTCTACATGGCATTTTAACTGTGACAGACATAATACTGTTAGCGTTTATTGCAATAAAAAACACATATTTGTATGCTGTGAAGTCCCACAAGTACACCAATGCCCCCCATGTACAGGTTTCATGGGGTTTTATAAAGTTAGAGTGTCAAACAAAGAGCTTTCCCATTTAATTTTTTACACATTGAAATTTGCTGGATAGGATTGCTGGGCCTATGCTGCATTTGAAACCCTATAGCAGTCCAGGAATGTAAATTAACCCAATCATGGCAGACCAGTTGCAAAAGTAGACAACCCGGGGTATTCAAAATGGATTATATCCATTTTTTTAGTAGCCACTTAGTCACAAACCCTGGCCAAAGTTAGTGTTAATATTTGTTTGGGTTTTTTTTCCCATTGTTTTTTACACAGCTGCTCTTTGACCAATGGTATCATAGCTTTACTGCTCTAAAACACTCATTTGTCTGTTCAGTGATGTATCTCAAGTACAACAGTACTCCCCCCACATGTACATGTTGTATGGGATTTGCATACCGTTTCAGCGATGTAGAAATAAAAAATTTAAAAAACTACATCTCCAGGGACTAAAAAGTGTTTGCCCAATCAATTTGTCTGCCATAACAACCTACTTGTCCTGATACAAAATATAATTTAATATAACTTAATTTAGGCCACCTCATTAGGCAATTTATACCCATTGGCATGCTTGGTTACAGAAAAGGCAGTGCTTACACAGCTGAGCCTACAGGGTCAATCTCTTTGCTCCAGAACCACTACATTAAACTGTAGTGGCTCTTCTGCCTAGTGCGCCCATTTAAAAACTGGTCTTTGGGAACATAGTGTGGGATGGGATATGGATGTGGTATGGGTAGGGCACATAGCGTGGGGTGGGATAGGTATGTAGTGTGTGTAGGGCACACAGTGTGCAGAAGGATAGGGATGTAGTATGGGTAGGGCACATAGTGTGGGGTGGGATAGGGATGGCAGAGTGAGGGCCGAGTGAGTGGTGACAGGGAGGGATTGACAGGTGGTAGAGCGAGGGATCTTAAAGCAGCAGGTGACAGGTGGCAAAGTGAGGGAGACAGTGACAGGTGACAGAGTGAGGGATGGGTGACAGGTGACAGAGTGAGGGAGGGGTGACAGGTGACAGGTGGCATATTGATGGAGGGAGGGGCTGATTGGTGACAGAATGAGGGCGTGACAGAGAGAGACGGAGGGGGTAACACAGTGAGGGAGGGGCTGACAGAATGAGGAAGGGTGGGGTGACTGGTGGCAGAGTGAGAGGGTGACACAGTGAGGGAGGGAGGGGGTGACTGGTGGCAAAGTGTGGGGATGATACAGTGAGGGAAGGGGTGACAGAGTGATGGAGGTATTGGGTGACTGGTGACAGAGTGAGGGATGGGGAGACAGAGTGAGGGAGGTAGGGGGTGACTGGTGACAGAGTGAGGGAAGGAGGGGTGACTGGTGGCAAAGTGAGGGATGACGGGGGTGACTGATGACAGAATGAAGGGGTGGGTGACTGGTGACAGAGTGAGTGAGGGAGGGAGTGACTGGTGGCAGAGTGAGGGAGGGGGTGACTGGTGACAAAAGGAGGGAGGGGTATTAGAAATACCTTTTTTTCACCCTGGTTTCCTGTTTCCAGGTTCCCTGGTGTTCCTAAGTGCTGTCAACCTCCCTGGTGATTCAGTGGGCTGTCTCTCCAGTCTGCAGCTCTGCCAGGTGTGGTAACCCGCGGCAATGCTCTGATTGGCCAGAGATTGCAAGATACTGCACATTCTGCAGCTCACACCGGCGGAGCTGCAGACTGGAGGAGCTGACTCTCTCCCTCACAGGGCAGACTGGAGAGGCCTTGTACCCTGAAGCCTCACACTCACAAGCTGCAGGGCCACCTCCCGATGTCAGGTCTTTGGTCATGGACCGAGGAACCGACAATTCACTCTGCCGATTAAGGCTATTAAGGCAGCCTCGAGGCCCTAGTCAGCGCAAGGCCTTAGGCGGCTGCATAAATCAGCTAATTTTAGAGCCGCCTCTACCTCAAAGGAGGATCCAAGCCCCCTGCAGCTATGCGGGGGACCTGGATCCTAGGAAAAAACAAAAACCCTTAAATTCTGCTGCTAGCCCACAGGAGGGCTACAAGAGAAAAATAGATACCTGCCTGGGGCCTGGAACTGCATGTCCCAGTTTCGGTCAATACAAATTGTGCATCCCTGCATTTGCAAAAGTAGACAACCAATGGTATTCAATATTAAGTATGTTAGCCTAGGTATTCTTGTCATCATAAATATTTCCACCCTTGTTCCCTCCTATCCAATCCCTTTCCTCATCTATGTATTGATATATTCTCATCTTTGTTTAATAAATTTGTAGGTATAGGAAGAGAGAAAACATAGGAGTTTTGTGCTTAAGCTCTAGACCCCCTCCCCATCCCTCCTCCCCCTACCTTATCTAGCTTCTTGTTATAGATTCTTCATTGTTGATTTATTTTATCCACCTGTCCTTGGAGAGAGAGAACACACTATTCAGTATGATGTTATATTGTTTATTATTCTATATTTTATTATTTGCCTGTTACTTGGGATCTTCGGGATCCATATGAACTATTACACTTTTATGCCGGTTCTTGGATTATGGATTCCAATTTATCCATGTGTCCCAGTCTTCTATTTGGGTGTATCTGTATCCTAAGTTCATTAGTATATCCCTTTCCATTTTCGCTTGCCATATAACTTGAGTGATTAATTCTTTGATGTGTGGAATTGTCACTGTTTTCCAATTACGTGATACTATGCGTTTAGCTGCCGTGATGATATGTATTATTACCATTTGTTCTTTTTTTGGCATTTTGGGCCACTTTAGATTTAATAAAACTTCCGGTTTCAAACCTATTTTCATTCCGGTTATTTGATAAATTACCTTCATTACATTCTTCCAGTATTGACTTATAGGAGAGCAATGCCACCAGCTGTGGGTCAGATAACCTTCATTGACATTGCATTTTCAACACCTGTCTGATGTCTCTGGAAAGATTCTATTTAGATGTTTAGGTGTCAAATACCATCTGTTAGCGAGTTTGAATTGTGTTTCTGTGAGATTTAGGCACTGTATATGTTTATATACTTTATTTAGAGAACGTATCCATTCTTTTTCTTCTATAGAAACATGTAGTTATTTTTCCCATTTATTAATCAATCCTATTGGTTTATCATGCCTCCATCCATATATGACTTTGGCACATTTTGACAATAGATTTTTATAATTCTTTAGTTCCAGAAGATGTCTGAATTTTAGATTTTTCTCCTCCTTGTTTTTGGATAAGTATTCAGAGATGGAGCCCTTAATTCTCAAGTAGTTGAAGGTTTCAATCCTGGAGATGTTTAATTCCTCCATCATTTGCCTAAAGGGTTTGATTTTATTCTCCACTATACTATTTTTGTATTCCCTAATCGCCCCGGTTTTCCAGGTGTCTATTTTTATGTTTTTTAGCATATCTGAAATCATAGAAAATGGAAGCATCTGTATAATTTTATTTCTAAATCCTATATTAAACATTTTATCCCACCACCTCATTAATTCTTTGAGTATCTGTGATTTGCTCCGTGCATCCTGAATTGTTTTTTGTTCAGATCTAAAATCCAAAATAATGAGGACAAATTGTTTACCCCATTTTTGTTTTTTCCATGTTATACCAAGTTTCTTTTGGCTGAGCAAAATGTGAAAAAGTCTGCTAGCCATGCAGCATTGCATAATTTCTGGACATCCCAGACCTCCATCTTGCGTTGACCAAGCTAAATTTTTCATTTTCACCCTTACCTCCTCACACAAATTTGCAGAATGATGAATGTAATAATGTTAACCAGTTTTCTGGGAAATTCAGAGGTATCATTCTCCATAAGTATAGCCATTTTGGTAAAATGTATGTTTTTAGGATGTTAATTCTACCTGACTAAGAGAAGCCTAGTCCTTTCCAATCCTTTAATTTTTTGTTAGTTTGTTTTAGTAAGGGTAGAAAATTAGCTTTGATTAGATCTTTTATATCTAGCGTTATAATTATACCTAAAAAAACTTAGTCTATCCTTATTATCTGGAAGCCCAATATTTTGAACAAGAAAGTTAATTACTCTTTTTTCCATATTTTTAACCATATATATTGATTTCTCTAAGTTAATTTTATATCCTGAAACTTTAGAGTATATTTTTATTTCATTTAGTAACTCTGGGATCGAGATTTCAGGATCTTCTAATGTTAATAGAATACCATCTGCGTATATGTTTAACTTTGTTTGTCCAGACTTGTTAGTGAAGCCTTTTATCCTTTTGTTTTGTCTTATTGAAATTGCTATGGGTTCTAAAACCATTATGTACAAAAGCGGAGAAAGTGGGCAGCCTTGTCTTGTCCCATTTCTTATATTAAAGTTTTGTGATGTAAATTGTGACCCTAAAACATTTGCTGATTGATCCGTGTTGATATCGCTTGTAATATTGAACCCGTAATTCCAAATTGTTTTAATGTCGCAAACATAAAACCCCGACCCACTCTATCAAACGCTTTCTCTGCGTCTATTGATAGTAGCATTAGAGGAGTTTTATTTTTTTCTGTTTCTTCTTATATATTAATTATTTTTCTAAGATTATTGATGGATGACCTGTCTGGTATAAACCCCACTTGATCGTTGGTAATTAATTGTGGTATAACTCTTTTTAGCCTTTCTGCCAGAATAGAAGAGAACATTTTAATGTCAGTATTGATTAATGAAATTGGTCTATAGTTACTGTTCAACTCCACATCTTTGTCTATTTTTGGGATGGGTACTATGTTTGCTCTCAGCAACTCACCAGGACAATGTCCTGTTCTCATAATATAATTATAAATATTAACAAGTTCTCCTTTTAGTTGCTCTTTCATTAATTTATAAAATGTATTAGTAAAACCATCTGGGCCTGGGGCAGTTTTTAGTTTGAGCTTGTCTATTGATTTACTGACCTCTGTTTCTGTTAGTGATTGATTTATGCTTTTTTGTTGGTCAGATAGAATTTTCGGCATATGTATATTTTGGAAAAAAGTATCTATTTCTTCATCTTTACTGTTTGTTTCTTCTGGTAAATTGTAAAGATCCTGATAGAATTTTCCAAATGCTTTTCCTATTTTTTCGTGGGTCAGTAGATAAGTTTCTTTATCTTTTATTTTGCATATTTTTTTTTTTGTGTTTTTCTTTTTTAAAGCTTGTTGGTCATTAATGCTTCTGGTTTATTGCCCTTCAAGTACCATTTTGATATTAGGGATTCTAGCTGCTTGACTGCCTTATCCATTAACTGATCATTTATCTGTTTTTCTATTTCTACAATTTTCCTTGCTATTTGTGTGGAGGGTATTATTTTATTTAGTTTTTTATAGTCGCTAATGTTATATATAAATTAGCTTAAGGAGGTATTCCTTTCTTTTTTGCAGTGGATACCAATTTTTATTAAATGACCTCTGATTACGCTTTTGTATGCACACCAGACCGTAATATCTGGTGTGCCTTTATTTTTATTTTCTAAAAAAAAAAAGGGTTAGTTATTTTTTTAATCTCCTCCACATTATTCTTCTTGTGTAATGTGCAATCCTTTAGGCACCAATCTTAACGGAAGTTATCAAAAGTATTCTAATATTATCGGACTATGATCTGACCATGTTATATCTTCTCTCTCTATTTTTGTAGCCAGATAGAGCATGGACACGTTTCCCAGCATAATGCCAATTCTAGAATAAGAGTTATATGTTCTAGAGTAACATGTATAATCTAAATCTGAGGGGTGAAATGTTCTCCATATAACTCTCAAATTATAGTTGTTCAATAGGTTTTGCATTCTGTTTCCGCTTGTAATCTTGTTCTTTCGATCTTTCTGGCTTTTCCTGTCTTTCACGGGATCAATTACACAGTTTAAGTCCCCCATTAATAATACCAGTCCTTTTAATCTGTTCTATCTTCTTGAGTACTTTTGCAATACAATTTATAGTACATTTGTTCGGTGCATATATGTTGGCTACTGTGAATAGTTTATTGTTGATTTCACATACTAAAATTATGTACCGGCCTTCTGGATCTAGTACTTCGTGTTTAACTTCAAAAAAGAATTTTTTTCAAACAGAAGGGTGACACCTCTTTTTTTTTTTATTATCCATAGAAGCGCTTATGATTGTGGGATATCTTGAGGAACCCATTATATTTTTATTGGATTTTGTCCAGAGTGTTTCTTGTAGGGCAAAAATTTGTACCCTATTTTTTTGTTAAGATTTGTTTGGTTAAGATTGTCGATCTTTTACCAGGTGTGTTGATCCCACGGGCGTTTATTGAAACTAGCTTAATTTAACCCCTTAAGGACCAAACTTCTAGAATAAAAGGGAATCATGACATGTCACACATGTCATGTGTCCTTAAAGGGTTAAACTTATCTGTCTGTTCTTGGGGCTCTCTCTCTCCAAAATTTATTGTGAAGCTAAAAACAAGAAAATAATTTATACTTGTATCAAATACTAGGTTGTTCCAAAGTTTAGGAATCCACCTAGAAGATAGGTTTTGTATGACAGAAGTATCCTGCCATACGGCATCTCGAGTAATATCGGCCATTAACTCCAAGGTAATTTTTTCAGAAATATTACCTGTGACGCGCGCTACAGCAAAAAAGCAGCGGGAGATTAGAGAGGTCAATGTGTGGCTAAAGTCTTGGTGCAGGAAAGAGGGTTTGGGGTTTTTAGAGCACTGGGACGATTTTGCGCTTGGGTACAACCTGTATAGTCATGATGGATTGCACTTAAATGGAAGAGGGTCTGCTGTGCTGGAGGATAGGATGGCTAGAAGGTTGGAGGAGATTTTAAACTAGTGGTAAGGGGGAGGGTCAAAGCAATCTAGAAAATGGAGATAGGATGGAAAGGAGATGGGCTTTAGCTCAGAACAAAGGGGGTGGAGATGGGGGAGGGGAAAGCTCAGAACAGAGGAGGTATGTAATACTGATAATTCACAAAAAGTACAAAAGACTTATGATAATATTAAATGTATGCTTACTAATGCAAGGAGCCTATATAAGAAAATGGGGGAACTAGAGGCAATAGCATACACTAAACAATATGATATAATAGGCATAACTGAAACATGGTGGGATGAGACACATGACTGGGCAGTAAATTTAAATGGGTACACGTTATTTGGGAAGGATAGGAGAAACAAGAAGGGTGGTGGGGTATGTTTATAGGCCAACCATGAGTTAAAGTCAAATCTTAGGCATGTGGAGTGTGACAAGGAAAATGTGGAGGCTTTATGGGTAGATATCTGCTTGGGGCAAACACAGGGAAATCAATTATTGGTTGGTATATGTTATAAACCACCTAATATTATTGAGGAAGAACAGCTGTTAGAGCAAATTGAGAAAGCTGCAAATCAAGGTAACACGTTAATTATTGGAGATTTTAATTACCCAGACATAAATTGGAATAGAGGGACTAGTACTTCAGCATTGGGAATCAGGTTTTTGAATGTGTTAAATGACACCTTTATGTCACAACTGGTACAAGCACCAACTAGAAAGGATGCTTGTCTGGATCTCGTCATAACAAACAATGTTGATCTTTTAACCAACATTCAAGTAGGGGAGCATTTGGGAAATAGTGATCAAAATATGGTAACTTTTGAAATAAACTCAAAAAAGCAAAAGAATGTGGGATATACTAAAACACTAATACTTAAAAAAGCCAATTTCAATAAGATTAGGGCAGCTCTACAACATATCAACTGGCATAAACTCCTTAGTGATAAAAACACTGAGGATAAATGGAAACTATTCAAACAAATATTAGAAAGGTACATTTCTCAGTATGTTCCATTGGGTAATAAATATAAAAGAAACAAATTAAAACCAATGTGGCTTAGTAGAGAAGTAAAACAAGAGATTAAAAATAAGAAAATGGCATTTAAAGCATTTAAATCAGACAAATCAGAGGCATCCTATTTAAGATATAAGGAAGCCAATAACGCTTGCAAAAAGGCAATTAAAGTGGTTAAACTAGAAAATGAGACATTGATAGCTAAAGAATGCAAAACCAACCCCAAAATTTTTTCAAGTACATCAATTCTAAAAAAACAAAAAATAAAAGTGTAGGTACACTGGAAACAGAGTTAGGTTTATTACCTAATGAAGACCAGGAAAAAGCAGAAATTTTAAATAACTATTTTTCTTCAGTATATATTAATGAGGATCCTATGGCAAGAGATATGCAAATGATTGCTGCAAAAAACTTGAAAATAACTTGTGATTGGAGAATTCGAGACAAGGTGCTACAGCTATTAAAGAAAATTAATGTAAATAAAGCTCCGGGCCTGACGGGATTCACCCACGAGTACTTAAGGAGCTAAGTGGGGAAATAAGTAAACCTCTGTATTTAATTTTTCAAGATTCTTTTGTATCAGGTCTTGTACCGGAGAATTGGAGGAAAAAGGGTTCAAAATCCTTGCCTGGAAATTATAGAACTGTGAGCTTAACTTCTGTAACTGGGAAAATATTTGAACGGCTATTAAGGGATAATATTCAGGAATTCATTGGGAAGAACTTTATTAGCATGGTTTTATGAAACATAGGTCATGTCAAACTAACCTAATTGCATTCTACGAAGAAGTAAGTAGAAGTATAGATCAGGGTGTTGCAGTGGATGTGATCTACTTGGATTTTGCCAAGGCATTTGATACGGTTCCTCACAATAGGTTAGTCTTCAAACTAAAATAAATTGGTCTAGATGAACATTCTTGTTCTTGGGTAGAACATTGGCTTAAGGATAGAGTACAATGAGTTGTAATTAATGGTAAATTTTCAGGCTGGACAAAAGTGGTAAGTGGTATCCCTCAGGGTTCTGTTTTGGGACCACTTCTATTTAACATATTTATAAATGATCTTGAAATAGGCATTGAAAGCCATGTATCAGTGTTTGCAGATGTGGGCAGGATATTGCTTTGCTGCAGAGGGATTTGGATAGATTGGGGGACTGGGCACTAAAATGGTAGATGAAATTTAACGTGGAGAAATGCAAAGTTATGCACTTCGGGGTTAAGAATGCGCAAGCAACTTACACACTAAATTGTAGTGAATTAGGGATAACCACACACTAGAAGGATTTGGGAATTGTTATAGATAAAAAATTAGGCAGCAATATGCAATGTCAATCTGCAGTTGCTAAGGCCAGTAAGGTTTTGTCATGTATAAATAGGAGCATAAATTCTCGGGATGAAAATATCATTTTGCCTCTTTATAAATCGCTGGTAAGACCACACCTTGAATATGCTGTGCAATTTTGGGAGCCTGTTCTAAAGAAAGATATCATGGCACTAGAAAAAGTCCAGAGATGAGCTACAAAATTGATAAAAGGAATGGAGCATTTTATGCTTTGTTTTTTAATGTTTTATGCTTTTTGACAGGTTGCTAATCTATAAACAATGCAGAACAACAACACAGTATACTTTATCATGTAGCATATCCCTTTGCTTTAAGTCCAATTATGATCTTGCCTAGAGATTCCCTTATTTCCCTATTCCTTAAACTGTAGATAATAGGATTGAGCATTGGTGTCACCACTGTATATAACAGAGACAGTACTTTATTAATATCCAGAGAAAATCTAGACATGGGCTGCATGTACATACATGTAATGGTGCCGTAGTAAATTATGACCACTGTTAAATGAGATGCACATGTTGAGAATGCTTTTTTCCTTCCAGTGACTGAAGGAATACGTAAAATTGTAGAAATTATAAATATGTATGAGATAACGGTGAGAAGAAAAGAGCTGAAAATTAGACCAGTAGCTAAGGTAGTAATAGCCATTTCTGTTAATCGAGTATCACTACAAGATAATCTGAGCAGAGGTTGTGAATCACAGTAAAAGTAATTGACTTGATTTGGGCCACAGTACACAAGCTTTGAAATCAATACAACTGGAAGAATTGGTGAAATAAATCCACCGAGCCATGAACCAGATGCCATTTGGTGGGATGTTGAATTGGTCATTCGAGTGGAATAATGTAAAGGATTACATATAGCAAGGAATCGATCATAAGCCATGGCTGTCAGGAGATAACACTCAGATGCCCCAAGGGAGCTAAACAGATAAAGTTGAATCATGCAATTGTTGAAGGAAATACTTCTGCTCTTTGCAACGAAGTTAGCCAACATTTTGGGGACTATAACTGATGTGTACCAGATTTCCATCACAGAGAGTTGGTTGAGGAAGAAAAACATAGGGATTTGCAGTTTGTAGTTTAAAAATACGATCAAAAAGATAACAACATTACCTGTAATAGTGAAGAGGTAGATCACTAAGAAAATCAGGAACAGGGCGGGGTAGAGCTTCTGAAGGCTTGGAAATCCGAGAATGATAAATTCTGTCACTAATGTTTGATTAAGAGCTCCCATTACAGTTACTGAAAAAGGCATACACATTGTTATTATTATTCAGGTGGCTGCATAGTAAGATCGGTAGAAAAAGGCCATCAAGGTCAACTTTTAAAAACATATTTCTTTATGCCAAAGGAAGAGAAAAAAAAACACTTTTAATGGACATCACTCAGTTGAGAAGTTATATCATATTCAGATTATATTATCTCACCTAGCTATGTCATCTGCAATGGTTTTTAATGCCCACTTCAAGATAATTTCTAAACAGATTAAACAGAAGAGACCATGAGGAGCCAGGCAAGGCCTAGGCAGAACAGGGACATGTGAGTGTGAGGGTAATATATACTGAGAAATGTGGTAAAGTGGTCCTGGGACAGTGGGTGGAGTAGTAAAGGGTAGATGGGTGGGATAGTATAAATAGGTTGCCATCTTACAGGATAGCAGCCATCTTAATTATCCTTTGGTTACAGCTTGGTAATTGCTGTTTGTTGCGCTTGTTATGCCTGCTTTCCCAGTGCTGTTTTCGGCCAGGGTATGGATATCGAAGCTGTCCTCTCTGCCCTCAGGGCTGAGGCCTTACACAATGGGGGTCTGCACATGCAGGCTCAGCTAGCTCATCTTCAGGCCTCTGCGGCTGTTGCCGTCAACCTTACCGGTGGTAGCAGTGGTTCCCGGAAATGAGCTCGGCCACAAACATTTTGCCTCTCAAGGGGAAGCTACAGGTCCTCCTGGGCTCAGGAGTGCAGGCCTGGCCTCTTGTATTCACTGGTCTCTAACCGGGGAGTGGGGCGTTCTGCGCCTGCTTATCGCCCTTTTCTCCAGCCTCACGCAGCAGGAGCTGCAGTCCTTCTTCCCGGGCCGGCTGGCTGATGGTGCTCCGGCGCAGGCTGAATCTCCTTCCAATTCCGCTGGTTTTCCAGTGGGTCCTGCAGCCCAGGCGGGCGGAGTGGTGGACAGGCCTCCAGCCGGGTGAGAAGGCTCAAGGGTGTCTCCTGGGGGGGCAGGTGCCTCCCCTCCTGAAGTGGGGGTGGTGGCTGGGAGTAGTGTGAGGTGTCTGGCTCCTATCCCTTCCTGTGATAGCTCTGCTAGCCCCCTGCCCTCCCTCGGAGTGTCATCTGGACCTACCGGGCACCTCTTGTCGTCTGCGTCCTCCTGGGGTGGGCCTGGCATTCTGGGTTGGGGGAAGGATATGAATTCACCTGTTCTTTCTCCCCAGGTGGCTCCAGGCCGGGCCATGTTCCACGACTCATTAAGCGATATGCTGGTATCGCTTCATATGGAGGTGGCAGCTCTGGCCCAACCTCTGGTGGTTACGACTCCGCTTCTCCAATCCTCCAGTGATTCCTGGGGTGCTTTAGTGGATCACTGATTAGGTGTCTGAGGGGGCTCTTGGATAACTGGGAGCGTAGGGCAGTGGCCTCTTCTTTGGATGCGCAGGTTAGGGTGGGTGGGGCCCTTTTTTAGTTACTTCTTCTGGGGGGCTGGGGGTGCCTGTTCCAGGTGGACTCCCATCAGCCCCAGCCAGCTTTCTGCACAGAAAAGGTAAAACAGAAGGGTGTCCAAAAAATGAACTGCATGTGTCTGGATGTATCTCCGTATGTATGTGTGTGTCTGTATGTATGTTAGTATTGATGTGTGTGTCTGTATGTATGTGTGTGTGTGTCAGTATGTATGTCTGTGTGTCTGTATGTGTGTGTATGTCTGTGATTCAGTATGCGTGTGTGCATGTCTGTGATTCAGTGTGTGTGTGTCAGCATGTATGCCAATGTGTGCATGTATGTTTTAGTGTGTGTGTGTCAGTATGTATGTCAGTGTGTGTCTTTGTGTTTGTGCATTCTGTGTCAATATATATGAGCGTGTATCTGTGAGTGTCAGTGTGGCTATATGTGTGTGTGTATCTGTTTGTGTAACTATGTGTCATTGTGTGTCTGCATGTGTATGTGTGTCAGTGTGGGTATCTGTATGTATGCATGTCAGTGTGTTTGTGTATCAGTGTGTGTGGAAGTGTATACACACAAAATGCATATCTGCCCCTCATGGTTACATTCAAACACAAATTGTGTGTGTGTATATGTATATTTATATATGCATTGCATTCACTACACACACACTGCATCCAATACACATCCAACACACATCGTTTCCACTTTACATACACTTCACCCAATACACAAACACACACAGCAGCCACAAAATTCTGGATGCTACTTTAACATGTATCACATGCCTAGAGTCCAAGTACACCCCATTCATGACAATGTTTTTACCTGATGGCAGTGGCCTCTTTCAGCAGGACAATGCACCATGACACACTGCAAAAAGTGTTCAGAAATGGTTTGAGGAACATGAAAAAGAGTTCAGGGTGTTGCCTTGGCCTCCAAATTCTCCAGATCTCAATCCAATTGAGCATCTGTTGGAAGGGCTGGGGCAACAAAAAATAAATCATGGAGGCCTTACCTTGCAATTTGCAGAGATTAAAGGGTCTGCTGCTAATGTCTTGATGCCAGATTCTACAGGACATATTCAGATGTCTTGTAGAGTCCATGCTGCTCTTTTAGCAGCAAGAGGGGGATCTATACAATATTAGGCAAGTGGTTTTAATGTTGTGGCTGTCAGTATATACATCTTGTTATTGTTTTTATTCTGTTCATCTGTGTATGGGGTGCAAAATTACTGAAATATGAAACAAAACTCAGACTCTAACAAACACGTGAGCAGAAAAAGGTCTGTGAGAGGGGGCATGCAGGACAAACCAAGCACCTAGCTAGGTGGACGATTTTCTCCTAACAATAAAAAAATAAAAAAATGGAAGGACACACCTTTAACCATTTAGGTTAGATATGAAAGTCATCCTGCTAACTAGATATGGGATTTGCCGTGGACAACTCTATATTGACTGACAAATGCAAGTGGCAGTGACTGATAGGGAGCCAGGATGTACTCAAACTATTGAAGCTCAGTTTTTGCTGAGACAGTCAAATTTCTGGCAAAAACGGGTCAAGGCACATTTCTCACATACCTGGCAACTAGACAGCTTTCCCCCCAAGCAGCCACTGCATTAGGCGGAAGTGATAACAGTTCACCTGGCTTACAGAGAACCGCAGCTTGGGCAGATACAGGGGAGGAGGCTTAACTGTTAAGAGATGGAGTCATCTCAATAGTTACATAACTCCCAGTAGCTACCAAGGGGTTTTCTGCATCAGTGGCATACATACCGGGGTCACAGGGGTCACAGCTGCGACCGGGCCTGGCCCACCAGGGGGCCCGGCCGCCCTGCGACCTGGGATGTACCCACTGTGGCCAGCCTCTTCTCCTGGGAGGTCCAGGAGCTGGCCACATCAGGGCCCCCCGAGGCTGGCCCTGGTATCACCTGACGGGCGGGCGGGCAGGCTGGCAGGCGCGCGAGGGAGCACTCTCCCCTGTGTGCTCCCTCTTCAGCTCCCTCGCACACCGCACTGATACCGGAGCCGGAATATGACGTCATCTTCCGGCTCCGGCATCAGTACGCGGTGCGAGAGGGAGCTGAAGAAGGAGCACACAGGGGAGAGTGCTCCCTCGCGGGCCCGCCAGCCTGCCTGCCAGCCCACCTGCCCAATAGCACCACTGGACCCCAGGGAATCCCCTCAGCTCTTCAAAAGGTAAGGAGGCTGGGGGATTTAATTTAAAAAAAAACACAAACGTGTGTGTTTTAGAGTGTGTGTTAGTGTTAGAGTTAGAGTGTGTGTGTTGTGATAAGGTGAATGGGGTGGTCTGTGAGGGAGTTTATATTTCATCTACATTGTTCAGAGAGGCATATGATCTTTAACCCCAGGGGGAATGTATGTATGTATGTATGTAACAAAGGAAAAAATCCTGCACTCCATATATCAAAAATTATTATGATGCCCGGTGCTTGTCAGCAAAATACAAAAAAGAGAATAAGATAGCACTCTCAGGACTATAGAAAAATAAAACTTAACTTTTAATGAGCTTTTACAAAAAAAAAAAAAAATCGACGTTTCAGTCTGTTAACCACAGACTTTCATCAGGATACTGATGAAAGTCTGTGGTTAACAGACTGAAACGTCGATTTTTTGTAAAAGCTCATTAAAAGTTAAGTTTTATTTTTCTATAGTCCTGAGAGTGCTATCTTATTCTCTTTTATGTATGTATGTATGTATATGACTTGAATGCATATTTAGTTATGGGCCCCTGGGGTGGAGCATTTGGAGAGAAGGGTGGGCCAGTGCTCCACTCCACTATTTACTTTTTTCCCTTGGGAGACTAGGTCCAGACCAGGCTTTGGACTGTCTCCAACCCACTGCTCAGCTGCAGGTAATCAGCTGCAGCAGTGGGAATAAATCCCTCCCTGCTAGGCAGGTAGGGGAGAATGTTTATTTTTCTCTGGAAGGGCTGGAAGCAGCAGGCTGTCAAAAACGCTGGAGTGCTGAGAGCTGAAAAAGACGCTAGGTTGGTGAAACCACTTCTTGTTTTGTTATAGAGTAAACCCTTGAGAGAGAGGGAACTTGATGTCAGTTAGTGCTCAGACCGAGCTAGGTTTTTGTTTATAGGATTTTGTTACATTTTGTTTTCATTTGCTGCTGTAGCTGTGGTGGAGTTTGACAATAAAACTGCCTGAATTATATGCAAACCAAAGGACTGTATATGGAGGGTACCGATTTGAAATTAATCAAAAAAGATATGAACTGGGCTCAGTGGAAATATCAAGTAACAAGGATCTTGAGTGAGTCCTGATGAAATACAAATGTTCCAGCTGATCGGACCTAAACCTCCTATATAGTAAGGCAGGTAGTATCCACCAGCTGCAAATGGGTTAATATAGTAAAGATCTTATGTATATATAAGAATCAATACCACAAATACAAAATGTCTAACATACCCCTTTAAAAGAGGGTATGCATAATATAAAATGCAAAAAAGTGCAAATGTTAAATAAAAATAAAAGTCTAAAGTTAGTCAAATATATGTACAGCAGACATGTAGCTTATTAATACTTTATTGTCTGAACAGCACACTAAAATATATAGAGAGACTAACAGTGATAAAATGGTTAAAATGGACTAACAGTGATAAAATGGTTAAAATGGACTAACAGTGATAAAATGGTTAAAATGGACTAACAGTGATAAAATGGTTAAAAACCAAAGGACTGTGCCTGTTGTTTACCCTAGAGGACCGTGCTACCTGCAGACAAGGATCACAGAGTGTTAGTGTGTGTGTGTGTGTGTTAGAGTGTGTGTGTGTGTGTGTGTGTGTTAGAGTGTGTGTGTGTGTGTGTGTGTGTGTGTTAGAGTGTGTGTGTGTGTTAGAGTGTGTGTGTGTTACTGAGTGTATTTTGTGAGTGTGTATGTGTCTGTCAGTAAATGTGTGTCTGTTAGCTAGTGTATATGCATCTCTTCGTGAGAGTGTGTGTGTCTTAAGCACTTACCTTTCTCCAGCGCCGGACTCCCATGGCGCTGGGGATCTCTCCGCCCCGATCCGCCTCTTAGCTCTGAATGCGCATGCGTGGCAAGAGCCGCGCGCATTCAAACCGCCCATAGGATGTTCAGCGTCTTCTGTGAGAATCACGGAAGCTCCTCTAATGGCTGTCAATGAGACAGCCACTAGAGACTGGATTAACCCTCAGTGAAATATAGCAGTTTCTCTGAAACTGCTATATTTTCAGCTGCAGGGTTAAAACTAGAGGGACCTGGCACCCAGACCACTTCATTGAGCGGATGTGATCTGGGTGTCTGTAGTGGTCATTTAAGTGTATGTGTATCTGCATGCAATGGCGTACATACCGCGGTCGCAGCCCTGCGACCAGGTGCCCGCTGCCATGTGTTGCGGCCCCAGCCCGCGCAGATTAAGCACGCGCGGGGGGGGGGCCCGCAGTCAGTGTGGCGAAACCGACCACGCCACTGGGCATTAGAGAAGACTGATTGCCAGCCTCCTGCCATGTGACTATGGCCCCTGGGATGTATTGCCCTTTAACCCCTTAAGGACACATGACATGTGTGACATGTCATGATTCCCTTTTATTCCAGAAGTTTGGGCATAATGGATTTGTGTTGTGCTGCTGCTGGCCCTTTAAGAACCATCTGGGGACATACTGTGGAGTTACTGGGTGGCCACCATTTCCTGTATCAGAGGCACATGGTGAGAACAATGGATGGCAGCCATTTTAACTCACAGACACTGTTTGGACTTTTCAACACTGTGCCATCTCGCCAGTATTTGGTGCACAGAGACATCGTGCAGTGGTTTTGGACTATACAGCAGGGTACACCTTATACAGTAATTGTTTTTCATATAGCCTGCATATGTTCTGTAAAATCTGCATTAAACTGTATCTTCCAAAGTACTGAACAGATCTGGGTGAATTTTGGATATGTGGTTCACCCAGATCCCCTGGTTTTTATGGGGTTATTGCATGTTTTGGGGTCCCTGTGATGTGTTTTATGAAACTGTATTTCTCTGTCTGTGATAATTAGATTACCCATTGTGTAAGGTAATTGTATCACAGGCAGAGGGGAGGATTTTGTGTGGGAGTGTCTGAGTGTATTGTACGTGTTATTGGTTGTTCTGTAAAATCCTGTGGGCAGTACTAAATTTGTGGATTGGGAATAAAAGAGGCTGTATGTGCCAGTCCAGTCAGTTCCTGCTTAACCCTCAAAGTGAAGTGTCGTCTCATTATTGGGGGAGGATTTATTGTATGCTGTTCCAGTTTGACTGCTAGGAGTGTAAACCTATTAGCATGGTTTTTCCTATTCGGCTGTATACAACATTCATATGCTTAAAAGCAATCAAATGCTTCTCCGGTTCGGTGGTTGTGGTGTCTGATAGAATGCTTGGAGTCCTCAGGAAGTGCTAGGAGCATCCTTCAATAGAGATACCCAGTCGGGGTGCCAGGTGATCCGTTACAGTCAGTTTTCGCACCGGGGCCCTATGGGGTGTGTGTACGCCACTGGTCCTCCCCCCTGAGCGGTGGGTGGGGGCCCTAAATACTAATAAGAGTGGGGACCTAATGTCCTCCCCTTGGCCCCCACCCCTGAGCGGCGGGTGGGGGCCCTAAATAAAAATGTTACCACCCCAGGTGAATAGGGGTCCCCAAACCCCTAGTCACCCCCCCAAAAAAATTAACCCCTACCTACCCCCCCTCACCCTAAAAATAATGAGGGGGGGACCTTTAACTAATTACCTGTAAAAAAAAAAAATAATAAAACTTACCATTTGATGTTTTCTTTCTTCTAAAATCTTCTTTTTTCATCCCCTCAAAAGGCCAAATAACAAATCCATAATAACCAATGCACTTAAAAAAAAAAATAAAAAAAAAATACATCTTCACCCATGGAGGGCTCCGCACAGACTGAGCTCTGCAGAGTGGGGGGAAGCAGGGCCGGACTGGGAAAAAAATTCAGCCCGGGCATTTTTTTATCACAGCGGCCCACTAAGAAGGGGGCGGGGCAGAGAGGGTGTGTTTTGTCATCACTCATGACAAACACGCCCCCTCTCAAAGTGAGCATGTTGGTTCAATGCTCTTCCAGGGCAGACCATGCGCAGAGCTCTGCTGAAGAGCTCTAGCATGAGAAAAAAGCCCTGTATTTGTTCTGCACAGTGCAAGCAAATTTAATAACATGCTTGCACTGTTTCCTTGCAACTTGTCTCTGGTGTCTCTATAAATGGATACCAGGAGACAAAAGGGCCAGGAAAGAGTATTGTGCATGTGTTTGGAGCCTGTTTGTGGTATTACGTTTGTGCAGAGTGAGCTGGTCATGGTGTGGTATTGTGTAATAAGGTCTGTTTTAGTCGTGTTGTGTTTGTGGTGTAATGTAATGCATTTGTGGCTAGGGGCTGTAGAGAATGTGTGTGTATAGGGGATGTAGCAAGTGTGTGCATACAGGCTATAGTGTGTGTGTGTGTGTGTGTGTGTGTGTGTATAGGTGATTTAGTGTTTGTAGAGAGTGTGTGTTCAGGGAATGTAGTATGTGTTTGCTTACAAGGAATCTAGTGTGCATATAGGGGATCCAGAGTGTGTGTGTGTATATGATCCAGAGTTGGCTAAAGGATCTAGTGTGTGTCTGGAATGTAATGTTTTTAGGGGTGCAGTGTGTGTGTGAGGGGTGTTGTGTGTATGTGTATATATATATATATATATATATATATATATATATATATATAGTTTATATAAATATGTTTGGAAGTATTGTGTATGTGTGTGATGCAGTGTATTGGGGGGTTGTGTGTGTATGTGAGGGGTGCAGTATGTGTGTGTGAGGGTGCTGTGTATGATGTGTGTGAGAGTGTTGTGTGTGTGATGTGTGTGAGTGCTGAGTGTGATAGTGCTGTGTATGATGTGTGATGTGTGTGAGAGTGATGTGTGAGAGTGCTGTGTGTGAGTGTTGTGTGTTATGTGTATGAGTGTTGAGTGTGATAGTGCTGTGTATGATGTGCCTGAGTGCTGTGTGTGAGAGTGTTGTGTGATGTGTGTGAGAGTGCTGAGTGTGAAAGTGCTGTGTGTGAAAGTGCTATGATGTGTGTGAGAGTGCTGCGATGTGTGAGATTGCTGTGTATGATGTGTGTGAGAGTGCTGTGTGTGAGAGTGCTATGATGTGTGTGAGAGTGCTGTGTGTGAGAGTGCTATGATGTGTGTGAGAGTGCTGTGTGTGAGAGACATGGGTGTGATGTGTGTGAGAGTGTTGTGTGAGTGCTGAGAATGCTGAGTGTGATAGTGCTGTGTATAAATGTTGTGTGTTGGGGGGTAAATAAACAAAAAAAAAACTAAGCAAAAAAAAAACTAAACCCCCCCCCTCCCTTCTTACCTTTAGCCTGGGAGGGGGGACATGCACGTGGTAGCTGGGAGGGGGGGCACCGGCACTCGCACACCATCCCTGGTGGTCCAGTGGTGAGTGAACTCTCTCGCGAGATCGGGGCGTTGCCATGGCAACGCTCCGGATCTCGCGAGAGAAACCCAGCGGAGCTGCAAGACAGAGCTCCGCCGGGTCCTCTCCCTCCCTCCCCAGCCGCAGGTCTATTTAAATGGGCCGGTGAGGGAGATCTTTGATCTCCCCATCGGCCCTCCATGGAAGACAGCGGGGCCGGCGCTCGGAGAGTGCCGGCCCTGCATAGACCGGCAGGGGAGATCCTGGGACCTCCCCTGCCGGCCTCGGCCCCACGGCCACCGCGGCCCACCGGGCATTTGCCCGGTGTGCCCGATGGCCAGTCCGGGCCTGGGGGGAAGGCTTATAAAGCCTTGCCCCACCCTGCAATTAGGCTCAGAGCACTCTGATTAGTGGGTTTAAGCCATCCAATCAGAGTGCTCTGACAGGTAAATGGAGAGACTAACAGGTAAGGTCTTTGATATTTTCCCACGCGGTGTAATTTGACTCATAACTGGTTACTTAATCCACCAATCAGAGTGTTATGAGTCAAATTACACAGCGTGGGAAAATTCCAAATAACTTTCCCACGCTGTGTAAAGGGGGGGTGGGGGCCAGGAGGGAGGACATTAGGTTTCCCCCCCCTTATTCTAATTTAGGGCCCCCACCCACCATTCAGGTGTGGGGGCCAGGGGGGGAGGACATTAGGTCCCCCCCTTATTAGTATTAGGGCCCCCACCCGCTGATCAGGGGTGGGGGCCAGGGGGGAGGACATTAGGTCCCCCCTTATTAGTATTTAGGGCCCCCACCCACTGCTCAGTGATGGGGGCCAGGGGGGAGGACATAAGGTCCCCCCTTATTATTATTTAGGGCCCCCACCCACCTCTCAGGGGTGGCGGCCGGGGGGTGGACAATAGGTCCCCCCCATCATTTTACTTTAGGGCCCCCACCCGCCGCTCAGGGTTTGGGGCCAGGGGGGAAATTAAACTAAAGGCTGCTCACTGTTTAATAGACATGCCCCTACTCGCGGCATAGCGAATAGGGGCAAAATGTACTAATACTAAGTAATTTTTACTTAGTATAGGTAAATTTGGCTGAAAGACCAATTTAGGTCTTTCAGCCTTTTGGTACATAACTCCCTAATACCGTGGGAATTAGGGAGTTATCTACTAAGCGGCTGCAAGACAAGTCCCGAAATGCCGAAGTGCCCAAGTGCCGAAGTTGCTGAAGTTCCGAAATGGTCAAGTGCCAGAGTTCCGAAGTTGCTGAAGTTCAGAAGTGTTGAAGTGCCAAATTGTCGAAGTCCCGAATTTCGGAATGCCGAACCGAACATTTTCCCCATGCACATGCCTAATTCTAAATGAAATGTGTCCAAGTGTTCCCAATGCTCCTAGGCACCAAAGAGATACTCCAGGGGTCTCTCAGGGCACAACCCTAGATAATCAAGAAAGAAAAAACAAAACAGAGCATGCAGGTTCACCACAAGAGACCATACAATGCTTCCTGGAGATATGGATAGTAGTATTGCTAAATATAAATATAAAGTAATTAAACTGTAGTGAAGTAAATGTCCTCTGATATTCTGCAGTACATTATTAAAAGAAAAACTAAATAAAATACACTACAATAAACACCTTGTACGGTAAACCTCCTATCTCAAAATAAGTATTGTGCAAAGTCTTACAAGGCTGGTATCACAATAAAAAGAAGCTTTATTAAATATGGCTCTACATACAAACACACGTCAGCCCCTGTGAGAACAA
>OW240916.1:172227476-172284255 GCA_933207985.1 Pelobates cultripes | reverse complement strand
GTATCCACTATTAGCGTAACACACCCGCTTTAAGGACACTGACTGCTATTCAATCTATAACAGTAAAAAAAGTTTTTTGTTTTTAAATCCAAACTATTGTGACACCAGATCTAATTAGTGGCACTTGTCAGCGTATCCACTGTTGGCGTAACACACCAGCTTTAAGGACACTGACTGCTATTCAATCTATAACAGTAAAAAAAGTTTTTTGTTTTTAAATCCAAACTATTGTGACACCAGATCTAATTAGTGGCACTTGTCAGCGTATCCACTGTTAGCGTAACACACCCGCTTTAAGGACACTGACTGCTATTCAATCTATAACAGTGAAAAAAGATTATTTTTTTTTTAAAATCAAACTATTGTGACACCAGATCTAATTAGTGGCACTTGTCAGCGTATCCACTGTTAGCGTAACACACCCGCTTTAAGGACACTGACTGCTATTCAATCTATAACAGTAAAAAAAGTTTTTTGTTTTTAAATCCAAGCTATTGTGACACAGGATCTAATTAGTAGCACTTGTCACCGTATCCACTGTAAGCGTAACACACCGGCTTTAAGGACACTGACTGCTATTCAATCTATAACAGTGAAAAAAGTGTTTTTTTTTTTAAATCCAAGCTATTGTGACACCAGATATAAGTGGTGGCACTGGTCACCGTATCCACTGTTAGCGTAACACACCAGCTTTAAGGACACTGACTGCTATTCAATCTATAACAGTGAAAAAAGTTTTTTGTTTTTAAATCCAAGCTATTGTGACACCAGATGTAATTGGTGGCACTGACTGGGGGAAATGGGCACAGTATGCACTGTGAGCCTGACACAGAAGCTGGCAGCAGTGGCAGACAACTGACTGCTATTCAATCTATAACAGTGAAAAAAGTTTTTTGTTTTTAAATCCAAGCTATTGTGACACCAGATGTATTTGGTGGCACTGACTGGGGAAATGGGCACAGTATGCACTGTGAGCCTGACACAGAAGCTGGCAGCAGAGGCAGACAACTGACTGCTATTCAATCTATAACAGTGAAAAAAGTTTTTTGTTTTTAAATCCAAGCTATTGTGACACCAGATGTAATTGGTGGCACTGACTGGTGAAATGGGCACTGTGAGCCTGACACAGAAGCTGGCAGCAGTGGCAGACAACTAAGTGCATTTACATTAGATAGAAAAAAAAAATCCAAAAAAAGCATACCCTTGTCCCTAACCTAGCTATGCTTTTCCCTATCTTATGAACAGCAGCTACACTTTCCCTCCTCTTACTAAGCATGCAGCTTGAGAATGAATCTAAAATGGATGCTGTCCAGTAGGTGGGAGGGTCTGCTAGGGAGGCTGTGCTGCTAATTGGCTGGAATGTGTCTGCTGACTGTGGGGTACAGGGTCAAAGTTTACTCAATGATGACGAATAGGGGGCGGGTCGAACCGCGCATATGTTCGCACGCCGTGGCGAACGCGAACATGCTATGTTCGCCAGGAACCGTTCGCCGGCGAACCGTTCGGTACATCACTAATTATAACTAGGAGTGCAAGTTCATGTAATTATATACATACATACATACATACATACATTCCTATATTCAGCTAAATCTTCTGAGTATAATGACACACGTCGCATTTCTTGTAAAGTTTGTGTGAAAATACAGAGCTAAATTAAAAACCTGCCCAGTGCAGTTTGGTTTGTGCTTTATTTTAGAAGTCTATGATGCATTTGGGGGCATTTTAGTAGCTGACACATTTAAAATACTCCATAGATGCATACGGTCACGAACGCACCCTACTCCAAGAGTGTGCGTGAATTGGTTCTAGTGGTGAAAGGGTTAAAGTTTACTATTTGTCTGCACTAGTCCGGAAATAATGATACAAATCCTCCTATACACCACCCACACTTCACCATAATAATATAAATATTACTATTTTAACACTGCCACCACTAAGACAATTTATAAATGGGGTGCCTTGGTATCCCAGGTAACTTAGAATAAAAACCTACCAAATACAATTTAGCACAATATCTATTTAATTGCAAGACACTTATTCATTGGTCTCTTCAGGTAATGTGATTATTTACCAGACAAAGGTAGAACTAAATAAAGGAATATTTATTACGAGCAAAAAATAGTCACAGTACATACAAAAATACACGATAAACAAATTATTTACACTGACAACAGATAAAAACAAAAAGCATAAAATAACATAAGTCCTAATCACTTACGCACTTAGGTTTTCAAAGAAAACTTCTGTCCAAGGTGTCTCTGGCAAGGAAGATGGTGACTCACTCAAAATTTGATTTTGGCCCCAAGCATGTACAATACACATTTCAATATGATTGGATATATACCCTGTGGATTACCAAGCCTGGCCTAGAGGTGGAGATAAGGCAAACCTATTGTAACTATAAGTGACCACCCCCTTGTGTTCCACACCAACATCGATCCAAATGAAAACATTTGGTTCTCTCTTTTGTACTTGCCACAGAAATAATGATTGCCTATATGAATTTGTTACCATTTTCCTATTCCATAGATATGTCACACTTCTTACTTGTATAAAGAATAATCCAGGCACTCCAGCATATTCCAAAATGTAGGCAATCTTTATTGGAACAAGGAACCAAAAGGCAACGTTTCAACCCCTTAGGGCCTTTGTCAAGCAAACTCTGGTGAAAGAGTGAGAATGGTCATCATTGTTGTATCTTTCTTAGTATTAAAATACACTTAGAATGAAGCTACATATACATAAGAGAATATATATATATATATATATATATATATATATATATATATATATATATATGACATACATACAATAATAAATAAAAATAATAAAATATTTTTTTAAATGAACATAAATTATATATACGTATGTAATTTCATTCTAACTGTTCTGTTATAAATGTATATTGGTAACAAAATACACTTAGAATGACAATCTATATAAAAAATACAAATAACCACAAATATATAATTACATTAATGATTGCATAAGTATACACATAGAATTTAAATACATATATTAAAATTCTATGTGTATATTTAAGTAATCTTGTAACATAATTATGATTTTATTTATTAAAAAATATTCATTGAGGCAGACAGCTAGACCTTTATCCTCTTCTATATACCTTCCTTCTTTTGTTTTTAATCTAACAAATCCTTGTTTTACTTTTCTTTTCTCATTTATGTATCTAAAAAATGTTTTGTCCCCCTTTTTTACTGACTGTGCTATTTTCTCTTCTGTGTGTGATTTGGAAGCTCTTATAACTTGCTTAGCCTCTTTCTGTCTAATCTTATAGATCATTTTGTCTTCCTTACTCTGGGTTTTTTTATAATTCCTGAATGCTAACTTTTTGTTTTTAACTATTTTGGCCACATCTGCGGAGTACCACAGTGGTTTCTTGATTTTTTTGATTTTACTGACAAGCCTAATGAAATTTTCTGTTGCCTTCAATAGTGCAACTTTTAAATAATCCAATTTCTCTTGGACTCCATTTAAATTGCTCCAGTCTGATAATGACTCCTCTACACATATTCTAATTTTAGAAAAGTCTGTTTTTCTAAAGTCTAAAACTTTTGTTTTTGTGTGGTGTGACTCACTCACTGTTCTTATATTAAACCACACTGACTGATGATCACTGGATCCTAAACTTTCACCTACAATAATATCTGATACCAAATCTCCATTTGTTAACACTAAATCTAGTATGGCCTCTTTACGAGTTGGCTCCTCAACAACTTGTTTTAGAGACAATCCCAGTAGGGAGTTTAGAATATGTGTGCTCCTGGCACAAGTAGCTAATTTTGTTTTCCAATTTACATCAGGAAGATTAAAGTCACCTATGATGATAACTTTCCCCTTCATTGTCATTTTAGCTATTTCCTTAACTAGTAGATTATCTAACTCTTCAATTTGTCCTGGGGGCCTATAAATCACACCTACATGAGTTACTGTGTGATTACCAAATTCTAACGTTACCAAAACAGACTCTATGTTTGCCTCACTAACTTTTATTAGGCTAGATTTTATGCAATCCTTCACATACAGGGCCACCCCTCCCCCTTTCTTGCCTTCCCTATCTTTTCTATATAAAGAGTACCCTGGTATTGCTATGTCCCAGTCATTTTTCTCATTATATCATGTCTCAGTAACAGCGACTAAATCTACACTATCAGTTGCTAGTATTGCCACAAGTTCATGGATCTTATTCCCTAAACTGCGAGCATTTGTAGACATGACTCTAAGCTTATCATTTTTTAACACACTTGCTACAGGCACCTTCTGTCCTTGTTTTGGGGGACAATTGGATTGATGTTTTATCACCCTTTTGCCCCCCTCCTAGTTTAAATACATCCTAGCAAAACCCCTGAACTGCTCACTGAGAACATTTGTTCCCTTTTGAGAAAGATGCAAACCATCTTTTTTGTACAGCTTATTTCCATTCCAAACAGAGCTACCATGAGAAATAAAGCCAAATCCTTGCTCCCAACACCATTCACCAAGCCACAAATTAAAGTCCCTAATACGCATCCGCCTGTCGTTCTGAGTGTTATGCACAGGCAGAACTTCAAAGAATGACAGTGTGGAAGCAACCTGCCGTATATCATTGGCAAAAACACTAAAACTTCCTTAACCTCTGAAACATCATTGCAAGCCAAGTCATTTGTCCCTAGATGGACAAGTACATCCAATTCCCCTTCCTGCTTTGCTTGCTTAACAATATTACAGATACGTCTCCTGTCTCTGTGAGCAGTAGCTCCGGGAAGACACCTCACAAGACCACCATTGTCCATCTCCACACCTCTTATGATGGAATCCCCCAACAACAACTGCTTTCTATTAGGCCTCACCATTGTCTCCAAGCCGGTCTCCACAACACCACTAGCCTCAGTGCCTCTCTCCACAACACCATTACACTCTGAAAGTGCAGAAACTAAATTATGTAGAGCAACAGACTGTGCAAAATGCCTTTTATCCACAACTCTAAGTCTACCAGATCCTACAGTAATCCATCTGCCATTCCTAGTATGTCTCTGTGGCAGTGGCTTTTCAGCAGTTCCAGTCTGAGTTTGTTCACCAGAAAATTTACAAATCTCAGACTTCAAAAATACAATCTCCTGCCGCAAGATAGAGAACTGTCTACAGATTAGACAACAACCAAACCTCCAAAAAGTGGAACGTGAAACAAATGCATAGCAACTATTTCACTGAACTAAGTCTGCCATTCCAATGAGGAGAATAATTTAAATCAAACAAATCTTAACTTTTTTATTTATCCTCCTGAATACCTCAGATTACCTCCAGGTTATCTCCAGAATATCTCAAACTACACACTTAGAAGCAACACTCTCCAGAATATCTCCAACTACACACTTAGAAGCAACACTCTCCAGAATATCTCCAACAAGCAACACTTAGAGGAAGCAACCAAGCTATATTAGCCAAGCTAATGACAACAACCCTTATATAACTCCTAAAATCACCACCCACCCCATATTAATATATAATAACACTATACCAGAATTTACAAAAACATAGTGTAGTCTAGATGACAGGAATGTTGGACCTGTTTTATCCAGGAAAGGAGCCCAAAAAATGGACTGTCCAAGTTGGCAACTAAGTATTTATTTCACCATCCCTAATACCAGGAAGCACAGTGAGGTACATAATGTAAGTCCTGGGATATAACACTAGAAATGTGAGTAAAGGGGGGTAGTTTAACAGTCAAAATTATTTAACACATTGTTAAGCAGTTAAAACAAAATTAAACAGATATTCTCTTGCAAAACAAAGCATTCATTGAAAAATTATACATACATCAGAGTTTAAAAAAATAGTAGGCAGATCTATATAAAAGCACATAACATTCATAAAAAAACAGAATTGTGGGGGGCGGGGCCTGATCGCCATGCTGCATGGTCGCACGAAACAACAGCTCCAATGACTTTCTGACTTTTTAAGCCTAAAAGAGTAACTCCTGAACACGCCTGACGACCAAAAGTTATGGTCTTACACCCATGGGAGCTCCGGTCCTGAGGAGAGGCTAGCAGCAACTGTTTTAGTCCCTTGGGGAGATCCAAACTGTTCTCACTGGATGAGCCCTACTCAGGCGGTGAGCAGGGCGGATGGCCGCTGCCCCACTATCCTGCACAGTGGTATAAAGCTGGACTCACCTAACCGTATGTACCAGGCCCAGTTACCACCCCCCTTTGGGCCAGCAGGGGGAGATTGTGGGACCCCACAGAACTGCCAACCCACAGCCCAGGCCGCAAGCCATGTCTAAAACTCGCACCGAGGAAACTGCTAGCTGCTACACTTTGGGGGATACAACTACCGCAAATCCCAGGTGGGCCCTAAATACATGCAGCGGGCAACCAGACCAACGGAAACACAAATACTCTCCGCATCGCCACCAGCCCGACTAATGTTCCCGAAAAGCCCGAGGCAACACGCGAAATGGATGCGAGGATGAAATGGAGGAGGTGAGCAGCCGCAAACAGCTTTGATCCAGCTCACACTAACCGGACCCAGCAGATATACCTTCAGGTTGGACCAGGCTGCAGGCAACCGGTGCACAGCAACGCTCCCTCTCCTGGATTTGACCCGCAGCACGTTCATTGCGGCACCGTGGGGATTGACGGCTAAATCGCAACAAGATGGTCCTAACAGTTGGAGGATATTGGATGAGGCAAACATTATGCCAAATGGGAACTCTCCAGCCTTCTGCCTCCATAAACATGGACTCTATGTGGTCAAATTTTCTAGTAGCACCTTCAGCCTTATTACATGTGAAACGCATTAAACATCAATTGGGGTACTGGTAGTTAACCAACTGCGGTGGGGGTCCTGGGGCGTTCACACACGATAAGCAAAGATTTATTCATAGCATCTCAGTATTTATACTATCGTACTGCTTAAGCTAGATATACCCTCAGCCCGTGAAGCGCAACACATAGTTAGAAACGTTTTATCTTGTTTAAATCGACTACTCAGCAACATTTTTTTTTCTGCATGTATAATCTTACTTGTACATCACAAAAAAAAAAAAAAAAAGCGCACAACATCTTGACCTTTTCAGCATATACTTGTGATTATACTTCTTGTTCAATGCCTAGGTCATATTTTGAGCATGTACTTTACATTTCGCTTCCAAAAATAAAGAATTTAAAAAAACACAAAAAAAAACAGAATTGTCCAGGGCAAACCTCATACCCATTTAGCTGGCTGCATTTCGCATCCTACCTAAATGGTTAGAGGTGTGTCTTTGAGATTTGTTTTCATTGTTAGGAGAAACTCACCCATCTTATTAGGTGTGTAATTTATCCTGCATGCCACCGCCTCTTTTTTGTAGTGAATATTATGTGCTTTTGCATAAATTTTCTTATTATTGTTTTTATATTATTTTTGTATCCTTTTTACTCAGTAAAGAAGGTTAATTGGCTTTTTTTCTGCTCAGGTTTTGTTTTAGTTAAAGTCTGAGTTTTTGTTTCATATTTTAGTAATTTTGCAGCCCATTAACATAATTGTGAGGACCAATGAGCCTTAATTTATAACTATTGGATTTACTCAGTATATTAGCTGGGGTAGTGGTTAATCTTGCATTTTTCCTTTAAATTTTGCTTTTCCCTGCAGTAGTGTAATATTGACCTATATGTCAGAATAGAAAGGGTCAAATCGAGGTAACATGTCTCATATTATATGCACATCTGGCTCTGCCATACTTAATAATAAGGCGTTTTTTTGCTTGTGTTTCCTTTTTTATCCTGCTTTTCTTAGCCTTTTGTGATGTTGGTATGATATAAATATAGAGCAAATGCAAACTGACATTTTAATAGACTTTTTGTTACTGAATTGCTTCATATTTGAAAAGAACGTCTACTCAGGCGCAGCAGAAACCATTGTGTATGTTCTCTGTGGGCAATTTATGAGGTGAACTCCCGTACCTCGTAAACACTGAATATGAACTATTACATTATTTTAAGGTAGGTACACAGACAACCACAACATTAAACTCACCTGCCTAATATCACATAGGCCCCAATCGTGCTGCCAAAACATCTCTAATGCATCAAGGCATGGACTCCACAAGACCTCTGCACATGTCCTGTGATATCTGGCAACAATACATTAGCAGCAGATCCTTTAAGTCCTGCAAGCTGCAAGGTGTGTCCTCCATCGATCAGTTTTGTTCTCTCATACATCCCAGGGATGCTCAGATTAAGATTCAGGGAATTTGAAGGCCAAGGCAACACTTTGAACTCTTTGTCGTGTTCCTCAAACCATTCCTGAATGATATTTGCAGAGTGCATTAACCTGCTGAAAGAGGCCAATTCCATCAAAGGACAACATTGACATGAAGGTGTGTACATGGTCTACAACAATCTCTAGGTAGGTGTTAAGTGTCAAAGTAACAACCACATGAATGCCAGGACAAAAGGAACATTGCCCAAAAGCATAACACTGCTTACAAAGGCCTGCCTTCTTTCCATAGTGCATCAATCTATTCCCCAGGTAAACAAAACACATGGCCATCCACCTGATCTAAAAGAAAATGTAATTCATCAGACTAGGCAGCCTTCCTCCATAGATCCATATTCCAGTTCTGACACTTACATTCTCCTATTGAAGGTAGTGGACACCTGTCATCATTGGCACTCTGACCAATCTGCGGCTATGCAACCCCATACAGAGCAAACAGCTAAGCTCAGTGTGCCCTGTGGGTTCTGACGACTTTCTACCATGGGCATTATGCTTTTCAGCAGTTTGAGCCACAGTAGCTCTTCTGTGTGATCTGACCAGACGGGCTAACTTTTGTTCCCAATTATTGAGCTTTGAGTTCCCATGACCCTAACTGGTTGTCCTTTCTTGCTCCACATTTGGTAGGTACTTATCGCTGCATACCAGGAACACCCCACAAGACTTGTCATTTTGGAGATGCTCTGATCCAATCGTCTAGCCATCACTATTTGATCTGTGTCAAAGTCACTCAGATCTTTTCGCTTGCCCATTATTACTGCTTTAAAAAAAAAAAAATCAAAAACTGACTCCACTTTATGCCTAATATATCCAACATCTTGACTTTACAAGTGCCATTGCAACGATAAAATCATTGTTATCCACTTTACCTGTCAGTGGTTTTAACGTTATGGCTGATCAGTGTATTTTGAATTACTTTATTTTTGCGTAAATTATTTTGTGCTTCAGTTTGCTGCATTGATGTGCAATAAGACAGAACTCTATATTAATTTTCTGCTGAGAATTTGCTGAGAGTAAAGATTGTATGCAGAATAGTCAGGGGTTTGGTTCTAAGAAAATAGAGAAAGTATAACAAATACATTGTACCTATAAAAAAACAAATAGGAAAATGCAACAAAACTAAACAATTAATAGCAGATTGACATGTAAACAAACATTGGCTATTATGAAAGTGAATTAAATATATCAGCATACCTGATATTTAAAAAGAAGTATATTAAATATACCCGGGATAGAATTAATTCATCAATACTACTTATGGTTTGTTTTTTTGCAGATTTAGATGAATCAAAGGAAGAAAGCATACATTTTATAAGAGATACAATAAATCCAAGAAAAATAAATCTTTATAATCCAATATGCAAACTATAATCTGCTGATTAGGTCAGTATTTTTAGTAATTCATTACATATTTAATTGAGCGGACAACATGCCACAATAATGTTTTTCAACCTATACATTTTGTTTTTGCCAAGGTGAAGTGCTTTTTGGGTGTGGAGTGGTCCTTTAAAGAAATGCACATTCATTTCTTAGTTGCTTAGTTATATCCAAAACAGAGGGACTAGTGGTACAGTTAAATAAAACAAAAACACTTCATTTTTAAAAGGCTAATTTCAATACAATGAAGGCATCTTTACAATTACTGTCTGGGGCAAATTAAAACCAATGTGGCTTGCTAAAGAGGGTCAGTCAAGTATTAAACATTAAGAAAAGAGCATTCAAAGAATTTAAAATCAAAGGAGAATCTGCACTCTTAACTGCATTATTTTTTATTTTCAGTTTTTGAATGCTTATGCTATCAATACAATTTTTTTTAAAAAGTGTTGTAGAATATACCAACATCAATGAGAAAACAGTAAAATGCAAATAGAACACAAGAATTATTGGACTTAACAATATTCTGAATGAAAAGCAAATAACAGTGTATGCAGATAATAGTAATTCTCACAGTCATTTGAAATATCACGACAACAGTATAAATTATCAGGTATATGGGAGGAGCTGTGGGAGCGTAGTCAGTCCCAATTGTTTCATTGAGCAAAGGTTCTAGTTGAAGTGAATCTCAGTCCCTTTAAAACTTAAGTGCATTAATTTGTTACCAAAAGCAGCCAAGGTTGTCCATGGTAGTGATAAACTTCTAGCACTTGAGGGCTATTGTGACCAAAAAAGTGATGCGTGATCCCTCAAAAAGCAAAAAAAGAAATGCAGTTACAAAAAAGTATAAATGACTACATACAAAAATAGAAAGATTTGCACATTCCCAAAAAACAATGAGGGGATGAATAGATCATATGCAGGCCTGCACAATAGAAAAAATATACATACCCACCAATAATGTAACAGAATAATCTCACACAATCGGAGAGTGCATTCTTCATGAAATGTCCCCTGTTTCAAAAGCCTCACAGCAAACAATTGCATATTTAATACAGGATAAAGCGCTACTGCAATTAAATAAAGTTAATGCAAAAAAGCCCCAGGGTTAGATTATATTTGTCCACGAGTACTAAGGGAGCTTAGTGTAGAAATATCTTTAGCACTGTTTCTAATATTTCAAGACTTTGTTTTCAGGAATCCAACCAAAGAATTGGAGTAAAGCTGATGTGGTATATTGAATAAGGGTTCATAAGCTCAACCAGAAACTACAAATAGTAACATATTGTTGTACAAGATTAATTCTTAAATTATCCCTTAACATTCTTAAATTAAATTAAATATTATCCTTAATATTAACTTAACTTCAATGGTTAGGAGATTATTTGAAGGGATAATATTTAATTTAATTTAAGAATGTTAAGGGATAATTTAAGAATTAATCTTGTACAACAATATGTTACTATTTGTCATGGGGTTGTTATCCTAACTTTCTGAATATGGAAAACCCACAAACACAGGATCAAATATAGTCGTATTATCAGGCCATAGAGTGGCTGGATTAAATGCTGTATAGAGATAGAGACAAAGTCAGAAAAAGCCAAAATCTGTATATAGAAATACAGATATGGAAAGACACACTATCAGATATACAACCATAGGCGTGCACAGCATATTGCATTAGGAAGTGCACCCTAAAGCACAAACACACGCCGCATATATATGTATGTGTGTATATATATATATATATACACACACACACACACACATACATACACTGCTGTGTGTGAGGGTGGTTTGAGGGTGTTGTGTGTGTAAGGGTGCTGTGTGTGTGATCTGTGTGAGGGTGTTTGTGTGTGTGTGTTTGTGAGGGTCCTGTTAGTGTGCTGTGTGTGTGAGGGTGCTGTGTGTGTGTTTGTGAGGGTGCTGTTTCTGTGCTGTGTGTGAGAGGGTGCTGTGTGTTTGAGGGTGCTGTATGTGTGTGGGTGCTGTGTGTGTGGGGGTGCTGTATGTGTTTGGGTGCTGTATGTGTGTGGGTGCTGTATGTGTGAGGGTGCTGTATGTGTGTGGCCGGAATTGCCTTAGTGCCCACAGTGGGCCATGTGTAAACATATGGAGTGAAGGCTTGGTGAGGGGCATGTGTAGCGGTATTGTAGTGGAAGTGCTTAATGTTAGTACTGAGCTGCTGGGTGACAAAATAGGGCTGTATGAGGGGTATGGATGTATAGAACGAACAAAGAAAGGAACAAACAAAGAAAAGGTGAGAGATTCCTTCGGAGACCCAGGCCTGACTGGTGTGCTGGGTATTTCGTCCAACAGTAGACAGATTATTGGGATGGATTCTTGTGACATTCTGAAAAGAAATAATGTTTTGGATAAGTAAGGTGTCGTAGAGGTGGGGATGAGACCTCCGGAGAACTGGCCTGCTAGCTAGTGCCGAGGGGAAGAATTAACCTAGGACCAAGTGACAGGTGAGGACCTGCTATTGCCAAGTGGCGGTGTGAGGCTCTACCTATGATTTGGGCCGAGGGGGTTTTGTGGCCACCAGAACGAGGTGGCAGGATGTTGGCCTATCGGTGACAGTAAGAGATTCAAAACGTGTGGCCGTGACTTGGGAAGCCCTAACTGTAGCCCAAAGAAGAGCGAGCGAGGTGGCTAGCTATGATTTGGTCGTGGGGCTGAACCTCCGTGTATGAGGTGGGGGTGTAGACCTCGCGGACCGCAGTATTATTTGGGAAAGCTAGGGCCAGCGCCTAACCCTGAAAGCCAGTTCTCTAACCTGACGGGGCTTGTCTCTAGAAAGGAAGTATGTAACGTATGTAGATACTGACCTCGAGTGTTTGTCCTGTATATTTAGACAATGCTCAGGGCGACTTCAATATATATATGTATAAATATATATATATATATATATACTGCGAAGAACAGGTCCAGTCCAGGAACCTAGGGGTAAAAGGATGCTAGCAACCCTGAGGCGTGCCACTGATATGCCAAGTGTAAAAATGTAGAACGTTTGGAAAGGAGTGTAACAGCGAAACTGTAGCGTAAGAACCAGTGTAAGCTGAGGGACCTGAACGTTGGTCTAAATATTTTGAGACAAGCCCCTGGATTCCCACAAATGTGCATTACTTGTGAAAGATACGAAGGCAAAGTGAGGCCTTAGAAGGAATGTAATCGTAGTGAGTAAGATTAATGATACCTGATACTGAAACATCAGGGACCAGGTAGCCTGTTGGTTTGTTGATGGCGTAGTGAATCTACGACATGGTGCTGGTCTAAGTAATGATATGTAGAAATGATAAATAAATTTAACACATTACTATAATAGTAACATGGAGGGTGAGGCATCTTTAGACCTGGTGTGTTTGAAGTTAGAACCCACTGTGGGAGGTGGGAGGGGATAATAAAAAAGGCCGTGGAGGCTGAATGAGGCCTCAGGAGAAAGGTAAAAATGTTAACCTTTTTCTTTCTGATACCATGAGACGGGATACTGGAACCACCTCCTGGAGTTTTCTTGAAGAAGAGTAGTAGAACCTAAAACACGTTCATTATTTAAAAATAAGGAACCAGAGTATAGTGTTTTTAATATAAATAGAGATTTTAGAAATAAGAGCTAATGAACAAATTGAGTGTGGAGCTGTATAAATTTAAGCGGTTTGATTGGCTTGACCTATTGACATCAAAAAAGCATAAGGGGGCCAACTGTGTCTTTAAGAGAATGCCCCTGGAAATGTATGCATAATTAAATGTGACACTCTGATTTAATTAAAACGTAGGTAGAACTGTGTACATATGTTTTATAAAAGGAATAAATTTGAGGAACATACTTAAAATTATACAAATAACTGCATAAAACCTCATGCGAACGGTTAATGAAAGTGCAAGAGGGATATAACAGGACCGCATGTGATAAATTAGGAAAAACTAAAAGCTAGTAAAAACAGCTGTTCATATGTGTTTCGGCTAATGAACGTATGTAAGAAACAGGCAAACGCAGGTGAGTTTAAGCGGTCGGTATTTAATACTAACGAAAGAAAAACGAACGAGTGTGTACTCTGCGGTTGGCTAATTGCCGCACGAACGCAGAAGTACACGAACAGCAGAATTATACGAATGGGTAAGTAAGGGAGCCTATCCCCGCGTTTTTAGGCCCGAACGTGGGAAATAGCCGAATGCTATTTCTCACGTTGATGCTTACGCGTGCGTGCCGGTCCCGTGACCGGAAGCAAGAACGCCGGGTAACGAGTAAGGAATACAGCAGGGCAGCCGGTGGACGAGCACAGATGTCGGCAGCAGGAGCTGCTGAAGATAGAGTGTTTGTTCGAGGCAGGACTGGCGGGAACAACGACCGGAAGTGCAGGTAACTATGGAGACAAACAGCTTGCACGACAAAGGTAAGTAGGGGGGGTAGGGTTTATATAGGATATAGGATCATAACTCCTCCCACAATTTCAGGCCAAATGGCTTTCCAACATATAACATATTTTTAACACGTTACTTATTGAAGATTGTAATTACCTGGACACAACATAAATTGGCATAGAAGGACTATTAGCTCAGCAAGGGAGATCAGGTTTTTGAATGTGTTAAATGACACCTTCATATTACAACTGGTACAAGTACCAACTAGAAAGGATACTTGTCTGGATCTGGTTATAACAAACAATGTTGATTTTTTTTGACCAACATTCAAGTAGTGGATCATTTGGGAAATAGTGATCACAATCTGGTGTCTTTTGAAATAAACTAACTAAAAAGCAAAAGCACATAGGTTATACTAAAACATATCATTTTTTTAAAAAGACCAATTTCAATAATATAGGGGCAATGTCAGGATTTTTTATACAGATTGTGTCACTCTGTTAAAAAAATAAAAAATATAAATGGACTTATCTTGAAATGATAAGATTTTCTTATCCCCTGCTATGTTAATAGCTTGCTAGACCCTGCAAGAGCCTCCTGTATGTGATTAAAGTTCAAATTAGAGATTAATTATTTAACGTAAATTACATCTGTTTGAAAGTGAAACCAGTTTTTTTTTTTTCATGCAGGCTCTGTCAATCATAGCCAGGGGAGGTGTGGCTAGGGCTGCCTAAACAGAAACAAAGTGATTTAACTCCTAAATGACATGCATCTAGTGCGCATTGGTCTGTGCATACAATGACAGAGCGTACTCTGAAGGTAGAAACCCTTGAAAGAGCGCGGGGGGTCACCCCATCCAGCAGGGGGGTCACCCCTTTGTACGTATGCCATTAGCACCGGAGTAGGACTCGCTTGGGAGTCACCCAGTGTAGGGGGGTCACCCCTGTATGTATGTCTCTTAGGATAGGTGCCAGACTCGCTTGGGGGTCACCCAGCGTAGGGGGGGTCACCCCTGTATGTATGTCTCTTATGACATGTTGGGACACTCTTTCGGTCTGTGGGGAACCGAACAGGTGTCAGGTACGGTAGTACACTTATTGCCACTTAGTGGGCCTCCACGTACGACTGGGGGTCACCCAGAATTGTTTCAATAAGTACCACTTAGAGATTTCCTGGGAGTGGTCTGAGGAGGGGGTCACGCTCAATAAGACCGGAATGAGCGGTCAGTAACGTTGGGACGTAGCTCGTGTATGGGGAGGTATGGTAGCCTCCAAATTATCCAAAGGGTCACCCTTATGGGATTTAGTACTGTGGAGATTTGGCAGCACTGTGAGCTCTCCTTCCCGGCTAAGGGAAGCATGGAGGTGTCGGTATACATGTATCCAGTGTGCCCCGGTCTGTGCATACAGTAACAGATCATACTTCCTAGGGCGTGGGGGTGCACCCCAGTATATGTATTTCACTAGAACAGGAACCAGACTCGCTTGGGTGTCACCCAGCATAAGGGGGGGTCAACCCTGTACCACAATGTCACTTAGGACAGGTGTCTGCCACGCTTGGGGGTCACCCAGCGTAAGGGGGGTCACCCCTGTTAATCACTCCATTATGTGCCTCCAGTACTGTGTCCTGGGAATTGTATCCCTGTGGGGAAGGAGTGTATCCAGTGGTTGTGAGCACATTTTAGCCGCGAGGCCAACAAGGCATTTGCCTTGGACGGCATTTTCCAGGGGGTGGCAAAAAAAGACGTCCCCAAATGCCCAGGCCAAATGCTTTGTTAATGTGAGTGAATGTATGTGTGTCTAACTGTGTGTGTGTGAGTGTCTGACTGTGTGTGTGTGTTAGTGTGTGTGTGTTAGTGTGTGTCTGTGTCTGTTAGTGAATGTGTGTTTGTCTGTTAGTGAGTGTGTGTGTGTCTGTGAGTGATTGTGTGTGTGTCTGTGAGTGTGAGTGTCTGTTAGTGTGTGTGTGTGTTTCTGTTAGCTAGTGTATGCGTATCTGTCAGTGAATGTGTGTGTGTGTATTTAGAAGGCGGGGCGGGGGTGTAGAGTTGGGTGGGGGTGGCGCGCGTGTGGGGCGCCTGAGTTTGGTCCTGCCTAGGGCAGCACAAAACCAGGATATACCACTGGTTGTGAGGTTGTGAGGAGTAGGGAGCTGGGTAAGTTAGCAGCTCTATTTAATCTCCCTGCCAGCAGATAGAGTAATGCATCCACTACATGCTCACAGCAGGGAACAGTCCATTCATAATCCTCCAGAAGTACAATAAAACTTTTATTCAACATGAAAATGATATTTAACAGTATAGAGCTAACTGCCAGCAGAGTAATGCATCCACTATATGTACACAGCAGGGAACAGTTCATACATAATTCTCCAGAAAAGTACATGAAAAACTTTTATTTCGCAGGTAAATGATTTAAAACGGTACAGATCTAGCTGCCAGATCGTGGGAATTACGAACTAGCTAAAACACAACGGCCGACGTGAATCTTGCGAGAGCCGTGAGATTCAAGATGACCGCCATCCGCGCACAAATGGGCGCTCGCGGCCCACCGGTGTAGTACAGAGTCCCCCGAGCACCCCCAACCCCCAGAGACCTGCACTGAAGTCCTGGCACCAGAGCAAACAAAGCGTGATCATGGTAAAACGCCACGATCCGCGTGAGGCTAAAGCAGAGAATGTGCTAAGACAAGGTGCCAGCAGAAGACAAATCTAATACAAAACGTTAAAGCAACAGCAAGTTATCAGGGTAGAAAACAAATCTAATACCAAAATGTAAAAGCAACTTAGCAAATTATCAGGTTAGAGAAGGGAGAGAGTAACGGGATAAATGCCACACCATAAACATTCAAATATAATGATAAATGCAATATAAATGAAAAAACTGTTTAGAGCAAATACTCTGACCTGTGCCTTGGCTGGTAAGCCTCAAAGAAAGAGGAAGTCATGTGTCTGTCAGGGCTTTATATATGGATGGGATACCTGTTACTGATTGGTTTAAAGTTTTTTGATTGACTTGTGCTGCTGGAGGCATAGAGTAAAGAAAGTTATGCAAAATATGAAACCTCCTGTCATGTGATCAAATTGTGATTGGATGACTAGAGACAAGGTGCTTCAGCAGCTAAAGAAAGTTAATGTAAATAAAGTTCTGGGACCTGCTGGTATTCACTCACAAGTAATTAAGGAGCTATGTGTGGAAATCAGTAAACCTCTGTATTTAATCTTTCAAGATTATTTTCTTTCAGGAATTGTACTGGGTGATTGGAGGAAAGCAGATGTGGTTCCTATATTCAAAAAGGGTTTCTTTGCCTGGAAATTATAGACCTGTGAGCTTAACGTCTGTGAAAGTATTTGAAGGGTTATTAATTGATAATATTCAGGAACTCATTGAGAAGAACATTGTTATTAGCAAGAATCAGTATGGTTTTATGAAACACGAGTCATTGCATTCTATGAAGAAGTAAAAAGAAGTGTAATATGTTGTTATATGTTATTGCTTATTTCTCTGAAAGAATTAGGAACCTTACACATAAATGAGATTATTAGTATTTTCATGTATAAGTAAAATGACGAGATGAAAAGTGTCACACATGAATTCTAAAATTTGCATTGTACTCTCAGAGACTGTAAAATCGTATAATACAATAAAAACATTTAAATAAATAAATAAAAAAAAGAAGAAGTGTAGATCAGGGTATAACAGTAGATGTGATCTACTTAGATTTTGCCCATGCATTTGATACATTTCCTCACAATAGGTTAGTGTTCAAACCAAATGAAATTGGACTAGATAAAAATTCTTGGTCTTCGGCAGAACATAGGCTTAAAGATGTTAAACAGAGAGTTGTCATTACTGACAAATGTTCAAGCTGGACAAACTAAGTGGTATCCCACAGGGTTCAGGGTCTGCTTTTATGTAACATATTGTAAATGATCTTGAAATAGGCATTGAAAGCCATCTTGCAGTGTTTGCAGATCACACTCTGCAAAGTAATACAATGTGATCAGGATGTAGCTTTGCTGCAGAGGGATTTAGATACATTGGGGGATTGGGAACTCAAATGGCAGATGAAATTGAATGTAGAACAATGCAAATATGCACATAGGTGTAAAGAATACACAAGCAACATATCATAAATGGTAATGAATTAGGGATAACAACACATGAGAAGGATTTGGGAATGGTTACAGACAACAAACTAGACAACAATATGCAATGTCAATCGGTAGTTGCTAAGGCCTGTAAGGAAGTGTCATGTATAAATAGGGAAACAAAAAATACAATAGGTATAAATATAATAAGAAATAATACTTATCAATAATAAAGAAACAGTCTCCCACAGATCACCGTGCAAGTAGTGGTCTTAGCAAGCCATAGAAATGCACAATGATACAGCTGATACAACTAAAGAAAAATTAATAAACAAAACATAGTGTAAAACAATTAACCCCTTAAGGACTGAGCCAAATGTACATGTTTTGATCAAAATAAAATGTAAAACTTTGAATTTGACTATATCACCTCTTTCATATTAAGTGCACCCACACTTATTATATATAATTTTATTCAGGAGAAATAGGACTTTCATTTAACATCATTAAATAGCTATGAAACATAATTTATTATGAATAAAATATTTTAAAATGTGAGAAATTAAGAAATTATATTTTTTTAGTTCTGCATGACATTTTAACTGTGAATGTCATAATACTGTTTGCTTTTACTGCAATAAAATACACATATTTGTATTCAGCGATGTCTCACGTGTAAAACAGTGCCCCCTATGTACAAGTTTTATATTATATTTTTGTTTTTTCACATTGAAATTCCCAGATTGGTTATGTTGCCTTTGAGACCGTATGGTAGCCCAGGAATGAGAATTACCCACATGATGACATACCATTTGCAATTGGCATGTGCATGGAGAAAATTTTCAGTTCGGTTCGGCATTCCGAAATTGGGAACTTCGGCACTTCGGTTCGGTTTGGCACTTCGGATCTTCAACACTTCGGAACTTCGGCATTTTGGAATTTCGGGACTTCAGCACTTTGGGAAACATAGAAACATAGAAACATAGAATGTGACGGCAGATAAGAACCATTCGGCCCATCTAGTCTGCCCAATTTTCTAAAAACTTTCATTAGTCCCTAGCCTTATCTTATAGTTAGGATAGCCTTATGCCTATCCCATGCATGCTTAAACTCCTTTACTGTGTTAACCTCTACCACTTCAGCTGGAAGGCTATTCCATGCATCCACTACCCTCTCAGTAAAGTAATACTTCCTGATATTATTTTTAAACCTTTGTCCCTCTAATTTAAGACTATGTCCTCTTGTTGTGGTAGTTTTTCTTCTTTTAAATATAGACTTCTCTTGCAGTAGATAACTCCCTAATTGCCTTGGTATTATCTACCAAAAGGCTAAAAGACCAATTTAAAAATTACTTAGTATTAGTAAATTGTGCCCCTACTCCCGAGCCCCCATCTGTGCAGTGCGAGTGAGGGGCTTTTAAATTAAAGGGGGGACCTATTGCCCCCCCGGCCCCCACCCCTGAGTGACGGGTGGGGGCTCTAAATCAGAAAAGGGGGGGACCTATTGTCCTCCCCCCGGCCCCCACCCCTGAGCAGCGGATGGGGGCCATAAAGTAAAAAAAGGGGGGGACCTATTGCCCCCCCCCCCGGTTCCCACCCCTGAGCGGCAAGTGGGGGTCCTAAAGTAAAAAAATGGGGGTGGGACCTATTGTCCTCCCCCCGGCCTAATGTCCTCCCCCTTGCCCCGACCGCTCAGTGTTGGGTGGGGGCCCTAAATTAGAATAAGGGGGGACCTAATGTCCTCCCCCCTGGCCCCCATCCTTGAGCGGCAGGTGGGGGCCCTAAAGTAAAAAAAGGGGGCGACCTATTGTCCTCCACCTGGCCCCCACCCCCCGAGCGGCGGGTGGGAGCCCTAAAGTAAAAAAACGCTCAGGGTTGGGGGTCAGGGGGGAGGACATTAAGGCCCCCCCCTTATTCTAATTTAGGGCCCCAACCGCTCAGGGGTGGGGGCCAGAGGGGAGGACAATAGGTCCCCCTTATTCATGTTTAGGGCCCCCACCCCTGAGCGGTTGGGGCCCTAAATTAGAATAAGGGGGGGGCCTTAATGTCCTCCCCCCTGACCCCCAACCCTGAGCGTTTTTTTACTTTAGGGCTCCCACCCGCCGCTCGGGGGGTGGGGGCCAGGTGGAGGACAATAGGTCGCCCCCTTTTTTTACTTTAGGGCCCCCACCTGCCGCTCAAGGATGGGGGCCAGGGGGGAGGACATTAGGTCCCCCCTTATTCTAATAGGGGTGGGGACCAGAGGGAAGGACAAAAGGTTCGCCCTTATTCATGTTTAGGGCCCCCACCCACCACTCAGGGGTGGGAACCAGGGGGGAGGACAATACCCCATTTGCAATACCTTGGGTTGTCTACTTTTGCAAATGGTATGCCATCATGGGGGCTACCATACGGTCTCAAAGACTACGTAACCAATCTGGCGAATTTCAATTTGAAAAAACTAAAACACAAGCATTATATTTGACTCTGTAAAACACCATAAAACATGTACATGAGGGATACTGTTATACTCAGGAGACTTTGCTGAACACAAATATTAATGTTTTAAAACCGTAAAACGAATCACAAGAATTATATCATCAGTGTAAGTGTTGTTTGTGTGTGAAAAATGCAAAAAAATTAACTTTCACTGATAATATCATCATTGTAATACATTTGACTGTTTTGAAACACTAATATTTGTGTTCAGAAAAGTCTCCCGAGTAAAACAGTATCCCAAGCACAGGGTTAAATATAATGCTAGCAAATTAAATTCTCTGGGCATTCTGCCTGGTTATCAGGCAGGTCCTGCAAATTGTAATTAATAAAATGACTTAATTATGTAAAAATATTATATAAATATATATGTAGAATATATATATATATATATATATAATTGTTTTCAATTATTTTTAATTATATATAGGTAATATAGATATATATACAGTGATATATACATATATATTTATGTATATAGATATAAATATATTATTTCGTTCTAACTGTATTTTGATACCAATATATATATAAATATAGATAGATAGACAGATATCAAAAATCAAAATACAGTTAATAACGAAATTACACACATATATATATTTTGTAATTATTTATTTTTTGCATCTTGTTTTTTGCATAAGTTTTAAGTGTAATCCAGACGTGGACCCCTTGCCCACGGTGCCTAGAGAGATATCAGTTATGCCTTACTAATGATGCCTAACAAGGTTGAAACGATCGTCTGTGGTTTCTGTGTCTCTCGTGCAGAGGGAACTTACTGGCATTTCGGATCTGGACTGCCTGTACGGGTGGGACCAGTCTGATATGCTTCAGATATGTTCTCTCTGTAATGGATTCTCATTTTCACTGTAATGGCACAAGATGAGATAAAACCAGCTTGAGATCTGTGCGGGACCCACCGAAAGGCAGGCTTTTTTTTAGATGCTGTCCGTTCTCAGTTCACTCTTGCGCCTTTTTTTTGCTCTCCATTTATTTTTTATTATTTTTTTAACGTATATATATATTTATTTATTTATTTTAATATATTTTATATATTTAATTAATATTATTCTAGGTGTATCCTACTCATCCAGTTCTGTACACTATCCCAAAAATTCATAAGGATATCAACAATCCCCCAGGGAGGCCTATTGTCTCCGCTCGGGGCAGTTTACTTGAACCGGTTGCCAAGTATGTGGATTTTTATATCAAAGAATGTGTTAAGGAGTTGCCCACGTGCATTCGCGACACACCAGATGTTCTTGACAGAATTAAAGCTATTTCTTTGAAAGATAAGGATCCAGTTTTAGCCACCCTCGATGTACAAAGTCTGTACACCATTATCCCCCATATGGATGGGATAGGAGCATTAAGAGAGATACTGTCAACATCTGACAAATACCAAGGACCTCCTGTAGAATACCTTCTTGAATTTCTTCGCTTGGCCCTGACTTGCAATTACTTCAAGTTTGAAGATTTATTTTATCTCCAATTATCCGGGACTGCGATGGGGGCGGCCATGGCACCGTCATATGCCAATGCTTTTATGTTTCAATTTGAGAATAAACACATTTTAACACAAGCATCGAATAGAATCCTGGCTTACTATCGATTTGTGGATTATGTGTTCCTGGTATGGGATGGATTATCTAGTGACTTAGAAAAGATGGTTGCAGATATCAACAAACTACCTACTCCGGTAAAATTTACGTTGACCCATAATGAGAAAGCCATCTCATTTTTGGACATCACGATATACAAAGATGGGGATAAATTAGGATATACTCTCCATCGTAAAGAAACAGACAGAAATACTCTTCTTGCTGCTACCAGTTACCATCCCAAACGACTCAAAGAGTCCTTGCCCATCTCCCAATATATGCGGGTACTGCGGTACAATAGCGATAAAATAAACAGAGAGCTTCAACTTAAGGAAATGACACACAGATTTCAAGATAGAGGATATCGAATGGACGTCCTTGAGGAAGCTAAGGCTAGAGCTATCGAGAAATGGAGCCAGGAAACACAAAGTTCCCCAAAGAAATTAAAAGTTGACAGTCCAAAGATCTATTTACCACTGACTTTCCATACTGGTTCCACACAAATTCGTCGTTCTATTGATAGACACTGGGATATGTTACGTGCTGACAAACAATTATCTCCTGTGTTCCAGTTGAAACCTACCATTAGTTACAAGAGGAATAAAAACCTGAGGGATATACTTGTCCGCAGTGACCCTGTACAGAACTATAAGAAGAACACCATACGAAGAAAAAATGGATGTTTCAAATGTAGTGGCTGTGTCACTTGCAGTCACATGATCTCGGGCAATTCATTCGCTCACCCGCACAGTGGAAAAAGAGTCACCATTTCACATTATATTACATGTACCACTGATCATGTAATTTATCTTATCACATGCCCGTGCGGATTAGCATATGTTGGGAAGACGGACCTTACCCTTAGAGACCGTATCCGAGGACACAGGTCGGGTATCATGACAGCCTTTAGGGACCAAAAGACAGACAAACCAGTGGCTAAACATTTTTTAGCTGCGTCACATAGACTTCCAACACTTAAATTTATGGCTATAGACCATGTACCCCCTTTATCCCGTGGGGGTGACAGGTCTAAAATATTACTCCAAAGAGAAGCCTATTGGATTTTTAAATTGGACACTGTCACTCCTAAAGGCTTAAATGAATATAATACTTTCTCTATGTTCTTATGATTCATTTATCCTATATTCACCTGCATCTTCACTGTATATATGTTGTAGATGTAGATAGTTCTGACTTTGAATTTGGTCCATTTGTTTTCCATTTATATATATGTTGATATATCCCTGCAGTTGTATATATAGGACAGATTTGTTTGCATGTAGAAGGGATCTCCTCTTTTGTCACTCAGTATAGTGCACATAGTATTTATATATGCTATCTACACATATTATTTATATTTTATGCAGATGTACATATATCTATCTGCTTACATAATACTTGGTATTTCTCTTTCTTTGGATCACTATATATATTTCTAATAGTATTTACTATATCTGAGCACTACACTCATCTGTGCTATCCCTGTATGGGGTTTTCAGTGCTTTTTTGAGCAGTTTATTTAATTCTTTTTTCCTCCATAGTTGCTAACAGTTATAATGTTAGATAGATCACCTTTTCAGTGATCTTTTTTAATCACTTTGGCTCTCACGTTGTAATCTGTATTACACGCTCACATATTTGTGTATTTTCGTTGCTTAGCAACGTCATAATCACGTGCGTCATCACGCCGGTCACGTGGTGTACACTGTCTCACTTCCGGGTTCGGCACGAACAGGGAATCTTCCATACACATCTTGTTTGGTAAGTGTCTATTGATATTTTTCTATATATTTGGATCTTCTGGCACATTATATTGATCTTGAAAAAGACCCTTTAGGGGTCGAAACGTCGATTCACTTGCAGATTTTTTTGCACATGTATTTTTTGCATGTAAAATAAAATTGAATATATTTTAAGACCTGTGAGTGCACCTCCTGTTTATATTTTTATATATATATATATATGTATATATATATATACTGAGATCATATATAAATATATATATGATCTAAGTATATATTATTTTATTTTAAGTATACACTGTTTTAACTTTATTTCATTTGATTTCAGGCAGCAGGGGGACTACCTATCATTCCAGGCACTCCCCCTGCTGGCACTGCTATGGACGGCTATTCCGTCCATGTGATCGTGAGGTCCTCGGAGGACCTTGCAATCACATGGCCCAGGATGGCCGGATTGGCAGCAGGGGTACTCCTTGGGATGCCAGGTAAGTCCCCCATTGCGATCGCCGGTGTGGCATCGCCAACGAGCAGGTAAGTCCCCTGGACGGTTTGGACGTGCTATTCCACCCACTGGCGTTTAGAGCCGAGTTTGCAAGGACAGCATAGCACGCCCTCCGTCCTTAAGGGGTTAATTAATATAGAACATACACTGTTTTAGATTGCACGCACATGATGTTGGAATAAAAAGTGCTCCAAAGGTGCCTCCCCCGAAGTAGATGGGGGGCTGATATTCCTTCTCAGGATAAGATATCACCATTTTCAGGAATTAAACAGGACTTCCGAAAGGTAGATAGGCATATAAAACATGATTTATTGGGTAAAACGGTTGTAAAATATCGGTCTTACAAAATTCGTCCCAACATTGGGACTTCCTCAGAGACCAACTAGTAAATAAAAATAGTAACAATTACAATGCTCCCAAAAGCAGTCTAATACCACCCTCACATGAGACCTTTAAATAGGGCTAGTCCCTTGAGTTCATTGGTGCTCCAGTGGGTGTATCTAATTTGGCATATGTTATTCATATAAGTTTAAGTGTAAAGCAATTAATTTATTAAAGTGTGCAACTACACAGTTGATTTATTCTCTAATCTCAAAATCATTTAATTGGACAGTAAATTCATATATATTATAGCATTAACTATGGGTGCCACACATACCCATTTGCCGTCAACATGGTTCATAGATTCTTTACCCAGAATGGTATTAAATATAATGTCATGAAATAATGTAATAAGGGATGGGTTGACTCTATAAAGTCTCCATATCTCCCATTTGATTTTGTACAATAGTTATTGTCAAGCAGAGAAATCCTGTAACACATTTGCAAAAAACAATATACATAAAGCTCCAAAAAACACAAAACTATTTACAAAAAACAGACCAGATCTATATCAACATTCAGTCCCCTAGGTTCCAGTGTTCGCAATGTATGGATCCAATAGGTTTCTCTTTGAGATAATTTTTTAACCGTATCACCCCCCTCCAATTTGGTAGTAGTCTTTCGATCCCAATACATTTTAGATAACAACATAAAAAAGGGCATTGTATCACATTCAGTCCCTGTACATTGCAACTCATGCCCCTCTTTTACATTTAAAGGTCTAAAATGTATTAGGATAGAAAAAGTACTACAAAATTGGAGGGGTGGTGATAGGGTTAAAAAAAATTCTCTCAGCAAGAAAACTATTGGATCCATAAATGTTTCTATCGTATTCTCCCCCCTCCCCCCCCGTCTCATATTTCCACCAAGCTATACATGTTAAGATCTTTTAACCTTTCCTTGTAAGTTTTATCCTGCAATCCATGAACCAGTTTAGTAGCCCTTTTCTGAACTATCTTTAAAGTATCAATATACTTCTGGAGATACGGTCTCCAGTACTACGTACAATACTCCAAGTGAGGTCTCACCAGTGTTCTGTACAATGGCATGAGCACTTCTCTCTTTCTACTGCTAATACCTCTCCCTATACAACCAAGCATTCCTCTAGCACTTCCTGCTGCTCTATTACATTGTCTGCCTACCTTTAAGTCATCTGAAATAATTACCCCTAAAATCCTTTCATCATATATTGAGGTTGGGACTCTATCAAATAACTTGCTAGACCTTACAGAAACCTCATGTATTTGATTCAAGTTACAGTTACAGAGCAGAAGATAAAAACTTCTAAAGGAAGTCTGTATCTGATTGTAAATAAAACCTTTTTTATGCAGGCTGTATGAGTCACTGCCAGGAGAGGAGTGGCTAGGGCTGCATGGACAGAAACAAAAGAGATTTCATTACTAAATGACAGAGAATTGAGCAGTGAGATCCATGATCTATACACCCAAACTGCTTCATTAAGCTAAAGTGTTGGTGTTCTGGTGACTATAGTGTCCTTTTAAGGATAGGAAAGCTCAAATATGGGCAAAGCAAATGACAGGAAAAACAGGATAGTCTACTGAGATATTAGAGATATGAATAAGACATGATAGCTTTGGGAAAGAAAATGGTTAAATACCACAAAACTACCTCTATGCAATGTGTAAGGTATCTATCCAATAGATAGTAAGTATAAGGGGAGAATATACATCTGTCACATCACGATCATAAAGAGTGAATATCAACTTTTTCACACTTAATTTTATTCTGTGAGACTTTTAGCCTTTCTAAGAAAAATCTAATTATAATTTAAATTAGACTTTACACTAAACTGTTGCCTTTAAGGCACCATTTAAATCAGGCACACATTCAAATCAAGCACACATTCAATATAAAGAAAACATTGGTAAATAAATATTAACAATAATTAGTTAGTAACCCCCAATTAAGCCAATATCTACACATAGTCAGGATTATTCACTTACGTGAGAATTCAAAGTGAATTTCAAATTTAAGGTTAAAATAGCCAAACCGGAAAATTCTCTAAATTAGCTATACTTCTAGATTGGCAGTTCTGGCATTCACTTTAGTAAATAACACTGACTGAGTTAAAAACCAGTTTCTTTGTCTTTAAGATTTGGCTATAAGGAAACATTTGAGGAGATGAATGCAGATCTGGAAAAAATAAAATACATAAATAATAAATAACTGTCTAATAATTATGGTACGAGTATTGTTATTCTGAATAAAAAGGTACTGCATCAACAAATCTATGAGGCAGTTAGAGGGTAGAGAATTGTATACACTACTTAAATTAAACAGTGATTGGACGAGTGAAATTTAAAATACAAAGAAATATGAGTTTTTAATGTACTTTGCCCAGAACCATATTAAAAATCTATTTGTTCTTTTAAAAAAGCATAAAACAGGATTGGGCACATTGCAGCTGAACAGCAATATTCTTCCTCCAACCATAGACTGGTGCAAGATTTAATGCAAAAACTTTGTGTGCAATGGGAAACTGACTTGTTTAGTCACATGGAACATTAGTTCTTCATATGCTATTATTCAATATCATTTGGGTTTTAAGGAGGTCTAACATTTCTAAAATCAGAAAAAAGAGTTTCAAAAAGATACCATTTATTTTTAATATAAAAATTATATAAAGTTATTTTTAGAAGTCAAAGTGATGTCATTGGTTTCGATGTACGGATACCAAATAATTAATGACCATCTTAGACGATCCCTATGCATGACGTGGACATGACTTGGTGTTAGGGCTGCGAAAGCCTAATCTACTACAATTGCATTGATGATTGCTCTGCATTTGTAAGATAATTATTTAAACTCCTCACTGTTTCTGTGCCAGAAAAACTTTCAGCCTTAACAGATGAAGACTGGGTTCAGAATGGCTTGCCCTTTGTCCTTTCTTCAAAGATAAAATCGATTTTTTTTTTCATTCCTAGTCATAGAATTGTGTTGTTTTTTTTCCTGCATTCTCTATGGTGTAAGTATTGGTCAGCAGAGTTGGTGTCCAAGTCTAGGCTGGTTGATCTTTCCATCCAGGGTAAGATCTTGTTTGCTAAAAGTCTGGATATCATCATATAAAGGGTCATATAAAGGGTTACTAGCAGTAAAAGAGTTTAGAGACTTATTTCCTTTAAACATTCCAAGGGACAACTTGCAGTCCTTGGGATGTGTCAGCTTTCTTTGGAATCCTACTTCCTTTCTGCTGAAGTCCAAACAGGAAGAAATATTGTGTCTGCTCACAGTTCTACAAGTTTTCGTGGTGAGGAAATGCTTGAAGAATAAATGGAAGTCTGAGATCATTTTACTTTAGATCTTTGGATTCTTGATACTGCATAACATCCCAGACCATTTATGTTTTCATTCCTTCCTTGGAGCTGGAATCTCACTGAGTTCAGAAATATCTGAATTGTTTATCAGACCTGGAAAGAAACATAGTGGTTTTGCTGATTCCTTTTGAGTAGCAAAGCTATGGATGTTTCCTCAAATGCTTTCATAGTTTTGAAGAATGAGTGTGTCCTTTGTCCTATTCTTGACCACAGATTCTCATGGACATAACTTGTACCGATACCTTCTTCACTTATAAATCTGTCACTGCCTGTGGCAATGTGACCATCCAAGGTGGGCACTCAACCCCCGTATCAGTTGATTAACATTTTCTTAGGGCCTTTAATACTGGATTCTGTCTTGACAGATATCACGTACATTGTATGAGCTGGTAATAACTTGAAAGACTGGCAATATTTATTAATGAATAGTTATAACCTATAGAACCTCCTTCATATGCCATGAATTCAGGGGACTTTCCTAATAGCATATATGGAGTTACTATTAGTGTGTTACAAAAAACAAACAAACAAAATGCTGTTTTTGTAATGATGTCAGTTTCTTTCATCAAAACTGCTGGAATCTTTTGTAGTTTGTAAATTTATCTGTGACATGGCTCTTGAATGCATGTGTATAGTTTGCATCAAACTGCTAAATTAAATTTTCCTCTAATATTAAACAGTCAATGCAAATGTACTGTACTATATGTAATAATTTGATGTATTTGGTTCATCCTTAGAATCTAAAAAAAAAAAACCTTCATGAACAGAACACATAGTTTAAAAGTTAAATCATGCCACAGATACTATTTCAGGAAGTGTTTGATCGGGTTTTAAAAGCAGTTGCCATATTACTTCCTTTACATCCTTATTTCTCAAGCAGTAAATGACTGGATTCAGCAGAGGGGTAATTACTGTATAGACAACAGATATCAGTTTATTGTAATTGAAAGACTTTGCCTTGCTGGGTCTGGCGTACATGAATAGTGTAGCAGAATAGAAAATGATAACCACAGCTAGATGAGAAGCACATGTTGAAAAGGCCTTTTGACGCCCGCTGGTTGTTTGGATCCCAAAAACAGTGGTCAAAATACAGCAGTAGGAAATAAATGTAAGCATTAGTGGCACCAGAAGAATGAACAGGGCAAGGACAAAGTCAACAAGCTCAGCCACTCTCATGTCTGTACAGGCAAGGTTAAGTATAGGAGAGACGTCACAGAAGAAATGGTTTATCTTACCAGAATTACAAAAAGTCAGATGAGAGATATAGTAAACCTTAATGAAAGATATTAGGAACCCAGTAAACCAAGAGCATAATGCTAGAACAAGGCAAATATTCCAGTCCATGGTGGTGACATAATGCAGGGGATTGCATATAGCTACATAGCGGTCAAATGCCATTACAGCAAGCAACATGCATTCAGTGCAGACCAATGAACTAAAGAAGTAAAGCTGTGACATACAAGCAGTTGCTGAAATTTGTCTACTTTCTGTCACAAATATGGCAAGCAGTTTTGGTATGGTGACAGTAACATACCACATCTCCAGGAAGGACAAGTTCACCAGAAAAAAGTACATTGGCTTGTGTAGGTTGGCACTTGTCCATATGATGATAATGATCATTATATTTTCCACTACTGTCAGAATATAAGCAAATAAAAAGATAAAGAAGAGAACAATTTGAATTGGTTGAGATGTCGGGAATCCTAAAAGATAAAATGTATTGATACCAAATGTCATATTTCCTCTCTCATCCATTGTTCCAGAGGTCATGCTGTGGTTAATTAAAATATATGATGACTTCAATATTTATCATGTTACCGATCAGTTATGTTCTGTTTGCTCCAATTTTTGCATATTTCTGAGAACTGTTCAAATGTCTTCCTATAGTTCTTGAAATCTAGATGCAGTGTTTTTTTTATATGTTTTAAAATTTTAGATACTATTTTTAGTAACAAAACAGAATGATTTAAATGCACATTTTTATTTTTTTTAAATCGATATGACACAAAATGGCAGGTAGGCATGTGTAATTCAATATAAATTACCCTGTCAAAAAACAAGTTTGTTAATATTTTATAAGATTGCTATCTTCCCTGCTGCACATCATCAAATGTACAACTTCACAAAATGCAAACAAGCTGACAAATCACTGTTCAAGTTTTTTTCCTTCTCTGTAAATATATATTAGAGAAAATTTATGACAAACTTACCGTCATTTTCTTTTCCTGGCTATTTCTCATGGCAGAATCACTTATGGGTAGCTCCTGCCTTAGCAATCACAGAACAGGAATTAATAAGATCAATTAATTAGAACGACAGATATAAAGAGTCCATCCTTCCCTCACACCACAGTCCAATTATAAAGCTGAAAAAATAAAAGAATGGGCGGGTACCATGATGCTGCCATGAGAAATAGCCAGGAAAAAAAAATTACGGCATGTTTGTCATAAATCTTCTATATTCCTGGTTAATCATGGCAGCATCACTTATGGGTAATACCCAAGCTCAAAGAAATATAGGGTGGGAATAAAGAAACAGAGAAAAGGACACTATACAGACACTCATGCTGCAAAGAAATGTAACATCAGTGGGATAAAGAAACCGTAGACAGAACAGTCTTACCAAAGGAGGTGGAAGGAGAGGCCATGTCCAGTTTGTAGTGCTTTATGAACGTTATTGAGGAAGACCAGGTGGCTGCTCTGCAAATATCATCGTAAATAGCCCATGAAGTCGACAATGCTCTGTTAGAATTTGTTCTTATCTTTATTGGAGGAGACTAACCTTTAGAGACATACACTTTCCTGATTATTAGCGAAATTCAACGTTTCAACATAGATAAAGAAGCTGCCTCACCTCTTCTAACTCCTGAAGGTAGAACGAAGAGTTGGTCAGTCTTTCTGTATGACTGTGGTGTAAGGGGAGGAGAGGCTCTTTATACATATCAGTCTAATTAATTAATCTAATTTATTATTGCCCTGTGACTGCTAAGGTAGGGGCTACCCATAAGTGATGCTGCCATGAGTGATAGCCAGGAAAAATATATTATTTCCAATGTAACTGTGATTCTGTTGTTTCATTTGATATTGTCATGTTAGTGCTACTTAAAATTATATTGATCTTGTTATATGTGTGAATGTGTGTGTTTATGTTTACACATATTCCAAAAACTGATATATTTAACATGACAACTGAAATTTTTTATATATTATATGGTATTATATGAAAAATAAATAAAAGTGTTAAATAAAAAATATCTAAATAGCCTGAATAATATTATCATTTCTGAGATATGTTTTATTTAACACTTTTATTTATTTTTCATATAATACCATATAATATATATATATGTATATATATATATATATATACATCAAACAAACAAAGCCTGAATAATATTATCATTTCTGAGATATGTTTTATTTAACACTTTTATATATATATATCTATTTATAAAATTTTATGAATATGCAGTATATAAACAAAGGTTTAAGAAACCATTCCATTTAAAAATTAGTAGATTATCTAACACTCAAAATTTGAAGTTTTAACCAAAAATTCTAAATCATTTGAAAACTGATTAGAGCACTCAAGGAAAGCTAACCTGCTTTACTTCAAACCCCAAATCTTCCCATATTAAAGTAAGAGTAACAAGTTCTTGCAGTAAAAAAACGAACAAAAAAATACATTAATTTATTTAATGAGCATACTCAGACACTTGCAAATTCCTAATTTAGTGATATTCTGATTTTCATGCTTGAAATAAGCAGTCATGTATTAAAAGCAGTAATATTTGTAACTGGAATATCCAGTTTTCTGATGATTATCTTGATAAAGAGAGTATACTGACCGTCGTTATTAGATGTTGCAATGTACCACTTATTTGTATAATGGATAATTCACAATTGCTTTCCTTATTACACTTAAAGAAAACCAAAGTAGCACATTTAGCTTTCACAATATCCGCATCATCTCATTCAATCCATGAATAGCTTAGTTTTGAGTATGTACGTCTCTGCATCATGGAATTAATATTACATTATCTTCAGACAGAGAACTATTTATCAACACTGGCTAAACGTAACAAAACCATTTACCCCAACAGGATTTGAGTTATTGGCTAAAAGTTGCTGCCTCATGGGACTGTAATAAATTATTCTCACAAGATACAATACACAACAGAAATATTGAACTTTGTGAATTAAAAGTATTGTTTGTTAAAATGATTAAAACCAAAAAAAAATTGCAAGTTGCTGCATGCTGCCACATAATAATGTGTGAAACACGCTCTCTTTGTGACAGTGAACAAGAATGTACAGTATGTAAATGATACTGAAAACTGTTAGTCAAAGAAAAGATTTAACAAAGTGAGTGAAAAGACTGACAGCATTCCGTGCATATTACTTGGTTATGCATTAAGGAACTAAATATATTTTTTTAATCTGTTTAAATTAAAATGACACATTAGAACTTCACATATAATTATATAGAAATATAATAGATCTCACTCAAACTCTGACTTCACATATGAGAATGAATTAAAAAACTTAAATGGGATGACCATTCCATAGGACATAACTCAGTTTTACTGTAATGTCTACATTATGGTGCTGGCAGAGCAATAGAGGATTCATGGGAATGTGCAGACCAAACCAAAATGGCCAGACCAGACAAAACCAGAATGAAACGATTTAAATGGCAGCATATGCACCATAACCACTGTAGCTCATTGTAGTGGTTATGTTACAAAGACACTATAGGCACCATCCCATATATTTATTTTCATAATATTTGTGGGCTCTCCCAGATACTCATACCCTGTTTCCTCCTCAGTTATCTTGGTAATGTGGAAGTTACTAGATCCCATTACAATGTATCAATTTTATACAAACTGGACATGGATGGATGGGTAAAAGAACTGAGGAAAGATAAGAAAAGAGCTCTCATTGCAATCCTGGCGATACCTCACTGTCGATGCCTAGCAAGGTTAAAACGATCATCTGGGGTTGCTGTATCTCTCGTGCAGAGAGAGCCTGCCTGCATTTTTTTTTTATCTGTTCCACCATTTTGGCCTTGTTTTTTTTGTAATGACATAAGATAAACTAAAACAAGCTTGAGATATGAGTGAGGACCCACTGAAGGGCAGGCTATTTGAGCTGTTGTCCGTTCTCTTGCACCCTGTTTTTTGCTCTCCCTAAGTTTAAAGAGTAATACAGACATGGACCCCTTGCTCACAGTTCCTAGAGGAATATTGGCTATACTTCACTGACGATACCTAAGAAGGTTGAAACAATCATCTGGGGTTGCTATATCTCTCGGGCAGAGAGAGCTGGCCTGCAATTTTGATCTATTCCACCCTTTTGGGTGGAAACAGTCTAATATGCAAATGGACCTGGTTCTTTTTTGCATTACGTCATCAAAAGGGGTGTGATTTCAGCGTGGGCCATGCCGATTTGACTTTGAGAGAAGTCGGAGCAAGGTGCCGCACCGCTTGAGTGCGCTGGAGGCAGGAGACCGTGACAGTACCCCCTCCCCCAGAACAGCCCAATGAGCAGGTAGGTTTAGGCCTATCAAGGAAACATTCATGGAAAGATTGGACCAAACAAGGAGCATGGACATCCTAGGCATCTTTCTATGACCTCAGTTCAGGACCGTAACCTTTCCAATCAATAAGATACTGGAGTTTACCATGAGAAACCCTGGAATTCCAAATAGATTTAACCTCATACTCTTTTTGTCCATTCACAGGAATAGAGGAAGGCCTCAAGACAGGTTTAGTGTAGCGATTACACAACAAATGTTTGTGTAATGAAATATGGAAGGCATTAGGTATCTGTAACGAAGAAGGTAAGAGTAGCTTATAAGGACGTGATTACGTTTTCTAAGTATTTTAAAAGAACCAGTTTCATGGACGGAACCCGTAACTTGATATTCTTAGTGCTTAATCAAACCCTATCACCTTCACTATATACAAGAGTTGCCATTTGAGGCCTATCAGCGTATTTCTTGTGCATGTTAGCTCTTTGTGTGAGGATTTGCTGCACACCAAGCCATGTTTCTTGTAGCTCCCTCACACGCTCCTCAACAACAGGCATAGCAGTGGTTGAAAATGCCTTTGGAAGGACAATGGGATCAAACCCATAGTAAATATAAAATGGACTATGGTGAGTGGACTTGTGTACATTGCTTGCAAATTCTGCCCAATGTAGTAGACCAACCCAATTGCCTTGGTGTTCAGATATGACTTAGCTTGCGGGTGGTGTAGAATATTGCATATTCTATGTTTCTATTGATTATGTATGGATGCCTGGATTGACATAAGTAACAGATGGAATCAATAAGTCACATGGCTTTCTTTGTATGAGAAGGCTGGAATTTGGATTGTGGGTCTTGTCCTTATATGGCTAAAATTCTACTCTGACGTCAGTATGGGCACATCTATGTAGTAACTGAACAAAGGGACACAAGGTCTCTTGGCACTCTCTCTCGATGTAAAGATGTAACTCTCCCTTCAGGAGTCAAGCAATTACCATCTGCTGTTGAACATCCATGATCATGTAATATCCTTTGTTGTTTTATTATGTATCAGTAACTAAGAATAAACCTGAAGAAACCATAAGTCAGATTGTGCATTTAGTACTTTTCATTAATATAGATGTATATTAATGTAGCGAGCCTTTGGCCCAAGACTATATATACAAAAGACGTATATATCAATCAACTGGAGAAATCACAGAAAGAAACAAAGAAGAAGAAATAAAGAACATTTTACAGGTAGTATGAGGAAGAAAAACACAAATCGATGCCCAATTGGTTACAAAAAGCTCTCCAGAAATGGGATACAAATTGTGACCCTCTGTACAAGATTATTTCCTTGGGTATTCCATGCAACCTGACAACCTCTCTAGTGAATATGGTGGCTAATTCAGAAGAGGTAAGCAGTTTAGACAATGGTATTAGGTGAGTCATTTTCGAGAATCCCTCTATGATGGTTAACACCACTGTCACCTTTTCGGAAGCTGGAAGATCCACCACAAAATCGATTGCAAAACTTGACCATGGTTTGTTTGGTATAGGCAAAGGTTGAACAAAACCACATAGTTGCTTATGCAGGGACTTATTTGCTGCAAAATGTTCTCATGAATAAGAGAGAAAACGTTTTTTCTGTGTTCCATAGGAACATATAGTTTAATGGGTGGTGTATAGTGAAGTCGCGAACATGAAATTTTCGGTTTGCGAACCGCGAATGCAAACTTCCGCAAATGTTCACGAACTGGGCAAACCCGGCGAACCGCCATAGACTTCAATAGGCAGGCGAATTTTAAAACCCACAGGGACTCTTTCTGGCAGGTGGGGGCCATAAAGATAATGAGGGGGGGACCTACCCCAAGGGACCTTTCTCTTGGGGGGCCCGAGGCACCTGCCCCGTGGGCCCCGCTGACCCCGGCGGGCGGGTGGCCGGTCGGGCAGGCAGGCGGGCGCGCAAGGGAGCACTCACTGCTTCCTCTTCAGCTCCCTCGCGCACCGCACTGATGCCGGAGCCGGAAGATGACGTCATCTTCCGCGCCGGCATCCCTACGCGGCGCACGAGGGAGCTGAAGAGGAAGCACTGAGTGCTCCCTCGCGCGCCCGCCTTCCTGCCCGACCGGCCACCCGCCCAGGAGCCCAGCAGCAGCACCACTGGACCCCAGGGAATCCCCCCAGCACTCCAAACGGTAAGGAGGCTGGGGGGATTACATTAAAAAAAAATCATGTGTGTTTGTGTGTATGTGTGTGTTAGTGTATGTGTTTGTGTGTTAGTGTATGTGTGTGTTAGTGTGTGTTTGTGTGTTAGTGTATGTGTTTGTGTGTTAGTGTATGTGTTTGTGTTTGTGTGTTAGTGTTTGTGTGTTAGTGTATGTGTGTTAGTGTGTGTTAGTGTATGTGTTTGTGTGTTAGTGTATGTGTGTGTGTGTAGTGTATGTGTGTGTAGTGTATGTGTGTGTTAGTGTATGTGTGTGTGTTTGTGTGTGTTAGTGTATGTGTGTTAGTGTGTGTGTTGTGTGTGTTAGTGTAGTGTATGTGTGTGTTAGTGTATGTGTGTGTGTTTATGTGTGTTAGTGTGTGTGTTTGTGTGTTAGTGTATGTGTGTTAGTGTATGTGTGTTTGTGTGTTAGTGTATGTGTGTTTGTGTGTTAGTGTATGTGTGTTAGTGTATGTGTGTAAGTGTATGTGTGTGTGTGTCAGTATGTCTGTGTGTGTGTGTCAGTATGTCTGTCTGTGTGTGTGTCAGTATGTCTGTCTGTCTGTGTGTCAGTATGTCTGTCTGTCTGTGTGTCAGTATATATATGTGTGTGTATATCTGTGTGTGTCGGTATGTGTATGTGTCAGTATGTCTGTCAGTGCGTCAGTATGTCTGTTAGTGCATGTGTATGCATGTGTCAGTATATCTGTCTGTGTGCCAGTATGTCTGTGTGTGTGTGTGTCAGTATATCAGTCTGTGTGTGTCAGTGTATGTGCCTGTGTGTGTGTGTCAGTATTTCTCAGTGTATGTGGGTGTCAGTATATCTGTCAGTGTGTGGGTGTCGGTATTTCTGTCAGTGTATGTGTGTCAGTATGTTGATCAGTGTATGTGTCTGTGTGTGTGTGTCAGTATGTCGGTATATGTGTCTGTGTGTCAGTATGTCTGTATATGTGCCTGTGTCAGTATGTCTGTCAGTACGTCTACCAGTGTATGTGTCTGTGTGTGTGTCAATATATGTACCTGTATCAGTGTGTCTGTCAGTGTATGTGCCTGTTTATCTGTATGTAGTCAGTGTATGTATCTGTGTATCTGCTTGTGCGCCAGAGTGTGTACCTGTGCATCTGAGCCGCAACTTTAAATACAAATACACCCCTCCATTCAAACTTCAACACTAGATATAAAACACACTCCTGCATTGAAACGTCAACACTACATACAAGCACACTCCTACATTCAAAAACAAACACTACACATAAATGCACACTTGCATTCAAACTCCAGTACCACATACAAACACATTCACACAAAACATACTCCATACAAACACATGCTTACATTCAAACATACAAACATGGCTCAGTGCTAAATACAACCCTGCAAGCATGGGAAATTGGTAGAGTCCCAGCTGTCAAAGCATTGTTGGAGTTGCACGACAGATGGGGTTCTACCTTTAGTCCAACCTTGCAATTGGGGGTCCTAATAAAATTCATTCTACTTTAGTACCGCCACTGCGTTGGGATGGATGCCGTGATTGCATACCAGGGAGTGAGGGGCGAGAGCGGCAGGGCACAGGGGGCCCAAGCAAACACTTGCCCAGGGTCCATTCGTTATTAAAGACGGCCCTGCCCCCACCCCTGAGCGGTGGGTGGGGGCCCTAAAAATAACAATAAGGGGGGGACCTACTGTCCTCCCCCAGCCCCCACCCCTGAGCGGTGGGTGGGGGCCCTAAAATTAACAATAAGGGGGGGACCTACTGTCCCCCCCGGCCCCCACCCCTAAATTTTCAGGCTGCTCACTGTTTAATAGACATGCCCCTACTCGCGGTATTGCGAGTAGGGGCACAATTTACTAATACTAAGTAATTTTTACTTAGTATTAGTAAATTAATAGGGGGCGGACCGAACATCGCATATGTTCGCCATCCGTGGCGAACGCGAACACACTATGTTCGCCAGGAACTATTCGCCAGCGAACCGTTCGGGACATCACTAGTGGTGTATTCTCTGGAGCTTGACTTTTGATTTTTTACTAGATCCATCGTTTCTGATCTAAGTGGCTGCTAAACAGTCATCAGGAATGATTGGCAACAATCGAGATTCGGGACTAGTTTGAGTCTCGAATTGACAAGATAAAGCGTCATCCTTAGGATGCATCCACCTACAGCAAAAAATGTAGAGAAGGGTCAGGGTGTGCCAAAAAAGGAGCCGAGACAAAAGCTCTTTTAAGCGTTTCAAAAGTGACAAGAGCCTCAGGTGCCCATTCTTGATGCGTTCTTCCTTTTTTAGTCATGGAAGTAATCTGGACTGTTATGGATAAAAACCACTTAATGAATCCTGTGAGGGACAGATTAGGAAAGAATTCTGGTGTTGAATCTGCAAACTACAGCGATTATTTTTGTGGGTGCTATACTACATTTTTGTACCCTGCCCTGAGACGAGTGCCACAGAGTGCAGTGCACTTGCAACTGCATGTGTGCCAGGCACATTACTTAAATCCTGTTCTGGTAGCTCAGTGGGCAATATCTAGGCATTTTTGGTGCTAAATAGTACATTTGTGTACTGCATTTCTTGCAGTCTAGTAAAACTCTTAAATACAACTGTTACATTGTTGGTTTAAGAAATCACACTTTTTTGTGCTAAATAGTACATTTGCGGCCTGCGGTGCACTTCATATCTGAGAGTCAAATAGAACCGTCAAATACTGTGTTTACAGCGCAGTTTTAAAAATTCAATTTTTTTGGGTGCTAAATAGTACATTTGCGCCCTGCGGTGCACTTTATATTTGAGAGTCAAATAGATCCGTCAAATACTGTGGTAACATCGCATTTTGAAAAATTCTAATTTTTTGGGTGCTAAATAGTACATTTGGGGTGTGCACTTCATATCTGAGAGTCAAATAGAACCTTCAAATACTGTGGTTACATCGCAGTTTTAAAAATTCTAATTTATTGGTGCTAAATAGTACATTTGGGGTGTGCACTTCATATCTGAGAGTCAAATAGAACCGTCAAATACTGTGGTTACATCGCAGTTTTAAAAATTCAAATTTTTTTGGTGCTAAATAATACATTTGCGGCCTGCGGTGCACTTCATATCTGAGAGTCAAATAGAACCGTCAAATACTGTGGTTACAGCGCAGTTTTAAAAATTTAATGTTTTTTGGTGCTAAATAGTACATTTGGGGTGTGCACTTCATATCTGGTGCATGTGTGCAACACTGGCTAGTTACCGCTTCTCAAGAAAGCCTAAAGACAAATAAATGTTGCCTATGGTGCAGGTAGTATAGAAGGCAAGACTGAGACAAATCATTCGGGTTATGTTTGCCTGTTGACATGTTAATTATCTTACACCATTAAAATTCAATAATCAATGAAAAAACACACTAAGTGTAATACAAAAATATGTATTATAGACAAGTTAAAAATAAGACTACAAGTCATGTTATAACAAAATTAAACAAGTTTTAAAATATGCATGGGCCAACCAGTGGCTGTAAAAACAAAGTTTTACTGGTTACTACACACTCTAGTGAACAGGACCTTCATGTAATGTGTTCTTTTAAAAAAAAAAAAAAAAAAATCATACAGCATCATTTCATGTGCTTTTCAGATGTCATAGTGTTAATTACCAATTTTTGTTTAGCCTGATTTTTTTCTAAAAAAATTGAAAAATTAGTGTTTTTTCTGTGATCGCTTCATATACAGAAGCATTAATATACATTTCTATACTACAAAGTTAAAAACCAAACACCAAAACAATGTGCCAGACAATCTACCTGTGCATGGCTAGTGTGATAAAATAAGTCTACATCTTAAAAATGCAATTACCCAGAGAAGCAGGCATTCCCTAGCGCTCGTCGGCATGTATTAGCTCTAGAATTACCACAGTTATCCAAGTAACAGATGGAGCGATCAAAGGAACCATAAATGATTTAATGAGCCATTTGCAGTTTCACTGTAGTGGCTGTGCGCACTTTCGCCATTCTCACCTTGCTGCTGCTCGCCTGTCTGAGCTGCAGCGTAACTTCGTCCTTCCCTCTCACTGCCTCATATGCGACGTGCCCACAAGGTGGAACTCCACTTTGCACATGCTAGAGAGACTGTGCGAGCAGCAGCAGGCGACAGTGGAGTTTCAGCTGCAGCACGCACGGGTCAGTCGCTTTGCACCTCTGTAATTGAACCCTGATTCCCCATTGGGGGGGGGAGATCCTAATGCGAGCACAGCCATTGCTGCGCATGCACATGAGGTCTCCCCCGCCAGCGGACGTCAGTGGGGGAGGAGCGTTGGCGGAGCTGAGCCATCGCGACAGGACATGACGCTGGACCCAGGTAAGTGACAGAAGGGGTTATTAATCCCTTCTGCACTACAGGGGTGGGCTTTGACACAAAAGGAAATTACAGTGCCAGGAAAATAAGTTTGTTTACTGGCACTATACTTTCCCTTTAAGAAAATATTTTTTCTTAATATTGATCTTCCAGCTGTTTAGAAGATAGCTTCTGTATTTGCCATTCCTGTGTTTATAACAAACCTTCAGTATAAATACTGCGAATCTGACATGCATTCTATATACATGCTATAACCATGCAGCCCTAAGTTTAATTTTGCTATTTTGGCTGTATTTAACTCACTATATTTATATGAGATTGCCATAAGCATATCTACCACCAATTACCAAATAAGAGAGATATCTGCAAAACAGCATCATGACTTGGTAACCATAAATTGATTTAGAAAAAAGGGTACCAATTTAAGAAGTTAATTTATCTCATTCAGCTGCATAATAGATAATTCCCTAATTTGGAAATGCCATGTAGGAATCCCTTTTAATAGAACTATCTACTAAACAACGAAAACAGCAAAATTAGGAAAAGCATTTTTCTTTCTTTTGCTTTTAGTTGCTTTGTAGATAAGTTCCTAATGTGTACCCTTAATTATGGCAATCCATACAAAATTAGGAAGCTGTCTACAGAAAAGCTGAAAGAGCAAAACTGATAAAAGCGGCTTTCTTAATTTTGAATACATAAATTCCTAATTTGCCTAATTCCACATAAGGATACCAAATTAGGGAACTATCTATTAAAACAGTTGAATGAGCAAATTAAGAAAAGCCTCTTAGTTTTGGTCTTTTAGCTGCTTAGCAAATAAGCCCACAATTCCCCATCCTCGTGAAAAGGAATGGATCCCAAATAATTTGTTTTAATTTATTCTGAATTGCTCATTTTCATTTTGATTCGGTTTCAGTTGATTTAGAAGTGTGGTAGCTTCTGAAATGCCAAATTCAGAAAAGTTCAGAAAAACTTCAATCCAGAACTAAAGGAATTGCACATGTATTTCCTATTTATTCTTTCAAAACTACTACTGAGTCCCTTTCTTTAGCAGTTTTCATCTCGTCTCCAGAAACTAACCTGGTAAGCCACTTTTAAATAAATATTATCACTTTGGTGTTTTGAAAGAATAAATTGGCAAGACGTGCAATTCCTTTAGTTCCGGATTGAAGTTTGTCTGAATTTGGCATTTCAGAAGTTACCAAATTTCTAAATCAACTGGAACAGAATGTAAGGAACAGTCATCAATGTGTTCATGGAACATTCGTATGAGCAAGGATTTGTAGAGCAAAATGAGCTTTCCAAAATAGACAAATATCAGACTACTCTGCTGGGTGTATTATTCATTTAGGAATGCCATAAAAACAAACTACAACACCCCAGATTATTGTCCTTTGATTATGTTAAAAATGAATGGAGAAGAGAGTAACATCAGCTCAAATATTAGCCTGGATTTAATATCTTTGGATAGGCTTTTCAAATGATTTAATAATTTTTGATTAACTTGATTTATTTAAAAATTTTAAAACATATATCAAATATAAAAGACATTTCAAATATATCAAAATATACAATAATAAAATATTTTCAAAATATTAAATCATTTTAAAAGTTTAGTCAAAAAATATTTACTCATTTGAAAAGCTTAACCAAAAATATTAAATCAAGGCCATTATTTGACCAGAATAGCCAATTCAAGTCTTGTAAATTCCATTAATGTATAAATCTCTACCACTGGAGCAGTGCTTAAATCATCATTCAAACAAATCCAACTTAGTGTCCAAAAAGGTTGCAGGCAGCTCAAGAAAGGGAAATGCTTTGATGGCCTGTTATTTTTGCTTTTGTCTTTTTTATATATATTCTTATTCATGCTTCTGTGCTAATATTTCTAGTATGTTTCCATCACTCTTTCAATGAAACAATGCATTTGTATAGTGTAATAAAATCTAACATCTTATTTAAGATTTATTATGTTGCTTCCATCCAGTGCATTTTTAAATCAACCTTGTATGGTGTATTATTATTATTGGCATTTATATAGCGCCAGCTTATTCCGCAGCGCTTTACAATATTATATAGGGGAAATTTTACAATAACTAAGACAGGTACAAAATATTACAGGAACAATAGGACCCTGCTCAAACAAGCTTACAATCTTGAGTTTATGAATGTTTTATCACATACAGTCCCTATCGTTTCGATGTTCAGAACAAACTTTTATCTTGCTTTGCTCACATTAATGAAGACCATATATATTTTTCCATCTATTACAAATGTTATTGCTTGAAGAAATATAAAAATTTTTACTTTTAATTCATGTTGACGTGAAACAGAAGTGTAAATGTGTTTTGAGTTTGTTTGTTTTTGCAGATACACATGTTAAGTGTTGATATTCATTGTATTTATTTTGCTCAGCATTAAGGTCATAGTACAATAGTTTTATGAGTGAAAATCATCAGATCAAAATTGTAAAAAAAAGATTAGGCATTGATATTTTATTAAATACAACCAAACTTGTATTTTTATATTTTTAATTTGGATATGCTAAATAACATTCCCAAAATAAATCCTGTTCAATTAGCACAATCAATTAAGATTAAATTCTTCTTTACTTGGCATATTTAATTTGCTTTATATGGCATTCCATTCCTTACTGAGAGCTTTAGGTTCAATACAATCCTCAGAGCCTCTTTCACCTCTTTGTTACGCAGACAGTAAATAATGGGGTTGAGCAGAGGAGTCACCATTGTGTTGAAGATACCCATTACCTTATTTACATCCAATGGGTAAGACACATTAGGTCTCACATATATAAATATGACAGTGCCATACAAAATGGTCGCTACTGTGAAATGGGAAGCACAAGTAGAAAAGGCCTTTTGTCTCCCTTTGCTTGAAGAGATCTTAAAGATGGTGGAAATTATGAGCACATAAGAAACAACAGTAAGAAGCAGGGAAGTAAGGATGATACTGCAGGCAAAGAAGAATACCACAATCTCCTCCAGGAGTGTCTCTTTGCAAGAAAGTCGAAGGAGTGGTGGTATGTCACAGAAGAAATGGTTTATTATAGCAGGCTGGCAGAATGTCAATCGAGATATCAAAAGTACCAAAAAAAACACAGAGAGGAAACCAACTGCCCAACAAGCTGAGGTTGCCTGTATGCATACTTGACAGTTCATAATTGATGTGTAACGTAATGGGTTACAAATAGCCAAATAACGGTCAATGGCCATTACTCCCAGGAGGAAAAACTCAGTTGAGCCCAAAGAAAAATAGAAATAAATTTGTGACATGCAACTAGAAAGTGAAATATGTTTCCATCCTGCTAAATTAGCCAATAGTTTAGGAACAATTGAGGATGTGTACCAGATTTCAAGAAAAGAAAGTTGACTGAGGAAGAAATACATGGGAGTATGAAGTCTGGTGTCCACACGGACCAAACTAATGATAGCAACATTAGCTGTCACAGTCAGCAAGTAAACACATAAGAACACTACAAAGAGAAACAATTGTAGTTCTGGGGAGATAGTAAACCCTACCAAGAATAATTGGGTTACATTGTTCTGATTATCCATCATCTTCTTTCTGCAAACTGGAGATGGGAGTCTTCAGTTATCACGATCAGAAAAATCAGAAGACAATGCACTTGTGTTGCATATGTTGACCAATTCACTGGTGGTAAATAATGGGGTAGTCAATCTTTGACACTCCAGATGTTGTGGACTATGCCTCCCATGATACTGTTAAAGCATTATGGGAAATGTAGTCTACAACATATGGAGTTCATAAGGCTGCCTACCTCAGGTATATAAAATAGTATTATGACTATTATGACTTAGCATGTTTGTAAAGAATTATACATAGTTCAAGAGCAGATTGCTAACAAAATATGGGATATACAATATTACATTTTCTGGTGGTCATAAGCCATAATAAAAATGTACCAATAATTTTTTGTGCTTCGAATAGGTCATGTGAACATAATCAATTAACCAACTACCGTTTTGCAATGGAACGTAAGCTGGTGATGAACTGGTCAGAAACAATGATTTTCATTATACTTACAATTACTTATACATTAAACTTACTCATAGATATTATTTTTAAGTTTGGAACTGTGTTAAGAATTAACCTTTAAAATGTCTTGAATAACTTGCAAAATATGACATCAGCCATTAGTGAATTGACACATACACTTTAAATACACAATTGATATCAAGTAATTACCTAATGCACACACCAAACACCTAAGGTACTTTATCTTGCCGAAGTGCTTTATGTGTGAAAAGTGTGTTCTTAATCATTCTTTTTATTTAACAGAATGCAGATTTCAATAGAAAAGAGCACTTTTATAAACTATACTAGTTATATTCCCCTGGCTGCCAATCAGACAACTGATCTAGTTACTCAGCAGCAAAACTACCAGCGATCCAACGGATGTTGAGGGTTTCGAGTGCTCTTTACACTGTGCAGACAGGGAATTAGTTGTGCCACTTAAACGATGCTGTTGATGCCACGGGTCCTCCAGGAAGGGGGCAGGGCAACACATAAAAAAGACTATTTGGAACCTACAGACAAGTCACCATGCTACAGCTGTTGTGGGGCTCCTCAAGATGCAGCCAGGAAACATCTGAAGCAAGAAGGGAGCGGGAAGGAGGAGATGGAAGAGTAGTGGAGAATTAATATGATGTGTGTGGTGCTGTGTAGGGTACTAGCTTGCTGTCTGTTATCACTACTCATTACTGATGAGTTGTTATTTATGACTTATTACTGAAGTGGGGTTGGAGGGAATAGATTGGGTCCTGAACCATACACAAGGAAGCACTGAGAGTAGAATAAGAATTGTGAATATACTGTGTGTGTATCTATGTGTGTCAGTGTTTATATGTATCTGTATGTCACTCTGTATGTGTGTCGGTATGTACATGTGGCAGTGTTTGTATGCAACTTTGCATTCAAATGCCAACACTACATACAAACACACAATTGCATTCAAACTTTAGCACTAAACACAAATACACCCTTCTATTTAAGTGCCAGACATCAAAACTGCACACAATTAAGCACACAGACACTGTTCACAAATACAACCCTGCAGTGATGAGCAAATGATAGATCCAAATTTGTAAAGCATCATAGGAGATGTACAACGGTTGAAGATCTACTTTTTTACCAAGCCTGCTTTAGAGGGTGAGAAAAAAATAATAATTTTTGCAACACGGCTGTAAGTTTCACCACGGCTGTTACTTCCTTATAGTTTAACTCAATGAAGTCAAGTCAAGAGTCAGCAATTGTTCAGAGGATCTGCCTTGCATTGGGAAATCTGTGATTGGACAACCACAGTAATTTTGGGCATTGTTAGAAGAGGAGGGCTTGCAAAGGTAACAGACAAGAGATCTGCAGCTTTTGCAAACTGCATTTACATACTTCTATGCAGGGCCACCATCAGGGGGTGACAACCATAACGGTTGTCACGGGCCCGGCGGCCCTGGGGGGCCCGGCTGCCCAGGCCCCACGTGTAGCGGCGGAACTGCCGCCGGTGCACTTGCACCAAGGCCCGCACGCTGATGGCCCTAAGTGCGTCCCTACATCTTCAGGGGCCGGCCGTGGTAAAGCGCGACCGGGCCCCTTTAAAAAAAAAAAACGCAGCCGCAGCAAGTGCTGCTGGGAATAAGTGGTCACTTCCTTCCAGCTCACTCCGCGCGGGAGGAGCACGCGCCCGGCAGTGAAGAGGGAGAGCCAGCCAACTACTCCCATCAGCTCCAGCCACCCTCCTGCAACAAAAAGGTAAGAAACAGGAGGGTGGCAGGAAAATGAGCTGTATGTGTGTGTGCGTATTTCTATGTATGTATGTATGTCTGTCTGTATGTCTATGTATATCGGTGTATGTCTATGTATGTCTGTCTGTATGTCTATGCATGTCTATGTATGTCTGTCTGTATGTCTATGTATGTCTGTCTGTTAGTGATGTCGCGAACATAACATTTTCGGTTCGCAAACGTGAACTTCCGCAAATTTTCGCGAACGGGCGAACCGGGCAAACCACCATAGACTTCAATAGGCAGGCGAATTTTAAAACCCACAGGGACTCTTTCTGGCCACAATAGTGATGGAAAAGTTGTTTCAAGGGGACTAACACCTGGACTGTGGCATGCCGGAGGGGGATCCATGGCAAAACTCCCATGGAAAATTACATAGTTGATGCAGAGTCTGGTTTTAATCCATAAAGGGCATAAATCACCTAACATTTCTAAATTGTTTGGAATAACGTGCTTTAAAACATCAGGTATGATGTTGTATCGATCAGGTAGTGTAAGGGTTACGCCCGCTTCACAGTGACAGACCATACTCCCCATTTAACGCACCGCAAACAACCGCAAACAGTCCATTTGCACAACCGCAAACTCCCCATTTGCACAAGGTTGGATACCAAGCTAGCCATGTCCCGTTCCTTGTCCTCACTGATGTCATTGAAGGTCTCTTCCTCCACCCAGCCACGTACAACACCAAGGGTCCCCAAAAGGTGACAACAAGCCCCCTGGGACGCCTGCTGTGTTTGGTCTTCCACCTCCTCAAAGCCACCTTCCTCCTCTGACTCCTCTTCTTCAGACTCCTCTCTCTGTGTTGCCTCTCTCTGCGTTATTATAAGGTGTGTTAAGTAGTACTATTCCTATCAGTTTAATCCCTGTTACGTCCCCTATCAGGGGACGTGTATATGGCATCGATTTTAGGAACCGGGAGATGGAAAAAGATGCTTGGTCGGTCCTCCTACTTCAAATTTGGGGCACTGCGCGTGCAATCTAATGTGCCACCAGATATGAGTGGTGTGTTAAGTAGTACTATTCTTATCAGTTTAATCCCTGTTACGTCCCCTATCAGGGGACGTGTATATGGCATCGATTTTAAGAACCGGGAGATGGAAAAAGATGCTTTGTCGGTCTTCCTTCTTCAAATTTGGGGCACTGCGCATGCAATCTAATGTGCCACCAGATAGGAGTGGTGTGTTAAGTAGTACTATTCTTATCAGTTTAATCCCAATGTCACGACTACTAGTGTGGTCCAGCACGCAGAAACTATGTAAACATATACATAGGCAAGAAAAGGAAAATAAAAGGACAGAGCATAAACCGGACCTTAGAATGGCCGGACTAATACGCTAGAGACAGAGAATGGTCAAAGGGAAATCCCAGGTCAAGGAAGCCAGAAAATACACAATACCGTTTACACAAGCCAAGTCAGAGAAACCAGAATTCAGAATAACCAGGGAAAAGGTAAGATCCAGATACCAGGAAATCAGATTCACAATGATAAAGCATGCTCAGGAAACCAGGAACAGGAAACCACGACAGGGCAAGGTACTGGGGTGAGCTAGGGATTTAAATATCACGCGGCGGGCCGGCAGCCGCGACACCTTGTTACGTCCCCCTCATCAGGCCTTTTTTAGTCGAATGTATCGCCCACTGTCAGTCCCTTCAGGATCCATCCCTCATTCATTTTAATAAAGGTGAGGTAATCTAGACTTTTTTTTACCTAGGTGACTTCTCTTCTCAGTGGCAATACCTCCTGCTGCACTGAATGTCCTTTCTGACAGGACACTTGAAGCTGGGAAGGCCAGAAGTTCTATCGCAAATTGGGACAGCTCAGGCCACAGGTCAAGCCTGCACACCCAGTAGTCAAGGGGTTCATCACTCCTCAGAGTGTCGATATCTGCAGTTAAGGCAAGGTAGTCTGCTACCTGTCGGTCGAGTCGTTCTCTGAGGGTGGACCCCGAAGGGCTGTGGCGATGCGTAGGACTTAAAAAGCTCTGCATGTCCTCCATCAACAACATGTAAAGCGTCCTGTCCTTGCCGGCGTGATCGTGGGAGGAGGAGGATTACTTTCACCTCTTCCCCTGCATCCTTTCCGACTTGCCATAATTCGGTAACATTTCAGGCACTTTCTCCTTATACCGGGGGTCTAGTAGCGTGGACACCCAGTACAGGTCGTTCTCCTTCAGCCTTTTTATACGAGGGTCCCTCAACAGGCACGACAGCATGAAAGACCCCATTTGCACAAGGTTGGATGCCGAGCTACTCATGTCCTGTTCCTCGTCCTCAGTGATCTCACTGAAGGTATGTTCTTCCCCCCAGCCACGTACAACACCACGGGTACCAGATAGGTGACAACGAGCACCCTGGGATGCCTGTTGTGGTTGGTCTTCCTCCTCCTCCTCAAAGCCACATTCCTCCTCTGACTCCTCTTCCTCACAATCCTCTTCCAGCGTTGCCACAGGTCCAGCAAGCGATGCTGATAAGGCTGTTTCTGGTGGTGATGGTGACCACAACTCTTCCTCTTCATGCTCATCTATGGCCTGATCCAGCACTCTTCGCAGGGCACGCTCCAGGAAGAAAACAAATGGTATGATGTTGCTGATGGTGCATTCGGTGCGACTGACATGAGCCTACAGGCATTGCGCATGAGTGTCCAGTAACATGGCAAAAAAATTCCCAGTTCCGCAGAGGCTGTCCTAGCACCCCAGTCATACAAATACTTGTTAACAGCTTTTTCTTGTTGGAGCAGGCGGTCGAACATTAGGAGTGTTGAATTCCAACGTGTCGGGCTGTCGCAAATCAAGCGCCTCACTGGCATGTTTTTTCGTGGAATAGTACCTGGGGAACTGGGGGGATGCCGTTGATGTGGAGCAAGGCGCAGCAGCAGCAGAAGAGGACTCAGCCGAGGAGGTTATGGAAGAGGATAGAGTAGGAGGAGTAGAGGAGGTGGCAGCAGGCCTGCCTGCAAGTCGTGGCGGTGTCACCAACTCCTCTGCAGAGCCACGCATTCCATGCTTGGCAGCTGTCAGCAGGTTTACCCAATGCGCAGTGTAGGTGATATACCTGCCCTGACCATGCTTTGCAGACCAGGTATCAGTGGTCAGATGGACCCTTGCCCCAACACTGTGTGCCAGATATGCCATTACTTCCTTTTGCACAATCGAGTACAGGTTGGGGATTGCCTTTTGTGCAAAGAAATTTCGGCCGGGTACCTTCCACTGCGGTGTCCCAATAGCTACAAATTTTTTGAACGCCTCAGACTCCACCAGCTTGTATGGTAAAAGCTGGCGGGCTAAGAGTTCAGTCAAGCCAGCTGTCAGACGCCGGGCAAGGGGGTGACTTTGTGACATTGGCTTCTTACGCTCAAACATGTCCTTGACAGACACCTGACTGTGGGCAGATGAACAGGAACTGCTCAAGGCGAGAGACGGAGGGGCGGATGGTTGAGAGGGGGCAAGGAGGACAGCAGTGGTTAACGTGGCTGAAGATGCTGAACCAGGAGGAGGATGGCGGCTTTGAGTTTGTGTGCTGCTTGTACTCATGTGTTGATCCCATAGGCGTTTGTGATGTGCGATCATGTGCCTTCGCAAAGCAGTTGTACCTAGGTGGGTGTTGGACTTCCCACGACTCAGTTTCTTTTGGCACAGGTTGCAAATGGCATCGCTGTTGTCAGAGGCAGACACACAAAAAAAATGCCACACTGCTGAGCTCTGCAATGACAGCATTCTGGTGGTGGCAACAGCATGCGTTGATTGGCGTGCTGTCTGGCTGACCCCGGGTGCCGATGCATGCTGTCTGACTGTGCCACTAGCTCCTTGCAACGACCTCCCCCTGCTTCCAACTCGTCTCCTCCTCCTCCTCTCTGTCTCCCCTATCTGACAACTCAGTAAAGGAAGCAGCAGCAGGTACAACATCATCATCATCACACCGTACGTCCATGTGTGTAATGCTGCCTGACTGAGACATATCCCTGTTATCTACATCCTCTGGCAATAATGGTTGCGCATCACTCATTTCTTCCAACTGATGTGTAAATAACTCCTCTGACATACCAAGTGAAGCTGCTGTGGTGCTAGTGTTGGTGGTGGCAGCAGGCGGGCGAGTGGTAACTTGAGAGGTGCCCGAAGCTAAGCTGGAGGAGGATGGTGCGTCAAGGTGTGGAAGCTGTAGAAGATTGTGTGTCCTGTGTTAGCCAGTCAACTATGTCCTCAGAACTTTTCGATTTCAGGGTACATGGCCTCTGAACACTGGGCATTATTCTAGGGCCAAAGGGAATCACAGCACCACGACCACGACGGCCCCTGCGGGGTGGCCTGCCTCTGCCTGTCATTTTTTTTTCGATTAGTGGTACTGTGCGTGCAAGCTACTGTGACAACAGATATGAGTGGCACTGTGCAGTGACAGAAGTTGGCAGAGTAGACGCTGTAGACCTGACACACACGCTTGCAGACAACTAACTGCTATTCAATCTATTACAGTCAAAATTGTATATTTTTTTTAAATGTACACTACTGTTACACCAGATATGAGTTGCACTGGTGTGACACTGTGCCCTGGCAGGCCCTGAAACGCACACGTGTGAAGGAAACTGACTGCTATTATATTACAGTCCAAAAAGTAGTTTTTTTTGTTAAATGCAAGCTATTGTGACACCAGTGAGTGAGTGGTGGCACTGGGCAGGCCCTGAAACGCACACTCGTGAAGGAAACTGACTGCTATTATATTACAGTCAAAAAGGTTTTGTTTTTTTTAAATGCAAACTATTGGGACACCAGTGAGTGAGTGGTGGCAGTGGGCAGGCCCTGAAACGCACACTCGTGAAGGAAACTGACTGCTATTATATTACAGTCAAAAAAGTTTCGTTTTTTTTAAATGCAAGCTATTGTGACACCAGTGAGTGAGTGGTGGCACTGGGCAGGCCCTGAATCGCACACTTGTGAAGGAAACTGACTGCTATTATATTACAGTCCAAAAAGTTTTGTTTTTTTTAAATGCAAGCTATTGTGACACCAGTGAGTGAGTGGTGGCACTGGGCAGGCCCTGAAACGCACACTAGTGAAGGAAACTGACTGCTATTATATTACAGTCAAAAAAGGTTTTTTTTTTTTTTTTTAAATGCAAGCAATTGTGACACCAGTGGTCACAGTATATGTTGTGAGCCTGACACACAGGCTGTCAGGCAGGCAACTGCAATTACATTACACAGAAAAAAAAAGCAAACTGATGTTCTAGCCCTAAAAAGGGCTTTTGGGGGTCCTGTCCTTACAGCAGAGATCAGATGAGTCCTTCAGGACTGTAGTGGACACTGAATACACTAGCCAAGCTATCAATTTCCCTATCAAATCAGCAGCAGCTACACTGTCCCTCCTCTCACTAAGAATGCAGCTTCACAATGAATGTAAAATGAATGCTGTCCAGGAGGTGGGAGGGTCTGGTAGGGAGGGTCTGCTGCTGATTGGCTGGAATGTGTCTGCTGACTGTGAGGTACAGAGTCAAAGTTTACTCAATGATGATGAATAGGGGGCGGACCGAACAGCGCAAATGTTCGCCATCCGTGGCGAACGCGAACAAGCGATGTTCGCCAGGAACTATTCGCCAGCGAACCGTTCGGGACATCACTACTGTCTGTATGTCTGTCTGTATGTCTATGTCTGTCTGTCTGCATTTAAATTGTTATATTTTATACAATCTGCACTATCTATCTTTTCTCTCTCTATTTGGAGTGAATTAGAAGATCTACAACTGTATATGCAGGATCATCGCTGGAGGTCCTCTATGTTGTTTCAGTTCCCTAATATTGAGGGAGATACGCCTGATCTCATCTTAATTTTGTGAGTTCTCTACCACCTTTGTTTCTATGTGGTTATAACAATATCACACTATATATTATTTATGTATTTTTTAGATGTATTTCTGAGACACAGAATATATCAACATAATCCAGTTTGTATTAATTGATTATTATTTATCACTTTGGTGATTCACATTATTCTGTACCTTTTGGTTTTTCTCTTTTTTTCACTATGTATGTATGTATGTATGTATGTCTGTATGCATGTCTGTATGTCTGTCTGTCTGTCTGTATGCAACATGTGCATAGTGCATTAGCATTAAAGGACCACTCTAGGCACCCAGACCACTTCAGCTTAATGAAGTGGTCTGGGTGCCAGGTCCAGCTAGGGTTAACTCATTTTTTCATAAACATAGCAGCTTCAGAGAAACTGCTATGTTTATGAATGGGTTAAGCCTTCCCCTATTTCCTCTAGTGGCTGTCTCATTGACAGCCACTAGAGGCGCTTGCGTGCTTCTCACTGTAATTTTCACAGTGAGAGCACGCCAGCGTCCATAGGAAAGCATTGAGAATGCTTTCCTATGTGACCGGCTGAATGCGCGCGCAGCTCTTGCCGCGTGTGCGCATTCAGCCGATGGGGAGGAACGGAGGAGGATCGGAGGAGGAGAGCTCCCCACCCGGCACTGGAAAAAGGTAAGTTTTAACCCCTTTCCCCCTTCCAGAGCCGGGCGGGAGGGGGACCCTGAGGGTGGGGGCACCCTCAGGGCACTATAGTGCCAGGAAAACGAGTATGTTTTCCTGGCACTATAGTGGTCCTTTAACAATAGGGTAGAGATCATACATGGTGTAGCACTGTTCCATATGTGGTATGTTAGCTTTGAATGTGGGATTGTTTGAGTGGTTGTGTTTGTTCAGGCTGCTACCTGTATGATATAGCTCCTTCACCATAATCTCCACATCGTTTTGTTTAAAAATAAAAAGTGATTAAATCCCCCCCCCCTCTTATAAATAAAATGGAATTATATATCTGGAGACACGACTGGATGCAAGGGGAGGTAATCTCCAAGCAGACTAACACATTTAAGAAGAGTAAGCACACTTCAGTTTGGCACAGATTGCTTTGTAAAGGGATATCAGACACAAGTCTGTCTTTACGCCAACAAGAGTAAAAGTTTCTCCTAGGCTGGCTCATTGTGCCGCTACCTGGAGCATTACTTTTATGCCTCCCACTCAGATGTTTGCTGCAGCCCAAAGATGGAGCTAGCAGGCACCGAATCTTGCTGCCTTATTGTGAGCCATGACTAAAGGTTCAGTGAGCCACATGCATCTCAACAACTGCGCTGTAGAGTACAGTACCTTGCATGTCAGACACCACTCCAGACACCGCTGCAGAGGTAAAACAAGTCAACATAAAAGTTTTTGTGATAAACTATTACTGTCTCAAAGTAAATGGGTGATTTGCACAGACAGATATCTTATGGTTTTATATGCATTTTAGATGAATATCTGTTTATTAAAGTTTAGGGACACTGTAGGCACTCAGACCCAGAGACGCCACCAGGGACACAGTCCTGGGCCCCACATTGCCTCTCTTCACATATATAAGGCTCCCTGTATTTGCAGAGGGGGGCCAGCAGACTGCAGCTGTACATTACAGCTCTTCCCTCTATAACTCACGCGAGACGTGCGGCCGTCAAAGCGTTGCCATGGGTTACCATGGCAACGCTCCGGCGGGACGCACGCCACGCTAGCGGGAGTTACAGAGAGGGAAGAGCTGTAATGTACAGCTGCATTCTGCAGTGCTGGTCCCCCTCTGCAGTAACAGGGAGCCGGGGGCGGGGGGGCACCATGCCACTAGACCACCAGGGATGGAATCTCCCCCCTCCCTGAACCAGGTAAGAACCAGGGAGGGGGGGAATAACATTTTTTACTTTTAACGTGGGGGGTGTGGGGGGAATGCTCCATTTACACTATATGCATAAACTACACTAACACACACACTGCATTCATTACACTAACACACACTCTGCATTCACTACACTGACACACACACTCTGCATTCACTACACTGACACACACTCTGCATTCATTACACTAACACACACTCTGCATTCACTACACTAACACACACTCTGTATTCACTACACTAACACATACTCTGTATTCACTACACTAACACACACACTGCATTCATTACACTAACACACACACTGCATTCATTACACTAACACACACTCTGCATTCACTACACTGACACACACTCGGCATTCACTACACTGACACACACTCCGCATTCACTACACTGATACACACTCTGCATTCACTACACTGACACACACTCTGCATTCACTACAATAACACACACTCTGCATTCATTACACTGACACACATTCTGCACTCATTACACTAACACACACACTGCATTCATTACACTAATACACTCACTGCATTCATTACACTAACACACACTCCGCATTCACTACACTGATACACACTCTGCATTCACTACACTGACACACACTCTGCATTCACTACAATAACACACACTCTGCATTCATTACACTGACACACATTCTGCACTCATTACACTAACACACATACTGCATTCACTACAATGACACACATACTGCATTCATTACACTGACACACACTCTGCATTCATTACACTGACACTGCTTTCATTACACACTAACATTCATTACAGTGACACTGTGTTCATTACACACTAACATTCATTACACTGACACTGCGTTCATTACACACTAACACTGCGTTCATTACACACTAACACACACTGCATTCATTACACACTAACACACACTCTGCATTTACTACACTATGCACACACTGCATTCACTACACTGACATATACTATGCGTTCACTAAACTGACACACACTCTGCCTTCACTACACTGACACATACTCTGCATTAACTTTACACACATTATCCACTACACAAACATCCTGCATTCACTGTACACACACTACATCCCCCACATATTCAAACACTCTGCATTCACTATACACAGACACTGCGTCTAATACGCACACTACAACCACACACAAGCACTACATCCACTACACAAACACACACTACATCACTGTACACACACTACATCCACTACACAAACACACTCTGCGTTCACTATACACACTGCATCCGCTACACAAACACACATTCTGCATTCACTGCACAAACACTACATCCATTACACACATTTTAATTCACTTCCACTATACACACCGCATTCAGTCCTGCATCATTGTCAGCGTACTAGGTAGGAGTCCTTTGGGCGGACTCGTGGGCGGGCCCAAGGGGGGAGGCCCAGACCTTGTGCTTTGTCAAGGGCCCCAACATTTCTGATGGCAGCCCTGCTTCTATGTAATATCATTATAATTAAATATGGCACAAGATACAATGTAAATTACCAGTTGAATATTTTAAGTGCATCTATATTCTTAATCATTACACTACAGGAGTCAAAATTAAACTATAAAAAGTATGTTTTGCAATACTGCAGTTCCACTTACTAACATATTATGCTTACATACACTCATAGAAAACACCTTTCTTTATGATTAGCATGATCAGTATATTATTAAATTAATTAGAGGGCACTTTAATAGAAGTGTACACTCCAATCTCACCTTGTAATATTTTTTTCCATCCAGGACGTCTCATGGTTTTTTAGCATCTATTCTGTCTCAAGATGCACAATGGTCTTTTTGTTGAAAAAATAATCAACTTGGTATATTTATTTTTCAAAATACTTACACAATCTTTCCATATTGGCCTACGGGTTATATGAAATTTGACATTCAAATCAAGGAGAGCCAAAGACAAGGCTGGTGTATTTTCTTAAGAATTGTGTGTAATAATTACACATATGTAAGAACCTAGCTTTGGTCAAAAATCCTTTAATTCTTTAGACAGCCTTCCCCCCTAAAAAAATTGGACATCTTTTTTAAAATACTAAATAAAAGAAAACACTTTCTCCAAATGAAATTTGTAATACTTCTATTCAGCTGTATAATGTTATCACCTAATTATTTTGATATATACAAGAGATAGCAATATACCCATTTACATCTCTAAAATAGTGTTGTCAGGGCTTTGAATTTTAAGTCTTATGCTACTAACCAGGCCCTTAACCCCTTCGTGATGCTGGATGGAATTTTTCTGTCATTGCAGTCCTCCCTTTAAGGACACAGGATGGAAAATGTCCATCCATTACTAAAATTAACTCCAGATTGCAGATTGCTGTGATTGCTGCAATTGTGGTGTTAATACTGCTGCAGTTTGTCACAGTGTCCAAGACATGCAGTGGTCAGAGCAATCACATGTGCTGCAGTAAAATCTCATCTGCCCTCTGCATCTCCATGTAAGCTGTGAAGAGCAGGGAGACAGATCAGCACTGATCTCCTTCTCTTTGTAAAAATAGTGTTAGTTCAAAAATCCCACCACCCCTCACCCCTTTGCAATAAAATGTATCCCTTTCCCTACCCTTTGATCCAGTGGCGGATCCAGAGCCTGATCTCGGGAGGGGCACTTGTAGATTATTTAAAGAAATAATCCAGACACAATAACCACTACAGCTCAGTGTAGTGGTTATGGTGTCAATAGTGCTGGGAACCCCTCCCAGAGTAAGTAGTCAAATCGTTTAAGAACAGTTTGACAACTTACCTGAGGTCTGCTGGGAAATGGGGCCGTAGTAGGGCATAGGAGCAGTGGTGTGTGTGAGTGGTGCAATGTGTAAGGGGTGCAGTGTGTGTGTGTGTGTGTGTGTGAAGGTTGTAGTGTGTGAGTGAGGGCGGCAGTGTATGTCAGGGATGCAGTGTATGTGTGGGACAGTATGTGTGTGTAATAGTTGCAGTGTGTGTGTGTGAGTATTGCAGTGTACGTGTGAGTGTGGGCAATGTGTGTGTATGGGGCGGCAGTGTATGGGGCAGTGTGTGTATGGGGAGCAGTGTGTGTGGGCAGAGTGTGTGTATGGGGGGCAGTATGTGTGTATGG
>OW240916.1:172099151-172227376 GCA_933207985.1 Pelobates cultripes | reverse complement strand
TGGGGGCAATGTATGTGTGTGTGGCTTTTTTTTTATTATATATTTTTTTTTAAATTTAATTAAAATAAATAAATATTATCCTATGTCCCCCCCTCCCTTCTTACCTTTGCTGGGGAGGAGGGGGGACATATTTTGATCCCTGGTGGTCCCAGTGGTGATTCCCTGGTGGTCCCAGTGTGGAGAGTGAACTCTAGCCCACGCTCCAGGGCTAGAGTTCACTCTCGCGAGATTTGGAGCGTTGCCGTGGTAACCGCGGCAACGCTCCAAATCTCACGAGAGGAGGACCCGGAGGAGCTGCAGCCGTAGTACACATATGGTTTGCAAAATATACAGTACAAACACACTGTACAGTTGGTGCAAGCTAGCGGAAAAATTATCCCATGCTAAAGTTCAATAAATTCCTTTTAAAATACCGTGGGGTGTCTTCTTTCAAAAATGGTATGCCTTTGTGGGGTAGTTGGAATACCAAATACTTTGTTATGTTGATCCTGATAAAAGCTCAGAACATGGGCTAAAACGTCGATTTTTTAAAAAGATTCTTCAATAAAGAACTGCTTTTACTTCAAAAGACCATGAGTGCTAGCACATATTTATATTTTATGTATGTGTATATAAATAAATGACAATAATATGAAATATACATATATCCATATACATAATTACATAAATAATTTCATAAATATACACGTAGACTTCAAATATATAAATACGTATATATATATATATATATAGATATTTAAATTCGATGTGCATATTTATGGAATATTTTTACATAATTAAGTAATTCTGTTGATTGCAATTTGAGGGACATGCCTGACAACCCAGGCCTAAGTCCAGAGAATTTAATTTGCTAGCACTATATTTAACCCTATAACTTTCCAAGACACCCTAAAACCTGTACACGGGGGGTACTGTTTTACTCGGGAGACTTTGATGAACACAAATATTAGTGTTTTAAAACAGTAAAACATATCACAGCGATTATATTGTCAGTGAAAGTGAAGTTTTTTGAATTTTTCACACACAAACAGCACTTTCACTGATAATATCATTATTGTGATACGTTTTACTGTTTTGAAACACTAATATTTGTATTCAGCTAAGTCTCCCGAGTATAACAGTACCCCCCATGTACAGGTTTTATAGTATTTGGGAAAGTTACAGGGTCAAATATAAGGCTTGAGTTTCCATTTTTTCACATTGAAATTTGCCAGATTGGTTATGCTGCCTTTGAGAGTGTATGGTAGCCCATGAATCAGAATAACCCACATGATGGCATACCATTTGCAAAAGAAGACAACCCAAGGTATTGCAAATGGGGTATGTCCATTCTTTTTTAGTAGCCACTTAATCACAAACACTGGCCAAAGTTAGCGTTCATAATTGTTTTTTGCATTTTTATCACACATACAAATATACATGCTAACTTTGGTCAGTGTTTGTGACTAAGTGGCTACTAAAAAAGACTGGACATACTCATATTGAATACCCTGGGATATCTACTTTAAAAAAAAAAAGACATGTACATGTGAGGTGTGATTCAGAGATTTATGACAGATAACAGTGAAACAGCAATGTCCTACTTGTACTTATAGCCCTATAACTTGCACACACAAAAAAAAGCTAAGAACATGTTAACATTGGATATTTCTAAACTCAGGCCAAAATTTTGAAACTATTTAGCACAGGTGGGGTTTTTTTGGCAGTTGTAGATGAGTAACAGATTTTGGGGGTCAAAGTTAGAAAATTTTTGTTTTTTTACATTTTGTCATCATATTTTATAATTTTTTTATAGTAAATTATATGATATGATGAAAATAATGGTATCTTTAGAATGAACATTTAATGGTGATAAAAATGGTATATAATATGTGTGGGTACAGTAAATGAGTAAGAGGAAAATTAAAGCTAAACACAAACACCGGAGAAATGTAAAAACTGCCCTGGTCCTTAACGGTGAGAAAATTGAAAAACGGTCTGGTCACTAAGGGATTTGATACCTTTTTGTCCTCTAAAACAGTATAAAATATGTGTTGCTGCAATAAATGAGAGAGATGCAAATTGCAGTTGAACACAAACAGCAAAAAATGCAAAAAATTGCTTGTGCCCTTAAGTGTTGATCAACTTCTGAAGCTGCGTCTTTAAGGGGTTAAAGTCACTATCCATGCAAGCCTGCATAGTCCATGCTACAGTCACCTGGGATGCATGACCCATGATGTTGCAGTATACAGGAAACTGTATCTGCAGTCAGATTGCTGTTGGCCCTTGGTAGATTTCATGACAGATTTCAGTTCCATTTTATTAAAGTGGTTATCTTTAAACATTAAAACCCCTGGAAAGTCTGCTCTTTGAAAGTACTTTCTTATCCCACCTGTTACATGTAACAATATGATTACATCCTGACCTAAGCAAAGAGCAAGAAAACATATTTCACCTTTGCCTTATCTAACGTGATGTATCTCATAAAAATACACATTATCCCACAAGAGAACACTACAAACTACAAAACAAAATAGTCATGGTCTGCTTAACTATGTTCAGAGGAATCGTTTCATTCATTCATAAGTATGAGAAGCATAAACAATGGGATTTAAATTACTAAACATTTCTAATGTGGTTTTAACTGTATATTACATGGGCATACAGTATATCAACATGCAGATCAGGTTTTCAAACCTAGATTTGCATGGTGATTGATGACAGCCATGCTTTATAGTTACACTGTCATGAGTCGCCAGTTTTATTCCCAAATCCTCTCCCAAGCCAGATATATGTTCCAATTCTGCCCTAAGATTAAATGACCCATAGCCCTGAATGTTTCACTGACACACTTACTCTAGTCCTAAAAAAGGAACACTGGCACTAACATTAACAATAGCCATATTCCTAACACCAACAAACTTATAATACTAAAAAAGCATGTAATATTAATGATACATAATGGTGAAGTGAATATAACAGAAAAATGCCATGTCATTTTTCATTATATCTCCAGAACTCCTCAATTGGATAATGTTTACATAATATATGTTTCACTGGTGTATATAATAATATAGTGATATAATAATCTTTTGAGCTTATTAGACCTTTATCAGAGTTTTTGGTTAATAGTATCTCCAAAATCACCCCAATGATTATCACAGTTATTCACTAAAGTGAGAAGTCTAGGTGACTAAAGTAAATTTCAAATGTAAGGCCAGAGGAGCCAATCTAAAAGCATAGTTGACTTAGAGAATGTTTCCAGTTCAGCAATTTTGACCTAAGATTTTAAATTCACTTTGAATTCTCATTTTAGTGAATAGCCCTGTATGTGTAGTGTAATCACAGATAATAATGTTCTAGCAGATTTCCATGTACATACCATGATCATATAGCTCAAAGTAGATATTTTTATTTTTTTTAATTACCATTTGCAACTGTGCTATTTTGCTCTTATAGTGAAGCAGACAGACCTAACCATGTAGTTTTTGGGCTGGCAAGGATACTATGAATATCAAATTGGGCTTTTTTTTATTTTATACATTTTGTCATTAATACCAAGTCATCAATCTAAAATATGGTTAGTAAAAAACCTTAGTTGTGCATACAAAGGCAGATTTTTAAAATGCAATTAAAAAGCATAAATTCTTCCACTAGACACTTTTATTATTTAGACAGTAGTCTCCACACTGAATAAAAAAAAAAAAAAAAATCTAAGTAACAAAATAGATTTCTGAATTATATGGGTAAAGAGGCAAAACATTATTGTCTTGCCCTAGTAAAGAAGAGTCTGCCTGTATACACTTGTATCACTAAAAGAAAACTGTTTAATACATCGTGGATGTGTTAACAAATGTGAATTAGATGAGGGGAAGTATTTTAAAATTGAGCTTCCTTTAGTTATGTAACAATTTTTGTTGGGAACCAATTTTTCTTTGTAAACTATATTAATCATTACTTAATGGATATAATTACAATGTAGTCTTTGTTGAAAAAAGGTTTACAAAACATCATCACCATTCCTTCATTCAACAGACAATAGCTGTGTTTCTTCGGCTGCTTGTTCTTTAGTGTTTTCTCTTACCTGGCACATTGGGTGCTCTTTGCTTGATCTCATAGACCAAAGGGGTATTTTTGATTTTTGCAGAAGAATAAAAATGATATATGCAGCTCTGGGGAATCTTTTACAATGGGACTCCTGGGACCCCTTGGAGTTTTCAGTTCCTATGTGACACAAAAACCAATCTAGTCATTTATAAGTTTCCTATGCAATAACTTAACAGTTTAACCACCTAAATAGAATAAACATTTTTATTTTCATATATTTTGCAGAATGAAACCTTTCACAGAAAGCCTCTGTCACACTCATTTATACTCTAGTTATGATTGCTTGCCTGTAGAGGAAAAATATCTCTCTGCCAGAGGTCACTAGTAACTGATATAATGCCTACAAGTTTCAGTGGACCATATCATACTTATAGTCACGGAGGCAAGAGGAGTGAATGGCTTCTACCCAGGCCCAGACTGCCCACCGGGCAAACTGGACAAATGCCAGGTGGGCTGTAATGGCCATGGCCCACAGCTGACAAGGGACCCCAAGAGATCTCCCTAACCGGCCCCTGCTGGGCCACAGCTTCTGAAACACTGGCCCAGAGAAGAGGATCAACAACCACCTGGATGCCAAAGAGGAAGAGGGAGCTACTGTAGCAGAGTATTGTTGTGCATTATGAAAATAACACTCTGCTACATTCCCTGGCACTGGCTGGAAGAAGTTGTCTGCACCCACTAGGAGTTAAGACTCAGGGATGGGGAAATAAACTTTAATTTCATTTTTTTTTTTTTTTTTAAAGTAAGATATTTTTTCCCCCATATAATATACTTACCCCCCTTCCCACCCTACACCCCACAACAGCCCCTATTCCCCATCACAACTTGGCATATTGATACTATATTATAATTGGTATTTATATAGCGCCAACTCATTCTGCAGCACTTTACAATATTATGAAAGGGGAGGAGATTTACAATAAATGAGACAATTACACAGTGACACAGGAACAATAGGTAGATGAGGGCCCTGCTCAAATAAGCTTACAGTCTATAGGAGGTGGGGTACAAATACACAACAGGGCAGCAAGGGTGACAGCCATCAAACAAGGTGGAAAAGTAACAGAACTGGAGGTGAGAGTGGAGTGTGGCTCTTTAGGAAAGCAAGAGACAGATATGGAAAGGTATAGATGAGATCCATATGCATTTCTGAACAGATGTGTTTTAAAGGAACTTTTTAAACAATTGAAGACTAGGGGAGAGTCTAATAGGGGTAGGAAGGCTTTTCCAAAGGAAGGGAGACACCCGCAAGAAGACCTGCATTGGAGGAGAACAATAGCAGAGAAATGCTCTTACAATGTCTATAGCTTTCTGCAAGCTATGATCCCTGCCTCGGGCTAAGATATAGGTGTCTTGGTACGGTGAGGAAAAAGAAGTCAATATAGTGTAGTATATAAATAAACACAGTATGGCTAAAATGATGTAAAGAGATGCACTCACATATTCTGGAGCCCAGAAGAGGCTCCCAGAAAATAGTGTAACGTGGTATAACTCCCCATTGTTTTGATAAATCTTTGATAGTGGTCCTCACGTAAAAAAATAATTAAAATATAGTTCTCACTGGGAAGAGTGAATACAATAATTTAAAATGTACGTGCAAAAGGGGAGCAAAAAATAGTTTTTGCGCAGTCCTTACAGTGTAGTTGGTGTCATCCCCACCAAGGATGCAGAGTCCAGGTATCCGGAACCAAGCATGTATGGTCCAGGATAGATTCAAAATATGCTGATTTATTGTACATATATATAACATAAGAAATATAGTTAAAATAACCCTAATGCATTTCACCATATTACATAGGATTTAACAAAGAGTTTTACAGAGACCTGGACATGACCTGCTTATATAGCAAAGGAAAATTCTAAATTCGCAGTCAGGTGATGTCATGGTCACGTGACTGCAAGTAATTCTCATAAAATATAGAAGATCAAACAATTGACAGTTATATAGATGGAGAATAGTGTTTCACTTTTGTTCAGGGTTAACTTGATCTAGAATACATAAAGACATAGACCTAGTGCAATATTATAAATGAATAATAAAAAAAAATATAAAAAAAATAAACTCACAATGGTGAAGTGGTTAAAGTACCACTCCAGAGTATCAGGCACCGGGAGGATCAGCCCCTGGAGCACGATGGATCCAAACGTAGTATAGCTCACGAACTCACTCTCAGCCGAAGACGTGAAGTAAAAAATACTTTATTTTCAAATTAATAAATGTAGGATAAAAGAGTAAATGGTGCTGTACTTGAGTAGATCAAAAAAGTCCTGCATGTTAGTAGATAAACTGTCCAAGTTCTATCACACTTTATGCCCAGCTGATCGCAGACCAATTTAGGTCTTTCAGCCTTTTGGTAGATAGCTCCCTGATACCCGTGAGAATTAGGGAGTTATCTAGTAAGCAGCCGGGACACGAATAGGATCGAGTTTCATTCATTCGAATGAAATCGGATCCGAACAAAGTCCCAAATTTTGTCCTAACACGAATGGAGAAACTGTTCTCATTCTGTTAGGCCTCTATTTGGTAGTTTTGCCGGCATTCTGTCTAAACGACAGGACATTCGGGAAAAGTGAAAGGAGGCTTTGCGGGAACACGGAGGAAAGGTGAGAATTGTGGGAAAATTGCTCTGACCACCGGAAATTAAGCACACATTACTCCTCCGCTGGTCAGAGATGGTCAGGTGTAGGAAACCTCCATAAGACAAATAGTCCCTACTTTGTCTTATGTTTTAAAAAGAGCAGACAGGAAGAAATGAATAACAGATCCCAAGAGAGGAAGAGAAGAGGAATCGATGAAAGAAATGTAAGTTCGGCATGACAGTGCCGATTTAATGAAGTGTAGCCGAAGTCAAGGGATGCCAGAGATCAGGATAAACAAAGACAAAAGCCAGGGTCAATATGGAGCAGATGTTCAAGATACTGGAACACAGAAACCGAACACACAACAGGATCAAAGACTTGATAAAGTTCCTAGGGCGAGGCTGTGTTTATTTACTCTGCTGATGACTGATCTAAGTCAGGTGAAGCACTTGCAATGACCACAGACGAAGTCCAGCCCCCAGTGCTCCAGACATAGCGTAAAATAAAAAGAACTGCTGTGGTTCAAAGGCAGATAGCAGGCCCAGGACAGCAAAGTACCCAGGTTCAAATCCCCTGTCAGGCACACATGGGGTAGCCATGCCTGGCCTTCTGTATGGCACAGTGAGGACACTGATGCTACAAACTAGATGTGTTGGGAAGCTTTTTAATTCTCAGGGTGAGTGGGTGGTCAATTTCCCACTGACTTTTTACTTTCCCTTTTGGCCAAATCTACTATATTGAACTTAAATCCTGCGTCCCATTTTTCATCAATAAAAGATAGCAAGATGCAAATGATTACACTCAGTCTAAAATTATCTCACTTCCTATATTTTTTTATTTAAAAAAAAAACATCTCATTTTGTCAATTCAGAATTGTCATTACAAACATGGCTGATATTGTCCCTGAATTTGCATATCAGACAAGTTATAGTCCCTTTTATTTTTTTTACTGTTGTTCTATCTTTCCAAATTTCTCTTATTACCAACATTTGACAGAAACAAACATGATTAAATTAAATTCTGTCAATCTAAAATATATATATTTTTCTGAAGTGTATCAGAAGACAGAAAAATTGATCTGTATTGAACATTAATAAAAATGTATATTTTAGACTTGTGCTGGTAAAAAAAAAAGTGTATCAGAAGACTTTTTTTTTTTTACCAGCACAAGTCTAAAATATACATTTTTATTAATGTTCAATACAGATCATTCACATACATTTCTCCCATAAAGGACACATTTCTCTGTTTCTATGAATGCAACTATACGATTCAAAGGAATATTTACTTAAATATTTACTTAAATCAAGAGACAAAAAAAACAACTGAAAATGGGAAAACACAGTAAAACTCCAAGTAAAACAAAAACTATAACATATTTGTTATGGTGCAAGGAGTGCCCTGGATCAGTCCTATAATAAGTAGTCAAACTATTTGAGAATGGTTTTGCTGGTTCCCCTATTTTCCACTATAATGTCTTAAAGCGTCGAATTTAGCAGGGCTAACATACAAATATCTTAACCATATTATTATATAGTAAGTAAGAGTTCCTCTATTTAAAATTATATATATATATATATACATACACACACACACACTTGAGAATACAATATAAAATAGGGATTGTTTTGGAAGCAATAAAGTTTTGTCTTTTAAAATATTTTATTAAATAAAAATATAAATATAAACATATAAAAACGTAACAATCCATTACGATAATTGATAGCAAGATTAAAGTATATGCTTGCAATATCAATAAAATAGAATAACATACCTCTTGAACAAGTCAACTTCCCAGTCATGATAAAATGGAGCAGCATCCAAAAGATTCTCCTCTGTTTCCTAATATTAATAAGTACAAATAGTTATACCTTAGATTTTCAATTAGGTCATGTTAGGACCTCCCTTAATATGGCAAAGATACAAGGCCATGACTTGGTCATTTCACATGGGAACATCTTATCTATGTTTGGAGTAAATCTTAAGGTTGGAGATGACATGGGACCTGACTTGGGGAATCCCAGTAAACTAGGACAAGATAGCATTCTAAAGTGAACATCAAGTTCACTGAATATGTATAAGCAGTCATTTATTAAAGAAACATTTGATTAAAAACAACATGTTCCATTTCTAACAACTTGTCGAATGTTCGAGTGTTCCTTTAACACAAATGTAACTAGACAGAGAATAATGACCAATCTCATGCTATCCAGCGCAAATAGAAGTAAACCAACACATGGAATGAATACAAAAAACAAGATGGAAGAAAATACCTACATTAAAGAAAAACACATATACTGTAAGTAACTAAATTACACATAACATTAAATATATAATGAATACAATATGTAACAAACCCCCTCTTTTACAAGTAGGATTTTGCCATAGATCTTACAGTAACCACATCCTTCTAGCGTAATCAAAGTCCAGGACACATCCAGTTCGTTTTTCCTTTTTATTTGATAAGAAAACAGGTGCTTTAAATAAACAAAACAAAATTCCTTGCTCTTACTTGAGCTCTTACTAGACAGAAATAACTACCTGTAATTGGGTAGCTTTCCCACTTACCAATTTTCAATGTGTAATCCTTTGGTGCCCGGTGCTGGTCTGGCAAGAATCATGTAGACACAGCAGAAATGACCACAGAGATTTTGTCCTGATGAAAGCTCCATGTGGGAGCTGAAACGTTGAATTTTTAAATGGATTGAATGAAAGTTATATTTTATTTGAAAATCTCTACAAAGTCTTTGGAGTGCGGTCATTTCTGCTATGTCTCTCTCTCTCTCTCTCTCTCTCTCTATATATATATATATATATATAATTCAAAATGTAATGTCCATAATTATTACACATCACATATGTAAGTAGATCTCTGCTTTGGCATTGTTGCTATTATATTTATATAACATCAGAGATTACATACATGCATTATGTAAAGGCTGCAGCTGTCGCAGTATATCAGCATTGTCTGAGACCTAATTAATATAACTGATATATGGCAGCTTCACTCTTCCCACGTACAAAACCAAAAAGTGTAATATCTTTAAAGACAGAATGGAAGGTAATCAGAAATATTATTAACAACAGCAAGGATGACAAACGCATCAAAATGCAAGAGCTTGACTGATATTTCTGTCATCAAAACTGTAATACCTACTAAGTAAAGTTACATGGCTATTTACCCACTAAATAGACTCACATGGCTATTTACCCACTATATAAACTTACATGGCTATTTACCCACTAAATAGACTCCCATGGCTATTTACCCACTTTATAAACTTACATGGCTATTTACCCACTAAATAGACGCCCATGGCTATTTACCCACTAAATAGACTCCCATGGCTATTTACCCACTAAATAGACTCCCATGGCTATTTACCCACTAAATAGACTTACATTGCTATTTACTAAAGTGAGAATTGCCTGGAACTCAAAGTGAACAAAAACGTGAATTCCAAAATTTAGACCAAAATAGCCTAACTAGAAAAATTCCCCAAGTCAATTGTATTTACGTTTTACTATTTTGGATTCCAATTTGAAAATCATCTTGAATTTACTTTGAATTCACGTCAATTCTTATTTTAGGAAATAGCCCTTTTAGTTTTTACCATTTCTTGATTTTTGTTTGCTCCTTGGCTTGTTTGTAGTTAAGTATATAATGATCAGCAACAACATTAAAACCCCCAACAGGGGAAGTGAATAATAACATTGAATAAAATTGATTATATTATTACAGTGGCAACTGTCAAAGTGTTGCAAGGAAGGACAACTGGTGAAATGTTGTCAAGGTTAGCCCATTTGGCCTGATCACACAAAAGAGCTACTGTAGCTAAAATTGCTAAAAAAAACAAACAAACAAACAAAACGTAATGCTGACCATGATAGAAAGTTGTCAGAGCACACAGTGCAATGTCAGTTTGCTGGAGCTCTGCAGATACAGATCGGTCAGAGTGCCCATGATGACCTTTGTCCCGACTGGGGAAGTAAGCTTCAGAACTGGACCATGGAGGAATGGAAGGTGGTTATCTTTTCTGATGTATCACGTCCTCTTGTAGATCAGGTGGATGTCCCTGTTTACCTGGGAAGAGATGGCAGCAGCATGCACTATTGGAAGGAGGCAGGATGGCGGAGGCAGTGTTATGTTCTGGGCAATTTTTCAGTTGGGAAGCCTTGGGTCTTGGCATTCATGTGGATGCTAATTTGAAACGTACCACCTACCTAGAGATTGTTCAGGCCACATAAAGCCCTTAATGGTAAAGGTGTTACCTGATAGCAGTAGTCTTTTTCACCAGTATAATGCACCCTGCCACACTGCAAAATGTGTCAGGAATGATTTGAGGAACATGGTAAAGAGTTCAAGATGTTGCCTTGACCTCCAAATTCTCCAGATCATTAATCCAATTTGTGGGACATGCTGGAACAACAAATCCACGGAGACCTCCACCTCACAACTTGCAGGACTAAAAGGATCTGATGCTTATGTATTGGTTCCAGATACCACAGGACACATTTAGAGGTTTTGTGGAGTCCATGTCTCGGCGCATCAGAGCTATTTTGGCAGCACAGGGGGATCTACACAATATTAGTCATGTGATTTTCATGTAGTTACTTCTCAGTGTATGTTTATGAGCTGTGCAGCTGAATTTTGACTGCATGCACTACCATGTAATTTTAGGAAATATATACCTTATGAAAAAGCTTCATGTGTTTTATCTGTGTGATGAATAATAATTAAGTTGTATATTTCTACTATATTGTTCTGAATACCCTAATTATCTATATCTAAAATAATCTATATATATTTTTTGTCTGTCTGTTTTTAAATTGCTTTGTCTGCTTGAAATACAATCAAAGCAAGATAACATTTACATATTTCAGTAACTAATTCCTGTTAAAAAAGATACTAAATAAAATGTTTAAATTATTAATAAACTCACACTAAATACTTACACCAAAACTAACCAAAGCTAATGTATTTTCCAGTACGTCTGAAACATATTTTGTACCTTCACTTTAATACTTTTATTCCGAAGACTATAGATAATAGTATTGAGTAGTGGATAGAGATGTCCCGAACAGTTCACCAGCGAATAGTTCCCGGCGAACATCGCATGTTCGCGTTCGCCACGACGGGCGAACATATGCGATGTTCAGTCCGCCCCCTATTCCATATCATTGAGTAAACTTTGACAACCCCCCCACCCGCTGCTCGGGGGTGGGGGTTGTCAAAGTTTACTCAATGATATGGGGGGGGGACCTACTGTCCTTCCCCCGGCCCCCACCCCTGAGCGGTGGGTGGGGGCCCTAAAAAAAACAATAGGGGGGGGAACTTCTGTCCCCCCCGGCCCCCACCCCTGAGTGGTGGGTGGGGGCCCTAAATATTAAGAAGGGGGGGACCTAAGGTCCTCCCCCCTGGCCCCCACCCCTGAGCGGTGGGTGGGGGCCCTAAATACTAAAAAGGGGGGGGACCTAAGGTCCTCCCCCCTGGCCCTCACCCCTGAGCGGTGGGTGGGGGCCCTAAATACTAAAAAGGGGGTGGACCTAATGTCCTCCCCCCCGGCCCCCACCCCTGAGCAGTTGGTGAGGGCAAATAAATCACAATGGGGGGACCTAAGGTCCTCCCCCCTGGCCCCCACCCCTGAGTGGCAGGTGGGGGCCCTAAATACTAAAAAGGGGGGGACCTAATGTCCTCCCCCCTGGCCCCCACCCCTGAGCGGTGGGTGGGGGCCCTAAAAAAAACAATAGGGGGGGGAACTTCTGTCCCCCCCGGCCCCTGAGTGGTGGGTGGGGCCTAAATATTAGAAGGGGGGGAACTTCTGTCCCCCCCTGGTCCCCACCCCTGAGTGGTGGGTGGGGGCCCTAAATACTAAGAAGGGGGGGGACCCAAGGTCCTCCCCCTGGCCCCCACCCCTGAGCGGCGGGTGGGGGCCCTAAATACTAAAAAGGGGGGGGACCTAATGTCCTCCCCCCCGGCCCCCACCCCTGAGCGGCGGGTGGGGGCCCTAAATACTAAAAAGGGGGGGACCTAAGGTTTTCCCCCCTGGCCCCCACCCCTGAGTGGCGGGTGGGAGCCCTAAATACTAAAAAGGGGGGACCTAATGTCCTCCCCCTGAATCCCACCCTGGTGGGTGGGGGGCAAATAAATCACAATGGGGGGGGACCTAAGGTCCTCCCCCCTGGCCCCCACCCCTGAGCGGTGGGTGGGGGCCCTAAATACTAAAAATGGGGGGGACCTAAGGTCCTCCCCCCTGGCCCTCACCCCTGAGCGGTGGGTGGGGGCCCTAAATACTAAAAAGGGGGTGGACCTAATGTCCTCCCCCCCGGCCCCCACCCCTGAGCGGTTGGTGAGGGCAAATAAATCACAATGGGGGGGACCTAAGGTCCTCCCCCCTGGCCCCCACCCCTGAGCGGCGGGTGGGGGCCCTAAATACTAAAAAGGGGGGGGACCTAAGGTCCTCCCTCCTGGCCCCCACCCCTGAGCGGCGGGTGGGGGCCCTAAATACTAAAAAGGGGGGCCTAATGTCCTCCCCCCCGGCCCCCACCTCTGAGCGGCGGGTGGGGGCCCTAAATACTAAAAAGGGGGGGACACCTAAGGTCCTCCCCCCCGGCCACCACCCCTGAGCGGTGGGTGGGGGCAAATAAATCACAATGGGGGGGACCTAAGGTCCTCCCCCCTGGCCCCCACCCCTGAGTCATGGGTGGGGGCCCTAAATACTAAAAAGGGGGGGACCCAATGTCCTCCCCCCCGGCCCCCACCTCTGAGCGGCGGGTGGGGGCCCTAAATACTAAAAAGGGGGGGACACCTAAGGTCCTCCCCCCCGGCCACCACCCCTGAGCGGCGGGTGGGGGCCCTAAAAAAAATGTCCCCACCCAGGTGACTAGGGGTCCCCAAACCCCTAGTCACCCCCCCCCCCAAAAAAATTAACCCCCTACCTACCCCCGTCACCCTAAAAATAATGAGGGGGGGACCTTTAACTAAGTACCTGTAAAAAAAAAAATAAAACTTACCATTCGATGTTTTCTTTCTTCTAAATCTTCTTTTTTCAGCCCCAAAAAAGGCCAAATAAAAGTAGGTTTGAGAACATTTGCCGAAATTCGCGTTCGCCATTCGCGAACCGAAAATTTAATGTTCGCGACATCACTAGTAGTGGAGTAATTAAGGAACAGAACACAAATGCAGTTTTGTCCAAATAAGGTGTGTTAGCATTTGATGGCCTTGCATACACAAAAATGATGGTACCATAAAAGATGCTCACCACAGTGAAATGGGAGATACAAGTGGGAAAAAAAATTTCGTGGCCACTTACTGATGTGATTTTTAGAATAGTGGATACAATGTAACAATAGGAAACAACTGTTACAGTAAAACAACCTAGGACCACAATCCAAGCTTGTACCAAAAAAATAGTAACTGCTATTGTGCTATCAGTGCAGGACAACTTCACCAAAGGACCAAAATCACAGAAAAAGTGGTCAATTACACTGTCAGAGCAGAATACTAGCTTTGAGATCAAAATTGTTGGTGTTAAAGGTAAATAGACATCCACTTATCCAGGATCCACATGCTAACCAATAACAAACATGCTGGTTCATTATAGCTGAATAGTGCAAAGGGTAACAAACAGCAAGATAGTGATCATAGCCCATGATGGCTAAGAGCAAATTTTCTATGGCGCCAGATAAAAAAAAACAAAGTAGAACTGAGTGAAACATCCATACTTGGATATAGTCACATTTTTAACCAAAAGTCCAGTAAGCATTTTTGGAATAAGGACCATGGAGAATCCAATTTCAACTACCGATATGTTGCAAAGGAAAATATACATGGGAATCTGAAGATCTGGATTCATCTATTACAATTATTAAATCGGCACCTAAAGATACACAACATGAAGCCAAAACCATGATAAAGAAGAACATCTTCACCTCTGAATGCAATACATAACCAAGTAAAATAAGTTCAGTGACCATTGAAGTGTTCTGCAATATTTCCATTTTCGAAGTCTGTTCCATAAAGAAGGTTCAGTCTACACAAAATTATATTAAAACAATAATAAAACAGTTTTAAAATCATTTAGTCAAGACACAAATGACTGAAGATAAGTTGGATACATTATAACTAAACAGCAAAAACTTAAGTCTCTATGTCTAACAGCAAGACTCTCAACCATGTTTTATTCATGAAGTGTTTGTGAAGTAATCACTTCTAGGATTGGTTACTTGTAGGGCCAACCTACTTAAAGAAATAAACTACTTCCCAGAAGATGAGATGGAACATGAATCATGAATAAAAGTGCATACAAATCTAACATATTTTGAATGATTACAGTGCCTAAATCCATAATTTGGGAGAATAAATCAATTTTACCCAGAAAGATAACATACTTTTCATGATTTCTTTCCTCCTAGAAACTGCAGTTCAAAATATACTTCCTCTATATGTGTAAGAGTATATAGAAATTAAAAAGTATTTTTTCTTCAAATAAGTATAATTCTGCATCAAAAGGGTTTAACTAACAGTTGGTAAAAGTGCCAAGTGTGATGAGTAGCAGGAAGTTTTAGACATACTATTAAAAATCTATGTCCTAAAGGGAAATACAAGTATCTAATATTAACAATTGGGCGAACATCTCTATCATTCTGTATGTAGTCTCACTACGCATGAGATCTCTTACCACCATGCCATCCTAGAAATAACTAATCCAGTTGATTATTGTGCATTACAACAAGGCCTCATAAAGAAAGGTGCCTTTCTTTTTTAATGCAGTAATTGTCCTTGGCCAAGAATTATGCTTCATTGAATTTTAGTGTTGGCTTACCATTTTCCTTTACTAACGTGGACATATTTGTTTATAAAAGAACCAACGGTGTGTAAGCGCTATAGAATATAGTACATAAAGTATGGCAGCACTTGAACCCAGTGATACAAAAAATGTACACAGAATACAAAACAAATAATTACCAAAAATGTGCACCAAACTGGTCTGTAAATATAAAAGAGACAAATAATAGTGCAGACTATCTGTAGTAGACAAAATATATAAGCGATATAAGGGGTATAAGGGAAAAAACTCACTGTGTAATTTGACTCATAACACTCTGATTGGTGGATTAAGTAACCAATCAGAGAGTTATGAGTCAAATTACACAGCGTGGGAAAATTCCAAAGAACTTTCCCACGCTGTGTAAAATGACACTGAGCACTCTGATTGGTGGATTTCAAGCCAACCAATCAGAGTGCTGTGACAGGTAAATGTAGAGACTTACCCGTCAGTCTCTTAATTTATCTGGCCTTTATAAGCCTTCCCCCGCCCTGCAGAGCTAAGTATGCGCGGAGCCCTTGCCGGTTGAAGATGGATTATTTTTCTTTTTGCGTTCTTTTTTTTTTATTCGTCGGTTATTATGGTTTTTTTATTTGCCCTTTTTTGGGGCTGAAAAAATAAGATTTTAGAAGAAAGAAAACATCAAATGGTAAGTTTTTTTTATTTTACAGGTACTTAGTTAAAGGTCCCCCCTCATTATTTTTGGGGTAAGGGGGGTAGGTAGGGGTTAATATTTTTTTGGGGGAAAGGGGTGACTAGGGGTTTGGGTACCCCTAGTCACCTGGGGGGGGTAACATTTTTATTTAGGGCCCCCACCGCCACTCAGGGGTGGGGGCCGTGGGGGAGGACAATAGGTCCCCCCCTCCTATTGGTATTTAGGGCCCCCACCCACTGCTCAGGGGTGGGGGCCAGGGGGAAGACATTAGGTCCCCCCCTTATTCTAATTTAGGGCCTCCACCCACCACTCAGGGGTGGGGGCCAGGGGGGAGGACATTAGTATTTAGGGCCCCTACCCACCGCTCAGGGGTGAGGGCCAAGGGGGAGGACATTAGGTCCCCCCCAATATTTTACTGTAGGGCCCCCTACCCCCCTCATTATTTTTAGGGTAAGGGGGGTAGGTAGGGGTTAATATTTTTTTGGGGGAAAGGGGTGACTAGGGGTTTGGGGACCCCTAGTCACCTGGGGGGGTAACATTTTTATTTAGGGCCCCCACCCGCCACTCAGGGGTGGGGGCCGTGGGGGAGGACAATAGGTCCCCCCCTCCTATTGGTATTTAGGGCCCCCACCCACCGCTCAGGGGTGGGGGCCAGGGGGAAGACATTAGGTCCCCCCCTTATTCTAATTTAGGGCCCCCACCCGCCACTCAGAGGTGGGGGCCAGGGGGGAGGACATTAGTATTTAGGGGCCCTACCCACCGCTCAGGGGTGAGGGCCAAGGGGGAGGACATTAGGTCCCCCCCAATATTTTACTGTAGGGCCCCCACCCGCCGTTTAGAGGTGGGGCCGGGGGGGGCAATAGGTCCCCCCTTCAGGTTAGAAGCCCCCACTCGTGCAGCACGGGTGGTGGCTCAGGAGGGCTGCGCGAGTGGGGGGCTGCTCACTGTTTAATAGACATGACCCTACTCGCAGTATAATCTTTACTTAGTTTAGTAAATTTGGCTGAAAGACCAATTTAGGTCTTTCAGCCTTTTAGTAGATAGCTCCCTAATACAGTGGGAATTAGGAAGTTATCTAATTATTCATTTCTGTCATTCCATTGACAGGCTAAGTAACTTACATTTTGTATGAATGTATGTTACTTGATTGTTGTAAGTGTTGCAAATGCTTACAGCTGAATCCTGGCTGAATCCTGGCTATGTTTGTATACTTTTTATTTAAAATTGTATACAGTGTAACATTCTTCATTCTTCCACTGGGTAAGTATATTAGTTAATACTGTGCTTCGGAACTTCGGTACTTCAGAACTTCGGCACTTCAGCACTTCGGCAATTCGGTAATTTTGGGACTTCAACCATTCGGCAATTTGGCAATTCATCTATTCAGACATTCGGAAGTACCCGAATGTCCGAATTGCCCGAAATTCGTCCGAATTCACATTCGGACCGAAACAAATTGCACATGTCTAGTTTATAACATCAGGTATTCATCACTGTCACTTTAGGAATATCCAGTGTATTTCAGCTATAGTATTAAGATTACCACATGAAAAGAAGATACATGGTATAAAAGAATATGTGAATATATTTAATTTTTAGTACTTTTTATTATTAATTTTTTTTTACTTTTTATTGTTTTGCTTCAAATAGGGTCTTTTAGACTAATTTGACCTTTTGGAATTATTGTTCATTGAGGACAAACATACAAAACAAGGGGTGACATTATGGAGGTGAATATCTCTTTAAGATTTACCTAGCAATATCCAATTTTCAATTACAACACAGGGATATTCTTCTTTTTTATTTTAATTTTATTTTTGTTATGCATATTTGCATTTGTGTGCCTTTAAGTTGCTCGATATACATGCAGAGATTCAAATAGAGTTTCTGTCTGTATAAGCTGGATGCCGAATCTATGTTGAAGCCCATGACAGAAATTTTGTATGCATTTATATTAATAGGGCTTAAACAAAAAGATAGCTTATGCTCTACTGTCTGTTTGATTTAACATATGTGTGCAATAGCTGGTTGGACACCAGCCCTTAATCAATTAAAGATCGTCTGCCAGATTAAGTTTATGTATAGAAAAATTGGCTGCATATTATATCCGGATTCATATCCTTATAAAGAAGGAACCTAATCAGCATTGCCATGCAGACCACGCCCATTGACCAATGAAAGAACAAAGGGGGAGGAGTAAGACACTTAAAAGAAGGGGCTGGATGACCATGACGTTGTCAGAGGAAGCCTGCGGAGGCAGGCGAAACGCGTCACATACACGTCACTAGAGAGGCGGATCCGGAAGTGATCACGTGATTAGGACGGACGAAACCAGGAAGTGACTTTCTGCTTGCCGTTTACATGCTTTTATGTGGGTAGCTATGTCAGCATAACCCAGCACTCATAAAGTAAGAGTTTTTAACTATTGTTTTTTAATAAACTATGTTTGATACTATTCAATTGGAGGTCCTGCCTCTCTCTATCCTATATTGCACAGCACCACCAGCTTCCAGTGAATATACTACTTGGAGTTTTATCATTGTGGGGATTTTCCCTCTCCAGGGGAGCATTGAAAACCCAGAGCCAGGCGTGATAGGGCTCTGGTATATGTTTTTTCCCTCATACCCCTCTTTTATATATTTTGTCTAAACCAGATAGTTTGCACTATTATTTGTCTCTTTTATAGTTACAGACCAGTTTAGCGCACTTTTTTGGTAATTATTTATATTTGTTTATAAATAGCTTAAAGTGGAGTGCTAGCTTCAAACTGAGCTACATCAACATCATTTGGTATGCCAAGGACATGACTGGGCAAAGTACCTAGTAGTCTATCGCCACTACATAGATTACTTATTCTTCATAAGGAAGGGCATGGAAGAACATCTAATCAACCTCATTAACTATTTAAATTGAAATGGTTGAGGAGTCACTCTATCAGTTAACTACAGCAAAAACCACAGTAAATGTTTTAAATTTAAATATATATGTGGAAGAAAATACAATAATACTCATTTTAAATCAGTAAATAACTACATTAAAGTGAATAGTTGTCACTTCTCCCCTTTGTTTAAGAATGCTCCTAAATCACCACTTCTCAGGGTGGGAATAAACTGCACAGATTTCAATGTATTCACAGAATAAGCTAATAAAGTTAAAGAAAAAAGGATATGACAGTATATGTCTAGAGAGGAGCTACAAACAAGATAGACCGGAATTATTGGAATATAAAAATCAGCAAGGGGAGGGAATCACTTTTACATTACAGCACTATGTGTTGGCAGTTTTCTCACTGTTATTGTTTTTTCTATATTTGTATTAGATATTATGAATATATACCCCTGTTTTAGATAAGGGTAAGTTGACGAAAACTACTACAAAGTGCTCCACTTTGTTACTTTATTTTTTTAGGTTATTTAATCACTAAAACTGAACTTTTGCGTAGTGTAGATTTTTATTTATACAGCTATACTATTTACAATGGGAGATCATTAGCAATAAATAAACTTCATTGCAGTGTTTTAACCCCTTCAGGACGGAGTCAATAGTACACGTTCTGATCAAAACAAAATGTAAACAAAAGCTGAAATTTGCGCTATATGTCTGTTCAACCGTAATTCTCATCTTTCATTTTAAGTGCACCCACACTTATTATATATCAGTTTGTTCAGGAGAAACTGGGCTTTCATTTCATATCAAATATTTATATAATTAACATAATTCATTATGAATAAAATAAAAAAACTGTGAGAAATTTAAAGATTTTAAAAAAAATTGTAGTTCCGCCTCACATTTTAGCTCTAAATGTCATAATACTGTTAGCTTTTACTGCAAAACAAGCACATATTTGGATTCAGCAAAGTCTCACGAGTACGACAGTAGCCCCCATTAACAGTTTTTACTGTGTTTTGGAAAGTTAAAGGGTCAAATATAGCACATTCCATTTTTCAGTTATTTCAAATTGAAATTTGTCAGATTAGTAACGTTACCTTTGAGACCGTGTGGTAGCCCAGGAATGAGATTTACCCCCATGATGGCATACCATTTGCAAAAGTAGACTACCCAAGGTATTGCAAGTGGGGTATGTCCAGTGTTTTGCAGTAGCCACTTAGTCACAAACACTGGCCAAAGTTAGCATTCATATTTGTTTTTGTGTGAAAAAATCAAAGAACAAATATTTGGCCAGTGTTTGTGACTAAGTGGCTACTAAAAATGACTGGACAGTGGTTGTCTACTTTTGTAAATGGTATGCCATCATGGGGGGTAATTCTTATTCCTGGGCTACCATACGGTCTCAAAAGGCAACATAACCAATCTGGCAAATTTCAATGTGAAAAAAATGAAATGCAAGCCTTATATTTGACTCTCTAACTTTCCAAAACACCATAAAAACTGTACATGGGGGGTACTGTTGTACTTGGGAGAATTCACTGAACACAAAACTAAGTTTTAAAACAGTAAAACATATTACAACAATAACATCGTCATTAAAAGTGCCGTTTATTTATGTAATTATATATATTTATCTGTATACATATATATATTTGCGGTTATTTGTATTTTATATATAGATAGATATAGAATGTCATTCTAAGTGTATTTTGTTACCAATATATATATATATTAATAACAAAATACAGTTAGATTGAAATTACATATGTATATATAGTTTATTTTATTTATTTTTAAAATATTTTATTTACCGTATATACTCGAGTATAAGCCGACCCGAATATAAGCCGAGGCCCCTAATTTTACCCCAAAAAACTGGGAAAACGTATTGACTCGAGTATAAGACTAGGGTGGGAAATGCAGCAGCTACTGGTAAATTTCTAAATAAAATTAGATCCTAAAAAAATTATATTAATTGAATATTTATTTACAGTGTGTGTATATGATGAATGCAGTGTGTGTGTATGAATGCAGTGTGTGTATGAGTGCAGTGTGTGTATGAGTGCAGTGTTTGTGTATGAGTGCGCAGTGTGTGTATGAGTGCAGTGTGTGCATAAATGCAGTGTGTGTGTATGAGTGCAGTGTGTGTGTATGAATGCAGGGTGTGTGTATGAATGCAGGGTGTGTGCATAAATGCAGTGTGTGTATGAGTGCAGTGTGTATATGAGTGCAGTGTGTATATGAGTGCAGTGTGTGTGATGCAGTGTGTGTTTGTGTGGCAGAGCCTTGGTGGGGGGGTGGGTATTTTTATAAAAAAAAAAAAATAATAATATTATTATTTTAATGTTTTTGTTATATTATTTTTTTTAATTTTTTTTTATTATTATTATTTATATATTATTAATTAATATTTTATTTTTTGTTATATTATTTTTTTTATTATTATTATTATTATTTATATATTATTAATTAATATTATTTTAAAAAAAAAATTATATTATTTTTTTTATTATTATTATTTATATTTGTATATTATTAATCTATTTATTTGTTGTCCCCCCTCCCTGCTTGATACATGGCAGCGAGGGGGGCTCTCCTTCCCTGGTGGTCCAGTGGCATTGGCAGTTCAGTGGGGGGAGGAGGGAGGCTGGCAGAGCTGTTACTTACCTCTCCTGCAGCTCCTGTCAGCTCTCTCCTCCTCCGCGCCGGTCCGTGCAGCTCCTCTGTCAGCTCACACTGTAAGTCTCGCGAGAGCCGCACTATGACCCCGCGGCTCTCGCGAGACTTACACTGGGAGCTGACCGAGGTGCTGCACGGACCGGCGCGGAGGAGGGAGGAGGAGGGAGCTGACAGGAGCTGCAGGAGAGGTAAGTAACAGCTCTGCCAGCCCCCAGTCTGTATTATGGCAATGTAAATTGCCATAATACAGACTGACTCGAGTATAAGCCGAGTTGGGGTTTTTCAGCACAAAAAATGTGCTGAAAAACTCGGCTTATACTCGAGTATATACGGTATTTATTTTATTATTTTATTTATTTAAAATTGTAATTATACATGTATATATAAATATAAAATATATATAGATGTATTATATATATAATATATATATCTTATATATGTAACGTCATTCTCAGTGTATTTTAATACTAATATATGTGCTTATATTAACATTAAAATACACTATGTGTGACGTTACATATATATAAGATGTATATATAATATATATATATTTTATATATATATATATATATAAATACTTGTAATTTATTTTAACATGTTTATTTTTTTTATTTTTAATACTTCTCAACGGGCAGGGTGACTGTCTGACAGCCCAGACAGTCCCCCTGCTGGCAGATCCACAGCCAGCTATAGGGGGCCATGTGATTGCTCTTTGAGAGCTATCACTTGGCCCCGGGGGCCATTTTTGCCGGGGGTGGGCTGCCTGGGCTGTCAGGCAGTCCTCCCGAAAAGGATCGCAGTGGAGGTAAGTACCGCCGAGCTCAGCGGGCAGAAAGACGTTACGGCGCTCTATGCCGCCGCAACGGTTTTAAAGCCCATTTAAAGGGGGACAGAATAGAACGCCGTAACAGCGTTAAGAAGTTAATTGCATGAACTGAAGTCACTTACCAAGCAGCAATATAACTGGCTGTAGTTGTGTGTCCTCTGTGTTGAGGTAAAGTGAATAATTCCCTGGTTTAGGATACTTTATTTAAACCACTCACATGCTAGGGAGTTTTTTTAAGTAAATCCTTGAGAATGCTCATCAAACACAATTTCTCCCAACTGAATAAATTTGATTGCGAAACTAATTATTCCCGTCTAATTAATATTTTTTGCGGCAATTCACCAGACACAGAAGATAACAATTATGTAGGAACAATACCAATTATTAATAAAACAAAATTTGATGAAGAGTGAATTATCCCAAAATGTTAGTATTGTGCTCAGAAATATCCAGTTACTGCTCCAACATTAGGACCTCCCCTTTTATATTTATTATTAGGGCCCTTTGCCACCACCCATTGGTGGAAGCTGGAAGAAGCACACTAGGTTCTCTCTCCGTTAATATTACAATTAGGCCCCCCACTAGCTGCCAATTGTCCCTTTCCGTTATAATAGCAACTACCCAGTGACCATAGGTGGGTCAGCCAATTGGACAGTGACATTTCCAACCCCATTATTTATTTTTATGTGCCCCACCCAATTCCCATGGGTGGGGCCTTTCTAGCAACAAGGGAGGAATGGCAGCCCAGTCTCTAAATTTAAATATTTAGTAGATGTCCCCTCAGCAGGTGAGGACATAGGGTGGTTTCAAACCTTCCCTGTAGTAATATATTGATCCCCATAGGCTTTTAAAAAATATTTTTATTTATTTATTTATTAACTTTTTAATGTGGCAGGTGGCTAGCAAGAGATGGCCAGCTGCCACATAATTAACCTTCACGTTTTTAAGGGCTTTTAAGGGATTTTAGCTATTTGCCAGATGGCTGCTAGCTCTGCCTGTGGGATTAGTTCAGTTTTGTTTTTTGTTTTACTCCATTAAAAATAATTTCAGGCCTGCTTGTGAATAATCAGATTGTACATACCTAGATTTTGCAGTCCAAATAATGCCCCTGTACTAAATGTCACAAGACCATGTGTTTTTTTAACCCAAACTCACTTCCAGGAAGGCACAGACATATTTTAATAAAAATAATTTTAGTCTCATTCCAATGTATCAGACGGAAGAGGTGGAGCCATAAAGTGAAGTATTTTTCCCACTCTATCAGCCACTGTTGTTGCTACACAGATGTGATAAGGCTGACATTGGCTGGAGAGAGTGCAGGCAGCAGCACACACAGCTTCTTTTTTTTTTTTTTTTTCCTTTCCTTTTTTTTATTATTAAAACATTTTATCATACATTGACAAGTAATAAAGTGCATACAGAACAAGACAAGTGTGACAATGACAAAACAAAACATATAGTTTACATTGTTACAACTGTTTTAACCTATATATTAGGTAAATCACAAGCTAGACAGCTAAGGATCTCTCAGTAGAAATATATTCTGTATCTTATAGAACTAACATCTACTAAAAATAGATATAGATATGTAAATATAAATATATATATGGGACATGGTCAGTCTGAAGATCTAAAAAGAAATATCCCTATAATAAGGATTTTTTCAGGTCTATCGCAATCCAAGCAGGAAAAGTACAAAGGAATAATTCATTTGTTTTCTAAGATCCGTATCCAATTTATATATTGATCTTGTTTTTTTAAAGAAAGTATAGAAGGAAATGGTAAATCTTAGAATTTGATTAACAAGCTGACTTCTCAAAAAAGGGAGATGTGACTTCCATTGTCTTGCTATTATTATTTTTACTGCCAGGAAACAATGGTTTACAAGGCATTTAGATGGAGTGGAAGAGAGTTTCCAATTTAAATGTAGCAATGCTGTGTCTGGGCCTTTTTTAATTGTAATATTAAATAAACATTTAAGAATTTCAAAGGACCATTCCCAAAGATTTTTAACCAATTTACAATGCCACCATATGCGAACAAGTGTTCCCTCTGTAGAACCACAACGCCAGCAATGAGAAGTTTGACCTGGATACATCTTAGTTAATTTATCTGGAGTCAGATACCATTTATACATAACCTTATATTGACATTCAAATAAATTCTGACAATGAATATATTTACGAGTATCTCTAAGAGACATACACCATTCCTGCTCAGTTATGTCGATCTTTAAGATATTTTTCCATTTATCAAGTATATTTAAGGGTTGTTGATCAAGGTTAGATAACAAATCAGTAGCTTTTGAAAGAATTTTATTAACCTTGGTATATCTAAAAATAGTTTGAAAAAGAATATCAATTTTTGGTGACGTATTTAGTAAAAACATATTCAGAAAATTTTTAATTCTTAAATAAGAAAAAAATTCTTTGTTAGGGAGAAGAAGTTTAGCTTGAATATCCACAAAAGGTAAGATTTGATCGTCATGGAGGATATCTCCAATCGTCCATTGAAATTTAGACCATTTATTTAAAGAAATATACTCAATATTATCTTCTAAAATGATCAAATGGGATGACTTAATTATTTTATCGGAGATTTTTTTTTTTTTTATCTTCTCCCATGCGCTAATAATTTGTGACAAAATTAATGATTTGCTACATAAAAATTCTATAGTTTTTTTGTTATTTTTAAGCCATAAATACATTTCCAATCTATCTTTTCCAACTGCCTCGGATTCAATTAGGTACCATGTGTCTGTTTTAAACGATTCAACCTGCAGTTTATATATGTGACCAATAATGTTAGCGTAATAACAATTTCTAATATTTGGATAGTTTATACCTCCGTTTTGAGGTTTCCTAGAGAGAACTTTAGAACTTATTCTAGGCCTCGTCGTTTTCCAGATAAATTTTTGAAAACTAGGTTGTATCATAGTTAACCAAATTTCTGGAATTTGAAGGGGAATCATCCTAAATAGATAGGACCATTTGGGCATAATATAAGCATTAATTATGTTAATCCTGCCGATCCAAGAGGATTCGGTCAGGCGCCATTCTTTTAATTTTATATTTGTATATTTTAGGAGATTCAATACATTTGTTTCCATAATATTGTTAACTTGAGATGAAATTATCACGCCCAGATAATTAAAAACCCTATTAGTCCATACAAAGTCATAATTTCCCCGGAGAACTTTTAAGCTGCAAATATCAACATTAGTAGTTACAGCAATTGATTTAGATATATTGAATTTATAATTAGATACCTTAGAATAGCTTTTTATAGCAGATAAGACTTGAGGAAGTGAGGATTCTGGAGAAGTGAGTGTTAATAATATATCATCGGCATAAAGTGATATTTTTGCTTCTGAATTCTTCGTTGGAAAACCTGTGATATTCAAATTATTCCTAATATTAATAGCTAAACCCTGTCAAAGGCCTTCTCGGCATCCAATGACAGGGTCAGCAGCGGAATCTCCCGACGGAGTGCACCATCCAAAATATTCACTATTCTTCTAGTGCATGTATCAGAGGATCTACCTGGCAGAAATCCAACCTGATCAGAATGAACGACTCTCTCAACAAGAGGTTTTAATCTAGTTGTTAAAATTGCTGCATATATTTTCATATCTGTATAAAGGGCAGCCCTGGCGTGTGCCATTATGTAGACTAAACCAATTTGATTGAATATTTACACCTACAGTTCTAGCTGTTGGTTCAGAATAGAGTGCCAAAATGGCATCATGAATCCAACCTATGAATCCAAAAGAAGTCAGCACCCCGTCGAGGAAACGCCAACTGACCCTGTCAAAGGCCTTCTCGGCATCCAATGACAGGGTCAGCAGCGGAATCTCCCGACGGAGTGCACCATCCAAAATATTCACTATTCTTCTAGTGCATGTATCAGAGGATCTACCTGGCAGAAATCCAACCTGATCAGAATGAACGACTCTCTCAACAAGAAGTTTTAATCTAGTTGTTAAAATTGCTGCATATATTTTCATATCTGTATTGATTAAAGAGATTGGTCTATAATTTTTAACATCAGTTATATCTTTATTTGGTTTTAGTATTGGAAGAATATTGGCTTGTAATAGCTCCTTTGGTGTTTTAGCCGTTTTGGCCATTTCATTAAAGAGAGCCGTTAAAGGAGTAGTTATCTCTTTTTTCATTACTTAATAGAAAAGATTAGTAAAACCATGCGGTCCAGGAGTCTTATTTAATTGAAGTCTATCAATCTCTCTTTCAACCTCATCTATCGTAAACTCATAATTAAGTTGGGCTAACTCTTGATTGTTAATTTTTGGAATATCGATATTATCCAAGTATTGTTTAATATCTTGATTATCATACCAGATCATATAGTTTGCTGTAAAATTCATTAAATAGTTGCCCAATTTTTTCTGGGGAGGAATATGTATTTTTATCCGCGACCAGTTTATTGATCCTATTATTTGAATTTTGCTTTTTTAATCTTTTAGTTAAGTTTTTATTTGCTTTATTACTTTGATGGTAAGTATTTAATCTCAATTTATTGATTGTTTTTCTAATCTTTTCTTCTGTCTTAAAGTTAATTTGTTTTTGTAATTCTAGAAGTGCTGATCTTAATTGAGTGGTTGGAAACTCTTTATTGATTTTAGACAGGTTAAAATATTGAATATTTAGATCTGTTAGATCTCTATTTATCATAGTTTTAGATTGTTTTTCAATTTTAATAAGATAGCCTCTAATAACCGCTTTATATGAAGACCATAAGGTAGAATCTAGAATATCAGGGGTAGAATTTTCAAGCCAAAAGAACCTTGAAAGTTTAATTATAGTGTCTTGATTTATCTTCACCTTAAAGAGAGAGTCGTCCATTCTCCAGGAGTCAGTAGATCTCTGTAAGATCTTACCTATTTCCAATATTAAAAAACTGTGGTCTGACCAAGTATTATCATTAATTTGGATTGTATTAATTTCTTTCAAAGTATTAGCTTGTACTAAGCATAGATCGATTCGTGAATACGAATCATGCACTTTAGACAAATGCGTATAATCTCGTAGATCTGCGTGAGTTACCCGCCAGACATCATATAAACCATGCATGGCACATAAATTAGAGAGGGTTTTAGATTGTTTATATAAATGGCTTTCAGATTTTAATTGTATATGAGTTTTTTTATCCATTACTGGATCAAAAACACAATTAAAATCGCCCGCTATCAATAAAGTACCTATTGTTTTATTTTCTAATTTATCCATGATTTTTGAAAACAGGGCAGTTGGATTAATATTTGGTAAGTATATATTAACCAGCGTGTAAGTTATAGATTCTATTTTGCAGATAATAATAAGAAATCTGCCATTAAGGTCACTGTCTATTAATTTTACTTCAAGTTTTAAATTAGAATCAAATATGATTGCCACCCCAGATTTTTTATTATTTAGGAGAGATGCATGATATATATATTTGTATTTATGCCCCATCCATTTTAGCGACTCAGATCTCAACCAGTGCGTTTCTTGGAGAAAGGCTATTTGTATTTGGTTAGAGACCAAGGAATCATAAAGCATTTGCTTTTTCCACCGTGTATTTAGACCTTGTACATTTATAGACATAATTTTCAGCATTAACTTTCAGAAATTTTGTAAACACTAGCTCGATAGTACCAGATAATTTGAGACACAAAAATGATATTATTCAGACTGACCATAGCCCAATTAGTGCAACAATGCAAATAACAACACATACCACAACATAAAAACCTCTGATGAAACATAAACGTTTCACCAACATTCAACAGTATACATCCCAAGGCTAATAGCCATGGGTTCACTTGATCTTCCATCTTAGAAGATAAGAGATATCTGTGAAAACATCACAGAAAGAGGGGATTAAGATCAGGCATCTAAAGACTTAATTAAGAATATATATTTGAGATAGAGGTAATAGGAGAAAAAGAGGAGGATAACTTCGAATTAATAAACATCTACCAATTTTTCAACATTTATATCTAAAAAAAAAAAAAAAAGCGCACCAAATTATAATATTTCTTTTGCCTCTTATGAACTTTCCATCTTTTTTCTCTCCCTCTCCCCCCCCCTTTCATTTCTATCTTATTTTACTAATCCTTTTATTACTTGTGTTTCCTTTGGATATAAAGAACAAAAATAAGTGAACAAATATATTAATTATATGTGTGCATGTGAGAATTATCACCTTTTAAATCTTATTAAGTTTATCTTAATTATACCCCCAATCATACTTAATTTCCTTATTTATAATACATAACGTGGTCATTCCCTAATAATTAGCTTGTGAAAGGTATTTAGAAAGACATTATTTTACAGTGAACTTCAAAATATATATTTGTGACTTTAATTCTCTCCGACCTCTTAGTCTTCCTAATTCCTCTAGAACCCTAAAAGTCTCTGTCAAAATTAATTTAATGATTTGTTCTGTAACCATGTCTTTAGCTTATCTGGTTGATCAAAAGACTCTATTTTTCCATCCATTTGGATAATCATCTTTGTGGGATAGCTCCATCTAAATCTGATATTATGTTGCTTGAGGATATTAATTCCAGATGAAAGCATTCTTCTCTTGTTTCTGGTATTATAAGATAGATCTGGAAGTGCTATGATATGTGCGTATGGACCATCTTTTATACGTTTCTCTCTATTGGCTTTTAAAACTTGTTCTTTAAATTCAAACGAATGGAAACAAGTAATTATATCTCTTGGAATATCAGATGCTATATTTGATGGTTTATGCAATCTGTGACATCTTTCGATTTTCTCATTATGGCCATCCAGTTTTAAACCTAGGACTTTAAAGTAATCGTATAGCATATATTCCAAATTTTCTTGTTTATTGGAATCAACAAAATTACGAAACCTCAGATTTTTCCTGCGGGATCTATCTTCAAGATCTTCTATTTTGTTTTCAAGATTGTGAATTTTTGATGTCAGTGTATTTACTTCGTCGTTCAATGATACTATTTGAAAGTCAACGTTCCTCAATCGATCTTCCATGACTTGGAATTTTTCAGTTAACTTAAAAATTTCACTTTTTATTTCTTGTCGTATTTCTATAGAGTTTTTTAAAATTTCACTCTTTATTTCTTCTAAGATAGATTGTAGACTTTCATTCAAAACTTTAGTAGTAATTTCTTCCTGTTCTTTGTTGTCTTTATTTATATCCATAGTAGATGGCTTTAAATTTGTTAACGATGATCTCGGTTTATTCCCTTTTGAATCTTTAGATTGAGGAGAAAAAAATATATCTAAGTTTTTTTCTTGATGTACTTCTCCTTTATCTCCTTTGTCTCGATTTGATGCAGATTTGGATTCTTGAACTATTTTTTTAGGAGCCATCAGCTTCCTTGTATTTTGCACTCCTTCTGATTTGTCTTCACTCACTTTCCTTTTTATTTAATTATTATTTACAATGTCTCTTTTCTTTTTTTTTTCCTCCTTCCTTTTCTTTTCTTTTCCTTCCGTTTGTTTCCTTTTTATTTCCACCTTCCTTTTCTTTTCTTTTCCTTCCGTTTGTTTCCTTTTTATTTCCACCTCTTTTTTTTTTTTTAATTATTTATTTATTTTTCTTTTTTGTATATTTTTTTATTTTTTTATTATTTTTTTTAATTTTTCCCTTTGTCAATATAAATATATGAGTAAATTAATATATAGAGTGAACACAATTCTCTTAGTTTTTATAGATACTTAGAGACAATAGTTAGGTGAGAAGGAAGGAAAACAATAAAAAGGAAATTTCTTATCTTATCTTTTAAGTGGAGTCTCTTGTCATCTAAATGGAGTTTCAACCTTGGAGCCTGAGCGCCGAGAGTTGCCGTTCCACGGTGCGTCCAACCATCAGATGCCACAACGAGCACTCCCACCCCTCGACAGGATTCCAGTGAGGGTCTCAGTGAGTATATATAGTATATATATTATTTCCAGAAGGGTGCAGATAGAGTGCAAACAAGCATCAGAGAAAAAAAAAACTTAGAATAATGTCTTTTCGGCGAATAATTGTAGCACGCTGTTACCATGCACTATCGCAGTTATCCAGCAAAGCTTAATGATTTTAGTAATTCAGCTTACATTCCGCCTGGGATATAAAATTCTTTTGGAAGAAACTTAAAGAGGCTTAAAAGGGCTTGAAAAATCCCAAAAGTGTCCGACGGCGTTTTCGGTCTGTCGGTGCATCAGTGTGTCGGCGTCTCACAGCATTTGCAGCGCTCACAGCCCTTAGACCGCCATCACAATCCCCTCCTCACGACGCACGACGCACGGCTACGTCCTGCGTCCGTCCCACGCCCACATCACTCCACACAGCTTCTAAGTAAATGGGGATAAGGAGACTAGAGACACAAGGCTGAAGGGGTAGACACTGCTTTTGGTCAGAAGAAAACAAAACACTGAAGGTCATAGAGAAAGCTTGGGAACACAAAAACAAGGAGACAGGAAGCTGGGGGACACAGAAGACTGGGTGAACAAAGAAGCCTGGGAGGAAACAAAATGTGGAGACAGGAAGCTGGGTACACAGGAAGCTTGGAACACAGAAGGCTGGGCCATAGAATGCCGAGAGAAGACAGAAGGCTGGATGACACAGGAGACTGGAGAACACAGAAAGATTAATGAGACAGAAGGATGGAAGACAGTCAAGGCTAAGGGACAAAGTAGTTTGGGGGTCATGGGAAGCAGATACACAAGTACACAAAGTTAGGAGACACAAACAACTGAGAGACACAGGCATAGAAAACTTGTAGACACAAAAAGCTGAGTAACATAGACGCTGAAATCCCAGTCACAGACACCCAAAGCAGGGGGACAGAAAAGTAGAGGGAATTGAGACAGAAGGCGCTGTGTACTGCATAAATACAACCCACATTTACACTTGATATAAACATAAACACCACCATATATTCATATATGCGTGTTCATTTTCCCCATTGTATTACTACGTAATACATCATACTGCCACTATAGTCTATAAGGCAATTACACAAGTGATTTTACATTGTTGCTACACACACTCAATTACAAACATGTGCATTCACATTAAATTCACATGCACACAGGGATTTTTATTAATTGAACGGGGAATTATACAAATTTGAAAACTGCAAACCATAGCCCCGTTGTACCTGCCTCCCTATACAAAGAAAAAGAACAACTTTTTTTTCCCTCATTCCCTCACTCCCTCCCTGTGTTCACTTCCTCTATCCCTGTCTACTCCCTGGAGTCAATGAAATGGTCCAAGCAAAAGCATTTGATCAAACCTCACGAGGGAGACGCCACACTGTGCATGGAAAGCAGCTTGGGGAGGTTTGCCTCAAACTGGTAAGTTTATTCATTATTTTGCGGGATTTTCAAGGTGTGATGGGTAAAAGAATAGTACCCAAAAGGGAATTTTAAATGTGTGTGTGTGTATATGTATACACACACACACACACACACACACACAGTATTTAAGGTTGGAATGATAATTTACATTTTGAAATATAGCTTTCAGTGCACCACAACTTACTATTTTGAAAATAAACCCTTTAGTGATACCATACTGCTTATTGTTTTATATTTATATAGAAACCAAGAGGGCTGCACTCACCTGAACATGCATACATTATATGGTGCTGCTGGGGCCAATATATACAACATACAATATTCACAATCCAGCCCCCTCGCTTATTCACAAAACAATGATTTCAAATCTCACAGATTGTAATAGTTTTATAAAAAAAAAAAAAAACCTTACCTAGGCAAAAAAATAATGGGGGTATAGTTACATTATATGATCATATATTGCATAAGCCTGCCACAACGTCAATGTATCCCATTCTTGGCAGGTCCTACTCTAGCAGCCTAATGCTTGCTTTTATGAGATCAATCAACTTACCTGGGAACTACTCAGGTGAGGGCTGGCAGCCTCAGACCTGTGGGGCAAATCCAGTCAAGTGGCCCATTGCACCCCCGAACCAGCTCACCATCCATGCCCACCTTTTCCTGGTTTTATAACGGATATTGATGTTATGCTAATCAGTAGCTCTTTGCCATACCCACTCCTTTGTGGCTCCGACTTTCAATGTTATTAGAGAGCAGACGGAGAATCTCTGAGTCTGTGCTCTGACTCACTAACTAACCACAAGGGAGAGGATATGATCTAAGGCACCTACTGCTGCTGTGCACCAGTAGACCACTAGGGAATCATTTAAATTAAAGGGACACTCCAGTGCCAGGAAAACAAATGATTTTCCTGGCACAGCAGGTCCCCTCTCCCTCCCACTCCCCATCCCATGTTGCTGAAGGGGTTAGAACCCCTTCAGTGACATACTTGAGACCTCCGCCCACACTCCTCCCCCATTGACGTCATCCGGCGGGGGAGTCCGATTGCGCATGCGCGGCCGCCGGCGGGGGAGACCTAATGCACATGCTGCGCATGCGCATTAGATCTCTCCATAGGAAAGCATTGATAATGCTTTCAATGCTTTCCTATGGGGGTTTTAGCAACACTGGAAGACGTCCAGCGACGCTATAGCACAGAAAACCTGTGCTATAAACCAGGAAGTGCCCTCTAGTGGCTATAGCACAGAAAACCTGTGCTATAAACCAGGAAGTGCCCTCTAGACAGCCACTAGAGGAGGAGTTAACCTTGCAATGTAATTATTGCAGTTTATGAAAACTGCAATATTTACATTTGCAGGGTTAAGGGTAGTGGGAGTTGGCACCCAGACCACTCCAATGGGCAGAAGTGGTCTGGGAGCCTGGAGTGTCCCTTTAATGTGCTGGTGTCCCAAACTTGTGAGCTGTATTGGCCACCGGGCGCCTCTGTTGTCATGGCACCCTACGTGACACCACAGCTTGCACACCTCAAAGGCTGGCTCTGCTGACACACTGTCTGACTCTGCTGACACACTATAGTTGACATGAATAAAATCTAATGGGTATAGTTAAAGCCTCTATCTGTCTCTTTTGCCCCTTCCACTGCCCCTCACTGTCTCTTTGTGCCCTCCCAGCCCCTCTAGGTGTCTCACTCTCAAGCCCTGGTCTGTCTCTTTTGCCCCTTCCATAGCCCCTCTGTGCAGTGTTAATTTTGGCAGCAAATTTTAATTTAGTTTTTGTCATAGTCTTTTGACTAAAATGCCATTTTAATTTTAGTCATCTGAATTGTTTTAGTTGACTAAATCTCAAAAATTCTAGTTGACTAAAATTTGTCTAAAATGGTTAGTCGACAAAATGAACACTGGTGCACATATGGGTTTAAAACAGTGTTGGTAACTAAGGTCAACAATATGGTATCTTATTCTCATATTTCCTGTTTCTGCCTACGCGTTAAGCCCGGCCACTCTAAGGTCCGGTAATACGCCCATCTATCTTTCTTACTGTGCATTTGTTAGGTTGCTGGCCTATATCTTACTGAGGATCTCCTCCTGTTCGTGAATTTTAAAAGAAGTATAGCATCACAACAACATTTCAGTAGTGATGTCAATATCTGAAATTGAATATGTGAAACCCATATGTAATATCTGTGTTATGAAATAAAAATTGTGTGAGTGGAGTGTAAAATGGTCGGAGTAAGTTTTCTTAATTTGTTTAAATTTCAACACGGCATTAAAAAGAAAACAGAGGAGTGCATATTTGGGACATATAATGTCATTTTTAAATTCTTTATTTAACAGTGCACATACAATATGGGGCAAAGACAGCACGCAAACAGATGCAGCAGTAGAATTATGAAGACATTAACAAGGGAAAACTACCCTAGTAAAACAGAAAATGTGCAAGTTTTCCAGGCCAAGTTGTTCAAGAGGTTATTTACCCTCTTTCAGTCAATTAATGCTAACATTTTTACTAGTGAATTTTAACGGATTTTTGTCTACTGTAGTGGCAATAAGTTGTCATATTTGGCTTTAACACACAGTTGTGTTCAAACGTTTGCATACAATAGGAGAATTGGTAATATATCTACCATTTTTAAGAAAACATGCGTGAGCAGACAAAACACATTTCTTTTATTTCTTATGGGATTCATGTTCAACTGTAGGTTATAACAGTATGCCACAATCATAAATCAAAACAGGGCAACAAAGAAAAAATGAAATGACCCCTGTACAAAAGTCTGCATACCCTTCATTGTTTATACTTAAGCATCAATAACAGCGTGCAATCTTTTGTAATAGTTGTCTATGAGACCCCTAATTCTTGCAGGTGGTATAGCTGCCCATTTGTCTTGACAAAATGCCTCCAGGTCATGCAAAGTCTTTGGTTGTCTTGCATGAACCGCAAGTTTGAGATCTCCCTAGAGTGGCTCGATGATATTAAGGTCAGGAGACTGTGATGGCCACTCCAGAACTTTCACATTTTTCAGCTATAACTACTGGAGGGTCAACTTGGCCTTGTGCTTACGGTCATTGTCATGCTGGAAAGTACAAGAGTATCCCATGCGCAGCCTTTGTGCAAAAGAATGCAAATTGTCCGCCAGTATTTTCTGATAACCTGCTTCATTTATTTTGCCATACATTTTCACAAGATTCCTCATGCCTTTAGAGCTCACACACCACTAAAACATCAGCGAGCCACCACCATGCTTCACAGTGGGGATGGTATTCTTTTCACTATAGGCCTTGTTGACCCCTCTCCAAACATAGCGCTTATGGTTGTGACCATAAAATTCTATGTTGGTCTCATCACTCCAAATTACAGTTTGCCAGAAGCTGTGAGGCTTGTCAAGGTGTTGCTGGGCATAGTGTAACAAGGCTTTTTTTGTGGCATTGGCGCAGTAAAGGCTTCTCTCTGGCAACTCGACCATGCATCTCATTTTTGTTCAAGTGTTGTTGTATTATGCTCCGTGAAACAACCACACCGTCTTTTTCCAGAGCAGCCTCTATTTCTCTTGAGGTTACCTGTGGGGTTTTCTTTGTATCCTGAGCAATTCTTCTGGCAGTTGTGGCTGAAATCTTTCTTGGTCTACCTGACTGTGGCTTGGTTTCAAGAGATCCCCAAATGTTCCACTTCTTAATATGTGATTGAACAGTACTGATGGGCATTTTCAAGGCTTTGGATATCTTTTTATATCATTCCATCTTTATAAAGTTCCATAACCTTGTTACGCAGGTCTTTTGACAGTTCTTTTCTGCTCAGTATCTAGCTTGCTTAGTGCATCCAATTGAGAGCTAACAAACTCATTGACTATTTATAAACAGACACTAATTGCAATTACAGGTGTGGGAAATTAACCTTTAATTGCCTTTTTAACCTGTATGTGTCACCTTGTGTGTCTTGTAACAAGGCCAAACATTCAAGGGTATGTAAACTTTTGATCAGGGCCATTTCAGTGATTTCTGTTATCATTATGATTTAAAAAGGAGACAAACAACTATGTGATAATAAATGGCTTCATATGATCACTATCATTCAATAAAATAATTGTTTTGCATGATCAGTCATATTTTCAATGCCAAAAATTCACAATTTCTGCCAGGGTATGCAAACTTTTGAGCACAACTGTATGCCAAGTGTCATTGGAGATTGATCACAAAATAACGGAAGTAGGACGTTCTTAATAATGGATAACATTTTTCTGAAGTACATGGTATGTAATGTGTCTAGTCTGTCTCTGCTTATTGTATTTTTCCTGATCTGTGGCAACTGTCCGTAGTAGCCGGTTGCCATAATATCTTTTAATAGTGACTTACAAAATCCTTACTATGAATAGATTTTTTTTTTTTCAGGGAATACTCTAATCCTCCGTTACTTTCAGAGTCCTAATAGTTTATTTCAGTCTTTTCTTCTACTATTGATATTGTCACTCCACGGCTCCTGGGCATCTTTAGTAGATTACTGCTGTCGCTCAGTTGATGAACCTTTCTTTTGAGACCATGAATCTCAGATCTGAAATATTTAATTAGGTTCTTGAATGTCCAATGTGAATTCATTTTTGCAGTTAGTTAGCATTTGGCCAATGTAGTGACCTGTGGACACGTCCACCAAGATTGGACATCAGTTCTCCAACACAAATCTGTTTGGTTGTAACCCATGCAGATTGGTAGTGTAGCTTGTACAATGTACCACCTAAGCAGGATTTTGATACTTTAGTTTTGCAGAATGATGCAAATGGAGAATTTTAATCTTTTGTTTTCAATTTTAATTTGTCATACCACATGTAACAAATGTATTTTATATTACATTTCTTTAAGTTAGAAGTGCTACTTATTTTATTAGCTCAAAATATTTTTTTTAAGGGTGCCAGGAATACATAACTTTATTCACCCCACCGCGGTAAATAAAGTGTTTATTTGCTCACCTAGTCCCAGCGCCAATGTTCCTCGGCACTGGGTCGCTGCTCTGCTGCCTCGGATTTCACTTGACAAGGGAGCGCGTATGTGTCTTGTGCATTAGACCCTCCCTATAGCAAATCACTGAATCAATCCTTTACTATATGTAAATAACAAACACTGGATGCCCTCATACAGAGCATGAGGACGTACAGCGTCAGCTAGCGGACCAAAAGTCTTAGTGGAGTTAAGAAATTTTCAAGTTCATTGTAATAACTACTCATCCACTTACATATACTATTCGTCAACAAATAAACATTTGATAAATATAATGTTATTGTACCTTTATATTACATTTCTTCTCCTCATTTTGTAAATTGCTGAAAAGCGAACTGACATTTATATCTTCTCATACATTCCTAAATAATAAATTAAATTATGATATAATAAAATTATATACTTTAAAAAAAAGTTATATGCCAAATAACTTCATTTGAGTTTTCTTCTGTATATCTGAATCATATTTTGCACCCCCACTATTATACTTGTATTCCGAAGGCTATATATCATAGGATTGAGTAGTGGTGTAATTACTGAATAGAACACTGACACAGATTTGTCCAAATAAGAGGTGTCCGCATTTGATGGTCTCACATATGCAAAAATTATGGTACCATAAAAAATGCTAACCACAGTGAAATGGGAAACACAAGTTAAAAATGCTTTTTGCCGGCCACTTACTGATTGAATTTTCAGTATAGTAGATACAATGTAACAATAGGAAACAACTATCACTGTACAACAACTCAAAATCAAGATCCATGCTTGTCCAAAAAAAGTCATCAATGCCATTGTGGTGTCAGAGCAGGACAGCTTCACTAGTTGTCCAAAATCACAGAAAAAATGGTCAATCTTTCTATAAGAACAAAATAGTAACTTAGACACCCAAATTGTTGGCATTATCGGAATGAGACATCCACTTATCCAGGAGCCACAGGCCAGCCAACAACATATAGACCGGTTCATTAGACTTGTGTAGCGCAAAGGGTGACAAATGGCAAGGTAGCGATCAAAGCCCATGATGGCTAAAAGAACATTTTCTATGGAACCGCAAAAAAAGACAAAGTAGAACTGAGTGAAGCATCCATATTTAGATATGGTAATGTTCTCAATTAAGAGTCCATTCAGCATCTTGGGTATAATGACTGTGGTATAGCAAATTTCCATTGCTGAAAGGTTGCAAATGAAAATATACATGGGAACCTGAAGATTCCTATTCATTTTCACAACAATTATAATTAACATGTTGGCTCCCAAAGTGACACAATATGAAGCCATCACCATGGTGAAGAAGAGTTTCTTTGCCTCAGAAGACAAGTCATATCCAAGTAAAATAAAATGAGTGACCTCTGATATATTCTGAAAAGTCATAGCTTCATTTAATAAGCCCGCTCTGCAGAAGAAAGTTAAATCTGCAAAATGCATGAATACAAAAATTAGAGCATTTAAAAACTAAATTAATTGGAAAAATAATATATTTTAAATCAACATAGTATTATCAGTTTATTGAAATGCATTGCGATTAAATAACTACTCTTTTTTTATTGAAGGCAAAGGTCTGAAACAGGGTCCAGACTAAGACAAAATTTCAATCCGGTTATTTAAAGACAGAGCATCTCAATACGCAAGGGCAGGGCCAGAGAGGGGGCATGTTGTGTCATCACCAATGACTTGCAGACCCCCAACCAAAGTAGGAATGTCAGTTGGAAAAACAAAACAGAGCGATAATTGCTCATTTATGGCATTAGGTCACACGTGCCACCAGAAAAATGTTTAATATCATAAATAGAATAATGCCTGTATCAAGTTTTAAAAGAATGTAGTATATGTAAGAAAAACAAAAACCTCATCCCTACCTTTAGCATATAACGGGATCCTTCAGCCATATTCATGCACCTTGGGTCAGACAGTGTTTTCATTCTGACAGTCTTTATGGTCTTCCCCGCTTCACTCCCTGCACAGAGATCACAGAGCCTAATAGTCGGTTTTCAAACACTTGATATTTTCTCTTTTTTTTTTTACACATGCATCATTTAAAAAATATCTTTCCTTTCAGAGCTTGATGAACGGATTATTATATAAAAAAAAATAGTTTTGAGCTAACAGCTGTCCTTTAAGGATTAATAATATAAATCACTGGGATCCTGAGAAATGTAGTCTGTAAAAGTAGAGAATTGACAGCAGTATAGAGCACACTGGCAAAATATTTTAACGATATGAAAATATCATACTTACAGTTTACAATGTGAGGTGGTGTCTGAGAGCTACAAGGGTTGGAAGTATCCCTCACTGAGCACCCGCCATACAATCAGCTTAATTTCTCCTAGCAGATTGAACACATTTCATTGTAATCATGGACACCCATATAAAATGCACCATGCAGTACAGTACTAGCATTAATGAAAATGGTTTATGTATTTCTAACTTCCTAAGATTATTGGAAATAGCACTATTAGGCTTATTTACTAACGTAAAAAGATTGAATGGGGACTGAAATAGATTTTTGGATCGGTTTCCTTCAACTGTCTTAAGGACAGTCTTGAGGTTGAATATATTTATTACCTGTTATGTATTAAATTTATATATGTGTGTATATGTATAGTTTGTATATTGTATTTTTGTAATATTGTATCCTATGGTAACAATGCAATGTTTTGTGGACAAAGACCCAAGACATACTTGAAAACGAGAGAAATCTCAATGTATCCATCCTGGTAAAATATTTTGTAAATAAATAAATATTTGTTATTTGCAATAGAAATACAACTATGAATTAGGGTGTACAGAATGGAAAATCTAAATATAGTGTAATACAATATAGATCTGTGAACTGATCTACTACGAATGCACTAACATGATGTTATATGGTAATAAATCTGAAATCACTGGGAGACTAACATGTTCCATCCATCTCAGACTCTTTACTCCAAGCCAGGATCAAATTTACCAGGACTCCAGGAAGGTATCAGGAATTGGTTTATTGGTATTAAAAATACTCATAAAAAAATATTTATTAAAACACAAAGATCTAACACATTTCTTAAAACCCTTTATTTACTTACCTTATTAAGCGCCAATGGTGAATGTCGAAGTGTCAATGTTGAATGTTGAAGCTCCGCCACCCTCCTTTGTCCCGCGAAGAGCAGGGTCTAATGCGCATATGCGCGGCAAATACCACGCGCGCATTAGACCTCCCCATAAGAAAGCATTGAATCAATGGTTTCCTATGGGGAAAATCTGACGCTGGAGGTCCTCATGCATAGCGTGAGGACATCCAGCATCAGATAATGGCCCAAAAGTCTGTTACAATTCCAGAAGCACCCCCAGTGGCTGTCTGGTAGACAGCCATTGAGGACAGACTTAGAGCTGCAATGTAAACATTGCAGTTCTATGAAACTGCAGTATTTTACATTGCAGCACTAAGTGCAAAAGGGACACAGCACCCAGACAACTTCAATTAGCTAAAGTGGGCTGGGTGCCTACAGTGTCCCAAGCCCACCACTACGTCACAGTACCCCGATATCAGTGGGTCCTACACTAAATTTTAACATATGAGATTTGCATGCTGACTTGTAATACTTATTTGCAGTATAAGCTGCTTCAAAAGACTCCTCAATTTAAGCTTTCATGTGATCACCTCCAAGGGGGCACCTATAGTGCATGGGTGGGTTGCTCAGCCCAATAGCAATCTTGTCTGGATTCCAAATCTACACAGAAAAAAACTTGAAACCACCTGTCTTAGCAAATAAATATGGGGAATTAGTTCCATTAATTTTAAGTAGCCTTATTAAATGTAAAGCTGTATTTTTGGCGTGTGTGCACTGTTCTGTTAACTGTATTTTGTAAAGGTTTTGGTCTTTACGGCAGCACCACTGCTTGGATTTGCATGTTCTGGGATTGCCCCCAATTTCCATTTTTTCTGTGTAGATGTGGAATCCAAATGTTGGTTACAGTGCTATATTCATTATTATAAAACATTGTGTAATAATCTGTGAATTCCCATATAGTATTATGCTTTTTACAAACAAAATCCACATATCCATATAAACCCTTAGCTTCCAATGTATGTTTAGGTTGTGTATCCAGTAGGTTTCCTGTGCCAATCTTTTGTCCCTTTCTCCCTCTCTCTAGTGAGTCTAAACATGTTCAATACCTACAAAACAATAAAGAAAACAATGAAGATAAATACTTTCTGTAAGTAGGCCTCCGATTTAGTGAGCTAGATTAGCTAATAAGCTTTTTCACAAAGCACTAGCCTGTGATGAACATTATATAACCTCATTTGCAAGTCATACAAAACTCCACCATAAATAATAGCATACACTGAAATATAAAGGTAAATAGTGAAAGCACAGAACTTCAATGTTATAAAGATAGTCATATCACTCTAATACAGTTAGTACATTCATACGCGTCTAGTAACATAAAAAAATCTCTTACCAACAAGGGGGTACTACAGTTAGTTCAGATAAGTGGTATCTCATTGCTGCTGGGAAGTAGTGGTGCGTCACATACTGATATAAATGGTTACTTATACTCTTTGTAATCCCAATTGGTGTCTTACAAATATAAATTATCAGTGGAATTAATACAGAAAAATAAACGGCAAAAAAAAACACCATTTCTAATTAACATAATTATGACAGTCCCAATTATCATGATTGTGGCATAATATTTCCAACTCAATCACTCTTTTTTCTGAAATATTGAAGTAATAGTTCCCTTTCTATTACAGCTTGCTGTCTAGAGAATATCATTGTATGTAATAAAATAATGATAGCATAAAAAATTTAATTTTTTTTAAAGCTTTTCAAAATGTAATAGCTAGATAACTATTAAATGGAGCTCACATTTCTCCTTAAAATACAATTATAATATTTATTTCTATATTTGTTTAATACCTCTATATAAGGACTTCCAATCTGTTTTTTTTAGATGTATACTAAAATATTTAAAGCCAGTAAAATTTTTGTGTTTTTTTCTTCCTTATAGAAATTTGTGCTGTAGTCTCTATATTTTATAGTGATTGATAAATCTAATACATTATTATTATTATTATTATTATTATTACTGTTAATATATGTATAAGCAAACAGGTTTCTGAGGGAATGTCTCAAGACTGGCCCTAAGAAGTAGGAATTTTCTCAAAGCAATAAATATTTGCCCTCCCCACTAATCAACTTAAAAACAGCTTAGAATCCATTACTTTATAATAAGGTACAGAAAATTCTGTCTTGATGTAAGAAATATTCCACTATTTTATTATTGTTGTTAGTCCTAGCAAACGTTTGAGCTGATATATTGATATACAATAATATATTACTATAAATGCATGTAAAAGTAATAAGGTTTCTAAAGTTTACTTGAAGTCTAACCCCAAGGAGTATTCAGTTTGTGAAAAAAAGGTCAAGATACATTCTAAATTATTCTTCGTAGAACTTGTATGTATTTTTTTGGTGTTCTTTAAGAGGTTCGTGGCAGAGTCATTGTTTGCTGTTAAGTTTTTACTGTTGCTATCTGAAATAAAAATGGAGGGATATGGGATCTGGTTATAATGAGTCATAATACATTTGCATTATAGACTTGATTTATTCATAATTTAGATCTTCATTTTAATATATTAATCACTCCTGTTTGGATGACAAAATTGTGTTCCTTGTGTGTTCATAGATTTACAGTGGGTTTGTGGTCATTTTTTGAACGTTTTATGATTCTTTTCTAACATTTTTGTGGCAAGTGGGGACCCTATAGGAAAATGGGGGAAACCTATAGTCCTCACCCCCGGCCCCCACCCATGAGCAGCGGGTGGGGGTCCTAAATTACAATAAGGGGGGGACCTTCCCCATCCCCACCCATGAGAAGCGGGTGGGGTCCCTAACTTAAAATAAGAGGGGGACCTATTGTCCTCCCCCACTGGCCCCCACGCATGAGCGGTGAGTTTGTGCCCTAAATTACAATAGAGGGGGGACTTATTGTCTTCCCTCTGGTCCCCACCCATGGGCGACGCTAAAAATTAACCCACCTTCACCCTGCGAGGGCACGGCGCAGACTGAGCTCCATAGGGCAGGGAAAGGCTTGAAAAGCCTTCCCACGCCCAGCAATTTGACTCAAAGCACTCTGATTGGTTGGCTTGGAATCCAACCAATTTAGAGTGCTAATCATTTTACACAGCGTGGGAAAGTTCTTTGGAATTTCAGAGCAATCTGGTTGGATTCCATATAATTTTGCTAGGGGGCACAGAAGGCTCAGTACGCTCCTGTATATAGAAGTCGTGTGAGCTTCCAATGTATCATTTATTTCAGCCATAAATTAGTTCTTCTGAATGCATTTTTCACAAGTGCAGAGTCAAAATCCTGCCAGGTTACCCTCTTGGTGATTGAAATATTGAAAATGAAAGAATATGTCAATATATATATTTATTCCTTTGACTTAGTTTTATTGAAGGGTGAGACTGCTCGAGGTGTGCCTGTTGATGCATCTCTTCATATTCATTAAATCACTATTACATATAATATTCAGATATTTTTATTACAGAGTTAAAAGTACGGAATATTCATTTACATCTACATGCACACCTTTTAATATGGAATGAAAGTTAGATTGAACCCAAATACTCCAAGCACAGTCAGCCACTTAAATAGTGCACAGAGTGCGTTGATGGTTTAAGAGTATAAACAACTTGTGGATTTTTTTATAAAATAATATAAGGGATATTTTCTCTTTCTTTGTACAGTTTTAGAAATAAAAATATACCAAGATTTAAATAAATGAAGAGATATTCAAAAGAGCATAATATGATACAGCAACATAGCTTTGCATTCTCTTACAGTGTCACACAAATTGTACTAACAATCAACCGCAGCACCCTATCCAAACACCCAACAGTCAATACCATTACTCAACCCAATGCTCTAGTTCATCCTAGATTGTCATCCCAGCTGGTTCTTAACCAAAGCCCAACCTTAGTCTCTATCTCGCCACAGCAAAAGTCCCTTTCAGGACTCACTAGCTCAATGCTAGTTCTTAGAACTTTATTTTTTTTTTAATATTAGATTTTTATTAGTTAATGAAAGTGCATAGAACAAATTCTAATAAATCACTTGTGCTTAACTAGGCGAAACTAGCACCAAGGTCATTTTGGTAATGAACATTGTTAGTCTGCGTTCACATGTAGGCAAGTGTTGCAGCACCAACCTGGGTAGTCTATGTCTCTTTGCTTCTCTCTAAAAGGATTAGTGTACCTAGATATATTGGCTTTAACTAGGTGAGCATTGAGCGTAGTTAGTCCCTGCCTGGCATGTAATCCTTCAACTTTTCCAAATCGTTTGAAATTTGTCACTCTTCCCTGTTATTCTGTGGGACATTTCCTCAAAAGTAGTGAGGGGAACGGTCTAGAGCCTTTGTCATCTAATAGTTTTGCTACCTGTCTGATATTGGCTTTCTGCAGCTGTGTGAGATTTATATGATAGTGTAGCGGAGATGCAATATTACCCAGGTTATCTCCGCTTATAATCCAAGTGGGACTCAGGAACAAGTAAATAGTCAATCCATAGGCAAGGCTTACAGCAGGTAAAATACAGCAATATCCCAACAGCAATCCCAATAACTGGACGACACACAGTTTCAGGAGCATAACTGGCAAGCCTTTAATCACAGTCTCCTTATAAAGCATGCTCCCATGCAAGGGAGGGATTTACAGTAATTATTACAGTAGCCAATCCTGTCCTGGTAACCTCCCACACATCCCCTCCCCTCAGCCAGCATCATAATCCCCTTATCCAGCACACCAATTCCCCCCATTTCTGGATGTACCCCTAAACGTAGGGGTACCTCTTTAAATCATACATCCCCTGGTAGCCCTGATCTGGGTGAACAACATATCCAAAAATCACCCAGATCAGACCAGGGGTTCGGGAAAAGTATGGAGGGAATAAAATGACCGACCGCACGAACTGAGATAGCCGAATTTGGTTCCATGTGAATGGGCCTTGCGGTCGGTCCTGGCATAAGGGAATAAAATACACGAAAGCCTCTAGCTATAGAGGCTAGGGAGGGTTCGCCTGAATCCCCTCGTTCGGTATTCTCTATCTACCGAACGAGGGGCCGTTCGGTAGTTTGGAACCGAACGGACCAGGGCTGTGGAGGTCTCAGCGGTGTTCGCCTACTCGAGTGTCCGATTTTAGTTCCAGACACTCGACGGCAAAACACCGCTGTTCGGGAGTTTTAAAATGGCCGCCGCCACGTGTTCGTTTGTCGAATGGCGGCCACCCCCGAGAACAAAGGACGGCTACTTACTGTTCAATTACCCGTTCGCAACAATGTTGCAACAGGTAATTGAGGACACACTTCACACAGGGGAGGTCTGGTTTCGAATAAACTAAGGGAATGAAACTACCGAACAATCAGAGGAATACAATTCTTTTTAATACATAGAAAATACAGCAGATACACGGATGCAGCTTTATACAGTATATTTGTAGGGTCGCCTGGTGCCATCCGCTACACTGCTCCCCCTTGCCCACAAGCCGGCATACACAGTCTGATCCAACACGGATCGGCTTGGGGATGTCCGGGGAGGCTCACGGATCATTTCTCTAGGTCAGTTTGTCGAGACAACCCATCAGCATTTCCATTCTGTTTACCCGGGCGGTACTGGATATTAAAGTCAAAGGGCTGCAGCGCCAGACTCCAGCGCAGCAGCCGGGCATTGTCCCCAGCCACCCGGTTTAGCCATACTAACGGGTTGTGATCCGTGAGCAGGGAAAAAGCTTGTCCGTACAAATATGGCTGTAATTTCTTCAGGGCCCACACCACAGCCAGGCATTCTTTCTCGATGGCGGCGTAGCTTACTTCTCGAGGTAACAGTTTCCGGCTGATGTAAGCCACGGGATGTTCTCCGCCATCGGCCCCGACTTGGCTTAATACTGCTCCCAATCCAAACATAGAAGCGTCTGTGTGGACAAGAAAACGTTTAGTTGGATTGGGAGCTGCCAAGACAGGGGCATTTGTCAATGCATCTTTTAACAACTGAAATGCCTGTTCACACTCCGGGGTCCAGGTTACTTGGCGGGGTAGGTTTTTACGGGTCAAGTCGGTGAGAGGTTTGGCCAGGGCACTGTAATTCGGGACAAATTTCCGGTAGTATCCGGCCGTTCCTAAGAACGCTAACACCTGGGTCTTAGTCCTAGGGGTGGGCCATTGAGCTACAGCCTCTACTTTGGCTGGTTCCGGCTTTTGCTTGCCGCATCCTACCCGATGACCTAGGTACTGTACTTCAGCCATTCCTATGCTGCATTTGGCTGGTTTTAGCGTTAAACCAGCGGCCCTAATCCTGTCTAGGACCGCTCCTATATGGGTCAGGTGTTCCTGCCAGGTATTGCTGAAAATGGCAATATCGTCGAGGTATGCGCAGGTATAATCCTGGAACCCATCTAGGAGGCGGTCCACCATCCGCTGAAAAGTAGCCGGGGCGTTTTTCATCCCAAACGGCATGACCTTAAATTGGTACAAGCCGAATGGGGTGACAAAGGCCGACTTAGGGATGGCGTCTTGTGCCAAGGGTATTTGCCAATACCCTTTACACAAGTCAATTGTGGTGAGATAGTGCCCCCTCGCCATCCGATCCAGGAGTTCGTCTATCCTGGGCATGGGGTAGGCGTCCGATACCGTCTTCTCATTTAATCTCCGGTAGTCTACACAAAACCAGGTCGTGCCGTCCCGCTTTGGTACTAGTACTACCGGAGATGCCCAGGGGCTGTCAGAGGGCTCAATCACCCCCAGCTGGAGCATCTCATCTATCTCCTTGCGCATGTTCGCCCGTACCACTTCTGGGATGCGGTACGGGGTCTGACGCATGGGAAGTTGCCCTGGGGTGTCTACTCGGTGAGTGGCCAAAGGAGTGTAACCAGGTACATTAGAGAAGATATCCTGCTTCTCCCTCAACAGCTGTTGTACCTCGCTCCGCTCCTGTGGGCTCAACCGATCCCCCAGGGTGACTTCCCCTAAGTCCCCGGATAACTGACCCTCTCCCAGCAGATCCGGGAGAGGTAAACTGTCAAACTCCTCGGAGTTAGGCGCACATATAGCGGTCACTTCCTCCGAGCGCTCCTGGTAGGGCTTCATCATGTTCACATGGAGCATGCGTCGCCCCCCAGTACCAACGCACGAGCCGATTATATAAGTGATGTCACACCGTTGTTCCACCACCTTATAAGGGCCCTGCCAGGCGGCCTGCAGCTTATCGTGTCGGACAGGTTTTAAGATCAACACCTTCTGCCCGACCTGAAAGCTACGGTCCCTGGCGCCCCGATCATACCATGTGCGTTGGCGTGTCTGAGCCGCCTGCAAATTCTCGCGTACCGTCTGAGTTAAGGCCTCAAGGCGGTCTCGGAATGCTAACACATAGGGTATGATGGGGGTACCGTCAGTGCTCCGTTCTCCCTCCCAATGCTCTCTGATCAAATCTAAAGGCCCTCGTACCCTGCGGCCAAACAATAGTTCAAATGGGGAAAACCCAGTGGATTCCTGCGGCACCTCCCTGTAAGCAAAGAGGAGGTGGGGCAGGAACTTCTCCCAGTCCTTGTGGGTCTCTGCGAAGGTTCGGAGCATTTGTTTTAATGTACCGTTGAAACGTTCGCAGAGCCCATTCGTCTGGGGGTGGTAAGGGGAACTAATGACAGGCTTAATGTCACAAAACTTCCAGAGGCGCTGCGTGACTTCGGCGGTGAATTGGGTGCCCTGATCGGAGACAATCTCCCTGGGGAGTCCCACCCGGGAGAATATCTTCATCAGGGCTTCTGCTACTGTCTCAGCCTGTATATTCGTCAGGGCCACCGCCTCTGGATATCTAGTGGCATAATCTACTACTGTCAGGATAAATCTTTTACCTGACGGGCTCGCTTGGTTGAGGGGTCCTATTAGGTCAACTGCTACCCTGCTAAAGGGTTCCTCGATTATGGGAAGGGGATGTAACTTGGCCTTGCGCCGGTCCCCCCTTTTCCCCACCCTTTGACAGGTATCACACGTGTTGCAATACCTGCGCACCTCCTGGCTAATTCCCGGCCAAAAGAAACTTTGGGTTAACCTGTATCGGGTCCTGCTGACCCCTAAATGTCCAGATAGCGGAATGTCATGGGCTATCCGTAGTAACTCCGCCCGGTACCGCTGAGGTACCACTAACTGCCTCATCACAATCGGGTCTGACCCGGATACCTGCTTATCCGTCTCCCGATATAACAGCTGGTTGTCCCAAATAAACCTTTCGCCCTCCCCCCCAGGCGTGTCTGCTGTCACCTTGTCCCTATACACCTGCAAGGTGGGGCCAGTCACTACCTCAGCTGCAAATTCGTTAGGAGGGGCCCAGGGAACACAGTCAAGGGAAGGGGAAGGATCTCTTACCTGAACCTCCGGGAGTGTGTTGTAGTCCTGGGTGCGGGCCTGTTGTCGAGTGACTACAGGGTGAGCTTCTCCTGTGGTGGGTGTCTGGGGCTCAAAAGCAGATGTGAGCCTCCCCAGATCGTTCCCCAACAAAACCTCCGCCGGTAACTGCGGCATCAACCCCACCTCCACATGTCCTGCCCCCGCTCCCCAATGCAAATGTACCCTTGCTGTAGGTAGCCGGTATACTGCTCCCCCGGCTACCCTGACGGCCACAGTCTTACTAAGTTTAGCTTGGTCTGAGACCAGGTGACTTTTTACCAGGGTGATGGTGGCTCCTGAGTCCCGTAGCCCCTGAACCGCTTTACCCTCCAGATACACGGTCTGCGTTAGCCTGGACGGGATCTGCCTCGTGCAGTACCTCCCACTGCTCTACCATTGTGATGGGAACTGCTGAACCATACGGTGTGGCCACGATGTCCTGGTAGTGATGGGCTGCGGCGGCTCTCGGTGGTGGTGGTGGACCGGGTCGGATCCAGGTGGAACGGTCCCGCAGCTGGGGCATTCCCTTTTATAATGTCCCCACTTCTGGCAGTGGTGGCAAGGGCCCGACGTGGGCTGGCGGAAACGTGGCTGTGCAGCGGGTGGTGGTGGTGGTGGCAGTGACCTTGGTAGAGCTGGCGTGTAGTTATTTCCCCCAAAGGTTTTAAAAGGTACTTTTGGAGCTGCAGGTTTTTGCTGCCTGCGTGCATCCAGGTACTCGTCTGCCTTCCTGGCTGCTTCGGTAAGGGAGGTAGGGTTTCTGTCTCTTTCCCACTCCTGTACCTCGCTGGTTACTCCTTCATAAAATTGCTCCAGCAGTACCATTTGCAATACATCCTCCATAGACCGTGCCTTGCTCGCTTGCACCCACCCCAAGACTGCTCGTTGTAGTCTGCATGCCCACTCAGCATGTGAGTCTTTCTCCACCTTCTTTAAATCCCTGAATCTCCGCCGGTATGCTTCTGGTGTTATAGCATACCTGGCCAATATAATTTCTTTCACTTTGTGGTAATTCCGATTTCATCATTAGGTACAGTACGGTATGCCTCAGCTGCCCTCCCAGTTAACCTCCCTGCCAAAATAGGTACCCAGTCCTCTGCGCTGATTCTATGCAGTGCACACAGTCTCTCGAAATCTTGCAGGAAAGCGTCTATATCTTCCTCTGCCTCCACATATGTTTTAAAAGCCTGGTATGGTATTTTCGGCTTACCTTCTTGTGGCATATTTACTGCAGAGCTGCGTTCTGGGGCCGCTGTTTGACTCCTCAGTATAAATTCCTGGACCTCCGTTATCGTTTTGGAAACAATCTCTGTTGGAGGGTGTTCCCCATAGAAAGACAGCCGAAATTGTACCTGCCTCTGGAACTCCCTTTGTTCCGGTGTTTCTCCCGAATTCCCCTGTTCGGGAACCGAATCGCCTTCCATTCGGTACTCCGCCATCAGTTCAGTGATAAGTGCCGCTTTTGTCTTATTGCTGGCTTGTATACCCCTTGCCTCCAGAAGGTCTTTTAGCGTGGAGCGTTTTAGTGTGGCAAAATCAATCTCCATCCGTACTCCATTTAGGCTTGTTCCTCTGTGAGTCTGGATCCCAGCGCTGCCAACCAATGTAGCGGAGATGCAATATTACCCAGGTTATCTCCACTTATAATCCAAGTGGGACTCAGGAACAAGTAAATAGTCAATCCATAGGCAAGGCTTACAGCAGGTAAAATACAGCAATATCCCAACAGCAATCCCAATAACTGGACGACACACAGTTTCAGGAGCATAACTGACAAGCCTTTAATCACAGTCTCCTTATAAAGCATGCTCCCATGCAAGGGAGGGATTTACAGTAATTATTACAGTAGCCAATCCTGTCCTGGTAACCTCCCACACACCCCCTCCCCTCAGCCAGCATCATAATCCCCTTATCCAGCACACCAATTCCCCCCATTTCTGGATGTACCCCTAAACGTAGGGGTACCTCTTTAAATCATACATCCCCTGGTAGCCCTGATCTGGGTGAACAACATATCCAAAAATCACCCAGATCAGACCAGGGGTTTGGGAAAAGTATGGAGGGAATAAAATGACCGACCGCACGAACTGAGATAGCCGAATTCGGTTCCATGTGAATGGGCCTTGCGGTCGGTCCTGGCATAAGGGAATAAAATACACGAAAGCCTCTAGTTATAGAGGCTAGGGAGGGTTCGCCTGAATCCCCTCGTTCGGTATTCTCTATCTACCGAACGAGGGGCCGTTCGGTAGTTTGGAACCGAACGGACCAGGGCTGTGGAGGTCTCAGCGGTGTTCGCCTACTCGAGTGTCCGATTTTAGTTCCAGACACTCGACGGCAAAACACCGCTGTTCGGGAGTTTTAAAATGGCCGCCGCCACGCGTTCGTTTGTCGAATGGCGGCCACCCCCGAGAACAAAGGACGGCTACTTACTGTTCAATTACCCGTTCGCAACAATGTTGCAACGGGTAATTGAGGACACACTTCACACAGGGGAGGTCTGGTTGTTCGGTAGTTTCATTCGAATAAACTAAGGGAATGAAACTACCGAACAATCAGAGGAATACAATTCTTTTTAATACATAGAAAATACAGCAGATACACGGATGCAGCTTTATACAGTATATTTGTAGGGTCGCCTGGTGCCATCCGCTACAGATAGGTTTTAATGTCATGAACAACAAAACCTTCCAGAGGCATTAACATGCAGACCGTGTTGTTGCCTACCCTGGGTGGTCTGTGCTGTAGTTAACTTCTAAATAGCTGGTGTCTAGTGATCGCCAGTGGAAGGAGTATAGGTCCTTCATTTAGGACTGAGGATGATATAATATGAGACTTTTCCATAGGCATCCCGAATGTTGAGGAGGGCTGGTAGGGATGTAATCGGGCTCATCAGGGACACAATAAACAAGTAAAAGGCGCTAAGAATAGTATTATTATTTAACCAATCATTGTAACAGGAGTAGTCCCAGAAGATTGGAAGTTAGCGAATGTTGTGCCCATTCACAAGAAAGGTAGTAGGGAGGAGTCTGGCAATTCTAGGCCAGTATGCCTTACTTCAGTAGTGGGGAAAGTCATGTAAACCATGTTAAAGGACAGGATTGTTGAACATCTAAAATTACATGGATTTCAAGATCAGAGACAACAAGCGTTTACTTCAGGGAAATCATGCCAAACTAATGTTAATAATTTTTTTGATTGGGTAACTAAAATAATAGATCAGGGTGGTGCAGTAGACATTGCTTACCTATATTTTAGTAAGGCTTTTGACACTGTTGCACATAGAAGGCTTATCAATAAACTGCAATCTTTAAGTTTGGATTCCAATATTGTTGAATGGGTAAGGCAGTGGCTGAGTGACAGGCAACAGAGGGTTGTAGTTAATGGAATATATTCGAAGCTTGGACTTGTCACCAGTGGGGTACCTCAGGGATCTGTACTTGGACCCATTCTCTTTAATATTTTTATTAGTGATATTGCAGAAGGTCTTGATGGTAAGGTATGTCTTTTTGCTGATGATACTAAGATATGTAACAGGGTTGATGTTCCAGGAGGGATAAGCCAAATGGCAAATGATTTAGGTAAACTAGAAAAATGGTCAGAATTGTGGCAACTGACATTTAATGTGGATAAGTGCAAGATAATGCATCTTGGACGTAAAAACCCAAGGGCAGAGTACAGAATATTTGATATAGTCCTAACCTCAACATATGAGGAAAGGGATTTAGGGGTGATTATTTCTGATGACTTAAAGGTAGGCAGACAATGTAATAGAGCAGCAGGAAATGCTAGCAGAATGCTTGGTTGTATAGGGAGAGGTATTAGCAGTAGAAAGAGGGAAGTGCTCATGCCATTGTACAGAACACTGGTGAGACCTCACTTGGAGTATTGTACACAGTACTGGAGACCGTATCTTCAGAAGGATATTGATACCTTAGAGAGGGTTCAGAGAAGGGCTACTAAACTGGTTCATGGATTGCGGGATAAAACTTACCAGGAAAGGTTAAAGGATCTTAACATGTATAGCTTGGAGGAAAGACGAGACAGGGGGGATATGATAGAAACATTTAAATATATAAAGGGAATCAACACAGTAAAGGAGGAGACTATATTTAAAAGAAGAAAAACTACCACAACAAGAGGACATAGTCTTAAATTAGAGGGACAAAGGTTTAAAAATAATATCAGGAAGTATTACTTTACTGAGAGGGTAGTGGATGCATGGAATAGCCTTCCAGCTGAAGTGGTAGAGGTTAACACAGTAAAGGAGTTTAAGCATGCGTGGGATAGGCATAAGGCTATCCTAACTGTAAGATAAGGCTAGGGACTAATGAAAGTATGTAGAAAATTGGGCAGACTAGATGGGCCGAATGGTTCTTATCTGCCGTCACATTCTATGTTTCTATGTTACTCCCCTGGGGACTCTGTCTGGGTAAAAGAGTGGAATATCACCACTCTGGGACCTAAGTGGAGAGGGCATTATACTGTTCTTTTGTCTACCCCCACAGCCATGAAAGTTGTTGAGATCACCCCATGGCTCCCTCACACTGGAATCAAGCCTGCCTCTGCTCCATGGAAAGTAACTTCTACTGATCCTGATAACGTTCTGAGCTCCGCAGCAATAGAGCGACAATACCTGCTGGAGAAAATTCCAACAAGTAGGTGTTTTGATGGCCATTATAATGTCTGACCACCTGCAATTGATGGAAAGCTGAACAGAATCAGAAGTACTCCTTACCCTGCAACCCTCACATCCGGAAGCTGAGGTGTCGACACACTGTCGAAGCTTCTTCAGGATCATCTGCTCATCTTGAGTTTATGGTGATATTAATATTGAATAATAGGTGGCATGGGAAAGAACTTATAGGTTAAACAATAAGTACATGTGCCCAAAGAATAGGGATTGCATAGATGGTGGGTATAACTACTGCTCCTACTGGAGTTTTGTGGATTGGGCCACCTTTAAATCAGATACCCTAACTGCGAGTCTGCAGAAAAGGCTGCCCACATCTAGTTGTGGTCCCGGCACCTGTAACCCCTTGAACCTGATATATGCTTCTGGTACAGACCCGGGGACCATACTGTATTTGAATATTGAAACTGAGGTTCTAAAAAGTGAGACCCACCAGGTTTGTCAATGTTTCTTTGAAGAAATGGGATCTCAGATTGAGATTTCCCATAAACCCGTAACCTGTTTCTTGACCTAGCTGAAAACATAGCATGATCCCTTAATGTCACCAATTGCCATGTATGTTGTGGCACCAATATGGGCAATCAGTGGCCCTGGGAAACACGTGAGACAGACCTGCAGGTACTACAGTGTGGTGAAGAGGGAGGTTTATTACCCCGTCCCAAATCTGAATGGTTGCTAAAAAGCTCCATAATCGGGAATGTGGGCATAGGCAGATCTGGCCCAGAATTTATTACTTTTGTTGGTACTCTCATGTGTTTAGAGCAGCAAGCATACAATTCCTTTGATGGGACCACCTCCTTGTGATCCGCAGCCAATGCCCAGCCCCTTCGGAAACTACTTCCATTTGAAGGATGTATGAACTAATCTGTCTGCAGGGTCCACCTGGAAAGCACCCAATAATATGTTTTAGATCTGTGGCTTTAACGCCTACTCTGAACTCCCCAGGGATTGGTCAGAAGCCTGTGTCCTGGGAACCCTGAAACCTCTTTTTTCCTAATCCCCCTCAAGGAGGGTGGGAAACTAGGATCCCCTGTATATAAACAGTTCCTAAGGGAACGAAGGGTACTAATGATAGGTCAATGGAAAGACACTATATAGCCCCATCTGTTCTAGCCTGGTATGAGCTCTTCAGGACTCATTGTGTTATGATGCTTGTTAGTCACCTATATCCAGGTTCTGAAGCATTTAAGAGTGGAATGTGGCAGAGGATCTAGGAAATTCCTCAGAACCATATGCCCATATATGGTACAAGAGCTGTACATGATCAGGGCCAGGACACATGTACAGGAATGCTAAGAATGTTCATACACAGTAAAGTAGGAAATGAATAAAGTTTTGGTAAACGCTTTCTAATTGATTATTAATTGCCGCAGTATAGGAGTAACCCTTGCATATCTCTATTGTGTATTAGCTGCATCATCGATCATATATAAACACGGTTAACCCGAGAGGGGGGCTCTCAGTCCTTTTTGCAGACATGAGTCTGTGATGTTGACACAGGTAGCCGGCTACAAAAATAAACTGTTGTTTGCTTCCTGAGAACCTGTGTCCAGTCTCTTATGTGCTTCTTGGCCTTGCATTACTGCAACAATACTAATAAAAAAAATTACAATATTTATCAGAGAAGGTTCGAAACGCAAAAAAAGCACATCTAACACCTACAAATCTCTACAACAAGAATTAGAAAAATTAGATACACAACACAAAACCAACCCTTGCAAAAAACTAACCGCACGTATCAAGGAAAGAATTACATGCACTTGCCCTTATGACTACCGAACGATGGATGAGATCCCTCAAGCTCAAATATTACACACATGGGAACAAAGCAAGCAAAATACTAGCTAACAGGTTAAAGAAGAAACAACTGCAAACCAAAATTCCCTACATTGTATCCCCCACGAGAGGCAAACTATATAATCCACTAGACATTGTCAACGAACTGACACAATACTATGACCGGCTATATAATCTTAAGAATGACCCTACATTACCACAGCCAACCGACAGAGATATAGAAGCCTTCCTAGAGAATATATCGCTGCCGCGATTACCAAACACAAAGCTCCGGGTCCAGAAGGATTATCCAATTACTACTACCATAAATTAGAAACACTCCTAACACCACATCTCACCAAATTATTTAACACCCTAAAAATGTCAGGAACCCTTCCAACGGAAATGCTGGAAGCACATGTTGTCACACTGCCCAAACCAGGCAAGCCACCTACACAATGCAAAAACCTGCGCCCTATATCATTGCTGAACGCAGACATCAAGCTATATGCGAAACTATGGGCACTATGACTGAAAACTCACCTTACAGAATTAGTTTCCATAGAACAAGCGGGATTTGTCCCCAGGAGACAGGCAGGAGACAACACCAGACACTTTATAAATCTAATCAACTGGGCAAAAACTAGCCAACAAGTAGGAACAGTTCTGGCGCTCGATGCTGAAAAAGCATTTGACCGCCTGAACTGGGAATACATGAAAGCTACACTACTTAAAATGGGATTCACAACACAAACCCTGAGGGGCATTATGGCCCTGTACCATTCCCCCTCGGCAAGAATCTTCAACTCGGGATTCATATCAGACAAATTTCACATTAGCAACGGCACGCGCGAAGGATGTCCACTGTCACCACTTTTGTTCATACTTTATCTGGAACCCCTTATACTCCACATAAAACAACACCAGGGAATAGAGGGATTACTCACCCCAACAGGGATCAACAAAATAGCCCTCTTCGCAGATGACGTACTCCTCTTCCTCACAAACCCTACTCACTCCATACCAAACCTGATGGAGCCTCTACTACCATACAGATGCATATCATACTACAAAAATGACCTTAAAAAAACACAATCTCTACCCAGAGGTATCACCGCTAACGTAATCCAGACCCTCAAAACACAACACCCCTTCGACTGGAGGAAAACTTCCTTAAAATACTTGGGAATTAACTTAACCAAATCACACAGTCTGTTGACCCGAGAAAACCACATTCCCCTAACCCACAAACTCCAGGCACAACTAGAAGAATGGCAAAATCTAGAAATATCATGGCTAGGGAGAGTAAACACTGTTAAAATGATGGCACTACCCCATATCCTGTATCTGTTCCGCACCATACCCATACCATTAGGAGACAAACTGCTCAAAAGATTCCAAAAAATGCTAAATGCACACATATGGAAGAAAAAAAAAACAAGAATAGCCAGACGCCTCACCTGGCTGTCACCAACCAAAGGCGGCTTCGGAACCCCAAATATTAGGGCATATTATAGAGCAGCGGCCCTGGCAGAAGGGCTGGATGCAATATCCCGCACTACCCCCATAATCTGGGCCCCCCTAGAAAATGCCTGCATACGACCACACACAATAAATTCTATGCTGCGATCTTTTAACCCATGGGAACCCAACAAACACAAACCTATGGCGAGTACGAGATTCTTAACTAGCAGCTGGAGGAAATGGGCAAGTCCACTAACCGGCACAAACAACATTATATACTTTGCCCCGAAACAAATAATCTCAGAACTAGCAGACGATATAAATATGGAAACGTGGCGACAACAGGGAATAACCTCGGTGGCACAACTATATTCAGAGATGGGCCTCAAACCATTCCCAATACTTCAACAGGAATATGCACTCCCCTCTAGGGACATTTTCACATACATCAGAACCAAACACAAGCTCCAATCCCTACAAACCCGCCATTGCAATGAAACACAACTAACAAACTTTGGGGTATACTGTATAGGCAAACGTCCACAACTAAAACCACTATCCCTATGCTACACGGCACTAAATGACGCTGACCCACTATGCAAACACAAATACATAGAACAATGGGAAGCAGAACTAAACATAAATATCCCCAATCCAATATGGCTACAAACAATTCAGACTACAAGGAAAATGTCACATAGCCTGACCCACTGGGAGGCGTACTGTAAAATACTGATGAGGTGGTACCTAGTACCTACCAAGATAGCGAACATGTACCTCTCAGCCTCAAATGTATGTTAGAGATGCACTCTCCACAAAGGAAGCATGAGACACATATTTTGGGATTGCCCACAATTGAGCAAGCTTTGGCGACCGATAGGAAAACCTATGGAAATTTTAACGATACGCAAAATACCGTTCACACCAGAATGCTACTTACTACACCTCTCCCCAGAACTGCTGCTAGACAACAACAGACATGTTATCATACACCTACTAACAGCAACAAAGACCAGTATAGCCAGCCACTGGAAAACCACACACACACCCTCACCCCAAGAAGTATGGAATAGAATCGATAATGTCTCAGAATATGAAGGTATGGCATACAGAATAGGTGGCCAAGCAGAGACATACACTAAAAGGTGGGCAAGTTGGCATACACACCACAATACAATGAAAAGCCTCAAATGATTGCTCTAGAGGACGGACAGAACAAAATAAATCACAACACAACACACTACAATGCAGTGAACCCCACCACTCAGATGGCACACTCGAGATCCATTACGCTATAGATGACGGGATGGATAAGTTACTATTACACATCCAACCACAACTCCCCACATTACATCACACTGCATATTCGATGTGGTATATTATGTATACCAGGCTTCCAGTTTTCCCCCTTTCTCCCCTGATGTTCCCCCCCCCCAATTCAACTACGAACACGCATTCTCCGAATACGACACATGCTCACCCAATCCACAAACAACCACCTCAAATGTGTCCCAACTGCAGAAGGGAAAATAGTCAACACTACCGTTAATAATATGAATATAACCACCCTGATGCTCACACTCCGTTATGTAGCACAAAATGCGAACTCTAACAAATGTATAAAGCGAATAAATTGACTAAAAGTGCAAAATTGTGTGGAACGAATTGTAACCATTCATCCCTCCCTCTTTTTCCTTCTGTACCCTATTGTTTACATTTTATCTGTGCAAAAAACTCAATAAAAACAAAAAATGAAAAAAAAATTACAATATATACGATATAGGTTTGTAAATCACAATTTATGTGAGAATTAAAGTGCATGTGTAATCTATATAGGTGAGCACATTCACAGTACACAAAAACAGTCCAAGTGTACCTATGTACAAAGAAACAAAATTGTCCCAAGGTAATCTTTGAAAAAAATAGTAAATGTGCTGAACATGACGACAATGATGTTGGAGTAGAGGGTGCAGATCTGTGTTACTTTTTGAGGGAAATATTTCTGAAAAAGGGGATATAAAAAGCACATAGTATAATACTGTTTAGAGATACAAATATACAAAAATATTTAAGAAAATTACTCACATGATGGATGTAGTAGGTTAATAGAATGAAGAGAGATATCACACAATATAATTGAATGGAAAAAAATCTTGTTTTTGATACCTTAAAATGGAATAAACACAAAATGCATATAAATAAGGAAGGGAAACTCCACAATGGTAGTCAAATAATCCAAGATGTGTTTCACTCGATGGCTTCCTCAGTTGGACAAATGTGTTTGGTGTAAGTTAGCTGTGATTTGTGTGTGGTGTAGGCTTGTGTTATGTCTTTTTTTTTTAATATATATATATATATTTAATATAATTTTATTTATGTTACTACTGATACATTCAAATTAAAAAAAAATCTTAAATATCTTTAACGCATGTTAAATTTACATATTTTTTCAAATGTGAATTGTTTTTTTTTAAATCAGATATTTTTATAAATAATAGATCATTTATATATTAGGGTTGTGTTATAATAGGGTTATTTAATTCTGATTTGTATATTTAGTAATCTTGATCACATGTATATTTTAAAAAACATATTAATTTTTAGATAATGCTATAATTATTAATTTAGCTATCTAAATGTCATCTAAGAAGACAAGCTTGAGCCATCCCTGCTAAATGGACTGGTACATTACCTTGGAATTTTTGACAACCATCATCTTCTGTGCATTCCTATCAGGCTTCTTCATCGCAAAGCCAGCCATCAAGAGTGGGGGATAGCATTTTAATGCCAACTTATGAATAATGTATTTGTTGCTGTGAAATTACACAAATAAGAGAGATTGTGATTGATACTAACCATTTGTGAGGGAGAGTAGCTTTGACAATGACTTATGATCCAGGAATTATGTTTTTTTTTTCTAGTTATTTAAATTTGTATATCATGTTTACCTATTCAAACTGTTATATTTGTAAGATGATTGTGTTTGTGCCGATTACTTTTAATAATTTTTGTAGAATAGTCATATATATAAATATAATAAATTGTATCTTTATAAGTAAAACATGTTTTCATATTTTTTTTAATTATAAGTATTTTTAAATAAATACACATTACATAATATAAGAAAGCTCACACATTTCACAGATGTTCTGCAGTTACATACATGACATTTTCATCTTTAACACAGCCTCATTTGATAAAAAAAGACAAGAATATTAAAAAACTTAAAATGTAATTATTTCTATTAAATATTTTTTAAACTGATGCATTAAAACATTTGTAAAAAATTTTTTACAAAGCTTTTAAAAGAAAGAAAATGTTTTTTTATTATAAAAATGAATAACATAGCACTCGTCGTGTTATAAACATAAACTCATAATGTAACTACAATACACTATACATTTCTACTCATTCGTGTGTGTAACGGCACCCCCAGGCATAAAAGGGGTTAAACCGCCATTTAGTAGATATTCCCCTTCCAGATATACAGGCAACTACTGTAGACACCAATCCACCGAACCGGAGAAGCATTTGAATGCCGTAAACAGCTGAACCGGAACCATACGAATGCTGTAAACAGCCGAATAGGAAAAACCATATGAATAGGTTTACACTCCTAGCAGTCGAACTGGAACAGCATACAATAAATCCCCCCAAGAACGAGACAAGACTCCGTTTTGAGGGTCAAGCAGGAACAGACAGAGTTGTGGGTTTATTGTTCTTATATACACATTAGTACCACCCACAGGGTTTTGGAAAACAACCAGTAAACACATACAATACACTCACATACTCCCACACAAAATCCTCCCCTCTGCCTGTGATACAATTACCTTACACAATGGGTAACGTAATTATCACAGGCAGAGAAATACAGTTTTTCCACATTATTCATAACTTTAAAAGTATGCATCACATTCACATAAAATAATGTTTTCAGAATCAGCATACTCCAAATACGAACATATGTCAAAATCATCCACATTGGTTCAAAAGATAGATCGAAGTCCTTTGTGACCAAAGGAAGCATGGCTTTTCTGCCCAAAACCAGTTCCACAAAGTCTTCTATCCTGGAGATAATTGGGAAGTAATCCAATTATCTCCAAGGACAGAGGCAAAACTCCATTAAGCACATGGCAGTAAAATGACAGTAAAATACAATCAAATACACAAGGTTACATTTATAACATAAAATACAGACATGCAACATATACCCAGATAGCTTAGGTCTGAGCCCACATTATTACTGAATGGCTCTTAGACCACACACATACAGTTCAATTGCCATGGAGCCAAAGTCTTTTATTACACGAATAGGCTCCATGGCATAGCTTTTTTGGGGTTAAATTAGTTAATTCAGTAAATCCGAGAATCTACCGAACGCCAGAAATACATGAATACACCTTTCTGAATAGGAAAATAAAGTATTTAAATGCCGGTCCATAGTCAAAAGGCAGCAGGCAGGCAACCAGGCTCCTCTAATGCACAGTGGCGAGATTGGTCTCGTCACATCGTGTCTATCTATATTTTAAATTTAAAAGAAGGTTAGAAAACAGTGCACTGCACACAATGCACTACAAGCACAGTCAAGAAATAGTTTATTGAATGTGGAGGCAGAGGTTTATTGAAAAACGAGGGTTCACAGCCCCTTTAAGCCAAATAATTTCCAGCAACGTAAAATAATATAAAGAATATAATAAACAAAAAGACCTAGTCTTTTTAGGAGGCTAACTGACAGTACCGGAATAAAGCAAGTAGCATTCACAAGAATAACGCAACTTAGTTTTTCACCAGACCATTGTCTTTGCACTTACTGAGATCATAGGCGTGCGCAGCCTATTGCATTAGGGTGTGCACCCTAAAGCACAAGCACACGCCACGTATATATATGTATGTATGTATATATATATATATATATATATATACACATATATACACACACACATACACTGCTGTGTGTGTGTGTGCTGTGTGAGGGTGCTGTTAGTGTGATGTGTGCGTGAGGGTGCTGGTAGTGTGCTATGTTGGTGAGGGTGTTTGTGTGTGCACGCTTGTGAGGGTTCTATTAATGTACTGTGTGTGAGGGTGCTGTTTGTGTGTGTGTGTGCGCTTGTGAGGGTGCTGTTAATGTACTGTGTGTGGGGGTGCTGTTTGTGTGTGAGGGTACTCGTAGTGTGCTGTGTGTGTGTTTGTTAGGATCCTGTTTGTGTTTGTGAGGGTTCTGTTAGTGTGCTGTGTGTGTGAGGGTGCTGTTTGTAAGGGTGCTGTTTGTGTGCTGTGTGTAAGGGTGCTGTGTGTGTTTGTGAGGGTGCTGTGTGGGTGGGTGCTGTATGTGTGTGGGTGCTGTGTATATCTGTGGGTGCTGTATGTGTGTAGGTACTGTGTATGTCTGTGTGCTATGTGTGTGGGTGATTGTGATTCTTACCTTATGTAGGGAGGGGGGATTCTTGTTCCTGCTGCTTTCCCTGGTGGTCCAGTGGAGAGTGAACTCTAGCCCCTGTGGGGCTAGAGTTCACTCTCGCGAGATCTGAGCGTTGCTGCCGGCAATAGCTCCCCGTGTCCTCTCCTGCCTCCCTCACTGCCTGTGGGTCAGTGGGGAGGGAGGCTGAGAGCAGAGCCGGGGCTCGGATAGCGCCGGCTCTGCATGAGCCGACTGGGGAGATCCTGAGATCTCTCCTGCTGGTCTCACTCCATAGGCGTGCCGCAGGGATTAGGGTGTGCCCAACATCCACAGCCACCTCATGCAGCCTGGTTCTGAGACCCATCCCTGCTCTGTCAGAACTGCTATAAGGCTTCTTAGTTAATTAGCCAGCAGCTGTCTGAACTAGAAAAGATCAACCCCTTATTAACAGTGAAACACTGCCCTTTGTCACTCTGATTGATAAACGCATGGTCCCTGACCCTGTCATACTTGTTTGCATTACGAGGCTAATACAGCCAATTTGGTGCATGCTATCATACCATCCATTAAGAAACAGACTCTCTTTGCATAGTATTTTAAAACCATACTTTGGTAAACCTCAAAGTTACCAATATGGCAGAAATTATTTAAATGATCTGAATCATTCATTAGTTTTGGATCTGTAACAAAGCAGCTTAGTCTGGAATATAATGTGGCATCTACGTAGACAAAATTGGGGTATTTCTTCAGTTTCGTCAATAGACAAATTATCACAGTTTCCTTTTATTATTTCTGTTTCCCATGAATGACACACTAATATAAACACATATATTTATAACCTGTACCACACATACAAACACATTCTCTCAAAAGACAAACACACTACCCATGAAGGGAAGAGTTTATATGCCCAGACTCCCTGGTGTCTAGTGTGTTCCTAGGAGCAGGAACTTTGTGAACTAGACAGCACAGCCTTACTTCCTACTCACCTTCAGCATGTGGCCACCCCGTAGACAGACAACTGTTGCCACCATATGACATCCCAGCTCAACACCTGCTGTTTGTCTCACAAAGCCACACTCAAGTCTCTGGGTGTAGGGCAAACAATGGTTAATATTCTCCCCAGCATTAAGAGATGTCAGATTTGAGTCACTTTCAACATATTGCTTTAGCTTGCAATGCCCCTCAAAGTGTGGAACCTGGGGCTAGTGCCACGCGTATTACATTTAAAGAGAGAAAAATTACCCCTTGCATAAAAAAAATATATCTCATAGTACTGAAGATTTATGAGAGATACATAATTTTAAGTGATGCAAAATAATGCAGTATTACATTGTCGTGATATCTTGACTTAAACAGTGATAACCTTTTTGAGAGAGCCTCCCTACTTTAAACTTTTAAAGAACTAAAAGCTTATTATTCCAAAACTGTGCTTGTTCAATATAAAATGTATTACAAGATAAGGCTGTACTCTAATAATTTGCATCTGCTTAAGAGATGCAATACTGTTAATATGCATATTTAATATTGTTATTAATAACAGCATCTTCAATAATTTTCAGACAATTGAATTCCTGATTTTATAAACACTGAACCTGCATACACATGTATACCTATATACACAAACACATTGACTGTGACACAAAAATATACCACTGTATTGATAAACAAATGATACATAAATGCACAAATCCATTCACAAACAAACTGACATACAAATATACCACTGCATTCACAAACACGCTGACACAAATACACAATTTCATTCCAAAATAAACTGACGAGACAACACTGTATGCATTAACAGACTGACACATAAATACACCACTGCATTCACAAACACACTAAAGAAAATTCATAACTGCATTCTGACATGAAACACACTCAAACATACCCCTGCAATGAGAGTATCATTGCATCAACAGGTGTTTATGTTAAGAAGCAAATATTAAACCTGACTAGTAGATTACAGCATGACATTCTGAGCCCTGATGTAGTTCATGCAATTACAGTTTCCTAAATCTGAAGGCAATTCACTTGTTATGCTTTGCTTTGTGGTACAATAAATAATGCTGGGTTACTGTTAATTGCAGTGTAAAGTTGTAGAACTGTATTTTCATAAGGGAAATTCTTTCTTCTTCATAGGATGTATATCTACTCCATATTAATTGTTTTAATTTAAAGTATCCCTTTAAAGGGAAACTCCAGTGCCAGGAAAACAATCAGTTTTCCTGGCACTGCAGGTCCCCTCTCCCTCCCACCTCCCAATCCCCGGTAGCTGAAGGGGTGAAAACCCCTTCAGGTCACTTACCTGAGACCCCGCCGATGTCCCTCGGCGATGGTTTCTTCCCAGTCATTACGTCGGCCGGTGGGCGAGACTGATCCCGCCCACCGGCCGGGGAGACCTAATGTGCATGCACATTAGAGCTCCCCATAGGAAAGCATTGAAAATGCTTTTCAGTGCTTTCCTATGGGGAATTGAGCAACACTGGAGGTCCTCACACAGCGTGAGGATGTCCAGTGACGCTCTTGCACAGGTTTTCTGTGCTATAGAGCAGGAAGTGCCCTCTAGTGGCTGTCTAGAAGACAGCCACTAGAGGTGGACTTAGCCCTGCAAGGTAATTATTGCAGTTTATAAAAAACTGAAATAATTACACTTGCAGGGTTAAGGGTAGTGGGGGTTGGCACCCAGACCACTCCAATGGGCAGTAGTGGTCTGGGTGCCTGGAGTGTCCCTTTAATAACAACATTTAGGTGTTATAGGGACAAAGCAGGAAACTGAAAAGAGATTGAACAAGGAACAAGAGATTCAACTGGAATTAATATTATCAAATATGGACAATGTAAGGCATCATGTTAGCTATATAGTAATATTATTTTTAATAGGAATGTGAAGTATTTTAGCAAAAACAAAACATCAACAAAATAATAATATCTATAGTTTGCAAAACTGTTTCAATACATTTGGTCGTCTTTTGCCAAACACATATTTATATATTATGCCATTGTCTCTGAAAAATATTCTTCAGTGCAATTTTAATATTTGCATTTCTCAGACTATAAATAATTGGATTTAGCAGTGGGGTGACCACAGAGTAAAACACTGATAACATCTTGTCCAAGTGGGATGTGTTCACTTCAGAAGGTCTCACATACATAAAAATTAGAGTGCCATAGAAAATACCAACCACAGTAAGATGGGATGCACAGGTGTTAAATGCTTTTTGGCGACCATTAGAGGTCGGAATCTTTACAATGGTAGCTATTATATAACTATAGGAAACTAATGTAACAGTAGAACAGCTTAGTATGAGAATCCAAGCCTGACCAAAGAAAGTGTTTGCTGCAGTTGAAGTATCAGAGCAAGACAATTTAACCAAGGGACCAAAATCACAGAAAAAGTGGTCAATACCTCTTTTATTACAAAAGTGTAACTTTGAGACAAATATTGTGGGAATCAATGGCATAAGAAAACTGGTGATCCAGGACCCAAATGCCATATGATAGCATAAATTATGAGTCATTATGGATGAGTAGCGCAAAGGATTGCATATAGCCAGGTAGCGGTCATATCCCATCATGGCAAGAAGAATATTTTCCATGGAACCAGAAAATAAAATAAAATAAAACTGAGTAAGACATCCTTGGAAAGAGATACCTTCCTTGCTATTAAGTAGGTCAGTCAACATTTTTGGAAGAATTATAGTTGTGCAACCAATTTCCATCAAGGAGAAGTTGGAAAGGAAGATATACATCGGAACATATAAGGACGGAACTCGCCTGACAACAGTTATAATTATGGTATTGGAAACCAAAGTAACACAATAGGAAGCCAGCACTAGGGTGAAGATGAGTATCCTTAAGTCAGGAGACAATGAGAAACCAAGAAGAATAAAGTTAGTAACATCTGATGTATTGAAAATCATGATTGTATGTTATCCTGATGGGAAGTTTCATTAGTTAGAAGATAGATACATACATAGTGACACAAAGCTAGAGAAGTGGTAGATAAATAATTAGTATAAATATACCTTGCTCATTTAGTTATGTATCTACATTATAATTTTCTATATGTAAATATAACATTCTTGTTCATTAACTGTTAAATAGTTAAACCAGATTGTATATACAAATTTAACATATATCCAATATGCAGTATTATAGTATACAGGAGACATGGGATGTTAATTTCTTTTAGTTTGCCAGGAAACAGATTTGACAGACTGTATGTAAGCATGGGTGTGTTAGATATGCCTCTATAATAGGAACACTCAGTGCATTACATTATAATATATTCTGATTAAAAGTCTGGACAACACTATACGTATGAATAAACTTTCATACTCTGTAAGATGCTTGTAACACAAAAAGCTAACTGACCATATTCTGGTTAATAAATGTATCTATCAAATGTCTAAATTTATGTAAAATATATAAATAAATCAATAAATACAAGTTGTTATAAACTATGAATCACCATTCCATTCACAAAACTGGCATCAGGTTTTGTGCCTTTTAATTATGTGTGTCTTCCTCACATGCCTCCAAGCCCCTTGTTGCCTTTAATAATCTGCATGTTGATCACAGTTGGCTCAGGTGTCTACTTATAGTCGGCTCTGTAATCTCAGCTGAGCTTCCCACTAGTGTATTCTATTTTTAGTTTACATTATATTTAACCTTAATAAACATAACATATTCTTCAAGTATTATTTGTTTATAATAGTTCCCTATCTCAAATGTTTAAATATGAAGTAGTAGCTTTCAAGGTTCCAGGAGTGTCTTTTTCAGGCTCAATAAATAATATATATATATATTTTTTTTTTTTAAATTAGTAGATATGCTGACATACAATAACTATTATACAGGGAGTGCAGAATTATTAGGCAAGTTGTATTTTTGAGGATTAATTTTATTATTGAACAACAACCATGTTCTCAATGAACCCAAAAAACTCATTAATATCAAAGCTGAATATTTTTGGAAGTAGTTTTTAGTTTGTTTTTAGTTTTAGCTATGTTAGGGGGATATCTGTGTGTGCAGGTGACTATTACTGTGCATAATTATTAGGCAACTTAACAAAAAACAAATATATACCCATTTCAATTATTTATTATTACCAGTGAAACCAATATAACATCTCAACATTCACAAATATACATTTCTGACATTCAAAAACAAAACAAAAACAAATCAGTGACCAATATAGCCACCTTTCTTTGCAAGGACACTCAAAAGCCTGCCATCCATGGATTCTGTCAGTGTTTTGATCTGTTCACCATCAACATTGCGTGCAGCAGCAACCACAGCCTCCCAGACACTGTTCAGAGAGGTGTACTGTTTTCCCTCCTTGTAAATCTCACATTTGATGATGGACCACAGGTTCTCAATGGGGTTCAGATCAGGTGAACAAGGAGGCCATGTCATTAGATTTTCTTCTTTTATACCCTTTCTTGCCAGCCACGCTGTGGAGTACTTGGACGCGTGTGATGGAGCATTGTCCTGCATGAAAATCATGTTTTTCTTGAAGGATGCAGACTTCTTCCTGTACCACTGCTTGAAGAAGGTGTCTTCCAGGAACTGGCAGTAGGACTGGGAGTTGAGCTTGACTCCATCCTCAACCCGAAAAGGCCCCACAAGCTCATCTTTGATGATACCAGCCCAAACCAGTACTCCACCTCCACCTTGCTGGCGTCTGAGTCGGACTGGAGCTCTCTGCCCTTTACCAATCCAGCCACGGGCCCATCCATCTGGCCCATCAAGACTCACTCTCATTTCATCAGTCCATAAAACCTTAGAAAAATCAGTCTTGAGATATTTCTTGGCCCAGTCTTGACGTTTCAGCTTGTGTGTCTTGTTCAGTGGTGGTCGTCTTTCAGCCTTTCTTACCTTGGCCATGCCTCTGAGTATTGCACACCTTGTGCTTTTGGGCACTCCAGTGATGTTGCAGCTCTGAAATATGGCCAAACTGGTGGCAAGTGGCATCGTGGCAGCTGCACGCTTGACTTTTCTCAGTTCATGGGCAGTTATTTTGCGCCTTGGTTTTTCCACACGCTTCTTGCGACCCTGTTGACTATTTTGAATGAAACGCTTGATTGTTCGATGATCACGCTTCAGAAGCTTTGCAATTTTAAGAGTGCTGCATCCCTCTGCAAGATATCTCACTATTTTTGACTTTTCTGAGCCTGTCAAGTCCTTCTTTTGACCCATTTTGCCAAAGGAAAGGAAGTTGCCTAATAATTATGCACACCTGATATAGGGTGTTGATGTCATTAGACCACACCCCTTCTCATTACAGAGATGCACATCACCTAATATGCTTAATTGGTAGTAGGCTTTCGAGCCCATACAGCTTGGAGTAAGACAACATGCATAAAGAGGATGATGTGGTCAAAATACTCATTTGCCTAATAATTCTGCACTCCCTGTAGAAGTAAATTTAAGCATGTGTGGGATAGGCATAAGGCTATTCTAGCTATAAGATTAATGAGAGTATTTAGAAAATCTGGCAGACAAGATGAGCCGAATGGTTCTTATCTGCCGGCACATTCTATATTTCTAGCTAATAAAAAGATGGCTGCTGGGCGAGCCCGAACGGCTCCTTCTCACCGGCCTCGACCGCAGATGGCGTAACCACAGAGAGCCAACAGGGTGACACTAACCAAATACTGACCAAGCTTGCAGAGCTCAGGAGCTTCCTGGCCGGAGAAATAACCCCAAGCTCCAGGGAGGTGAAGACCGAAATACAAGCTCTTGGAATCCGTACATCGAACCTGCGGATAGCATGGGCCCACAACACAGTAGCTACCAATCAAATATGCTGGAACAACATGTGAACAACCTCGAGATGCAGGTAGAGAACTTGGAAAACAGATTCAGGCGCAACAACCTCCGGGTCCGTGGCCTACCGGAAAAACTAAATAAAGGCCCATTAATAGCCATGATGGAGAACTACTTTAAACACCTTCTGCTTGACATCCCAGATGACAAATGGGTAATCAGCCCACAGAGCACTATGTTCCCAGAGAGCAGGGACAGGGAGCAGGGACATAATTATACGCTTACGCTTCCACTTCTACTCGACCAAAGAGGCTATCTTAAAATTCAGCAGAGAGCATGAACTCAACTACCAAGATGCCACTATAACGCTATACCAAGACCTCTCACCAGTAACGCTACAGAGACAGTGTGAGTGGAAACCTATGACTGTCCTCTTCAGGAGACACGAAGTGCCCTACACCTGGAGACACCAGTTCAAAATGGTGGCATTCAGGGAGGGAAAAGCCCATGCACTGCTCCCAGGGACAGACCCGATGCCCTTCCTTCAGGGTCTAGGCATAGACCCCCCCACCGGACTTTGCCTTCCCACAAAATGGCCACCCTGAGCTGACAGCCCTGGTGCACGACAATCGAGCCTCCCAGCGGCTCTACCTGGGATCAGTAACAAACCGAGTGCAGGCACACCGAGACTACTACCTAACTAACCGGTACAGATAAGTGACACTCTTACACTTGAACTATCACCACAATCTAACTACTCCTAGGAGACACTCAAGGCCTAAGGCACACAGACTACCAGGGGTTAATTGCTAGGGAGAGCTCGGGGTACACTGTGGGTACTTCCGACATACATTACCGTAAACAGCTATCACATGCGGTCTCACAGGATAACTGGTAAACAGGGCTAATTGGAGACCACATGGGGAGGGACAGGGAAGAGCCCAAGAGATGCCCACATACCTCTATATTGCCATATCTAAGTCAAGCCAAATGAACACAATTGAATACCAACTCGCCATGCTAATGCTCACTGTGGAGGAGGGGATCCAGGGGGACCTCTGGGCCTGGCCCATGGGGTGGCTGGGCTGCACTCATATCCATGGAGGCGGGGTTGGACAAGGAGGGGAGACACAGAGTCGAGGGGAGGAAAGCCGAATAATGTGACATGGGAGTCACTCCTGCAATGTGATGCTAACACCGAGGCAGACACAAGCTAAAATACTAATACAGAAGCTCCCAGCATGGGACCCAGGGGCTAAACACACAAAATACTACTAGACCAAATCCGATATATTGTGAGGTTTACACATTGATGCATAGTGGACTGGGGCAATATTTACACACCCTACGGGGTGGGCGCACACCGGTGCTGGTAAGTATCTAGGACAGGAGTACAGGTCTGTGGCGGAGCTGCAATATTAAATTCCACGATCTCCGCTGGTACAGAAGGTAATCCACAGTCAAGTGCTGAAAAGTAAGGCAATATCCCAAATCCCACAGTAACCGGATGAAACACAGTTCTGGGAGTCAATTGAGGTTTTTATTCAGAGGTCACAGTATTTATGCAAGTCCCCATGCAAGGGGTTTCCCTACTGACATAGCAGGGGTAATACAGTAGGGGACTACATGGGGGACTAAACATTCTGGACATTTCTCCCATCAGGCACTGCTGGACGAGAGGGATACTCCCACTGGAATATACCGTTACGTGGATTATCCCTCCGTGCAGCAGAACCGGCATTTTACATGAAAATCTATAACTTTGGCAATATTCAGGTTATTTAGATGAATGGATGTTCGGTAGATAGCTGGGGTCTGAGTGCACAGTTCGGGAAAATACCGCTCAGATCCCAGCCTAAACAACCGAACGCCGCATGAAATACACTTTAACATTGGGTTCGCCTAAAAGTACCGAACACTGATGGGGAACCACAATAGCGAAAGACCGGAGCTCCCGAACGGCCTGGAAGTCCAGCGGTGTTCGCACCGTCGAGTAGCCGATTTTGGCTCCACGCGCTCGATGACCAAACACCGCTGGTGAAACAAAGGATCCAAGATGGCCGACCGCCGCGTGGTCGGTAGTCGAACGACGGTCACCTAGGAAAGCCTTTAACTACATTGTTGCAATCGGTTAATGAGTGCCACACGTCTCTCTATGTGTGGGCTACTGGGGGGTAGCTCATTTGTTTCACGAACAGCCGGTAAAGTCTCTGTTCGTGAAACGATATACATGAATGCTAGCGGCTTTCGGCTGTTAGCATACGAATTCTATACACATAGCAGTACAGACCAATGTTACAATACGTAATCCAGCGGTTATTGCAGACAACCTTTCGTACATATAGTTCAGCGTCCCACAAGTGGCTAGGTTTGCCACAAGGTCCTACAGCTCTCCTGTTCTCCCGCGCGATGATGTGTGGAGCGTTGCCATGGTAATGTGCGGTAACGCTCCACACAGTTCGCAGGAGGACAGGAGAGCTGCTTCCTAGATGCCCCCCCCTGGGTTCCGGTCCTGCTGACACGGAAGCAGAGTAGGCGCCTGCCGTTTCGGGCAGGCAGGTGGCTACTCTGCATTGATGCCGAACTTATGGCCGCGTGCCCACAGAAAGAGCCCGGCGTGTCACCTGTGGCACGCGTGCCATTGGTTCGCCATCACTGCCCTAGGGTATTTCAAATGGTGGCATTTTAACACTTTCCATGCACTAATTCAACCACCAGTCTTTGTTAACCTATTGGGTAGTCATTTTTTTGTGTTATTTTTCACACACATTGTACTTTAGGCATGGATCCTCAGCTCCTGTTATGTATTACTGCCAAAGAACACTACAATATGTGTTCATCAACATCTCCTGAGTACAGTGATACCTCCCGTGTATAGGTGTGCTGGGTTCTCTGGGGGCTGCTTTTAATTTGGTGTTGCATATTTGTATTTCTTATTTAAAATAATGAAATAAAATAACCTTTTTTTTTTACCAATTTGGCAATAATAATGTGTTCATAATTAGTACAGCTTAAGAAAACTAATTTAAAATGAATTAACTCATTAGTCCTTATTAACAGAGTACAGTGGTACCTCGGTTTACAAATTTTATGGCTGCTCCGGGACGTTTTGTATTGCGAAACATTTGTAAGGCGTTTGTAAATCGAGGTGCCACTGTAGGATTTCAGCTTATTTTTGTTAATTACATGTCACAAAATTCTATTTCAATGTGGATGATTTTAGAATTTGGTATGTTTGTCTAGTAAATTTAATAGCCATAACAGAAAACAAAATGACCCCACACAAGATTACCACACATCTAGCAATGGGTATCCTTGCCTGGGTATCCCCCTTGGCTTCTTTGCTCCCCGTGGTCCGGTGGCACACTTCAGAGTTCTGCAGAGCTGTGGAAGCCGCAGCCATTGCCATTCATTGGTTAAGAGCATCAGATGAACGGTCTCAACCAAGGAATGCAATTCTGTTTAATGGAGGTTACAATAACATTGTGTTATACAGAATCTGTACAATAGATAAACCAAGACAAATACTTAACTCCAAGCGAGAAAACTAGGTGAAGAGAGCCTTTCCCAAATGAGTTTAAATTGCACAGTATTAACATTAGCCTCTGGGTGATGACACCTTAATGATGCTACTGGAGGTCAAGCTACACCTCTAGCAGCAGAGGGATTTGTCAATGTATACAGACTCAAGGTAACATCACTTCAAAACACTGAAGGTATTATAGTGCTTGGAGTAACTGTAGCAGGACCTTGGTAACCCGGCTAGTTACTCTCTTTTTGTAATAATAGGTCAGACCCATTTCCCTTGTAACTGGACAGCGCACAGTTCCAGGATACAACTTTTGACAATCTTTATTTGGGCACACAGCTTTTTATGCACAGACTCTCCATCCAGCACAACACAATCCCAGGCAGGACGGGGCGGGGTGACAGATAACCATCTCCCGCTCTGGGATATACTAACAGGACACAGGGACACACATGAATACACATTACATACAGGGAGGTGATCTTTGGGGCTTGGTGCCTTGGGATTAAAAGGGGGTACAGGGTTAAAACTTATATAGATAATTAACCCCTGGGTCCGGCCTGGGATCCCTGCAAAAAGCAGGGCGATCGGATGTACAGAGCCCGAGATATCAGCATCCAAAATCTGGATGTTGCTTGGTTTACTCCGGCAAATTCAAAATTCACACCTAAACCAAGCAACAGCCAATCAACTGAAAGGGCAAGAAACAAAATCGCGCCAATCAGCACTTAGGAGGGGAAGGAGTTTCGCCGACGAAAGGGCGCAAAACTTGATTACGCCAATCGGCGTTCAAGGGAGAGAGGGGTTTCGTGGCCCAATCAGAAGAAAGGGTGTGAAACCCCATTTCATCGGGCACTCCTGCTTTGATTGGTCGTTGGTGCCCCGCAGGGACCAATCAGTGCTCACTCGCGCCGACCAACAAGGAGAATGGAGTGAACCCAGTTTGAACGGGCGCTCCTTCTCCCATTAATCAGCACAGACTTCCACGCAGCCAGCGGAAGCCTGCAGCTGTGAGACCGACTCACAGCTCCAGAGATTCCATGCTGGCACACGTCCCTCTCTCCGGTGGCTACCCCCACAGAGAGAGTGCTCGCCTGGGCAGCCCCCGCGTGGTTGACGCTTGCAGTCTGTGGTTTTCACACCTCGTTAGTGACATGTGAACATTCTAACTAAACGTTCTAAATGGGGTATCAGGGTTGTCCGTGCGCAGTAGCACCCCCATGTGGTTAAAAGGTATTTTGCAGGATTTAAGGTCAAAATTACAGAAAGGGGAAAATTACAAAAGGGGAACACATATTCCAGGAGGGCACATCCACACATAGAAAAGGGGCAATTCACAGTAAGACAGCAGTCCCGCCACAGTAACCATTTAACTTTTATTGGTAGTTATGTTGCTGGTAAAATGTGTGTGCCATGTGCTCTGGCTACTGTTTGGTTTTCATACTCAAATGATTTTTCTGTGTGCTCTTATTAAATAGGGTTGTTAAATAGGGACAGACAAGCTATGTTTTTAAGATGGAAGCGGCAGGATTTGGTGATTGTCTAGACATGAGGGGTTAAGAAGAGGTTGGAGTGAAAGAGAACACTTAGGCAGTGAGCCTGTGAGGTAGAGCTGATGGTAATGTCATTGACTTGGAGGGAGACATACACCGGAGTAGAAACGCTTGAGGAATTTGTGACAAAGTGCCCTTCGCCACTTGGTCCTGGAGAGGTCTGCTTGCCAGCCTCCTGCCTTGTGACTATGGTCCCTGGGAGACTTTGCCAGTTAAAAACACTATTTGGACTTATTGGTGTTTTAAAAGACTGTTCTGGCCCTCTAAATGGTACTGGCCCAATTCTGCAACTTTAAATTGGCACTTCAGATGCAGCCGAAGTAGCCGAGGCCATCTTTATTTAGTCGAACGCGGTCAGCGGTGTGTGTCGTCAAATTCATGGAACTAAAATCGGCTACAAAACGGCACAAACACCGCTGAAGTTTTACCTTCCCTGGAACGAATGCATTCGACAATTCCAACGCTGTTCGACAATTGGAACGCCGTTCGACAGTTCATTCGACAATTCAAATGGTTGTCGTTCGTCTGTTTGAACTGAATTTAACATGGGAAATAGACCGGCCACACAGCCTGATTCTCTGGAACTGTTTTGGGCATGCAAATGTGTGTGCGGTCAGTCAAAAAGAGACTTCCATGGAACTTTTAAACCACTGGAGGGAATTGTCTGATTTTTGGGTATGTTTATATTTGAAGTATGCTGAGTTCGAATATATTTATTAATATTGCATGTGTTCTTTTGAAGTTATAGGAATTGTATAAAAACTGTATTTTCCTGCCACAGGCAGAGGGGAGGATTTTTCTGGAATTAATGGGGGTGTTTTACTGTATTGTACGTGTTTGATTGGCTGTTCCACAAGACCATGTGGTGGTACTTTGTGTGTAAAACCTGCGTAAAAGAAAGCCCTTTGTTGCTGAATAAAACAGATCTTCTTGACCCTCAGCACGTAGTCTTGTCTCGTGATTGAAGGGGACAGCTATATTCACACTGGGGATTGTTATACTCCCCTAAGCTCTAATCACTTAGCGCTTTTAAGAGCTGTTCCTGATACGCTCTCCTGGAGGAGAGGTCTTTCCCACACAGTCCTGGAGGACAGAAGATGATCTAGGGTGGAAGGATAACGGCGAGACTCCAGTTAAGCTACGACGGTTGTGGAGTCCGTGGTGGTTGTGGAATCCGGTGCGGTGCTTGTGATCCTCGGTGCAAGCTATGAATCGTCCATCAACGGAAGGTACTAGGCGATCCGTTACAGTGGTGTCAGTGGTGTGATGGCTTTCCTAGTACGAGGAGCAGCATCCTGGAAACACCAAGCAAGCCTAGGGTATTGGTACAGTCAAGTATGGTTTGACACTATACTGAAGGGGTGGTTGGCTCTCTATGGGCCCAACCCAACGGAGAAACGTATACAGACCATGAGGAAACAGCTGGCCGAGGGTCTGCAGGAAGAAGCAGGATGACGGGCAGAGATGGCGAAGTATTCCGTCCCTGCGCCCCAGCCTGTCTCTCTCCACAGCAGCAGTGTAAGCTGCAGGGAGAGCAGGCAGCCGGCCTCTCTCCCCAGCGGCAGTGTTCCTTCCAGGGAGTGGAGACAATTGGTCTCACTCCCCAGTAGCAGGGTGAGTCCTAGGCAGAGGAGACAACCAGTCTCTCTCCCCAGCAGCAGTGTGTTCCTGCAGGGAGAGGAGGCAGCTGGCCTCTCTCCCCAGCGGCAGCGTGAGTCCCAGGGAGAGGAGACAACCAGTCTCTCTCCCCAGCAGCAGTGTGTTCTGCATCGAGAGGAGGCAGCCGGCCTCTCTCCCAGTGGCAGTGTTCCCTATAGGGAGCGGAGACAGTCGGTCTCCCTCCCCAGCGGCAAAGTATTGTATTGGGAGTGGAGACAAGCGATCTCATTCCCCAGCAGCAGGATGCATCCCAGAGGGGCCAAAGCAGCAGTGTGTCCTACAGGGAGCAGAAAAAGGCAGTCTCTCTCCCCAGCAGCAGGACAATGTTATGGGAGTGGAGACAGTTGGTCTCCCTCTCCAGCGGCAGCCTGTGTTTCAGCACAGCATCCCCTCTCCCCAGTGCCAATCTCCCAGATGGGACCGTGGTCTCTGTACCCGACCTACAGGGATACTGGACAGCCAGTCCAGATCCCCAACTACCTTCGCAGGGATACCAGGAGGAGGGGGTTAGTGATATCTCCCCTCCCCAGCCAAGTCCCCACCAGGCTACCCCGGCAGAAGCGCTGGCATCGGGGCAGAGCGCAGCTGGCCTCTGCCCCCCAAGCTCCCACAGCGTGTTGCCCAGTTACCCCGGAGGAATACCCAGGTGCAATAACAGTTTGTTGTGGATGGGCTGCTCTTGTACCTGTTTATTGTGGGTGGGCTACTGTGGCACTTGCTTATTGTGGGTGGGTGGGTGGATCGACTAAGGCACTGACCGACAGAAGGTCAGGTGCCTGGTTAGTCATCCCCAAAGGGGAGATGTGTGACAAGTGCCCTTCGCCACTTGGTCCTGGAGAGGCCTGCTTGCCAGCCTCCTGCCTTGTGACTATGGTCTCTGGGAGACTTTGCCAGTTAAAAACACTATTTGGACTTATTGGTGTTTTAAAAGTCTGTTCTGGCCCTTTAAATGGTACTGGCACAATTCTGCAACTTTAAATTGGCACTTCAGATGCAGCTGAGGTGCCAAAGTAGTCAAAGTACTGAGCTCTAATCACTTAGCTCTTTTAAGAGCTGTTCCTGATGCGCTCTCCTGGAGGACAGAAGCTGATCCAGGGTGGAAGGAAGACGGCGAGACTCAAGTTAAGCTACGGCGGTTGCGGAGTCTGCGGTGGTTGTGGTGTCCGGTGTGGTGCTTGTGGTCCTCAGCGCAAGCTAGGAAGGGTCCATCAACGGAAGGTACTCGGTCGGAGTACGGGCGATCCGTTACAGAATAAAAGACTTTTTTTTTGGACAGGTTAAGTTTAAGAAAGTGAACAGCCATCCAATTAGTAGTAGCAGAGAGGCAGTCAGAGACATGAGTAAAGAGGGACGGCCAGAGATCAGGAGTGGACAGATAAAGTTGTGTGTCATCTGCATAGAAGTGATATTGGAATCCATTAGTTGTCACCCACTACTTCTTTATCTGGTTGACACTAATGTAAACTTTAATTCATTTGGTTGTGTGCCGAGCTACTTTTCCCAAATCCCTTAACACTAGTAATTCATGGTAGCTTGTTTGTTTTGTTGAGCCCATTGATTAATCACTAATAGCGATATACTTATATTAGGGTAATGAACAGCACACCCTGCTGGTTCATTGTTATAACAACAGTTAAGCAACACTGTCAGGGTTCTTCACTAAAATGAGAATTGATGGAAATTCAAAGTGTATATTTAACGGATCCTAGTATCCCAGTAGGAGAGATCCTTGTAGCTTCTCCCGAAATCCCAGCTGAAGTAGAGCAGATTCGTGATTATAGCTCTCAATCCCCCAAACATGAGTCAAGACTTCATGAATGGGTAAAACGATCTGTTTAGTTGTGGCCACAGCTTGGCCTTTTATGCAGGTCCTCCAGCAAGGGATACTCCCACAGGGTTACAGTAACCAGTCATTTTACATTGCAATATAAAACACACCCACATAAACAGTGAAATCCCTCCTCTCTATCCTGGAGATAATTGGGTTAAGTGGCCGGAGTAAACTTAATTATCTCCAGGTAGAGAAAATGTTTCCAAATACCAAATACATTAAAATACATAACTTTTATTTTACCAAACGGAACCTCCACATTCGATGCCACGAACACAGTCAAATCGCCATGGAGCTAAAGAGTCTGTTCCCCAAATGTTTGTTAAAAATATGTCCAGAATTAGCTCCATGGATTTAGCTATCTGGGTCAGTTCAGTTCGTATGTTCTGAATGTACCGAACGGCACGACGTTCGGTTAAATGGAGACGAAACAATGGAAGTTGGGTAGTCCCAGCAGTGTTCGTGGGAAATTGTGGCCGAAAATAGTTCCATGCGGTCAACGAACAAACACCGCTGGGCATTCGTCAGTTTAAAATGGCCGCCGCCACGTGTTCGTTCAAACGAATGGCAACTACCCAGCTGCTCGTCAAATAGCTGTGGTAAACCACAGCTTCTGGGCAATTAGTAAGCTGCACGCTCCCATTGTGTGTGGTCTGGCTGTTCATAGTTTATTCGGTTTTTAAGAAAAGGGAATGAAATAAGGCTAAATGCATGAACCGCAGACGAAATAAAGGGTCCTGGTATTCACAAAACAAGGTTTTGTCACAGTATATAAATATCAAAATTTAGGCCAATATAGCCAAAATGGAAAAAGTCAGATTTATACCCATTTTTTGCAATTTTCAATACTTTTGGCCTTACTTGTAAGCACTTTTGAACAAAAGTTTTTGTTCTTGTTGTAATTATTTTTGGTTACCTGTAAAAGTTAAGTTTCCATTTACAATACTGGTACATCCTCTTCTCCATTTCGAAGGATCTAACATCTCTCTTTATATCCAATAGGGCTATCCCCAAATATAGAAGCATCCATATAGATTCTGTCAGTTTTTAAAATTTGATGGAGATATAGTGTCTCCTCTTTATGGAGATATAGAGATCCACCATGCATATATGTTTGCAGTCACTAACACCCAGAACATTATTAGCCGTGTTGTTATGGAGTAGGAGGATTATTTAATGTGTAGAATGTGAGTTTTAAGTTGCATCTGCTATGTGTGAACATGTATTTATTATGTATGAGTGTGCAGTGTGAATGAGATTAAGTTGCAGTGAATTAGTAATTATTATTTGGTAACACAAGATGTTCAAGGGCTCTGGGATTAGAGGCAGACACAGAATAAAATATATATTTTATTTCCCTTGGCAATGGGTGTACATTTTGATGACTAATAAGGTTTTTAATGTATTAAGGTGTTTTAATGAGTATATATAATTTTCAATAAATGCATTGTACATTTTTTTCAAAGATGAAATGAAATACCCCAGCAGAAGTTAAAAATGAATCTATTAATTGTACAATCACAGAGCCTTGTCAGTCACAAACATGATTGTGGAGGTAACACAAGCACAGTTAATAAACCCCTGAGAACTCATACTCCTTGTTAGAAATATGTTGACATCAGCAGTTATAGAATGCATACAGAGGAACACTTAAACACAGATTAGTATTACATTACTCCTGGATAATAGCAATGTAGAAAACACTTCACTCAGAACTTGGCAGAATGCCTGTGTCTTCGAATGATATCAAAAGACTTACAGATACAGGTTGCTGTGGGTGAATACTCAATTCACAGCTGCTTTTTTGTCAGAATCCCATCAGCTCAATAAATGGTTTCATGGTTGACTGGATAAAACCACTGTTTTGTAAAGAAATAAATGGACTGTGTACTCAGGTAACTTTCACTTTTTTTATTTTTTTAATAAACATTTTATTGAAGAATGTGGAGGCAGCTAGTGGATAGATGATAATGAGAACTAGTTGTACATGATATTATTAATTTAATAATCATACTAAGATCTCTAACAGCATCTTGTGCACTAGAGGCCATAGCATTAATGGTAGAAATCAAAATAGCTCAACTAGTAGTCTTGCACTGGAAACAGGCTTCAATCAATGATTCTGTTTTGATGAATGGTTCATCTTTTTCATAGAAAACCTAGAATTATTGGAGTGAGGCAGGTATACGGTCAACATATAACATAGAAATCCTAACAGATGTGCATGACATGTAAAAAAAAAAGAGGAAAGTTTTCCTTAATAAAATAAAATAATTTACAAAAAAAAGGTAATTGTGTCCTTCTGGAAAGCAAGTGGAAGAAGAGCTTTTTAGCCACATACATTTATATTAACATTGCACTTTATTTTCGTCGCTTAACATTTCAGTTCTGCTTATAATGTTTATTTTCATTAATACATTTTTTAAAAATGACATATTACCCAATACAATGAGAATATATAAATTACAGAGAGTAATAATGTGAAACAGGATCACTTGTTAAGAAACTGACTTCAACATCTTTGTATGTACCTCTAGGAGGAAAGGGAGACAGAGAATTTTTTCGATAGATTCAATGATAAATGAAGATTGGGAGAATGGAGAATAGAGTGTTTTCAATAAAAATAGGTTTACTAGAATGAGAGGCTATTAATAAATGTTAGCGGAAGGAAGAATAAGGTGGTGATTTGGAAATACAATATCTCATTATTGAAATAGTGGTAGATACTCCGAAACATCTTCCAGTAGAAAAGTAAATCCCATCCCAACACTAGTGTTCCTAATTGGTTATGTGCCATTTATGTTTTTGCGTTGTTTAGACAATCATTAATTTATCACAAATTTTAATTCAGTCTTAAAAATAGCATTTTTCCACTCCTTCTGAGTGCCTCCTTCATATTTTTATTTCTTAGTGCATAAATCATAGGGTTCAAGGTTGGCGTTACAACACAGTAGAACAATGACACAACTTTATCAATTTTAGTTGGAATTCTCACATCAGACCTGACAAACATAAAAATGATGGAGCCATAGAACATACAGACAACCATGAAGTGGGAACCACAAGTCGATAGAGTCTTCCTTCTGCCACTTGGTGAAGGGATTTTAGAAACAGTTGCTATAACAAGTGCATAGGACATGCTTATGAAAGCAAAATTGCCAAGGATAACAACACAAGCCAAAAGAAAAAAAATAGTTTCAACCTTGAAAATATCATTGACTTCACAAAAGTGATAGAGTAGAGGTGGGAAGTCACAATAGAAGTGATCAATGTTATTAGAACCACAAAATAAAGAGTTTGAAAGAAAAAATGCTGGCATTAGAGGGGCTAGAAAGCCTCCAACCCAAGACCCTGAAACAAAGACCACACACACTTTATGGGTTACAATATTCATATATCTTAAGGGGTTGCAAATAGCTACATATCTATCATAGGCCATTGCAGAAAGCAAAAAATTTTCTGTAGAACCAAAGGCAAAAAGAAAATAAAACTGGGATACACAATATGATACTTTAATGATTTTGTCCTGTGACAATAAGTCTCTGAGCAGTCTAGGCATGGTGACTGAAGTATAACAAATCTCCAGAAATGAGAAAGAACAGATGAAGAAGTACATGGGGCTATGAAGCCTTGGGTCCTGACAAACAGTTCTTATAATGAGGAAGTTACACGCTAACGACAAGAGATAGATCATCAGAAAAGTAAAGAAAAGTAAGGGCTCGTTGGATACTGGAAATCCCAAAAGAACAAAGCCTGTGAGGAAGGTGTGATTTACTGGTGTGGTGCTATCCACAGACATGTTGGGGACTGAGATAACTAATGAATATATTCTGGTGAATAGGTTTGATATGTAAATCAACAGAGTGGATTAAGAAGAGAACCAATTCAACAATAATATTATTGTTATGGCATATTGATAATACCATGTATAAAATGTATATATTTTTTCTTCCAAACTTCGTGGGGCACATTCAGTCTGTAAACACATCCAGTTTACCGGGTTCCATATTGGACAAGAGCTGTTAGGAAAAATTTAGGAAACATACTTTTATTAAATTGGTATGGTTCTATTAATCTAATCACAATAATGAAGATGACTCTTCACTGATGGTAATAAAGATTAACATCTATATCTACATATATTTTCATTATCCTACAAAAGTAACTCTTATGTCCTTGGATTATACATGGTGTTCACTGGATGTAGAGGACATTGCCAATCATTTTGGAAATTTATACTTTGTAATTGCTACAAAAAATATTGATTGCCATAGCTGTGCTTAAGAGTATTACTGTGACCTTTCTAATATAAAAAGACGTGAAATGATCTTATTTACATTTAAATAAGTGGAAAGTGTAACAATATGTATATGGGTGCTGATTTGCATACAATTCTACAATGAATGGCTGTCTTCACATTTAGAGTTTGTTTGTTTTAGCTTTTAGCTCTTATCTTTACTGCCTTATCTCTGTCTAGAATAACCTAAGAGTTCTGTCCAACAATAGGAACTATTGATTATAGGAACACTACAGACACATAAAGAACTTCAACCGTATGAAGAAACTCCAGACACATAAAACTTGCTGAAATGTTTTATGTTTAAAGTTAAAAAGAGTATTGGATAGGTAAAACTATTCCATACATTCACACTGTGTGTCTTTCCACGTGATTTGGAGGGTGATTAGTTAATATTGTATATTTGAAATGATCCATGTGTCTGGAGGTCTGTCATATTTGTGACAATTGAAATCTGTACTTTTAAAATTAGGGACAGAAACGCCTCCCTGACATACATTCTCTTCCACTTTCATTAACTCCACAGAGCTAACAGAAGAGGCAGGCCCACTATCTTTGCACTGGCCTGCCTTCCCCCCTACTATGCAGGATGAATAAAAATAAATGATTTCTAAAATAAAATTTAAAATGCTTTTTTTATTATTTAAATCAGATTTTATTTAAAACAGATTGTTGTTTATTAAGATTAGATTTATTTTAATACAGTGCTTTTGGATGAGAAATTTATAGTAATTTAATAGTTTTGTATTTAACCCCTTAACACTGCAGGGAGTACTATGTCTCCCTGCAGCAAGTGGGCTTTAAGGCATAGTACACCTTGCGGATCGCCGGCCCTCCGGCTCCACCATACTTACCTGTCGCATCGATCGGCAGTTCTCCGATTCACAGGACAACCAAGGCAGTCCTCCGACGGCCAATCAGGTCCTCCTGAGCCATGTGATCGTGATGTAATCATAATCACATGGCCGCAATAGCCGGTCATGCAGCTGCCTGCAGGGGGACTGCTTGGGTTGTCAGGCAGTCCCACTGATGCTGAAATAATGTGGGGAAATTTATTATATATAGGGCAAATATATTTGTATAGTATATATATATCAATGAATATACATATATATATATGTATATATATATATATATAATCTAATTCTTAGTATATTTTGATATTTATACATATTTTAATATCAAAATACACTTAGAAAGTAATTATATATATATATATATATATATATATATATATATATATATACTATATATAATAAATATATCTATTTGGATATATATAAATAAAACTATTTGAATTTATATATATATATATATATGCATATATATATATATATAGATATGTATATATATATATATATATATATAATTTATACGTCTATATATGTTATCTTTTTACATAATTATGTGATTTTATTCATTATAATTTGAGGGACCTGCCTGACAACCCAGGCAGAAAGTTCAAAGAATTTACTTTGCAAGCTCTGTATTTAACCCTGTAACTTTACAATATATCAATATACAATAAAACCTATACATGGTTTTACTGTTTTACTCTGTAGACTTTGCTGAACACAATATGATTGTTTCAAAACAGTAAAACGTATCCTGACGATAATATCAGTGAAAATGTAGTTTGTGTGTGAAAAATGCAAAAAAAAAAAAAATATATGAACGTTAACTTTGGCCAGGGTTTGTGACTAAGTGGCTACTAAAAAGACTGGCCATACCCCATTTTGAATACCTTGGGTTGTCTACTTTTGCCAATAGTATTCCATGATGGTGGTAATTTTCATTACTGGGCTTCCATACAGTCTTATAGGCAACATAACCATACTGGCAAATTTCAATATGTAGTTGGGCACGCCTTATATCTTTCCAAAACACTATAAAACTTTGACATGGGGGTTACTGTTGAACTCGTAAGATATTGCTGAACCCAAATATGCGTGTTTTAGAACAGTAAAACTTATAATGCTTATGATATCATCAGTGAAAGGACCGTTGTTGTTTTTGTGAAAAAGGCAAAAAATAAATATGAACTTTGGCCAATATTTGTAACTAATTAGCTACCAAAAAGCCTGACCATAACCCATTTTGAATGCCCTGGGTTGTCTACTTTTGCAAATGGTAGGCAATGATGGGATTCATTTTCATTCCTGGGATGCCATACGGTCCCAAAGGCAGCATAGACCCAGCAAACCAATCTGGCAAATTTCAATGTGCTTAAACTAAAAAGGGGAAAGCTCTATATTTGACCCTGTAACTTTCCAAAACCGCCAAAATCCTGTACATGGGGGTACTATTGTACTCATGAGACGTCACTGAACACAAATATGCATGTTTTATAGCAGTAAACATTTGCAGTATTATGGCATTTACAGTTAAAATGCCATGCAGAATTTTAAACTTATTCTTAATTTCTCAAACTTTTTTAGATTTTATTCAAATTAAATTATGTTTCATATATAAATATTTGATGTGACATGAAAGCCCTTTTCTCCCCACCAAAAAATTAATATAATAATTGGGGGTGCACTTAATATGAAAGAGGTGAATTACTGTACACACAAATAGTGCAAATTCAAGGTTTTATTTACAGGTTTTTTGATCTGAACTTATAAAATTGCCTTCATTCTTAAGGGGTTAAGATACATTAGGATCCAAAGGTTATTAAGCATGATATATGTATTAGTTATATAGCATGAGGCTTTATATTCCTACAATATGTACATTACTGGTACATAAAGTCCATTAACTTCTTCCCAACGCAAGATAGACATTTTTACTCGTAAAACTTCTGTCATTTAGTAAAATTAATTATTGAATGCTGCTGCAGTCTGCATTCTGAAGCATAGGCGTGCACACGGGGTGTGCCGGGTGTGCCTGGGCACACCCTAATCCCCGCGGCACGCCTATGTATATTGAGACCGGCAGGGGAGATCTCAGGATCTCCCCTGTCGGCTCAGGCAGAGCCGGCGCTATCCGAGCGCCGACTCTGCTCTCAGCCTCCCTCCCCACCGACCCACATGCAAGAAGGGAGGCAGGAGAGGACCCGGGGAGCTATTGCCGGCAGCTCCGCCTGCTTCCTCTCGCAAGATACGAGCGTTGTCACGGCAACGCTCAAATCTCGCGAGAGTGAACTCTATCCCCACAGGGGCTAGAGTTCACTCTCCACTGGACAACCAGGGAAAGCAGCAGCACGATCCACCCTCCCTAAATAAGGTAAGAAGGGAGGGGGGTTATCAAGTAATGTACCCCCACCTCCACCCCCCACAATCACCCACACACATACAGCGCACACACATACAACACACACAGACATACACAGCACCAACACACATATAGCACCAACAGACATACACAGCACCAACACACATACAGCACCAACACACATACAGCACCAACACACATACAGCACCCACAGACATACACAGCACCAACAAACATACAGCACCCACAGACATACACAGCACCAACACATACATCAACACACATACAGCACCCACAGACATACACAGCACCCACAGCACCAACACACACAACAGCACCCCACAGACATACACAGCACCAACACACATACACAGCACCCACACAAAACAGCACCCACACACATACAGCACCCACACACATACAGCACCCACACACATACACAGCACCAACACACATACAGCACCCACAGACATACACAGCACCCAAACACATACAGCACCCTCACACACACAGCACCCACACACATACAGCACCCACAGATATACACAGCACCTACACACATACACAGCACCCACACAGATACAGCACCCACACACATACACAGCACCAACACACATATAGCACCCACACACACATACAGCACCCTCACAAACACACACAGCACCCTTACACATAGCACACAAACAGCACCCTCACACACACACAGCACACTAACAGTACCCTCACAAACACAAACAGGACTCTAACAAACACACACACAGCACACTAACCAGTACCCTCACACACAAACAGCACCCTCACACACAGTACATTAACAGCACCCTCACAAGCGCACACACACACAAGCAGCACCCTCACACAGTACATTAACAGCACCCTCACAAGCGCACACACACAAACACCCTCACCCACATAGAACACTAACAGCACCGTCACACACACACATCACACTAACAGCACCCTCACACAGCACACACACAGCAGTGTGTGTATGTGTGTATATATGTGTGTGTATATATATATATATATATATATATATATACATACATATATATATACGGCGTGTGCTTGTGCTTTAGGGTGCACACCCTAATGCAATAGGCTGTGCACGCCTATGTTCTGAAGGTAAGGGTTTATAGAAAGTAGGTGTTGTGGGGGATTCAATCATAAGAGGTGTGGAGGTTGACAATAGTGCAATGGTGTATTTTGGAATTGTGCTGCCTAAGGCACGACTAAATGCAGGCACCCCCCGGATCTAAATTAGCCTCACCAATTTATGCCAAGGCCACTTTTTTGACTGACAGACATACACCCTCATTGATACATGCACAGACATACACTAACTGACAGATACACAGTCATTAGAAGACATATGCAGTTATTTGCACACACACACTTTCACTGAGACACACACTGACACAACCACTCAATGACAGACACATACTCTCAGATACACATACACTGACAGACACAGACATCCTCACTGATTTGACACACTCTGACAGACACACACACACATTCACTTACTCACTCAGACACACACTGACAGCTACATTCACTCACAGACATACACACACTCACAATGACACTCACACTCACTGACAGACACACAGACTCAAAATAACAGACACACACTCACTGACAGACACAAACACACATTCACTGACAGGCACACACACATTCACTGACAGACAGACACACACACACTGACAGACACAAACACACTCACTGACAGAAACACACATACACACACACATTTGCTCATACACTCATTACACTCACAAATTATGAAAAAATGTTTTTATTTAAATCCACCCAGCCTCCCTACCTTTGGGAGAGCTGGAGTGAATGCTGTCCCTGACAGTTGATGGGCTGGCTTTGGCAGGCTCCTTGTTGGCTCCTGCTGAATAGACTGGCTCTGCTGGGGCTGCTGGCTCTAATGGGACTACTGGCTCTGCTGGGGTTGCTGACTTTGTTGGGACTGCTGTCCCTAATGGGGCTGCTGGCTCTGCTAGGGTTGTTGGCTTTGTTGGGGCTACTGGCTGGGCTACCTCTACTGGGGCTGCTGACACTCAATGGAGGCGGCAAGGGAACTGAGCTCTTATTGCTCAGCTACCTCTGCACCGCTTAGTGATGTCGGGGCCAGAGTGACGTCATATTCTGTCTCCTAGCTTCACAGAAGGGAGCGCAAGAGAGCAAGAAGAGTGGAGGACAGCGCTCCCTCACCACCCGGATAAAATATTAGTAGTTTAACACCACAGGGCGGGTGCGCTAAGGTAGCCAGCCAGCCAGATCTTGGGCCCACCAGGACACAAGGAAAAAAAGGCATTTGCCTGTGTGCTTGGGGTGGTGCTTGGGATGACCCCTAAGGACACTTAGTTGGCAATTGCCGCGATCTTACATTGACAGTATACTTACCTGTCACCTAGACGTACTGAACATAGGGATTTGCAGTCCACATACATCCATTACTTTTTTCTATTCTACAGTGGGCGGTCACAATCATAATAGGCAGGTCTTTTGATTAAGGGGTGCCCTCGAAGGCACATTAGATCAATCTATTTATATAGGATCTTTACCCCGACTTCTATTTTTGCTAATTGCTACCTAAACTCCTATGACATGCCAGCAATGAATGCAATATCCAGCTCCTGACCTAAAAGGAGCTTAGAATACATAGCTTCTATACCTTTATATATAGGATCTCTAAGCTTAACGTTTACTTACTATCTGACTGCACTATCATGCTTATCAACCCCCTGTTAGACTTGAGCTTGGCTCCCACGCATAAACCTATTGTTAGGTTGTAATTTTGTAACGGCTGTATACTAAGTTACTAAACTCTTTCCAAAGTAACAGTTGAGTATTATAGCACATTTGTTACTGGGTAGCCTAGACATTATATGACTAGTGAGGGGCTTTAACTAATAAGTGATTTAGACAAATGCCCACTCTTCTAATATAACTAGAGCGGTTGCTTTACAGGCACAGCTTATATTAACAGACAGTATTAGGATTGCTTACCCTTTTTAACTATTGCTTCTCTCTCTTATTTTATTCTAATTACAACATTAAAAGTTAAGTTTTAAATATGGTAAAAATCTAGACCAGGGGTCCTCAAACTTTTTAAACAGGGGGCCAGTTCACAGTCCCTCAGACACTTCTGGGGGCCGGACTAAAGTTTTACATTTTTTTTTTAAACAAATTCCTATATATAGTGAAACAGACACATAGACATTTACAGACACAAACACGCATAAGGACATAAATACACACACACATACATACTGACAGACATACATACTGACATAGACAGACAGACATATACATACTGAGAAACACATACATACAGAAATACATACTGACATGCATATACATACAAACACATACATGCTGACATACATACACACAGCCATACATACAGATAGACAGACACATACTGACATACATACACAGACAGATATATACTGACATAAATACATAGACACACACAGACATACATACAAACACACTGACACACACACATACTAAAATACATACATACATACTGAAATACATACATACATACAGACATACAGATATACACATACTGACATACATGCATACATATAGAGACACACTGACACATCAATACATACATACAGATAGATACATACTGACATACATACACTCATACACACAGACAGATACATACAGACATACATACATACACACAGACAGATACATACAGACATACATACATACAGACTGACATACATACTGACATACACATACATGCATACAAACACATACTGACATACATACTGACATACATACACAGACATACAAACACATACATACATACAGGCATACATACAGATAGACACACACTGACATACATACACTCATACACACAGACAGATACATACTGACATACATACATACATACACACACAGACACACATAGTGACATACTGAAATATATACATACACGTACATGCATACATACAGATAGACACATATTGACATACATACACAGACATACAAACACATACATACATACAGGCATACATACAGATAGACACACACTGACATACATACACTCATACACACAGACAGATACATACTGACATAGATACACACACACAGACATACATACATACAGAAATACATACATACTGACATACATACAAACACACAGACACACATACTGACATACATGCATCAATACAGATAGACATATACTGACATACTGAATAAAATACATACATACACATACATGCATACAAACACATACTGACACATACACACACATACATACACAGAGACAGACATACATACAAACACACACAGACAGACATTCATACACACAGACAGATACATACAGACATATATACATACAGACTGACATACATACTGACATACACATACATGCATACAAACACATACTGACATACATACAGACATACATACAGACACATATTGACATACATACACAGACATACAAACACATACATACATACAGGCATACATACAGATAGACACACACTGACATACATACACTCATACACACAGACAGATACATACTGACATACATACATACATACACACACAGACACACATAGTGACATACTGAAATATATACATACACGTACATGCATACATACAGATAGACACATATTGACATACATACACAGACATACAAACACATACATACATACAGGCATACATACAGATAGACACACACTGACATACATACACTCATACACACAGACAGATACATACTGACATAGATACACACACACAGACATACATACATACAGAAATACATACATACTGACATACATACAAACACACAGACACACATACTGACACATGCATAAATACAGATAGACATATACTGACATACTGAATAAAATACATACATACACATACATGCATACAAACACATACTGACACATACATACACAGAGACAGACATACATACAAACACACACAGACAGACATACATACACACAGCTAAATTTTCTTACTTGTTTTGCAGGAGGATGGTTGTGGCTGATGTGAGTCGGCGTGCCTCTTTCCTCCTCGCTGCCTGGCTCTCTTCGCTCCCGCGCGGAGGGAGTTGGGAGGAAGTGACAGTCACTTCCTCCCAGCACTACTTTGCGGCTGCAAATTTTTAAAGGGGCCCGGTCGCGCTATTGCACGGCGGCAGCACTGACCGGGCCCCTGAAGATACAGGGCCCATCGGGTGGCACTGAGTGCTGGGGCTGGGTTCAGGACCCTGGCGGGCCATAGTTTGAGGACCCCTGATCTAGACTCTATTTAGATATTACTTACCTAACCCTTTGGTGACACCTGCTGTTAGTGTCTAGTTAAATTATTTCTTATTTATATACTCTGTTTATATTTAATTAAATAATTTTATACTATTTGGAGCACTCACACACACTATATTTTTTTGTTGCTCATGGTAGCTCTACTAGCAAAACCGTTAACTGATTTATTTAACCAAACATTGTTAACAGGAGTAGTCCCAGAAGATTGGAAATTAGCAAATGTTGTGCCAATTCACAAGAAAGGTAGTACGGAGGAGTCAGACAACAATAAGCCAGTAAGCCTTACTTCAGTAGTGGGAAAAGTAATGGAACACATGTTAAAGGATAGGATTGTTAAACATTTAAAATCACCAGGATTTCAAGATCAGAGACAACATGTGTTCACATTAGGGAGATCATATTGAGTTTTTTGATTCCCATTAAACATCTGCGTACTCAAAAATAAAATCTTCAGAATTCAAATTTTATTTAAAGTAGTACAGTTAATTTCAAGTTCCCCATTCACTCACCCCAGTTGACACTATTGCAGTGTTTACTAAGGCAAATAACACAAACAAGGCAAGTAAAAAAATCACTTACTTTCACTGCACTATCACGTTTTTTCATTAAAAATTGGAGATGTGGTTATCTAACCTTGTGCTTGTCTTCATCCAGCAGGTGTCAGAAGATTCCATGCTGTCTTGTATGAACAACTGAGAGGCACTTTTCAATGTCTAGGATTTATGTGGGTTTGAACTCCTCTGAGATTATGAATTCCCCAAATCCCATACAACATTTCAATGCAAGCTTTGAGAAAAACGCTTTGTTTTAACAGGTTTTTAGTTTATAATAATTTCTACATGAGTGGCACCAATAAAAAAAAAAAATTCAAATTGAATAAGATAACTTGCTTGTTGTGATTGTTGAAATACTTTATATGTCTAGGACTTCAATTGTGTTTTGGCACATGTAAGACAAATACAAGTAGCGTTTTGACACTTTTCATTTAACCATTGTATCTCAGCTAAAACTTCTTGTTATATTTATTTTGTTTTGCTTTTCACACTTTTAGCTTCCCTGTGGGATTTCACTACAGTAAAGACAGCTCATGAGGCATCATACATGTATTGCGCATGCACAGCACGTGGAATCGGGTTGAAACTGAAGTGAATTTTTAAGAAATCAGGTTGATTTACTGGGCCAACGTAAAATTTGGGACAAAATAGCAGCTCACACTAACACTTTTTTTTTTTTGTAATTCTTTATTTTTGGTCGTGCATGAGAATACATTACATCCCGCAATGCAGGTACATAGATTCTCGGCAGGCTAGTATCTTAAGGGATTGCTGGTACCGCACGAGTAGATATTGGTCAAAGACCAGGTGAGACATACAGGTCTGAGCACTGAATATTCAGTATCAGCATAAATTCTAGCTATGACAGTTCCTTAGCTAATATATCCCTTAGCTGTCTCCCTCCAAGTCAACGGTGCTACCATCAGCTCCACCACACAGGCTCGTTGCCTAGCTGTTCTTTTTGACTCCGACCTCTCCTTCAAGCCTCATGTTCAATCTATCGCCAAATCCTGTAATTTTCATCTCAAAAACATTGCGTGCATCCGCCCCTACTTAACGCCAGATGCGACAAAGGTGTTGGTCCATTTCACTGTCCTTTCTCTCCTTGACTACTGTAATCCGCTTCTCAGTGGTCTTACGTGCTCCCAAATTGCGCCGTTACAGTCCATAATGAATGCGGCAGCGAGGCTCATCTTCCTGACCGCCCGCACCTCCCATGCCTCACCCTTCTGTCAGTCCCTACATTCTGGTTCTTGCTTTCAAATCTCTACATAATGCTGCTCCCACCTATCTATCCTCCTTTATACACAAGTATGTCCCGTCTAGGCCCTTACGATCTGCTGAAGACTTACGTCTATCTTCTGTCCGTACTCCCACCTCTGATGCTCGCCTTCAAGATTTCTCGAGGGCTGCACTATTCCTGTGGAACTCGCTTCCCTCCTCCGTTAGATGCTCACCCAGTCTCCACTCCTTCAAAAAATCGTTAAAAACCCACATCTTCATAAAAGCGTATCAATTTAACTGTTAATAGCTCCTGACTGATTCCTCTTCTGCAACTGTCACTAGTCTAATACTATCCTTAGCTTTTTGTGTCATTTTACCCCACTCCCTCTAGCATGTAAACTCATTGAGCAGGGCCCTCAACCCCTCTGTTCCTGTGTGTCCAACTTGTCTGGTTACAACTACATGTCTGTTCGTCCACCCATTGTAAAGCGCTGCGGAATAATAATAAATAAGATTAAACAAAATAATCCCTACCATAAGGGTCGGCACAATATCAAAAGAAAATAATAACCGTTATAAAAGGTACATATCATTTTGGTTAGAGAAGATGGCGTCTGTCTCCGTCGGGAGGAAGGACAATTGAACAGCTGTCCCTCAGAATAAATCAGCCAATTTCCTGAGGTAGTAAAGGTACTTTACAGCCAGAGAAGATTATACAGGGGATCCAGGTGCTCCTCCAGTCCTCAGCCAGCATGAGTGCCATCACCATTAACCCCCGACTGGGAGACTATACGGGGTCCAAATGGGGGGGTATACGGGGCTGATGCTGTTCGAGGTTGAGAAGTGCGCCTCTTGACGAGAGACCGGCCGCTTCTCCTAGCAGTCTGCGCTTCCAACTCAGTAGGCCTCAAACCTAGACGTGGGTAATGGCAGGAAAATCACCCCCAAGCAGGACCAAAGGGTTCACAAGCTTGATGTCCACACTAACAATTTACCTGCCATACCATTTACAAAAACAAATTAGTAAAGTTACTTAATATGGGCCATTTTGAGTCATTTCATTTGACAATTTCATGATTTTTTGCAGTGATTTTGCTTTATTTTTTCATAATTCTTTTATATATGTATTAAAATGTAAAGACACCCCAAAACCACATTCAAACTGCACAGGAACCCCACATGTCTTATATCCCCGAATAGCCCTGATCTGAACGCCCAAGTTGTCCAAACAGTGCTCAGATCCATTCAGTGAAGGGAAATCACCATCAGAGTCAAGTTGTCACCAGCCTGCCACGTGGTTGTAGCCCAAAATAGTTCCAGGAAGAAATATGCTGCTGCCGGTCAACTTTCAGGAGTTCCTGTGTGATTATCAACGAATGTTCCTTCTGGCTCTTAGGGAGTGTAGGCTCCCCTGAGTCAAGTGTCTTTTCCCTGAAGAGCATTCTCTTGGCTTGTCTGTGAGAGGAGCAGGCAGCGGTACAGTTTTCCAAGGGATCGGGAGATATGGTATTCAAAGATAGTTCCAGGTGTTCGACGACTGCTGCCTGCATTGGGGAGACAAAATGGCCGCAATTTAGTAAAGCATGTGCATTCGGTCATACGAATGGCGGCTACCAAGAGAGAGAAGTTAATGAGCCAGGGGGTGGTCAGTGTACGGTAGGTATAAAAGGAGAAATGAGTCTTAAATTCGGGAAACAAAAAAGGGGAGTACAGGCAACCAAACGGAGATAGGACTAAGTCTGCTACATGGCTCCCCCATAACCACAAGCCAGCATACACAGTCTGATCCCAATGGATCTGCTTGGGGATGTTCCGGGGGTGCTCACAGATAACTTTTCAAGTTCAGTCTTCCTGCATAAGCCGTCGGCATTTCCGTTCTGTTTTCTGGGGCGGTAGAGGATAGAAGTCAAATGGCTGCAGCGCCAAACTCCAGCGCAGCAGCCTGGCATTGCCCCCTGTCATTTGGTTTATCCAGACCAACAGGTTGTGATCCATGAGCATAGAGAATGGTTGCCCATACAAATATGGTTGAAGCTTCTTCAGGGCCCACACCATGGCCAGGGTAACAGTCTCTGGGTAACAGTTGTCTGGTTATGTAAGCTACGGGATGTTCTCCACCATCTGGGTCAACTTGGTTTAGTACCGATCCCAATCCAAACATCGAAACTTCTGTGTGGACAAGAAAACAATTAGTTGGACTGGGAGCGGCGAGGACAGGGGCATTCACAAGAGCCTGTTTTAACTGCTGGAATGCCTGCCTAAGGCAATCTTAAAGAAGATTCTTATGGGTCAGATTGGTGAGAGACTTGGCCACGGTACTGTAATTAGGGACAAATTTCCTGTAATATCCAGCTGTCCCAAAAAATGTCAAGACTTGGATCTTATTCTTGAGGGTTGGCCACTGGGCTACTGCCTCAATCTTTGAGGGTTCGGGACTTTGCTTCCCGCATCCTACTCTGTGTACCTCGGCAATCCCTATGTTACATTTGCTGGGCTTAAGCGTTAAGCCCGCCTTCCTAATCCTGTCTGTAACGGCACCCCCAGGCATAAAAGGGGTTATAAAATCATAAAATCAGCATACTCCAAATACAAACATACGTCAAAATCATACAAATTGGTCCAGTGGTTCAAAAGATAGATCGTAGTCCTTTGTGACCAAATGAAGCATGGCTTTTCTGCCCAAAACCAGTTCCACAGAGTCTTCTGTCATGGAAATAATTGGAAGTAATCCAATTATCTCCAAGGACAGAGGCAAAACACATGGCAGCAAAAGACAATAAAATACATAAAAATATATAACTGTGCAGCCATTGCATAAAACAGGTACATATCCCCAGATAGCTCAGATCTGAGCGCACATTATTACTGAATGGCGCTCAGATCACACACATACAGTGCAATTGCCATGAAGCCAAAGTCTTTCAGATAGTCTTTCATTATACGAATGGGCTCTACGGCATAGCTATCTGGGGTATCACCGCTCACACAGGGCAAGCACCGAATTTCGTGTCTTTGCATGGCAAAATCAAGCGTTTCGACATGGGGCCATAGTCTAAAGGCAGCAGGTGGGCAACCAAGCTCCTCCAATGCACAGTGGCGAGATTGGTCTCGTCACATCTCTCCCCTTTTCCAAACAGACTAACAGGGTATCTGACCTCCTGTAGTACAGCCCACCCACAATAAATGGTTACTACACCTGAGTGCGGGTAAAAGATGTCCAGGTGCCTCACCACAGCTGTGTGGGGGACTGGTACGCTGAATTGGTGGGTTGCGAGGTGGGCAGAGACCAGCTGTACTCTGCCCTGATGCCAGCACTACCACGGAAGTAGCCTGGTGAGAGCCTGGTTGCTGGAGGGGGAGTCCGACTGTCTCCCCTTTGGATACATAGCTGTGCTGCTGGAGGGAGAGACTGATCGTCTGCTGTGGGGGAGGCCAACTGTCTCCCCTTTGGCTAAACAGCCCTGTTGCTGGGGGACAGGACCGACTGTCCCTACCCCCTGTGGTTTGAGCACAGAGACTACGGTCCCATCTGCACTGGTGTGGGGCTTATCATCTCCCCTTGGTGGGCTAGGCCGCCGCTGGGGAGGCGGGACAAGGTTCTCCCCTCCCAGTAGAAGACTCTGCCGCTGGGGAGCAGGACCGACTGTCCGTACTCCCTGTAACTTGGGTGCAGAGACCATGGTCCCATCTGCGCCGGTGGGGAACTTAGTGTCTCCCCTTAGTGTGCTAAGCTGACGCTGAGGAGAGCGGGTAACAAGCTCCTCTCCCTTACACACTTTCAGCTGCTGGAGAGGGGAGACACTGCTCTCCACTCCCTGCATTTCACACTGCCGCTGGGGAAAGGAGACACTGCTCTCTATTCCCTGCAAATCACACTGCCGCTGGGGATCTGAGCCGACCGCCCAGCATCCCTGTAGCTCACCCTGCCGCTGGGGAGGGAGGACGCTGCTCTCCTCTCCCTGCAAGGTACACTCCCTCTGGGGAGGGTAGACGATGCTCTCCACTCCCTGCACTTCACACTGCTGCTGGGGAAAGGAGACACTGCTCTCTGTACCCTGCAAATCAATTTGCCCCTGGGGATCTGGGCTGACTGCCCAGCATCCCTGTAGGGCCGGTGGAGAGACCTCGGTCCCATCTCCACCTACCGCCTGCGGTTCCTCCCAGTAAATCTCTGCAATATCTTCCCAGCTGAAGAGGTCTGTAACTGAATCTGCCGCTCTGCTTTTCTGTCGTGCCTTTTCAATGCAGTGGAACAGATGTTGGTAGTCCTGCTCCAGCTACATCTCTCGGGTCGCTAGGTGGGCCAGGTCTTGCTCCACCTCGTGAGGGTCATCCAAGGCATACATACTCTCCCTCCACTCAAAAATGTCACTGAACCGGGTTTGTGTAGAGCTCCCAAAATCAGGCTCCGAAAAAGACTCCCATAACAAACCAGGGCCATCAAACTCTTCTCCCTCTGGCTTGTCATGCTCGGCTGTCCAGGGTATATACTGCGCTGCTTACCACCAGAGTGCCTGGTAGGCATCTTCCAGCCACAGCTCCTGCCATACCCGTTGCTCCAGTTCCTTTATCCACTCCTCTAGGGTCTGCTCTCCCAGGAGTCTGCTGTCTGCTGTCGCTGCTCCTCACTGGGGAGTCCCTCACCCTGCTGGTGCAGTATATTATCCAGTGCCTGGTACCACATGCCTTTGCGGACTGCATCTCGATCGTCCATGACACCCTCATCGTATAAAACTGCTGGTTCCATCCTGCTGCTGTCAGGGTCGCTGTACTCAGACATGCGTTGCCCTCAATTTGTAAATCCAGGGAATGGTGTTTCCTTGTAGCTGTCCTTCTGGGCTGTGGGAATGATCCCGCTGCTTGCCACCAATTGTAACGACACCACCAGGCATAAAAGGGGTTAAAAGCCGTTTAGGAGATATTCCCTTCCAGATATACATGCAGCTACTGTAGACACCAATCCACCGAACCGGAGAAGCATAGAATGCTCTCAAACATACGAATGCTGTAAACACCCGAATAGGAAAAACCATACGAATAGGTTTACACTCAGTCGAACTGGAACAGCATACAACAAGTCCCCCCAAGAATGATACAAGGCTCCGTTTTGAGGGTCAAGCAGAAACAGACAGACCTGTGGGTTTATTGTACTTATATACACATTCTTACACATTAGTGCCACCCACAGGGTTTTGGAAAACAACCAATAAACACGTACAATACACTCAGACACTCCCACACAAAATCCTCCCCCCTGCCTGTGATACAATTACCTTACACAATGGGTTATGTAATTATCACAGGCAGAGAAATACAGTTTTTCCACATTATACATAATTTTAAAAGTATGCATCACATTCACACTTACATTTTCAGAATCAGCATACTCCAAATACAAACATACGTCAAAATCATACAAATTGGTCCAGTGGTTCAAGATTTGTGACCAAATAAAGCATGGCTTTTCTGCCCAAAACCAGTTCCACAGAGTCTTCTATCCTGAAAATAATTGGAAGTAATCCAATTATCTCCAAGGACAGAGGCAAAACTCCATTGAACACATGGCAGCAAAAGACAATAAAATACATAAAAATATATAACTGTGGGGCGGAGCCTAACCTTCAATGGAGTAAGACGTGTGCTCCCTCAACTCTCTCACCCCGGGCACAAAATCCGCATCCATCAGCCTCTACAAAGGTGCATTAAGACTGCAAAACTACCTAAAAACCTACATTAACGGCAATCACACTCAACCAAATGGGGGGCTCGAAAAAGAAAAAGGATTCCACCCCGTCAGTAGCCACGATGTTCCGCACCAAAGATGACAGGCAGACATCTTGGGCCCAAAGCCAGGGTAACTCAGGCTCAGACTCCGAAGAGAGTGAGCACGAGAGCACCCAAGCAACCCCCCTCACTAAAAAGGATCTCAGGAAAATGCTAAAAGAAACCTTGGCAGACATCAAGGCCCATACCACTGCAGCCCTTGAAAAGTAAATAGCAGGCCTCAAAGAAGACATCGCGCACTGGAGACACAGAATGCACACTAAAAGAAACGCAAACACAAGTGACAAGTCACGGCAGAGAAATGGGGATGCTAAAAGATAGAATTTTATTTCTGGAAGATGGACTGGAAGATCTAAATAACAGATCCCAACGACAAAATATACGCATAAGGGGCCTAGCAGAATCAGTCTTACCGGAGGCTATACTCCCCACCATCAAAGCGGTGTTCCAGTCCCTGCTACCAGACACCCCAGAGCAAGAAATATATATTGAATGAGCTCACAGAGCACTGAGACCCCTGTTTCCAAATTCAAACACACCAAGGGACATCATCGTTAAGATCTTCCACTTCCCGGTGAAAGAACAGCTCATGAAAGCATCACGAGACCACCCGCCGGTATATCGGGGCAGCAGCTGCAATTTTACCAGGACCTGGCCCCATCAACGCTAAGAAAGCGCAGGGATCTTAAGCCCCTCACCACAGCCCTACTGGAAACCGGCTGGCATTACACGTGGGGGCACCCCTTCCGATTAACAGCAAAGAAAGGAGACCAAACCTACTCCCTTCAGCAAGTCTCAGACATGCAAGACTTTGCAACACACCTGGGTCTACAACTGCGATACCCTACGGCGGACTCTCACTTCGCCTTGAATGAAAATACCAGCCAAATGAGTGATTCCCGCACAAACATGGCGTGTCCCGCAACCTAAGAGAAAACCACTGACCGCTTCGCAAGAGCACACACAGAGGGACACTTGAATGGCAGCGCATGGAGCGCAAGGAACTCTCTCACAAACCCTACCCGAGTTTCGGTTTCCACACCACGAACTGGGTATATGGACACTACAAAACCGGCAGTGTATATGATTTTATGCTACAAGCTTGTTTATTTTGGTTTATATTTGATATAGTTTAGTTAGAAAGGTTGCACCTACAGGGTACACATGAGGTTCGGGGTGCCGGGGGGAGGTGGGCACTGTACCCGCAAAACGCGGAACAACGTTCCCACCTAAACATCCGACAGATGTTTGGACCCCCACACTGCGAACAAAGTACATGCACACTAAATAATCGGCAGAAAGCATGAAGCTCTGGTACAAGGATATGTGGGTATGGGTTTCAATAACCAGGCCCCGCACCTATTACACGCAGGGCAAAAACCCTCCTAAAAACTCAACTCGAAACGGAAACCCCACACCAAGCGCGCAGACAATAGGGAACTGCTAGTACACACAAAGCTCTGTTAACATGATGGGCAAATCGGAGTCAGATAGGGTTGAAATGCACAAGCCATAAGTTACATCTGAGACGCAGGGGGGCCTGAACCCTACAGGCAGGGGAGGGCTGGGCACCGGGACTACGACACATTGCAAAATGAATCCCCCCAAACACCCACCCTGAGTTTAGGTTCTTATACCATGCAACAGATAAGCGGATGCTACTTTACAGGCAACACACGCGACGCCCAGCTAAAAGACCAGGCATTTTAATGAAGACCAGGCAATAAAGGCGACACTCTCACACAACCACCGAAGCTCAGGGGATCCCAAACCCATAAGGCACGGGGAGCATAGGCCCCGATATTACTATATATAAGGCAAGAAACCCCACACAACACTAACCCGAGCTTAGGGTACCACACCGTATACCAAGAACGCAAACAGTGAGAAACCGAAAGGTCACATAAAGCCTCGCTAACCCACTGCGGACCCTGGCAATAGCCAAACTAAGAACACAACACTTATAAATTACACCCGGGAGGTTGAGGGCCCTGCAGCTTGGGGACGCGGGGACTGGAGCACAACACTAGCAGTGCAAGGTACTCCCTCACAACCCAACCAGAGATCTGGCACCCCCACTGGGCACTAGATGCACGGACATTGAGAGCCTGTAATAGATATGATGTTTTAAGGTTTTGACACAAAGTTATTTATCCCTGTTAGAGTTATGTTACAAATGGTAAAGTTATGTTACAAGGTACACCCGAGATCTAAGGGCCCCACACCCCAAAAGACTAAGGGGGACGGACACTGTTGCCACCAAGCATAGACCTGAAGTCTAGCTGAGACCAACACACTGACCAACCCTACTAAACCCCACCATACACGTAACTAAACCTATTTTTCAGCCACAAAGACTGATAGACCGAAAGGAGCCCACGCAATCCAGAGGATGAAAACCCCAAATGACTCCAGGCAGCCCGACGACAGAACATCAGAATACACACTGAAACATAACGATCAGCAGACAAACACAGGTTCGCAAACAACACTCACCAGTTGTGTCCACAGACACATCACAACGCACAAGTACCACACTGGAGCAGCACTACTAAACACGCGACAGCAAACACTAGAGGAACAGAGACTACCGACCAGGGCCGTCTTTAACGCGGGGCAAACGGGGCAGCTGCCCCGGGCCCAGTTTCTCTTGGGGGGCCCGAGGCACCTGCCCCGTGGGCCCCGCTGACCCCGGCGGGCGGGTGGCCGGTCGGGCATGAAGGCGGGCGCGCGAGGGAGCACTCACTGCTTCCTCTTCAGCTCCCTCGCGCACCGCACTGATGCCGGAGCCGGAAGATGAAGTCATCCGGCGCCGGCATCCCTACGCGGCGCGCGAGGGAGCTGAAGAGGAAGCAGTGAGTGCTCCCTCGCGCGCCCGCCTTCATGCCCGACCGGCCACCCGCCCAGGAGCCCAGCAGCAACACTGGACCCCAGGGAATCCCCCCAGCACTCCAAAACGTAAGGAGGCTGGGGGGATTACATAAAAAAAAAATCATGTGTGTTTGTGTGTATGTGTGTGTTAGTGTATGTGTTTGTGTGTTAGTGTATGTGTGTGTTAGTGTGTGTGTGTTTGTGTGTTAGTGTATGTGTGTATTAGTGTGTGTGTGTTTGTGTGTTAGTGTATGTGTTTGTGTGTGTGTGTGTGTATGTGTGTGTTAGTGTTTGTGTGTGTTAGTGTTTGTGTGTTAGTGTTTGTGTGTTAGTGTATGTGTGTTAGTGTATGTGTGTTAGTGTATGTGTGTGTTAGTGTGTGTGTGTGTTTGTGTGTTAGTGTATCTGTGTGTTAGTGTATGTGTGTGTGTGTTTGTGTATGTGTGTTAGTGTGTGTGTGTGTGCGTGTGTGTGTTAGTGTATGTGTGTGTTAGTGCGTGTTAGCGTAATCTTCGTGCGTTAGTGCATGTGTGTGTGTGTGTGTCAGCATGTCTGTGTGTGTGTCGGGGTATGTCTGTGTGTGTGTGTCAGTAATGTCCGTCTGTGTGTGTGTCAGCATGTCTGTCTGTGTGTCAGTATATATGTGTGTGTATATCTGTGTGTGTCAGTATGTGTATGTGTCAGTATGTCTGTCAGTGCGTCAGTATGTCTGTTAGTGCATGTGTATGCATGTGTCAGTATATCTGTCTGTGTGCCAGTATGTCCGTGTGTGTGTGTGTCAGTATATCAGTCTGTGTGTGTCAGTGTATGTGCCTGTGTGTGTGTGTCAGTATTTTTCAGTGTATGTGGGTGTCAGTATATCTGTCAGTGTGTGGGTGTCAGTATTTCTGTCAGTGTATGTGTGTCAGTATGTTGATCAGTGTATGCGTCTGTGTGTGTGTGTCAGTATGTCGGTATATGTGTCTGTGTGTCAGTATGTCTGTATATGTGCCTGTGTCAGTATGTCTGTCAGTACGTCTACCAGTGTATGTGTCTGTGTGTGTGTCAAAAGATGTACCTGTGTCAGTGTGTCTGTCAGTGTATGTGCCTGTTTATCTGTATGTAGTCAGTGTATGTATCTGTGTATCTGCTTGTGCGTCAGAGTGTGTACCTGTGCATCTGAGCCGCAACTTTAAATTCAAATACACACCTCCAACGTCAACACTACATACAAGCACACTCCTACATTCAAAAACAAACACTACACATAAATGCACACTTGCATTCAAACTCCAGTACCACATACAAACACATTCACACAAACATACTCCATATAAACACATGCTTACATTCAAACATACTAACATGGCTCAGTGCTAAATACAACCCTGCAAGCATGGGAAATTGGTAGAGTCCCAGCTGTCAAAGCATTGTTGGAGTTGCACGACAGATGGGGTTCTACCTTTAGTCCAACCTTGCAATTGGGGGTCCCAATAAAATTCATTCTACTTTAGTACCGCCACTGCGTTGGGATGGATGCCGTGATTGCATACCAGGGAGTGAGGGGCGAGAGCGGCAGGGCACAGGGGGCCCAAGCAAACACTTGCCCAGGGTCCATTCGTTATTAAAGACGGCCCTGCTCCTAGCTCTCTTGTAGTGTGGCCGAATGTAGAGGATCCCAGTACAGAAGCTTCAGTTTTCTGTACCCAATATACGATAATCGAAAACGCGTTATGGAAATATAATTTTGTATAATAAATATTAAAGTTTTTGGTTACTTGATAGTCCCAACTACCTTTATTTATACATTTACCCTGGCTATTTATACATATCTTTTTAGTTATATGTTATATTTTATATACATTTTATCCTGATTTTAATATCACCTCTACAAGTTCCTGGCAATCAAAGGAATCCTAGGTGGGGATTATTCCACCAGCGCTGGCATCAAAGAGCAGTTGGCCTGCTCTGTACTTGTAAGTAAGTTTTTTATTCTTCTCTACGATATATATTTATACAGAGAGCACTATCTGGCTGTTTCTGCTTTCTTTGAGTTTTGGATACCCTGACGAACCCATCATACATCCCATAAGCGGGGATTATACCGCTGTGTGCTCTTTACCCTAGAGCTGGACAGAAGCTCTGAAAATTGTGAGTTCGTTATCGTTATTCAAATTTTACTTCATTTGAACCATACATTCTGCACTATCGGTTGTTCTCTCTTTTTATTTTTTATATAATACCCGAAGATTGAGTTCCTGTACCCTAGGACGACACTTTTAGGTTGGACTTTGTTTCTTCAACAATTATTATTATTATTGGGATTGGACATTGTCTATTTTTTCGCAGCCCTCCTTTTATATTTTATCCTGTATTTTAGGGTTTTGGGGGGATTCCCTTTTGGGGGGTTTCCCTTTTTGGGTTGCTGCCTTATAGGTTGTCTGGCGCTGTCTCTTTTCTTTTATTTATTAGTTTGTTTACTTCTGTTTTCTTTAATAATTATATTTATATTACACTGCCAATTTTAATACCTGTGATTAAAAATGTTTTTCTAGCGAGCTTAATCTCTTTATTTTAGGGTTAACAAGAGTTTTAAATGGTGGGAAGCATTGGATGAAAGGGTGTGGCCAGGGAGGGTCTTTCTGAAGATTTTTTGCACAGGGCTCCTAAAAGCCTACAGCCGATCCTGCTTGGGAGGCAGTGGTGTATTTTGTAAATTAAAGTTTTATTGTCGTTTTTCAGTGAACGTGTCATATCTTTTTAGTCTGCAGCAAAGAGGTAGGACTCGCAGGTCCAGGGCATGTAAAGATATGCAGTATGCTAGCCACGCAGGGCTGTAATAATAAAGCAAGTAGTTGAGGAAGATAATAGTTACTGGAAATCATAAAATTTATGAAGGTTACAGAAACAACATATAATTTTAGTAAATGTTTCTTTTATTGAGGCATAGGTAAAAAGGGTACAGAAAAGAAGATGGGATACATATTAAATCGTCATACATCCAATTTGTAATAAAACATACATTGATATACCCTCCGCGACATGGCTGCCTCATTTTACAATTATAGTATATAGGCTAGGAGGACACATCGAAGCCTATCGCGTACTTTGCATAATTTCGGCTGGCCCGTCTACGTTCCCAGTCATGGGCGATTGTCGTCTGCCTTGGTGCCTATAAATGGTGCAGGTGATAGATGAGCTTGTAGTGTGAGCATGTTGTGGGGAAGGGTTCGGGCCCTCAGCTCTTAGTATACTCAGATGTGAATTGTTGCCAAGTTAAATGGGGTGCCCAGGGTGGCCCGTTATTAATTGCTGTGTTGCTGTTGCGATAGTGTGCAGTTGTGTAATATTATTGTATTTATATGTTTAAGGAGTTAAGGTGGCTGTGCATTGTTATCATGGCTTTCATCTGGAGGTATGCATGGGAGCGGATGTGTTTGTAATTAGAAAGTTCATATCTTTACATTTTGCTTGCAGTTTTCCTTACAGTAAAAACAGATAACAGTGGAACCTTTAAAACAGCGGGGCACGTAGGCCTCCGTAGATGTGGAACATTGTGAGAACATTGAGCGCAGTTAGTATCGTTCTGTCTACTGCGATGGGCTCAGAAGTATGTGTCATTGTATCATGGCCCTTCTGGGCCTCATACCGTCAGTCCCTGTTGGCGTAGTGTGTTGGGTTTCTGGGTATATGCGCCGGTCTAGGTGTGTGGTGTATTGTCTGTAGTATTGTCTGTATGTGTGTGATCGGTCTTCTTCTGTTCGGTCTCTGTTAGTGCGGGGGATGTTGTGTGGTATGTGAGGGTTGAGTGTGTTTTGTGGTGTTCATGTTTATTGCAGTGTGGATGTGGCAGCGGGACCTTAAGTCTAACAGGGTGTGTGGGTTCGCAGGGGTGGGGAGGGTAGTGAGATCAATGTGCTCATGAACCAAACAGTAACAGCTAGCAAGGGATGCCCCCTGAAATAATTTTTTTTTTTTATTGTAGTGGTTATTACTTCCGAGTCTTGCCCTTATCAATTACTGCTACTGACCGGATCAGAAACAACATATAATGCAAAACAAAACAAAGCAACATGTGTTTGAATAACGTGGACTGTATCTAGGTGTGTCCTATGGATTTCTTGTGTTAGTGTACTGTTATCGGGGTTAATTTGAACTTATTATAGCGGTGTGGTCCCCGCTTCCAGTCTTGCTACCGTAGCAATGGTACACCAGATTTCTTCTGTAAGTTGCCGACTGGCTTATTTCCATGTGGGTCTTCATTCTAGCCCCTCTCTCCCGCCCCCACATATGGTGTTTCAGGTAAGAGCGGTGAGCCCCAGGGTGTGGGAGTGGCGGTCACCAGCGTCTGTGGACCAGCGACCCGAGGCTTTCATCTAATTCTGGGTCTGTATCTAAGTGTCAACCTCCTCATACCCCTGTCATCTACAGTTGCAAGAAAAAGTACGTGAACCCTTTGGAATGATATGAATTTCTGCACAAATTGGTCATAAAATGTGATCTGATCATCATCTGAGTCACAACAATAGACAATCACAGTCTGCTTAAACTAATAACACACAAAGAATGAAATGTTGCCATGTTTTTATTGAACACACCATGTAAACATTCACAGTGCAGGTGGAAAAAGTATGTGAACCCTTGGATTTAATAACTTGTTGAACCTCCTTTGGCAGCAATATCTTCAACCAAACGTTTCCTGTAGTTGCAGATCAGACATGCAAAACGGTCAGGAGTAATTCTTGACCATTCCTCTTTACAGAACTGTTTCATTTCAGCAATATTCTTGGGATGTCTGGTGTGAATCGCTTTCTTGAGGTCATGCCACAGCATCTCAATCGGGTTGAGGTCAGGACTCTGACTGGGCCACTTCAGAAGGTGTATTTTCTTCTGTTTAAGCCATTCTGTTGTTGATTTACTTCTATGCTTTGGGTCATTGTCCTGTTGCAACACCCATCTTCTGTTGAACTTCAGCTGGTAGACAGATGGCCTTAAGTTCTCCTGCAAAATATGTCTTGATAAACTTGGGAATTCATTTTTCTTTTCAATGATAGCAATCCGTCCAGGCCCTGACGCAGCAAAGCAGCCCCAAACCGTGATGCCCCCACCACCATACTTCACAGTTGGGATGAGGTTTTGATGTTGGTGTGCTGTGCCTTTTTTTCGCCACACATAGTGTTGTGTGTTTCTTCCAAACAACTCAACTTTGGTTTCATCTGTCCACAGAATATTTTGCCAGTACTGCTGTGGAACATACAGGTGCTCTTGTGCAAACTGCAAATGTGCAGCAATGTTTTGTTTGGACAGCAGTGGCTCCTTCTGTGGTATCCTCCCATGAAATCCATTCTTGTTTAGTGTTTTACGTATTGTAGATTCGCTAACAGGGATGTTAGCATTTGCCAGTGACTTTTGTAAGTCTTTAGCTGACACTCTAGGTTTCTTCTTCACCTCATTGAGCAGTCTGCGCTGTGCTCTTGCAGTCATCTTTACAGGACGGCCACATTTATAGACAATTTGTCTTACCATGGACTGATGAACAGCAAGGCTTTTGGAGATACTTTTATAACCCTTTCCAGCTTTATTCAAGTCAACAATTCTTAATCATAGGTCTTCTGATAGCTCTTTTGTGCAAGTCATCATTCACATCAGGCAATGCTTCTTGTGAAAAGCAAACCCAGAACTGTTGTGTGTTTTTTTATAGGGCAGGGCAGCTGTAACCAACACCTCCAATCTCATCTCATTGATTGGACTCCAGTTGGCTGACATCTCACTCCAATTAGCTCTTGGAGATGTCATTAGTCTAGGGGTTCACATACTTTTTCCACCTGCACTGTGAATGTTTACATGGTGTGTTCAATAAAAACATGGCAACATTTCATTCTGTGTGTGTTATTAGTTTAAGCAGACTGTGATTGTTTATTGTTGTGACTTAGATGATGGTCAGATCACATTTTATGACCAATTTGTGCAGAAATCCATATCATTCCAAAGGGTTCACATACTTTTTCTTGCAACTGTATATGTCAGCATGTCTTGGAAGTCTGGGCCGTAGACTTCTACTTACCTATGTGTCCATACGTCTAAGTACGTTTGTGAGCGGCCCTGTGCTGTAAACGTCAAGTCTTCCAGTCCTCATAGTTCCTCCATTTTCTCAAACCAGGTAATTAACAGAGGGGGCGTGTCTGTCTTCCAATACAAGGGCAGGATGTGTTTTGCTGTGTTCAGTATCCGAATAGTTAAGGATTTTTTATATTTGGCTGTCGGAATTGTAGTGCAGTGTAAGAGGTATGCAGCTTGCTTGAAGTGGGGGTGGGGGAGAGTTTTTGGAGAACTTTTGTAGCACCCTACTAATCGCTCTCCAGTAGGGGACTACCTTTGGACATTCCCACCATATGTGCAGAAATGTGCCTACCCCTGTGTGGCATCGCCAGCACCTGTCATGTAGATCTGGGTTCATTTTCTACAAGATTCTATACGTGTTCTACAAGTGTTCTACACCACAGGGTCAAAACTTTGTATGCCGTCTTTTGGGTTTTACTTGCCAATGCGCAGTGGTGCGTAAGGTTGCATATTTTGACCCATTGTTGTTCTGTCAAAGTTTCACATGTCATCATCTCCCATTTACTCATGTAGAAAGTTGGTAGGAGGTTCCGGTTGTGGAGGAGCAGAGTGTATAGGTGCGAGATAGCATGTAAAAGTGGGTTTGTGTCTGTCCCCAGGTTTTTAAATGAGGTCAAAGCCCTGTTGAGGTTGGGTTTTTGGCAGTGGTGTATTTTAGATTTATGCTGCCCTAAGCATGACTAAACTCGAGCCCTTATCTAAACTTCCCCACCCCTTCCTGTCAAGGCCATACCTCTTCCTATTTAAGACCAACACGTACTTTGATTGACAGGCACACGCTCTTACTGATACATGCACTTACATACGAGGTCTGCCTGGAAAGTATGTAGCCACGTAATAAGAAGATTCAAAAAACATTGTATATAGGACAATGACGTCCTTTTAAAGAAGGCACCTTCCAATCTCACACAGTGCTCCCAGAGTCTCTTCCACTGTTTAAAACACTCTGCAAAATCCTTTGTTGGAATTGCCATCAGCTATTGCCATTGACGGTCTGAAATCTCTTCACTTTTTTTTTTTTTTTTAATTCTTTATTTTTTTGTGCATATGATGACAATAAGGGTGTAGAGCCACAACAGCATCTACGAGCATTCTTATGGCATTTCACAGTGTGGCAGTTCAGTCGGCACATTTTTATATAATATGAAGTTAACAGAGTAGTGAACAATGCTTGTATAAGATAACATGCTTTTAACAATGCTAGTCGCGCTTTGAAATTATAAATCTGTAGCTTGTGTGTAGTGCGACAAATTATTAAGCAGCGTTATGCTATTGAAAGTAGGCTAGTGTTTCAAGTTATATGCCTGTTTAGCTTATTGAGATTTAAAAAACAATAATAATAATAATAATTGGTTGTCGTAAGATATATTGGATATGCTTTAAGTTTGGTGTATGTACTTAAATAAATGCTTGTCTGCTGGGTTACGTTGTACAGTGTGCAATATAAATGGTAGTGAGATTGCAGTTGCGAACTTCTCATATCTTGGTCTCTCTATCCTACGTTTAGTGTAAAGCTAGTAAACATGCAGGCTTAGTTTGTACTATCATATTATGGTTCAAAAGCATAGCATAACATTACATGCGAGTACAGTAAGTGAGTATAATTGAGGGTCGTGGGAGTCCGGTCGGCGTTTGCCTGTGAGTTTAGTTGGTACCTCACATGTGGACAGTCCCGATGTCTGTCAGCCAATGCCTTTCAGGGGTATGTTAAAGTCCCGTTCGGTGCAGCCGGTCAACCAGCCCAGCACAGTGAGTCCCAGCAAGGAGATACCTGGATGGTATGTCAGCCGTTGAAGGGCCTCAGGCTTGTTGTTTTGTGTTGCCGTCTGACTGTGAGTCCTCCAGCCCGGTTTGTAGATGCTTCTCTGCATGGAACGGACCTGCATTTCCGTCTTCTGTTGGCGGCGGTATGATATCTGCCGCTTGATGCGGGTTGCCTCAGGGCTCTGCACCATAAATCCGTCGCGGTGGTTCTGGAGTGCGTGTGCAGACTTGTGGGATTTATTGGGTAGTGTGCTGTGCAGGCGTCGTAGGTAGGTGTTGATTCTCCGCCATCGGGGTTGTACTCTCTTATTCAGAGAGCGTCTCTGCCACGTCGGGCCAGGGTCGGGTCTTCCATGCGCTTGTGGGGTTGTTTTGCCCCGAGGAGGCCCAGGTCATCGGCCACTCCCAGTATTACTTTCTCTCTCCTCGTGCGGCGGCCATCTTGGGAGGTGCTGCCGGGGAGTGTTCCATAGCAGGGTGATAGTTTGCGGCCCAGCTTGGCGTAGTAGTAGTTCCTTATGTTACCTATGTAGACCGGGATGACCCCCCCGGTCCAGAGGGGGGAGAGGGCGCCAGACACCGGCCGGAGACCCAGGAGAGCGGCCGTCTCATCCCGGCTCAAGCTCCTGCACGCCATGGGCCTTTGTCGGGTTACTGTAGGTGCCGTGCTTGGCCTTGATGGGTATCCCCTTGTATCCCAAGATCTGGGGATCGATTTAGTCTCCGTTATGAGTTGTGGGGAAGGTTTAACCTCCAGTTTGCACCGATTTTCGGTCCCAAAGCGGGAGCTCAGACAGAGCATGTCTGATCCCGTCGGCGGTCCGGCACCGTCCCCGAAATCTCTTCACTTTTAAAAGGTGATTTTAGTTTTGGAAAAAGACAGAAGTCGTAAGACACCAAATCTTTCAACAGATTCTCAGCTATCTTTGAAGCATTTGTGCCACTCTTTTATTTGCACTGCAGTTTCCAGTGGAATGTTCAATAATACATTTTTATTTTATTTATTGTGGGTTTTTTTGTGTTTTTTTTCCCTTTAGGAGAGTTGGGGTCCAGTGAGGATTTTCTCCCCTGGGACTGCAGGGGCTCCTGGAATGGACATTGATGAGCCTTCCCAGCTGCTCCTCAGTACCCTGTGCGTCCACATGAGCTTCACAGCGCAGTCCTGGTTAGTCGCCCCTCCTGTCCTGAGACCTTCTAGGAGCCAGTACCACTGCTCACGGACTCGCCACAATCCTGGGGCCAAGTCCTTCCCTGGTGTGGGGCTGCGCAGGGCTGCACTCCATTGCTTTTGCGGGTGTCTCACTCTCCTCCGCAAGCATGAGTGGTGTATAAGGTCTGCACCCCGTATGGCTCTTTTCCCAGGTGGGCCAACAGTATTATAGTATGCAGGTTCGGTGGTTGCTTTGTCCGGTTGGGGACTTTCTGGCTGCACCTCAGTATTTCTCCATTCAGGGAACAGAGCTCTGGCTGGCGGTCGTGCTGTGTGTGTTCTGATCATGTTACTGACTGGTGACGGTGCTAGTGGCTGTCGCCTATTCTCCAGGCATTCCCAAAATTGCCCGCATATGTCGTCAAATTTTTTTCTGCCAGGCTTCTGCCCAGTCACTGGAAGTTGGTCGCTCTTTGCAGGTAGTGGAGCCGCCGTCCATCTTTGTCAGGCCTCGTATATCTGTCTTTCAGATTTGAAGGTGAGTGCTCTCTATGTGGGGGTAGACCACGATGACCGCCACCGGTCCATAGGGAGGGGGGGGGAAACGAGGGCCCTGGCGCAAGTGCTCGCTTTATCGCGGCAGTGGGAAAGCGGCTGTCTCTCCTGCGCCTGCCATGCTTGTAGGCCTTATATTCTTGTCGGGTGAGTATCGCATGAAATGTTGCTTGGGTGGTGTCATCTCGTTCAGCTTGATGTCACTTCTCGTTTGGTGGCCTTTCCGCACCAATTTATTGCCGTTTGAGGAGTGAAATTCTTCTTTGTTCTCTGCATGCAGTAGGAGCTGTTGAGGTTTGCTTCCTCTCAGAATCTTCAATTTTAACACAAAATTTGATGCAGATTTGTTGCTCTACTCGCTTATCATTTTGAATGCGACTGCCACACAGTACACATGCTCACTTAATGGCGTCTAGCACCCCCCACTTACCAGTACAGTGAAATTGTCAATGTTCATGCATGCACAGTCTACTCAACTCTCCTTGGCTGCCAGGTTACATCGACAATTTCTCTTGTTATATTAACAAAGGCTGGACTTTTTCCAGACATAAAAACATAGAAACAGAGTGTGACAGCAGGTAAGAACCATTCGGCCCATCTAGTCTGCCCAATTTTCTAAATACTTTCATTAGTCCCTTGCCTTATCTTATAGTTAGGATAGCCTTATGCCTATCCCACGCATGCTTAAACTCCTTTACTGTTTTAACCTCTACCACTTCAGCTGGAGGGCTATTCCATGCATCCACTACCCTCTCAATAAAGTAATACTTCCTGATATTATTTTTAAACCTTTGCCCCTCTAATTTAAGACTATGTCCTCTTGTTGTGGTATTTTTTCTTCTTTTAAATATATAGTCTCCTCCTTTACTGTGTTGATTCCCTTTATGTATTTAAATGTTTCTATCATATCCCCCCCCATCTCGTCTTTCCTCCAAGACAGACCTCATTTACTCACTGATAGATACACAGTCATTGGCACACACACTGTTTAGCCCACTCACTCTTTCTCTGACAGGCACACACTGACAGGCACAAACTCTCACATGCACATATACTTACATCTACATACACTCAGTGAAAGACACATACTCACTGATTTGACCCACACTGACACTCACAGACACACACATCCTCACTGATTTGAAACGCTCTGACATACACACACATTCACTCACAGACACACTGACAGACACACACATATTCATTGACAGAAACACACACACACTGACAGATGCACTAACTCACTGACACACACTCATTCACGGACAGATACACATACTCTCACATTTTCTCATGCGCTCAGCAATTTTTTTTTTTTTTTTTGTCAATCTTTCTTTTATTGAGGCATGTGGTCATGGTGGTACAGAATAAAGAGAGGGAGACTTGCAGGGGTTATACAGGTTAGGATCATCATAACAAATTACAAAATCTCCTAGGATTATCATCCTCATTTTATATTATATAAACAAGCTTAGAACATTGAGTTGTGAAAACAGGTGGGCTGTAATCTATGTCTTAGTTATCAAGCTTAATTAATGTAACGTTGATACACCAATTTAAATGTGAATATATCCTGCAAACAGGCTTGGTTCATGCGTTAACTAGATCAGCAGCAACATAGATAGTACCTATAATGCAGTAAAAACGCTAGCGACCCTATTTAGCTAGTGCACCTGTACCTATGTGATGTCAAACAGTTCGTTTGTTCCCAGTAACCTGCTTGGGTAGAGTCGCTTATTAGTATATAGTGGTTGCGCCTAAGGTTATAGATATTCTGTGCAGTGAGTTACATGAGTGAATAATGACATCCTTTGTGGTATAGACATTGCAATGTAGTCTGGCACAGTCTCTACATTTGGGCCTGTAGGGGTACAGTCAGTCTCTGGGTTGGTCCACCTCAGTCAGTTGATGCCGGCTCTGGAGGTTTTGGCAGGTGGGTCTGGGACATTGGCAGGTGTTGTTCTTAACAGGTTTAGATTAATAAATCAGGTACAGTGGGGTGTTTCAGTATGTGTGTATAGATAGGGCATGTGTCAGGGTTATGGCATGTGCTGGGTAGGCTAGGTACCAGATGTGATTTGTTGCCATGCTTGGCGGTCCCATAGTGTGGCGTTAAGAGTGCTCATTAGTATTTAGGGGAGTAACATTGAGAGAGCTGCACCTAGCTAGTGTTTAGGAAACAGTGTACATTCTTTATGTGATAGGCTTTCATGCCCTTTGTGATATTGCTTGGACAGAGTTATCTCTCAGGTCTAGTGAGTGTGTGCTACATCTGTGTTTGTCATGTTACCTGCTAAGCAGGGTGGAAGACAGGCATAACATTACGCTCAATGTCCACAAGTGTGTCCAGCCGCCCAGTAAATCTTGCAGTCTTTCTATTATGGAATGGGGGGGGGGCTAGTATTATGACAGTGTCCCATTGCAGTGAGTTCACTAGGCCCCATCAAGGTCGTTTACCCGATGCCTTCTTTGTAGAAGCTGTGTGTGTCCGGTGCTGGGTTTCTGCGTCCTGCCGCTGTGTGGGTGTCAGTGAGATTATCCTTCCAGCCCCAGGCTGGCGTGCAGGCCTGCATCTTCTGGCCACAAACTCGGCTACCGCTAGGGCCCGGGTTTCCTCCACGTGTGGGAGTGGCGGAGGAGCAGGTCGTTTTCTTTCGCTTGCGATGCTTGTTCCTCCGCCCGTGTGGATGATGCTTCTGGGCTCCCTGCCCTTTGGCCTGCAGCCCGGGTGGGCTAGGTTGTGTGTGGGTGAGTAGTTGAGGTGACGTTATGTCCAAGGACTTTCCCTTTACTCCCCTCCATCCGCGGCTCCGCTCCCCAATTGTCGGTAGTGCAGGTATCATGGGTCGGGCTGCTTGTTGCCGCTTCATGAGTGTGTCCCAGAAGCAGTTCAGTATCGCTTCTACGCTCTGTAGGGGTTCATTCTGTGGCGTTGGTGTCCGTTTCGTGTTCGCCATGCGGGTTGCGTTGCTGGCCGCCATTTTAGGTACTCCCTGTGAGGGCCTGCAGCTTTGCGCTTTAGGATTAATCTTGTGCTGCTGTCTCGGCTGGTTGCTATATGAGTCAAGTGGGGACCGGGATGACCCCCGCCGGTCCAGAGGGGGGGGGGGAAGGAGGCGAGTGCTTTGAGGGCTTCTTACTTGGCTTTACCATCCAGGAGAGCGGCCGTCTCTCCCTGGCTCGGTCACAGGTAGGCCCCATGTGCTTTGTACGGGTTCCCGGGCAGTGTAGATCTCGTTTGTGGGTTCATTCGATGCTCCCGGGTTTCCCCGACTCGTTGTGTGTCTTCCAGTTGGTGAACGTGTCTGTTTTCGGGGTATTTACCCCCAGTTTAGTCGCTTTTGTGCAGGAGCTGATTCACAGCACGTCTGACCTGCTCAGCAGTTAGGCTCCGCCCCCTTTATTTTTTTTTAATTTAAATCTATTCACCCTCCCCACCTTTAGGAGAGCTGGAGTCTGCTGGGTGGGGGCAGACTATCCCATTTGATTGAGGCTTGGCACAGACTAACATCGGATGTTTGGGTCCTCAATACCATTCAAGGTTATCGGATAGGGTTTGTGCAACCTTCAACCCAAACCTCAATTCCGCGTTGGATGGTGTATAGTGATGTCCCGAACAGTTCGCCGAACGTTCACGACGGACTCATCATTGAGTAAACATTGACCCTGTACCTCACAGTCAGCAGACACATTCCAGCCAATCAGCAGCAGACCCTCCCTCCCAGACCCTCCCAGCTCCTGGACAGATGCATCCGAAGAAGCTGCATTCTTAGTGAGCTGTCGGAAAAGGTGGGAGGGTCTGGGAGGGAGGGTCTGCTGCTGATTGGCTGGAATGTGTCTGCTGACTGTGAGGTACAGGGTCAAAGTTTACTCAATGATGAGTCCGTGGCGAACCGTTCGTGGCGAACCGTTCACGAACCATTCGGCGAACCGTTCGGGACATCACTAATGGTGTATTTCCAATGGGACAGGGACCTAATAGAGGAGGAAATCAGAGTACTACAAGGGAAAGGCGCGATCTTGTTCTTCCGCCTTGCTCTCCCGGTTTCCTGAGCAACCTTTTCTTAGTGCCCAAAAAGGGCGGTGGTATGAGGCCGGTTATTAACCTGCGTCCCCTCAACGCATACATTTGGTACCACCACTTCAAGATGGAAGGAATCCAGTGCCTTCTGGACCTCATCAGGTTGGGGAATTGGATGGTCAAACTCAACCTACAGAATGCCTATCTCACCATCCCGATTGCCGATTGCCACCTCCTTCAGTTTCAATGGGACGAGAGAACGTGGAGATTCCAGTGTTTCTCCTTTGGGCTGTCGTCAGCCCCATGGTGCTTCACCAAGCTGCTGAAACCTGTGGTTGCCCTCCTGTGCAGCAGAAGTGTCCACATGATCATATATTTAGACAATATGCTGATCATAGCACACGATGCTCAACTATTACAACAAAATCTCTCTTGGGCGTTATCCCTCCTGCACAACTTGGGATTCCTGATCAACTGGGAAATGTCAGTAATAACCCCCTCCCTATCCATGGAATTCTTAGGATTTAACATCTAGCGCGCACAAAGGTAAAACTCATCAAGAAGGAAATCCGCAGCACCTTGGCTCGCCCAGTGTTAACCTTGAGACAACTGGCCAGGATAATCAGCTTCCTCTCAGCCTCCATCCAGGCGATTTTCATGCTCGATACTGAACTTCAATAATAAGCTTTCATACACATAGGGGAAAATCAGGGACAGATGCACAAAAAATAAATTATAGTTAGACCAAAGAGTCAAGGAATGTGAAAGCCTAGGGTACCAGAACCAGAAACGGAATCAGGACAACAAAAACAGCGGGGATCCTTACTTTGATACCTGATTACAGAGAAGAACAAAGATAATTTTTTTATTTTTTATATTTAATTCTTTATTTTTGCAGTGCATTTACAGTGTTAAATGCTGAGCAAGACATGATGGCAAAAGTACAGGCTACAATAAAAATGATCAGGACATGTTTTAGGAAACTGCACTATTTATTAAGTTATCACATGCTAAACTGACATGACCAATAAAACAGGCTAGGAAAGAACATTTTAAACGTATTAAGTACAAGTAGGTTGCTCGCTATGATTAGGTCTGGTGGGGTCATCAGCTGAAGACAATAAACGTACTAGGTTCTAACATATAAGAAGTGATTAGAGTCGATTAAACAGGGCTAAAACATTCCGTCAGTGCCACGTAGTGGATAAGCAGTTTCACGGTTAGACATAGCATATGGAGATAGTGGCAATTTTGGGCTGTATGGGCCAAGTGCATTAAGAGGTTCACACCTGACCTTTAAGCGCATGCAAAAGGGGTAACCTCTAGTTGGAAGGTTTAATAACAAGAAAATACCCTTAGCTAGGCTAATTAAGTGTGAGAAAAATAATAAAAGTAGAATAGGCCTGTATTATGTAGCATGTAGGTAGACAGTAATCTGCCTATAAGATTGACAGGACACTTAATGAGATGTGTATTCAAACGGTTCTGCCTTGCTTTACAGTAGATATTCATCTCAAGCTAGGTATATGCTACGTAAACTTAATCCAGACCAACAATTCTGCTATGCAAACACACTTTACAAGGGTTAAATAAGCATATATAGCGATGTGCATTAAATCAAAACATCATGGGTATGTGGCTTTAAGCAGACCCACGAGAGAGTGTCCGTACAATACCGCTTGGTAAAATAGGCTGAAGCTTCTGTCCTGTCCATAGGGGCAGGCAATGTCATCTGTGGGGTTCGGGAAGGAAGGGGTCCAAGTTATGCAGCAGGCTGCGGCTGACTCCTCTCAGTGGACTGTTTGTGCAGGTAGAGGTTGCTTGCTCCTCCGTATTGTTCCCGCTTTGCCAATTCCAGCTGTCCGGTTGGTCAGCAGGCCCTGGAGTTGTCAGATGGGTAGCTCCCTGCATGTCCTTGTGCTGGCAGTCACGCTGCCCATGGGCGGCCATCTTGGCGTACTGCTCATAGTGTACTAAAGTGGTTCAAGGTGGTTTGAAATTTATTCCGGTAACCAAATACCCCCCATTCCAAGGGGGGGGGGAAGCCAGTGGGGTTACCCGGGAGATCAGCCGCTCTTCCCACCTCAAGCTATGCTTCGGGCCGCATGGGCACCTTTATACCAGGTAGGGTTTTTAGTGAGGAGACTTTCCCCAAAGCTTCAATTTGTTCCACATTTTCGTTGGTTAGAATTGGCCCCCAGTTATCGCCAATTTTGGCCCAAAGCGGGAAGCTCAGACAACGCGTCTGATCCCTCCTTGGCGGTCAGGCCCCGCCCCCACATAATTTATTATTATTCGGTATTTTGTTTGATGGTTGGACTTCGGACACCAAGGAAAGAGGATTTAATTCACATGTAAACGAAAATTGCTATGTGGATCTCTCTCATTGCTAAGTGTCTATGTGCTATGGTTAACCATTATTTATAGATTTCAGTATTTTTCCCATGAATATCTTAATCCTTTCTTATGCTGCTGAGGTTATTATAAAGAAAGAGATAAGCAAATTTTCGCCTCCGTTCCTTCTAAAACATGTTTTTATCTGTTGTAGTAAAATCTGGTAATTTTTCTAGAGCACATCCAATTTACAGTGCCAACATTGACTGAGATCATTCTGACCTCCAGCCAATAAACAGGCAGATTAGCTATGGTTTACCGAGATTTCCCCCACTAATTAAAAACAGGGGCTGGCGTCCGATGAGACCCTGTTATGTTGTTAAACTGTTCTAAACAGTATGACAAGTTACACTGGGAGGACGCCCGGGTCGTCCTGACACCAAAGCCACTACAGAGGCCTGTAGTTGCTAAGGTGTTTGGTGTGTTGATTTCTTAAATATTCACCTAATATAACATAAAATAAAACGTAATTACATAGAGAAAGTACTCCCAGGCCTATGATGTATATATAATGTAATATGTTAGTATTTTGTAAAACATCTGCATTCTTTAGTGGATGACATAGCTGCTTGATTCACATGACAATAGTCCCCAGGGCGTTACCAAGTACAAAACATTTTTCTTCCTCCTTTGATGAACTGTTTCCATATTATTTCATCATTTCCTTTTGATTTCTTTTTCTTTTTAAAATCATTATTCTTTGTAGCTGCATGTAGGTACTGGATCGTGGGAGGCAGCATGATTTCATGACATTGTAACACTGAGCCTGACGAATAATGTAATAGTCACACTGACACAGCATTCTGTGATCTTACTCATAACTGCAGCACTGTCTCCTTGCTATCTCACTGTGAAATGTTTAATCGCAACAGAGATATAAGCACACACAGAGGGATTGCGTATTAAAAGTGCCTTGTTCTTTTTTATGTTTGCATAGGTTTTTTCTTGTGCTCCATTTTCTTATGGATATTTTATTCTTTATATATTGGTGCCTTTCTTTTCCTCCTTTTAATTAATGGACCAAAGTAATCATTCTTTCTACCACGTTTTACTCCTCTCTGATAATTTGCTCCTTTTCCCCCCTGATGATTTTACCGTTAATTGCAATCACAGATAAAGAAAAACAAGTAATATTATTAGGAAAAGAGGCGCATTCTTAATTTTAAAAATCTTTGAGAGTGGTGAAAAATCTGTTGGAAAGAAAGGCACTCATTTGCACCTGTGTTTTTATAAAATGGAAGAGCAGATTTGTGATTAACAAACAGGCACAGAAAATGGAACAGGAAAATAAAATGATGGAAGAAGACACAGGAAGGTATATTTTGCTGCAAATAAGTATATAAATAGAAGCAAATAGAAAAAGTGCTAGGAAAACGCCCCAAAAAGTTAATCTGACACTTTTTATACATAACTACAAATAATTCCTGAAAGGAGCACTATAGCGTTAGTAATACATATCTGTATTCTTAATGCTACAGCCCTCATGCCACTCATCAATTAGTGCCCCCCCGGTGTAAAAATAAATTAATTAATTACTCACATTTTCTCCAGCACAGATTCTCCTACAGCGCTGCTGTGACCTCCTCTTCAGGTTGCATCATCCTGGAAGGCCAATCCAATGCTCCTCATAGAACAGCGCCTATGATTCCTCTATGGAGAATCACTGTATTCAATAATTCTCTATGGCCGAACGTAACAGCACTGTGCATGTGCTCTAGACTTTACTGTAGGTTACGGTATGAAAGTCGGGAAGTAAGATTCCTGGCTGTCAAACCCAGAGGGTTTTAAGTTGTGTCTTGAAGCCTCGCTTCCAAGCCTTCTAATGAGTGAACTAAAGGGTTGTGGGGGCTAGGGCAGGGAGGCAGGACTTCAGGCACTATAACAACTTCAATAGGATGAAGTTGCTAAAGTGTCTACAGTGTTCCTTTAGCTTACTTAACCCCTTAAGGACCAAACTTCTGGAATAAAAGGGAATCATGACATGTCACACATGGCATGTGTCCTTAAGGGGTTAAATAAAATACATCTTGCATGCTAAGTCATTGCTTGGTTTTCATACAAAAAAATACATTTTTATTTGAAGTTTCAGAAACAATGTTATTTATATGCAATAAATTTTACCAGGCACCGTAAGAGAGAGTTTATTAAAGAAAAGTAATTGAAACACTACGTTTTATGAATCTCTGACTGCTACATGGTCGTATAGGTGGTGGGATTTGTAGTCCATCAAGTCACTTAGAAGCTGAAATAGATAATGGTGCTTGTAGTCCACCTCAGCGAGGCAGAGCTTAGAACATATTATGGGTTTTCAGTCCACCTGAGCCATACAAAGATTGAAATGGATAATCATTCTCACAGCTTCATCTTAACAGAGAGAAACTAAAGTGGCTTATAGTGCTCCTCAGACTAAGACAGATTTTGCAATAGGTAACAATGGACGGCTGCTTGGTAATTGAATTTTTTAATATTTATCAAGCAAGTAAGATATGTACTTTCTTACTCTCTTCTATGCGTGAGCAAGGCTGAACTTAATGGATGCAAGTCTCTTTTCAGCTATGTAACTATGTAACTATGTAAAAAATAATGCCCTTCTCATTATCGAGAAAGCAATAAAGGACTGGATCTTATGAAGGTGGTATGGGTGCCTGAAGATTCTTTACACACAGGGAACTGAAATGTAGACAATTAGCTCAAGCAATAGCTTAATGGGACAAGCCATCATGCGAAATACCATCCTGATTTGTATATATAGACAGATAGACCGATAGATAGATGATAGACAGACAGACGGAGGGTCAAATAGATAGCATAATACCATAAGGATATAGGAGCTGAGGTAAATCTTACATGAGAAAACATTTTGTAACTTTAACAACTGCATATTGCCCATGGGTTTAATTCTAAGTCCCCTGTCTCTGTGCACTGAATACCTAATCAGACCTGCAGGAATAAATTGTCCTTAGACTGCCTTTAACTGCTTAAATACCAAAATATTTTTAGACTAGGGACATTAGGTTAAAATTTTACATTATGTTGTCCAATTTGTGGCATTACATTCCAACAAACACCTTAAACTTTATATCAAAAGAAAACTTAAAGGAACATTACAGAAATTAAGTTGTTATGGTTTCAGTTGGTCCCTGGTATGGTTTACCTTCACAAACGGCTTAAACCGTAAGTCCAGTATCCAACATCCGGCCGCTATGTTTCTCAAGCCATTTGAAAATGGGGAGCTACTGATTGACCTTGCCTGTTAGCTGACACTCTCAGTATATCAGCGGCACCCCTGGCCAAGGTTTCCTCTTTCAAGATTCTGAGCAGCGGAAGGACAGGGTATTAATTTCGATAGGGCACTGAATGCTGGACTTTGGGGTCAAACCATCCATAAACAGTTAAACCCCTAATAGTAAGCCGACATCAGAGACCTTCCGGCATCATAATTACTTAATTCCAATAAAGTTATTATGGGGCCCAGAGTGTTCTTTTAATACGGTGTTAACCAATTTGTGGACTGACCCTGGAGAATACCTAGTCTTGTGTAACTTTCTGTAGTGAGGCTGTGCAAGTCACATGCAGGGAGGTGTGACTAGGGTTCATAAACAAAGGGATTTAACTCCTAAATGGCAGAGGATTGAGCAGTGAGGGTGCAGGGGCATGTTCTATACACCAAAACTGCTTCATTAAGCTAAAGTTGTTCAGGTGACTATAGTGTCCTTTTAAACAGAACAAAACTTTTAAAGCAAGGGAAATAAGGGGATGTCTAGGGGGAAGTATCACTAATTACCAATCAACTATTGACAACTATTATTCTGCATTGGCCCTGGGGCCCTCACTGCCTGTGTCTGTACACAGCACCACGGGGGGCAGGGGGAGCTCTATTACCGGCACCATGGGGGGAGCTCTGTGACCGGCCCCCTGGGGTGGGGGGGGGGAGCTCTGTGACCGGCCCCCGGCTGTGCCTAGACCGCGGGCGCTCAGACCCCCCCGGGGTGGGGTGGAGTGACGACCCCGGGGTGGGGGAGCCCCCAGACCGCCGGGGGGGGGAGCTCTGTGACCGGCCCCCGGGGGTTGGGGGGGGGGAGCTCTGTTATCACCAATTTGGGCTGTTATAGAGCAGTGGAGGGTAAGTCATGGTTTGGCTGGCTGAGCATCATGGGAAATGTAGTCCCCATCATGACTAATTGTTTCCATTAATTATAGGAGGGTCTAAACTTGTGTTAGGGTCAGGGGTGGAGGCTGCCAGATATTTTTAAATCTGAACTGTGAATGTAGTGTTTTGTGTAACTGTGGGTACGCAAGTTTTTCTTTTTTGGGGGGGGGTTCTTCACGGCTGGCTCTGCATCCTTGGCTGAGATCATCAAACTTTAAGATCTCAGCCAATCCAATGCTTTCCCGTAGGCTCTCATATTTGCGACAAAACACCCTGCTGCGCCAATCAGCATCTTATCATAGAGCCGCTTTGAATCAATACATCTCTATGAGAAACCTTCACTCCCACTAGAGGTGTTAGTATGCAGGGATGTAAACACTGCTGTTTTAGAGAAAAGGTAGTGTTTACATCAAAAAGCCTGCAGGGACAGATTATACACACACCAGAACTACATAATGAAGTTGTTCTGGTGCCTGTTTCTGCACACCTTTTACTGTAAACACTGCCTTTTGAGAGAGAAGACAGTGTTTACAATACTGCCTAGGAACACCTCTTGTGGCAGTCACTCAGACGGTAACCTGAGGTGATTCCTGAGTCAGTGCACAGCACTGACATTCAGCGTCTCCATGCTCTGCATTGAGGCGCTTAAATGTTCCTCTTAAAGATGTATTGATTCAGTGCATCTGTGATGAGGTGCTGATTCTTGCAGCATTTTGTTGCGCATGCACAAAAGCCTCCCTGTGCTTTCATTTTAGTAAGTATTGGGTTAGCTGAGTTCTTCAAATTGTAAATTGACTCTGTCACGCAAAAATCATTTGAGATTTTTCTAAAGGTATTAATGAATGATTTGACAAATCGTAGCCCAGTTCTGTTCAAACATTACCACAGTACTGTTGTCAGGTTCAAAGGACAATGATTTGCAGGGAGTTAAAATGGAGGCAATTTATTTAAATAAAAAAAATAAAAATTTATATATATATATATATATATATATATATATATATATATATATTTATTTACACTTGTATATACACATGTATATACACTTGTTAAATACAAGGTAAAAGAACATTATAGAATATGTTCATATGAGCCCATCACAAATCAGTTCTCATCAGCCGGTTTAACAAGTTCTCTTATTTAGACGCTACATTAGCCCTCTGCAAGTCTCCAAGAGGCAGGGAAGCATTTCAGCTACCTGAAGAATGCATCGTTTATTGCACTATGTAAAATAAAGCTACAAGAGCTCTGATAATGGAAGAACCATCTGTCCTTCATTTAAATGCTACAATAATTACGTTGTATCAGAGGAGAATGCATTTTTTTTTTTTCATTTGACTGCAATCCCATTGGAGTTCTGTAAAGATACTGAGCATTTAAATTGCGTAACTTCTTACAGTAGGCGGCAAAGACAAGTAAGTGTGCTTCTGTACTGCTGGTGTGGAATTCGGGCTTATGAGTTAAATACTAAATAAAGTCACCATGTAGATAGGTACAGGTGCACACTGAACAGTTTCGATGGCTTGTTGATTCAATGAACAAAGAAACGACAGCCACATTTTTTTTAAAAATGAAATAAAATTTTAACCCCTTAAGGACACATGACATGTGACATGTCCTGATTCCCTTTTATTCCAGAAGTTTGGTCCTTAAGGGGTTAAAAGACTCTCTAGTATGGTTATAAAATGGCATGTACTACTTAAGTAAATAGAGACAGAATCGGCTTCTGCAGCTCTGCAGAAACCAAATTTTGTCACCACCACTGAAAGGAGCCTCAGAGCGCGGCAAGAACTCAGGTAAAAGGAACAGGGCCAAGGTACGTCTGGTATTATAACCACAGTAATGGTTTTGTTGCCTGTAGTAATTCTTTAGTATTTGGTTTTACATTACTATATAAACATTACCATATAGAGCAAAGGACTTTGGTATATTCTGACATATCATTGGTCCCGTAAAGCACAGGTTCTTTAATTGTATTTTTTTTTTTTTTTTACATGTAATGTATCTCTATCTGCTTTAAAATTGATGTGACTTGTTTTTGCAGACATTAAGGAACATGTAAAGCAGATTGAGAAAGCCGTCTCTGGGAAGGAGCCACGTTTTGTTCTTCGAGCTTTAAGAGCTTTGCCTTCCACTTCCCGACGCCTTAATGCCAATGTCTTGCACAAGGCCATCAGTGGGTTCTTCACATCCAACCCTACAACCAGGGACATGCTGCTGGGCTACTTGGAGGAGGTAAGACTATTGGCTCTGCCCCAGCAGTCAAGACTTAAACATAACATTAATGATAATGTATTGCTTTATAGAAAATTCCATATTACCACTGGATTTAAACTATAAGCGCAGTCTTCTTGATGTCTTCAGTAAATAATTTTTTTCCTAACTCTTTTCGTTCAGCTGATGGACACAGAGGGAGATTTGCAGTTCCGACCACGCACGGGCAAGGCGGCATCTGTTCCCTTACTGCCAGAAGTAGAAACTTATCTACAGCTGCTGCTTGTTATACACCTAATGAACAGCAAGCGCTATACAGAGGTAAGAATATTGTTTACTTTAATGTGTTAAGACAGGGGTGTGGCAGAAAATTTTAATGTATGCGAAACTATTTTCTGTGAATTTCAAATGTAAAGTCAGAGTAGCTGAACTGAAAGCATAGCTGGCTGAGAGAATTTCTCCAGATCGGCTATTCTGACCTTAAGTTTGAAAGTCACTTTGAATTTTCAAGTTGGAGAATAACCCTGTAAATGTTTGAGTTAAACTATGCTCATTCCATGTCCACTCTCACTTTTTTAGGCTCAAAAAGTGTCAGAGGATTTGATGCAAAAAAACAGTTCTCAGAATCGCCGTGCATTGGACCTGGTGGTGGCAAAGTGTTACTATTATCATTCCCGCATCTTTGAGTTTCTAAACAAGCTGGATGTAGTGAGGAGGTGAGTGTGCTTGACTGCCAGTCCTTATATTGGCTTCCCGAAGATATAGGGCTCACTGAAAATTACAGATCTCTTCATAATATTACTCCTGTCTACCTATCCTTACTATTATGCGAGTATGCCCCATCCAAGCCCCTACACTCTGCTGAAGAACTGCTTCTATCCTCTGTTCGTACTCGCACATCTGACTGTCACCTTGTCAGACTTGTTTAGCACCGTTCCATTGACACCCAGCATCCATGCTTTAAAAAGAAATAAACAAAAAAAAAAACCTGAAAATCACTTCTTCTAGAAGGCATATCAGTTAAACCATTATAAGCTTTCCCTCCACACACCAACTAATCCACCTCTCCTCAACTGTGTCATCTAGAAAAAGAACTAAGCCTTCATTGTAAATTCTACTAGGAACCTTCTTTTCCATTACATTAAATACGTCTTACCATTGCCTCAGGTGTCAATTTATCCCACTCCCCTTTAAATGTAAGCTCATTTTACTAGGGCCAATAGCACATTCTGTTCCTGTACGTCTGGATTGTCTCGTTGGAAATACACCTATTGTACAGCGATGCAGAATTTATTGGTGCTTTATTAAGGATACTTTTTTTTCAATAATCAACAGTAATGTGAGGTCACACGCCCTCATGTCTTATGAAAGCTGCACATAATTCTAGGTTATTCACATATTGAGTATTGACAATTGGCAGACATTTATCCTTGGTAGCTGAGTTTGAGTTTTCTGAAACTCAAATGTTTTTGGCCTAAAACTTTTTTAATTCTCCAAAATTCCCAGTTTAGTCAACAATCTAAATTGTCACTTTCATAACATTGGTTTGAAAGTGATCATATAACATCACTTCAACCAAAGTGTGCAATACATTTTGGAGAAATACTCATTTTGGTTGTTTAAAAATATTGAAGATACTGAAATGCTAGAAAACAAAACAATTAAATATACAGCCATTTGCACAGAATGTAGTGTTTTTATATTTCTATCACTTCTGTTACAAATACATATAGAGTCAAAATGTATTTCTGGATATTTCATAGGATCTAATGAGAATATTTTCCCACAGCTTCTTACATGCAAGGCTGCGCACAGCCACACTTAGGCATGATGCTGATGGCCAGGCTACACTGCTGAATCTGCTGCTCAGAAATTACTTGCACTACAACCTCTACGACCAGGCTGAAAAACTGGTTTCAAAGTCTGTATTTCCCGAGCTGGCAAACAACAATGAATGGGCTCGATACCTGTATTATACTGGTGAGAGATAAAAATGTCTTACAAATGTTTTGAATACACAGAGAGAGAAGCAGCTCTAATGAGTTGCCTGAGGCATACCTTTCTCTGTCATGTCAGCAATGTAGTAAATGCGAGATAACGGTTTTGTGGCTTTTTTTTTTTTTTTGGACCTGAAGATATGCACCATTGGTGATCCAATCATGTACTTTAAAGTAGTGATGGTGCACCTGATAGTGGAAAATGTGATTTGTAAAAGTTTATTTAGATGAGAGGAAACCTGTTAGTAGTAGCTATACAGTAGTGAAAAGCAAGCCCTGTGTTTCGGGGCTGTACATTGTATGTATAGTTTTATGACATTAACTTTCTTTTTGTTCCAGGTCGTATTAAGGCCATTCAGTTGGAGTATTCAGAAGCCAGAAGAACTCTGACTAATGCTTTGCGGAAGGCTCCCCAGCATACAGCTGTTGGCTTCAAACAGACGGTAAGAGAGGGAACATACTTTTTTGTATCTGTGCTTGAGCAAGCAAAACCATTTTCATCATCTTTAAAAGGATACTGACTGGATGTCCTCCAGCTTTCTGAAACTCAATCTCTCTAAAACTGAGCTCCTTGTCTTGCCTCCTAATACTGATCCTCCTCTTTCGCTTTCCCTTCAAGTTTGTGGTACCCACATCAGTCCATCCTTGCAAGCGCGCTGTCTTGGCGTCATACTTGATTCTGGCCTCACCTTTGAGCCTTACATCCAGCATGTTGCCAAATCCTGTAGATTCCATCTTAAAAACATAGCCTGCATCCGCCCCTTTCTTGCACCAGATACTACCAAGGAGCTTGTCCATGCTCTAGTAATTTCCCACATGGATTATTGTAACCCTCTCCTGATTGGTCTTCCCAAAAGCTGTACTGCACCACTACAGTCCGTAGTGAATGCTGCTGCCAGACTGATTTTCCTCTCTAGTCGTTTCTCTCACACCTCTCCCCTCTGCCAGTCCTTACATTGGCTTCCTGTATGCTACAGGAGTCAATTCAAGGTACTAATTCACACCTATAAAGAACTGAACAACTCTAGCCCCTCTTATATCTCCTCACAGATCCATAGGTATGTCCCTTCTCGGTCTCTCCGCTCTGCCTGTGACCACCTCCTGTCCGCACCCGTACGACCAACTCACGCTTGCAGGACTTCTCGCGGGCGGTTCCCTTCTTATGGAATAGCCTGCCTACCACCATCAGACTCTCCCTTAATTTTGCATCTTTTAAGTGCCTTAAAACCCATCTCTTTAGGAAAGCTTATGGCCTCCCAGAGTAACCTCTTGCTCTCTCCTAAAGGGCAGCCCACCTTATTTGACTTCAAATTCCTGCCCTAATGTGTTTTACACCCCATCTCCTATAGAATGTAAGCTCGATTGAGCAGGGTCCTCTTCAACCTATTGTTCCCGTAAGTTTTGTTTGTAATTATCCTATTTATAGTTAAATCCCCCTCTCATAATATTGTAAAGTGCTATGGAATCTGTTGGCACTATATAAATGGAAATAATAAGACTGCACACACCATAAGAACCTACATAGGTTATAGTACAAATAGGTCCCCTTCCACTGCTTCACTGCACAAATCTGCTTGGAACTACTTTAGATTTGCACAAAATTGCTGCAGCTATAAGTCCATCCCCCCCAGTTGACACACTACAAGAGAAAGCTGTACTTCCTCTGCTGTCGCTCCAAATATTTGCAAGGCATTCCCACATTAGGCAAATACCTTAGACTTCTTACATAATCTTCACAGTTAATGGCATCACTTGCAACACTGTACTGAGTGACAATAGCTGAACTGCAGGTGCTATCATATTTATATAGCAATTATATACATTCTGTGTGATAAGTGAAATTGTTGCCTAGGGTTGACTCTCTCAGGCCATTGTGAGTACAATGCATAGTGTTACAATGGATGGCCATTGATGGGCTGGGAAGGTCAGCTGACACTCTGTCAATCATTGGTCCCCAATGTTTCTCTTCTCTGCTCGGTACAGTGGTCGAGCAGAGAAGGGAAAAAACAATGAAGACCGACACAGAGGAGCATTTTAGTTGTTAAACTATTTAGAACACATTAAGGTAAGACCACCCAGGGACTCCAGTTCTCGAAACAACTTCATTGAAGTTGCTTTGAGTAAAGAAAGTTCCTTAAACTCTGTAAATTATTTCATTTTTTTTTCACAAAAAGCAAAATAAATTGTTTTCTCTTTCTTTGTAATTAGTTCAAAAACTCAGAGATCCTGAATTGTGTTCCCTCCTCAGGTTCACAAACTTCTGATTGTGGTGGAATTGTTGCTTGGAGAAATCCCAGATCGACTGCAGTTTAGGCAACACTCCCTGAAGAGGTCCCTAATGCCCTATTTCCTACTTACCCAAGGTACGACTTTCCTGAATGCTTCTCGTACACCATCATTTTTATCAGTCTGCCTATTATGTCTGCGCTTTATTAAGTATAATACATTTTTAGCTCTTCCATTACCCAGATACTTAAACCTCACTCTCTGTTATCACATTACATATCTCCTCAACTGATATTTTCTTCTAACCCAAGTATTAAAAACCCAGTTAATGTCATTATAAAATAGCATAGCAAGTTAATTCCTTGCAGTAATATTTCAGAGGAAATGGTTATCTCGCTGAATTTCTGCATAGTTCCTAAAAACTGCTTTCCCTTTCTTGATATAATCCTCATATAGTTACACAGAAATATCCTCAATAAACTCATAGAGCTTTGATTTATATTGTATATTTTTCTCACTCTTAAAAAGACACTTAAGTGGTTATTGTGCATGAAGTTCCCCTGACCTCGTCTTGCTATTCAATGTTAAACAGTTTTTTTGTATTTAATGCTAAACAAGAGTCCTTAGCTACGAGTGGTCAGGGATCCTCATTTAATATTAAATTGATCAGAAATGTTTTTTCACCGAATAAGGGACCACACCAGTGGACTACAGCACTATAACCAATTCAGTGATGCCAGGTTTTTAATAAAAATAAAAAATTTTAAATGCAGGGATATCAAAATCTTAGCATTTTACCCATAATCAAGTAGGTAAGAGTGAGTACTTATTGAACCCGTGTCATTAAAAATCAAAGATTAGTCACCCTATTGCCATATATTTAAAAAAAAAAAAAAATCCCCTGTATCCCTCTGGGTATTTCTTATTCCATGGCCACTTTTTTTTTTTTTGTGTGTGTGTTTATGTTCTTACACATCTGTTAATTTAGCGCATATATATATACATTTTTTTTTTTTTTTTGTAAATCTTTTTATTAAGGTGTTTTCAAGTTGTGGAAAGCATTTAGTTGGTAAACAGTGTGAAACTCGCAGGTTTCTGTTGTGTGTAGAAACATATTATACATTGAGATACGCAGATCTCCGTGCAATTTTCAATAGGGAGACTCGCAGGTCCCTGAGCAAGGTGAATATAATGTTCACACACTGTAGGCAATGTTAGGTGTATAACAGTGCTAAACGGTAGCATCATACAGAATAGTACGTCTGGAGCAATCAGACGGCCTCACTTAACCAGATTATGTGCAAAGGGTAAACAGAGGTTGTATCGAGATGTTCTCAGCTGTCTATGGCGGGAGCCACACAACAATGTGCTACCTGAATGTTTGGGCGGGATATCGATGCAACTATAGGAAAGGCGGATCACAGGCCCCT
>OW240916.1:171968825-172099051 GCA_933207985.1 Pelobates cultripes | reverse complement strand
AACTGCTAGTACACACAAAGCTCTGTTAACATGATGGGCAAATCGGAGTCAGATAGGGTTGAAATGCACAAGCCATAAGTTACATCTGAGACGCAGGGGGGCCTGAACCCTACAGGCAGGGGAGGGCTGGGCACCGGGACTACGACACATTGCAAAATGAATCCCCCCAAACACCCACCCTGAGTTTAGGTTCTTATACCATGCAACAGATAAGCGGATGCTACTTTACAGGCAACACACGCGACGCCCAGCTAAAAGACCAGGCATTTTAATGAAGACCAGGCAATAAAGGCGACACTCTCACACAACCACCGAAGCTCAGGGGATCCCAAACCCATAAGGCACGGGGAGCATAGGCCCCGATATTACTATATATAAGGCAAGAAACCCCACACAACACTAACCCGAGCTTAGGGTACCACACCGTATACCAAGAACGCAAACAGTGAGAAACCGAAAGGTCACATAAAGCCTCGCTAACCCACTGCGGACCCTGGCAATAGCCAAACTAAGAACACAACACTTATAAATTACACCCGGGAGGTTGAGGGCCCTGCAGCTTGGGGACGCGGGGACTGGAGCACAACACTAGCAGTGCAAGGTACTCCCTCACAACCCAACCAGAGATCTGGCACCCCCACTGGGCACTAGATGCACGGACATTGAGAGCCTGTAATAGATATGATGTTTTAAGGTTTTGACACAAAGTTATTTATCCCTGTTAGAGTTATGTTACAAATGGTAAAGTTATGTTACAAGGTACACCCGAGATCTAAGGGCCCCACACCCCAAAAGACTAAGGGGGACGGACACTGTTGCCACCAAGCATAGACCTGAAGTCTAGCTGAGACCAACACACTGACCAACCCTACTAAACCCCACCATACACGTAACTAAACCTATTTTTCAGCCACAAAGACTGATAGACCGAAAGGAGCCCACGCAATCCAGAGGATGAAAACCCCAAATGACTCCAGGCAGCCCGACGACAGAACATCAGAATACACACTGAAACATAACGATCAGCAGACAAACACAGGTTCGCAAACAACACTCACCAGTTGTGTCCACAGACACATCACAACGCACAAGTACCACACTGGAGCAGCACTACTAAACACGCGACAGCAAACACTAGAGGAACAGAGACTACCGACCAGGGCCGTCTTTAACGCGGGGCAAACGGGGCAGCTGCCCCGGGCCCAGTTTCTCTTGGGGGGCCCGAGGCACCTGCCCCGTGGGCCCCGCTGACCCCGGCGGGCGGGTGGCCGGTCGGGCATGAAGGCGGGCGCGCGAGGGAGCACTCACTGCTTCCTCTTCAGCTCCCTCGCGCACCGCACTGATGCCGGAGCCGGAAGATGAAGTCATCCGGCGCCGGCATCCCTACGCGGCGCGCGAGGGAGCTGAAGAGGAAGCAGTGAGTGCTCCCTCGCGCGCCCGCCTTCATGCCCGACCGGCCACCCGCCCAGGAGCCCAGCAGCAACACTGGACCCCAGGGAATCCCCCCAGCACTCCAAAACGTAAGGAGGCTGGGGGGATTACATAAAAAAAAAATCATGTGTGTTTGTGTGTTGGTGTATGTGTGTTGGTGTGTGTGTGTTTGTGTGTTGGTGTATGTGTGTATTGGTGTGTGTGTGTTTGTGTGTGTTAGTGTATGTGTTTGTGTGTGTGTGTGTGTATGTGTGTTGGTGTGTGTGTTGGTGTTTGTGTGTTGGTCGTTTGTGTGTTGGTGTATGTGTTGGTCAGGTGTTGGTGTGTGTGTTGGTGTGTGGTGTGTGTGTGTGTGGGTGTGTGTGTTGGTGTGTTGGTGTTGGTGTATCTGTTGGTGTGTGTGTGTGTGTGTCGGCGTGTGTCGGTCATGTCTGTGTGTGTGTCGGTATGTCAGTCTGTCTGTGTGTCGGTGTCTGTCTGTGTGTCAGTATATATGTGTGTGTATATCTGTGTGTGTCAGTATGTGTATGTGTCAGTATGTCTGTATGTCTGTCAGTGCATGTGTATGCATGTGTCAGTATATCTGTCTGTGTGCCAGTATGTCTGTGTGTGTGTGTGTCAGTATATCAGTCTGTGTGTGTCAGTGTATGTGCCTGTGTGTGTGTGTCAGTATTTCTCAGTGTATGTGGGTGTCAGTATATCTGTCAGTGTGTGGGTGTCAGTATTTCTGTCAGTGTATGTGTGTCAGTATGTTGATCAGTGTATGTGTCTGTGTGTGTGTGTGTGTGTGTCAGTATGTCGGTATATGTGTCTGTGTGTCAGTATGTCTGTATATGTGCCTGTGTCAGTATGTCTGTCAGTACGTCTACCAGTGTATGTGTCTGTGTGTGTGTCAAAAGATGTACCTGTGTCAGTGTGTCTGTCAGTGTATGTGCCTGTTTATCTGTATGTAGTCAGTGTATGTATCTGTGTATCTGCTTGTGCGTCAGAGTGTGTACCTGTGCATCTGAGCCGCAACTTTAAATACAAATACACCCCTCCATTCAAACTTCAACACTACATATAAAACACACTCCTGCATTGAAACGTCAACACTACATACAAGCACACTCCTACATTCAAAAACAAACACTACACATAAATGCACACTTGCATTCAAACTCCAGTACCACATACAAACACATTCACACAAACATACTCCATACAAACACATGCTTACATTCAAACATACTAACATGGCTCAGTGCTAAATACAACCCTGCAAGCATGGGAAATTGGTAGAGTCCCAGCTGTCAAAGCATTGTTGGAGTTGCACGACAGATGGGGTTCTACCTTTAGTCCAACCTTGCAATTGGGGGTCCCAATAAAATTCATTCTACTTTAGTACCGCCACTGCGTTGGGATGGATGCCGTGATTGCATACCAGGGAGTGAGGGGCGAGAGCGGCAGGGCACAGGGGGCCCAAGCAAACACTTGCCCAGGGTCCATTCGTTATTAAAGACGGCCCTGCTACCGACGAATACCACCACGAACAAAACCCATAAATAGACACATTAACACAACAAAGACCTCACACCGGGCAACCCAACAATACACTAACAAAAGCAGCAGCCCCATACCCTAACCAGGCATAGAAACATCTAGAAACAACCCAGCACCAACACAGAGCATAACTATATGAACCACCTCACCTGAGATGCACCCACGGAGACGACACCAAACACCCGGGGATGAGGAAAGAGTGACACAAAGTCAAACTACTTTCCTCCCCACAAAACTCCAACGACCAAACCCAACTATCCACATTCAGAATACAATAAAAACACACAAGCAACTACACTCCCATACACAAACAACCACACCACTTACAAAGACAAATCACACCGCCCAATCGACGCCTGGCAACCAACCAGAAAGACCAGGCCCCTCCTGACACCTCCCACTAGGATATCCCCTCTCACACCACACACACACACCTTCTCACAACAGCACTTCTAGACCAAACCCCAACCCCCCTCCCCACCCACAACCCCCCCACACACCACACACTAACGCAACCCTACACGACAAGACAACTCAAACGCAACAACAGCACCAACCAACATGCTGGCCACTCTGACCTGCCTATCAATTAATTGCAAAGGCCTGAACAACCGCACCAAGAGGCACCAACTCATGAGATGGCAAAAAGAACTAAAGCAGATGTACTCCTCCTGCAGGAAACACATTTCACCAAAACCAAACAGTTCCCTCTCCTGAGCCGACACTACAGAATTAACCACTTCGCCAGCTCCCCCAAAGAAAAACATAACTGGTAGCCATCATACTACGGAAATCATGCCCCCTTTAGATACAACGGACGGTAGCTGACCCACAAGGCCGCTACCTCACAGTCGCAGGCAAGATAGGCACACACTTCTATGCCTTCACCACTTTATATGCGCCAAACACCCCATCTAGCACATTCTGGCAGACAGTTCAGGCACATTTAGCTCTCTTTCCCTCCCACCACTCTTTAATTGGAGGCGATTTCAACGCTATTCCATCACCTACGGTAGACAGGCATCGAACACAATCACACAGACATAGAGGACAACCGACGGCAAAAGTGGATAAACTACTCTCAGCATTTATCTCACGCACACGTCTGATAGACCTATGGAGAGCCCAGCACCCTACATCCCTAGACTACACCTTCTTCTCACACCCGCACCAATCACACTCCCGCATAGACCTCTTTCTCATGTCACTAACACTGGCGCCCATGGCCAAAACCACTTCCATCGGCCCCATCACATGGTCCGACCATGCCAAAATAACACTAACGCTCAACCTGCCCGGAATGGCCAGACCCTGGATGTGGCGCCTAAACCCACTCCTCCTACACAACCCACTAATTAGACAATCAATCGAAGAAGCCATAATAGAATACTTCCAAATTAACAAAGACACAGCAACCTCAGAAGGGAACCTGTGGACAGCACACAAGGCTGTAATTAGGGGAGCCTTATTAAATCAAGCAACAATACACAAAAAAAAAAAAGGTGGCCCTCCTGGAACAAACGTTACAGACCCTGAGAACCCTGGAGGCCAAACATAAAACAGACCCAACACAGGAACTTACTGAAAAAATTAAAAAATGCCAAATGGTCACTAAAAAATACATGGCGAAAGACTCGACCACAGCAATACTCTGGACAAAACAGCTATATTACGACAAAGCTAATAAAGCCAACACGTTACTCGCTTGCAGACAAACAAAGACACGAAAACAAACAGATACACAAAATAACCACCCCAGGAGGGGAAACCACAGAGGACCCAGACAGAATTGCAAAAGTCTTTCAAAATTATTTCGGAACCCTATATGACCACTCCCCAGAAACAAGAGAACATCCAGCATCTGCCAAAACACTAATAGACCAATACTTAACCCAGGTACCACTACCCTCTCTACCTACAGACGCGGCACGGGTTTTAGCTAGCCCCATAACACAGGAAGAACTCGCAGCGAAGATAAAAGCTCTAAAACCCAACAAAAGCCCGGGCCCAGACGGGTTCACTGGGCTATACTACAAGACATACTCCTCCATTTTAATCCCACACCTTTGCACACTGTACAACGCCATACTACAGGGAGACCCATTACCGAGAGAAATGCAACAAGCCAATATATGCCTCCACCCTAAGCTCAACAAGACGAATCTCGAACCAGGACATTACCGACCAATCTCACTCCTAAATGTGGACATCAAACTACTCACCAAAATCCTCGCGGACCGCCTAAGCCCCATCCTACCCAAACTAATACACCCAGATCAAGTAGGCTTCATAACGACACGGCAGGCTAGCGACAACACTAGATGGACATACGACCTCATATGGACAGCTCACACGAGACACATCCCGGCCCTCTTCTTATCATTGGATGCAGAAAAGGTGTTTGACAGACTGTTATGGCCCTTCCTCTTCGCCACCCTGGAAAAGTTCGGACTCCCACTAAGATTCATAAACGCCCTACAGTTTCTCTACGCCACACCGCAAGCACACCTTCTTCCACTCACGCACCCCCCGACCTTCACAATCCACAACAGTACACGCCAGGGATGTCCACTATCCCCAGTGCTCTTTGCACTGTCCCTAGAACCACTCCTACAAACTCGATAGGGACATAAAACGTATAAAAATACGCGTGGAAGATTACAAAACGGCAGCATATGCAGAAAACCTGCTCCTCACAATTACAGAACCAACAACATCCCTACCACCACTCCTCAACGCCCTAGACGCTTATGCCAGGGTCTCAGGATACAAGCTCAACATCAACAAAACGGAAACCCTTCCAGTACACATAGACCCCACCACTAAGACGGCCATACACAACATATTCCCATTCGATCTAACACTCAACCATATAAAATATCTGGGCATATTCATACCGGCAGATCTCTCTCTCTGCTACGACCAGATGTCAAAATATGCCGATATCATGGCTAGGAAGACTAGCATCCGTCAAAATGAACGCCGTACCGCGACTTTTATACCTGTTCCAAACCCTCCCGATCCCAATACGTAGTACAGACTTCAAAAAGCTGCAAACCAAAATTGATAAATTTATATGGGCCAACAGACGCACCAGAATAAAAAGACAAACCCTATATGTGCCCAACAAAACAGGATGATTAGGCCTACCATACCTCATCCACTATTATCAGGCTGCCCAACTCACGCAAGTCCAGAACTGGCACGTTACACCAGGGACAAAAAGATGGGTCGACCTAGAGCATGACATATTTGGCAGGGACTTCCCCTCCATGAATATGTGGCTACCTGGACCAGCGATACCTCCCCTGCCCCGAACATCCCTCGCAATCCTCAACACCATCAAGGTCTGGGATAAAATAACGCACAAAAGCGGGCTCACAACACAACCATCACCACTAACCCTCATACTCACAAACAATTTCCCTCGGGCATGACACCCAAAGACTTCACCCGCTTTGAGGACAACAACCCCACTAGGCTATACCACTTCTACAAAAATGACCAACTGATCCCATTTACAGAACTCCCACAAACCACACCCTTTCACACCTTTGACATGTTCCGCTACATACAAATAAAAAGCTACTTAGCAACACCGACAATAACTCGGGGGGGGACCAGAGCAAAGACGCCTTTTGAAAAGCAATGCTTACAAACACCAGCATGCAAGGGCCAAATAACAGAGATATACTCACTCATAATACAACACATTAAAGACGGAGCACTCACATACGTGTCGGCCTGGGAGAGGGATATAGGACCTGCGGAGGAGCCAGCAGATTGGGCCGACATCTGGGAAGCCACAGCCACCATCTCAATATGTGTCAACCATAAAGAGCAAGCCTATAAGACGCTCATAAGATGGTACATCACCCCCCTAAAACTCAGGCAGATGGGCAGGTCAGACAACGATTGGTGCTGGAAGGGCTGCGCACAGAGGGGAAGATACCTCCACATGTGGTGGGAGTGCCCCCACACAGCATAGCTATGGCACCAAATAGCATCTATGGTCTCACAGACCTTACATACAGACATACCACTTGACCCATGGATCTGGCTCTTGTCCAAACCCTTAGCATGCACTCCAAGGTCCCAAAACAAACTAATTGCCAAAATTGCTCTAGCCAGGAGAAGAGCAATTGCAGAAAAATGGGGAAGCCCTGACACGCCAGCAATAGACATAGTCAAACGGAAAATTAAAGACACAATTAAAATGGACGAAATGTCCACGCTAATTCGCGAAACGACCAAAAACTTCAATAAAATCTGGGACCCTTGGCTCTACGAATTCCCAAACCTACCTTAACCACCATAGGAACAATCTCGCATTACGGCACAGCACACATACTCCACCTACAAACACCTCACGGACCCCATGTCCTCAACCACCACCCACCCCCGAGCTCAGTCGGGCCCTGCAACCCCAACTCACCAGACACACATAACATACCACAACCTTCAGACTCAGAACTCACAACAACAAAAACCGCACGACAAGGGCCACCTCATAGCACACCCCTCAAAGAACAACTGGAACCACCAGAACCTATAGCACACAAATCATCCCTCGGAGGGAGACCAAACAACCACAAATAACACCAGAAAGCACCCAGAAAATTAAAACGGCCAACTCACCTCAGGACCACGATAACAAAAGTGCGAAAAGATATACTTACGGGAAAAGATCACACAGTGAACCCAGAAAACAGACACCCACCAACCAAAGGGAACGGAGCAACACAGTTTACACCCCGGGACACACAAAGACATAAATACAAAACTAAATCACACTAACCATGAACACTCCACCACAACACACATCAGGTCGAGACTCAAATACAAGTCGACACCCACACACAAGCCTGGAAAACACTACAGACAATCACACACGCATCGACCAAAAAAGCCACACAGGCTCACAAGCTACGAAGTGACCAATAAACAGCATGCACACCCAAGATACAAGCCAAATAGGGTGACAAAATCTGACTTAGGGCTTGGCTAGGAGGATCTGCCAATACCCCTTACAAAGATCAATTGTAGTGAGTTACTGGCCTCTAGCCATCCTATCTAACAACTCATCTATCCCGGGCATAGGGTACACGTCCGACACAGTTGTCATTCAGCATCTGGTAGTCCACACAGAAGCTTTGGTACCAGGACTACTAGGAAAGCCCAGGGCTGTCGATGACTCAATAACCCCTAGTCGGAGCATCTCCTGAATTTCCTTTAGCATATTCTCCATCAGCAATGCAGGGATTCGTTAAGGGGGTTGGCAGATCGGTAACTGATTTGGGGCTTCCAAGCGCTGATTTGCCAGGGGTACGTTAGAGAAGGTGGCCCCTTTTTCCTCGAGCAACTGTAGCACCTGGGTATGCTCTTGGGAACTCAACCGCTCTCCCAACTTGACCTTGTCAAAGGTGTCTGTCGGACTCCTGTCCTCTAGGAGGACAGGTCGGGGAATGTTCTCAAAGTCTTCGCACAGATCGCCACCACTTCCCCTGCTCTTCATGGTAGGGTTTCAGCATGTTCACGTGGAGCATGCATCGCCCTCCTGTTCTAGAGCAAGTGCCGATCCTTTAGGTGGTATCGCATTTCTGCTCTACCACCTGGTATGGACCCTGCCAGGTGGCCTGCAGCTTACCATTGTGGACAGGTTTTAAAACTTTCTGTCCTGTCTGAAAGCTGCCGTCTCTGGCTCCCTGATCGTACCATGTGTGCTGGCGACTCTGAGCCGCCTGGAGGTTTGTTTTATATGGCTCAGGTTAGCTCCTCCAGGAGGTCACTGAATTCCAGCACATACGGGACTATAGGTGTTCTGTCCCGGATAACATCCCCTTCCCAATGTTCCCTGATGAGGTCTAAGGGCCCCTCACCCGCCTTCCGAATAGCAGCTCAAGCGGGGAGAACCCTGTGGATCCTGGGGTGCCTTCCGGTAAGCAAACAGGAGGTGCGGCAAGATCTCTCCCAGTCTCGACCACGAACGTTTGGAGCATTTGTTTTAATATTCCATTAAATCGTTCGCACAGCTGTTTTTTGGGGATCATAATGGAAGCTTATGATCGGCTTAATGCCGCAGAGCCTCCAGAATTGGTGGGTGACCTCTGTGTTAAACTGGGAACCCTGATCTGAAACTATCTCCCAAGAAAATCCCATTCGAGAGAAAATTTGCATCAGTGCTTCTGCTACTGTCTCTGAATGAATGTGGGTCAACGCCACCGCCTCTAGGTACCTGGTCGCGTAATCCACTACCATCAAGATATATTTCTTGCTGGAAGGACTTGGCTTCGCTAGGGGTCTTACTAGGTCTATGGCTACCCGGTCGAAGGGCTCTCAATAATGTGGAGAGGGTGGAGCTTTGCCTTGTGGTGATCTCTTTCCTACTCTCTGGCAGGTATCGCATGCTTGCCAATACCAGGGAGAGGGAATGAGCTCCTATCTTTAATGAAACTAAGGATCTCTGTAGATACATATAAAATAAATCTCTCCCTAAATATACCTCGGCAATGTGGGCAAGCCACTAATGCCTACCTAAACCATATCTCCCTACTGAAACCAAAAGGAAAAATAAATAATAATATAGAACACCATTACAGAAGAATAAACATGGTGTAAAACTCGTGCTACCAAGGTGTAGTGAAAAAAGTAAATAAGCTGACGCTATGTCATCAGGAGCATGTGAATGTGGGCAGCTTGCCTCTCCGTTTATATACCCCTGTTAATTAGTAAGTCCCGACAGCTTTCCGTGGAGTCAAGTCGAGGGAGAAGGCGTGTTTGACACATGGCACTCCCCTCTTGCATCCTGATTGGTCATCCCAGTTTATGATCACATGGGGCAGTCTGAGCATCACTGGTTCTAAAGTGGGAGGGAAAGTCCATTGTCAGGACAGCCCTCCAATATCTGTATTGGCTGTTCCACTCCATGGTTCACACAGGGCAGTGCTGAGGAGGGAGGGTTACATATGCCGCCAGCTGAAGGATGACCTGGAAGGAGGGGTCTTTAGTTAGTTTGCATGAGAGCGTAAACAAGCTAGAATGGGCATGCCTCCAGGCCGTTCAATGGGTCGAATAGACAGTTACAGCCCCATAAAGTGATCCCCCAACTAGAGAGATGGGGCCGACAATACTTAGAGTGGTTGGTCCCTTACTGCTCTTAAGATGACCAAGTGCCACTCTCAAATTACTTGCATATTTACATATTTACAATTAGGCAATATAAAAAGGAGGGTAATAGCAAACCAATTGAATGGGTGCCTCATAATTTTTGTTGCATCATTTAAAGAGAGTTACAAGTAGGCCAAAAAGGAAAAGCCCTCATTTCATCCATGTGACAAAAGGGTATTAAGCCTGTATATCAGGTGCATTCCCTTTGTTGCAGTCTACGGTCCCAATTTCCTTTACATTGAGGTTTGGGGACTAATTCAATGCCCATAAACGTTGGTTTTGTTTATGGAGTAGGCATGGTATAGGTTCAGCTGGCGTAAGATAGGTGTCTCTAGAGATCTCCTTACAGAATTAACATGTTCCCTTATTCCCAAGCTTAGTCCCAAGCTTTGACTTTAAAGTCCTCAAGTGAGGAACAATGTCTATGCAATCTTAGGTATTGGCATCATGTAAGGATGTGGGATGATAGCTGGTCCAGTTCAGGAGACCATTAGAGGCCTATATAAGGTGATGGAAATCTTACCATCGGATTGTATGGATACGGTTAAGTCCAGAAAATTAAGGCTTTTGCCCCCTACCTCATTTGTGAATCTCAGATTAAGATGGTTGACATTTAAAAGTTTGGCAAAGTCTGCAAAGTCACCTGAAGAGCCCAGCCAGATTTAAAAAAAATATCATCAATATATCTTCCAACAGAAAACCTTCTTAAAGAAGGGCAATAGGGGTGGATTTGCTATGATGCATCTCTCCCATGCACCCAAATATATGTTCGCATAGGAGTTCGCAGTTCCCCCAATCTGTTGGTAAATTGTTCCATTAAACAGAAAGATGTTCTTTGTAAGGATGAATTTAAGAAGTTCAGAGATGAAATCGATGTAGGGTTTGGGAGCATTAAGTTAATTTTCAAGAGTTGTTCTTTCATTCCCCAATGTGTGGGGGATGGAACTATATAATGCTTCCACATCCAAGCTACACAAAATAGCTTTTTTTACGTGCCTTCAAGTATCACATCAGGTTAAGCACCTGTTTAATGTCCCTGATATATGAAGGTAATTTAGACAAAATCGGAGACAGGACCTTATCAAGAAATATGCTCGCATTTTGGGTGAAGAAATATGCCCCTTTTTTTGTTTGTCAATCTCCCATTTAGGATCCATGTTCTCATGAGGACTTCTATATTTTCTACATATCTTTATCATTGTTTTGGGTTATGCTCCCCCCTCCCCCCTTATAGGAGGTGATTTTATAGAGGCAATCCATGAGCCCCTGATTGTTATCTGGGCTCCTGGACTGTACTCTTGTTCTCTTTTCTATACCTATATGTGTTTGGCAAGACCGCCTAATGCTTTGGGAGATACCTGGCCAAAAGAAATTCTGAGTTAGCCAGTACTTTGTTTGGCTAACCCAGCAGTTCTCAAACGTGCACACAAGGATGCTACGGAATGTTTCCCCGAAGCTATGATTATAGCACCGGGGAAACATTTCTACTGAACAGGGGCCCGAACGGGTACTGCGCCTGTGATGTCGGCCAGCCTGTCACTTCCTCCCAGGGAGATGGCGCGGGAGGAGGCAGATGCAGCATGAGGGGAGAAGAGCACGAATAGCTCCAGACCCCTCACTAACACAGCAGTAGGAGTCCAAGCCACCCTCCTGGCACATAAGGTAAGCTGGAGGGAACATGAGGGTGGCTGGAGATATTTTTAAAAATCACTTGTATGTGTGTAAGTGTGTGTATGTGTGTGAGTGTGTGAATGTGGTGGTGATGTAGCCTGGCAGTCGGTAACCGGTAGACTGCTTCCCCTGCCACACGAATGGCTACCCAACTTCCAGTTCGTACTGATTTGAGATCCAAGTCTTGCTTGACCATGATAAGACTAGCCCAAGTTTCAAGAAGTCCCTGGACACATTTTCCTTGGAGGCACACCGAATGGGAAGAATGCTGGCAGTTGTCTACGGCGGCTTGGACCGGATCAGCTTTGTGGAAAACTTCCCAGTACAATCAACGCATTCAGGAGCTGACGTGCTTTTGTGACAGGACTGGGGTAGCTTTGTTCAAAGTATGCAAGTGTTTTTGGATAAGTGGGAACGTCGTTCGGGCTGCCTCAGCACAGCCCCTCTATCTTGATGCTCAAGTTCGGGCAAGGTGGGATGCAGGGTCTCTTTGGGTGCAGCCTCTGTGGTGGCTGGGAGGTTTCAGGCTTATTGGGTGCGGGTGCTTCACGATCCCCAGTATTGCCCTTGATACATCTGGGATGTTGAAGCCGCACCATTTTGTGCAACTCACCCACCCTATTCACAACAGCCTGGCAGTGTGAGACGCCAGGTTCTGGAAGTGTCAAATATGGAGCGCCAGCTCTTCAGGATTTGTTGCAGTTGTTGTGTTATTGGGAGGCTTCGGGTTGCTTGCCTGTTCTGCTTTGGGCTTAGTTTTTGGTTTCGCTAGTGGCAAAAAAAAAAGATCCTTGCAGGCTGTTGCCGTTTTTGGATATTGACTTATGCTTGCTGTGTTGTGGGTTCATTGCTTGCAAACTCACCACCAAAGTAAGAATTTGTAACCTTTTATGCTAAATAAATAGTTTTAGATACTCTGGATGTTATTAATGACTTAATGGTCTCGCAAGAGATGCATTGTTGGCGGAGGTATCCCAAAGTTCCTGAAACAGACCTGTTTCAGGGGGGCTGATGTTGGGCATCTTTCAGGTTTTGTCCTGAAAAAAAAAGTCTACTCTTTGGACAATAAGGTCTAATTTTTCCATTTGGAATTCGCTTTTGCCTTTTTTGAGGTACTTCAGGTAGGGGAGCTGGTTAGCCCCAGTAAGAGGGTCCTGAGGGGCTGTGGGGTGTTTGATTTGCAATGTTAACTGCCATAGGGGTTGGAGCATTATTTGCTGCATAGGTTTGGGTTTTAGGTTTGCATCCATCAAGTTCTATTCCTATTCCTTTTTATTGCCTTTTGTTAGTTCACCACAAATCGGTTTTGCTGTCCCGTTTTCAGTTTGTTCAGGTTTTCCGGATGTCGTTGGATGCCCTTGGTATCCTAAGTAAGGAATTCGGTGGTCATTCCTTTCTAATAGATGACGATGCAGATGGTGCACCTGGGTCTCTCAGAGATGACTATTTGCCAGATAGGGAGTTGGGAATCCAGAAGGTTCTGACCGTATGTTTGTCCTTCTGGGTTGATTTAATTTCCCGCTGTTTTTTCTCTGTAGAGTGATCAGCCATTCCTACATCTTCTGGGCCCATCAGCATGCTGGTGTTCATCCCTGGATTATTTGCCTTGGTCTGTCCACGACGGTGGCTGAGGTCCAATGGTTTGGGACATGCGCTGGGTTCACCTGCTGCCCGGACTTGTGCAGTTGTCACATCTGTTGGGCATTCCTGATGTTCTGGTTATACATCTTGGGAATAATATACTAACATAGTTACATAGCTGAAAAGATACTTGCGTTCATCAAGTTCAGCCTTCCTCACAAATGTTTTTACTGTTAATCCAAAAGAAGGCAAAAAACCTAGTCTGAAGCGCTTCCAATTTTGCAACAAATTAGGAAAAAAATCCTTCTTGACCCCAAAATAGCAGTCAGATGTCTCCTTGGATCAAGCAGTTATTACCCCACTAATTAGAAATCATATCTCTGTATGTTATGTTTATTTTGCAAGTATTTATCCAATTGCAGTTTAAACATCTGTATGGACTCTGATAAAACCCCCTCTTCAGGCAGAGAATTTCAAATCCTTATTGCTCTTACTGAAAAAAAAACTTTTCTTTGCCTCAGATGAAATCTTGTTTCTTCCAGCCTAAATGTGTGACCTCCTGTCCTATGTAGAGCCCTGTTTATGAATAGATTTGTGGAAACAACCTGCCGTATATTATTGGCAAAAACACTAAAAACTTCCTTAACCTCTGAAACCTCATTGCAAGCCAAGTCATTTGTCCCTAGATGGACAAGTACATCCAATTCCCCTTCCTGCTTTGCTTGCTTAACAATATTACAGATACGTCTCCTGTCTCTGTGAGCAGTAGCTCCGGGAAGACACCTCACAAGACCACCATTGTCCATCAACAACTGCTTTCTATTAGGCCTCACCATAGTCTCCAAGCCGGTCTCCACAACACCACTAAGAAAAAGAAGAAAAAAGGCTGTGCACTCAGATAAAATTTGAAAAAAATAAAATAAAAAAGTTATTTTTAAATAAAATAAAGTCCAATTGGAAAGAAGGAAAAGTCCAATATTATTGTCCTTACAGATAGTCTTTGCTGTTGACGTCTTCTACTTTGTAGTGAGTCCACTTATATGAAAGATAAAAAGAGAGAGGGGGACAACCAATAGTGTAGTATGTAGAGTTCTAATATGGATGTGTAGAAATAATAATATAAAACTCACATTTATCAGAGCTAATGTCCTAGCTCTGGAATAAAGCGCATACGGCGGTTTGATCCCCGCTTATGGGATATAGATGGGTTCCTCTCTGTGATACATGTCCAGTTTCTCGAAATAAAAGAGACAGCCAATAGTGCTCACTGTATAGCAATATTGATAAAATAATAAAAGAATGTACTTACAAAACCAGAGCAGACCAACTGCTCCGTGATGACAGCTTGGGTGGATTGATCCCCACCTTGGATTTCTTTAGATGCAGGAAACTTCCAGGGGTTTTCAGGTTTTTTTAAAACCAATAAAAATAATAATTAAAAAGCCAGGGTAAAAAGAGTATTATGTGTCTATAAAAAAAGATTATTGGCACAAACAAATGACCAAAAAATACTTTAATATATTTACAAACACAATAATTAAATATCCATAACGCGTTTCGTCTAAGACTTTATCAAATGGAATAACAGATGATACCTGGCTTGTAGGTGTTATATAGGAACATAACTCATTTGAATTTGGCGCCAAAAATTGGTCCGTCCAATCAGAAACAGAATCACATTTAAAACTTAAAATATGTTCAAAACTTAGTCAGTATATAATTTATAGTAATATAACTTGTTTCTAATGATTAGAAATCAAAAACGAGGGTTGGAAAGTATAATTTAGAACATTTTAAAACAATCACGTGACATACGGCACTTCCGCATTTCGGAAGTTTTCGCCGCAATGCCTTATGGGAAATGTAGTTAAAAGTTAGCCGCGACCGGCGGCCGCATACAGAAATAAAAAAAAAAAAAACGATAATCATACATAACCTAAGGAGATTTAGTGTCTTGGAGGCATTTTCATTGTAGAGCATAGATTTTAAGTTATAAATAAAACAGGTAGGCAGGGGGGCACATAACTAATACATTACTTCCTCAAAATGGAGGTTTTTGCCCAAGTGCAACCTGGGAAATGTAGTTATCTTTAAAAATAAATAAATAAAAAATGAAGTATGGAAGTTTCACCATTGCAAATTAAAATAAAGATATACAGAATAAGAACTTAATTTGTAAAATACTGGCAACATTAATACAATAAAAATAGATGTATGAAAAGGGATTGTATACATAAAAGGAATATATAAGCCTTTCATATTATAGACAGCAATAAATAATACAAATATTATTTAACATAAAAGTCATAAAAAATTGTGTAGATCAAAGTCAGCATTAAGACCATGGGGTATAAGAGTCTGAAGTTTATACACCCATTCCATCTCGGTTTTTCCAAGCAGTTTTTTTATGTCACCTCCACGCCAAGAGGTAAAGCATTTTTTTATACCAATGCATTTTAATAGGCGTGGGTCCTTATTGTGCATGATAAAATGTTTGGATACTGTATGATTTAAGTATCCATTTTTAATATTTCTGCAATGTTCGCTTAGCCTTATCTTTAAGCACCTTGTGGTCATCCCCACATATTGGAGGCCACATGGGCACTCAAGCAGATAAATAACATTTTTCGTATTGCAGCATATAAAATCATAAATATTGTACACTTTTTTTGTCTGATTGGACATAAAACTTGAGACTTTTGATGAAATAAAATGATCAGTGGTTTTGCATACAATACATTGTTTACATCTATAAAAACCCTTTGTCTGGGGAAAAAAAGACAGATTTTTGGGAGGAGATTTTTTAGTAAAATTAGTAGTTAAAATAGATTTAAAATTGGGTGCTCCTCTAAAAACAATATTTGGATGAACAGGTATAATAGAGCTAAGTATCTCATCATGTTTGAGTATATGCCAGTGTTTTCTTATTATTCGTTTAACATCTTTACTTTTATTATTGAAATTAAAAATAACTGGGAGTACTATTGGTTCATTGTTTTCTTTGTTTTTGTATGTTAAAAGTTCTTTTCGTTCCTTTTGTTTGACAGTATTTATAGTAGTGTTCAATTCTGATTCTGAATATTTTTTTTCCATGAATTTATTTTTTACATTTTTTTTTAAAAAGTATGTGTAAATACGGCTATAGACAGATCCAGTTGCCATTATAAGCCCTGGCTTGAAAGTGCTCCAAAAAGCCAGTTTTTACGTCTCCGGAGAAATTGCTCAGAACTTACAGATTTTAATGAACAAGCGGATTTTTAAAAAAATAAATTCATGGAAAAAAAATATTCAGAATCAGAATTGAACACTACTATAAATACTGTCAAACAAAAGGAACGAAAAGAACTTTTAACATACAAAAACAAAGAAAACAATGAACCAATAGTACTCCCAGTTATTTTTAATTTCAATAATAAAAGTAAAGATGTTAAACGAATAATAAGAAAACACTGGCATATACTCAAACATGATGAGATACTTAGCTCTATTATACCTGTTCATCCAAATATTGTTTTTAGAGGAGCACCCAATTTTAAATCTATTTTAACTACTAATTTTACTAAAAAATCTCCTCCCAAAAATCTGTCTTTTTTTACCCAGACAAAGGGTTTTTATAGATGTAAACAATGTATTGTATGCAAAACCACTGATCATTTTATTTCATCAAAAGTCTCAAGTTTTATGTCCAATCAGACAAAAAAAGTGTACAATATTTATGATTTTATATGCTGCAATACGAAAAATGTTATTTATCTGCTTGAGTGCCCATGTGGCCTCCAATATGTGGGGATGACCACAAGGTGCTTAAAGATAAGGCTAAGCGAACATTGCAGAAATATTAAAAATGGATACTTAAATCATACAGTATCCAAACATTTTATCATGCACAATAAGGACCCACGCCTATTAAAATGCATTGGTATAAAAAAATGCTTTACCTCTTGGCGTGGAGGTGACATAAAAAAACTGCTTGGAAAAACCGAGATGGAATGGGTGTATAAACTTCAGACTCTTATACCCCATGGTCTTAATGCTGACTTTGATCTACACAATTTTTTATGACTTTTATGTTAAATAATATTTGTATTATTTATTGCTGTCTATAATATGAATGGCTTATATATTCCTTTTATGTATACAATCCCTTTTTATACATCTATTTTTATTGTATTAATGTTGCCAGTATTTTACAAATTAAGTTCTTATTCTGTATATCTTTATTTTAATTTGCAATGGTGAAACTTCCATACTTCATTTTTTATTTATTTATTTTTAAAGATAACTACATTTCCCAGGTTGCACTTGGGCAAAAACCTCCATTTTGAGGAAGTAATGTATTAGTTATGTGCCCCCCTGCCTACCTGTTTTATTTATAACTTAAAATCTATGCTCTACAATGAAAATGCCTCCAAGGCACTAAATCTCCTTAGGTTATGTATGATTATCGTTTTTTTTTTTTTTATTTCTGTATGCGGCCGCCGGTCGCGGCTAACTTTTAACTACATTTCCCATAAGGCATTGCGGCGAAAACTTCCGAAATGCGGAAGTGCCGTATGTCACGTGATCGTTTTAAAATGTTCTAAATTATACTTTCCAACCCTCGTTTTTGATTTCTAACCATTAGAAACAAGTTATATTACTATAAATTGTATACTGACTAAGTTTTGAACATATTTTAAGTTTTAAATGTGATTCTGTTTCTGATTGGACGGACCAATTTTTGGCGCCAAATTCAAATGAGTTATGTTCCTATATAACACCTACAAGCCAGGTATCATCTGTTATTCCATTTGATAAAGTCTTAGACGAAACGCGTTATGGATATTTAATTATTGTGTTTGTAAATATATTAAAGTATTTTTTGGTCATTTGTTTGTGCCAATAATCTTTTTTTATAGACACATAATACTCTTTTTACCCTGGCTTTTTAATTATTATTTTTATTGGTTTTTAAAAAAAAACCTGAAAACCCCTGGAAGTTTCCTGCATTTAAAGAAATCCAAGGTGGGGATCAATCCACCCAAGCTGTCATCACGGAGCAGTTGGTCTGCTCTGGTTTTGTAAGTACATTCTTTTATTATTTTATCAATATTGCTATACAGTGAGCACTATTGGCTGTCTCTTTTATTTCGAGAAACTGGACACGTATCACAGAGAGGAACCCATCTATATCCCATAAGCGGGGATCAAACCGCCGTATGCGCTTTATTCCAGAGCTAGGACATTAGCTCTGATAAATGTGAGTTTTATATTATTATTTCTACACATCCATATTAGAACTCTACATACTACACTATTGGTTGTCCCCCTCTCTCTTTTTATCTTTCATATAAGTGGACTCACTACAAAGTAGAAGACGTCAACAGCAAAGACTATCTGTAAGGACAATAATATTGGACTTTTCCTTCTTTCCAATTGGACTTTATTTTATTTAAAAATAACTTTTTTATTTTATTTTTTCAAATTTTATCTGAGTGCACAGCCTTTTTTCTTCTTTTTCTTATTTTATCCAAATTAAAGGGTTTGAGGGATCCCCTTTAAAAGGTTGCTGCCTATAAGTTATCTAGCGCTGTCTTTCTCTTTTTCCTTGTTTCCACAACACCACTAGCCTCAGTGCCTCTCTCCACAACACCACTAGCCTCAGTGCCTCTCTCCACAACACCATTACACTCTGAAAGTGCAGAAAAGGAATTATGTAGAGCAACAGACTGTGCAAAATGCCTTTTATCCACAACTCTAAGTCTACCAGATCCTACAGTAATCCATCTGCCATTCCTAGTATGTCTCTGCGGCAGTGGCTTTGCAGCAGTTCCAGTCTGAGTTTGTTCACCAGATAATTTACAAATCTCAGACTTCAAAAATACAACCTCCTGCCACAAGTTAGAGAACTGTCTACAAATTAGACAACAACCAAACCTCCAAAAAGTAGAACATGAAACAAATGCATAGCAACTATTACACTGAACTAAATCTGCCATTCCAATGAGGAAAATAATTTAACTCAAACTAATCTTAACTTTTTTCTTTATCCTCCTGAATACCTCAGATTACCTCTAGTTTATCTCCAGAATATCTCCAACTACACACTTAGAAGCAACACTTAGGTGAAGCAACCAAGCTATATAGATCACTATAATTAACTGGATTCTCCTGCACGAGAATCTGAGAGCAGGCTATACGGCCATGGGCACCTGGTATGACTGAGATAAATTGTCAAACTGTTCTAAAACGGTTTTACCAATTACACTGGGATAGCACCAGGACAAGGTGAATCAATATTTTCTGTTGCTTAGAGACCATTCACTTCCTAAAAAGGAATCAGACGATATATATTCCCCCTTTTTTGAAATAATGCCCAAATAAGGAGAAAATGTAGAGTAGTCCTGCTGATTCAAATTACACTTGTTTATTAAACAAATTAAATTTGCTTACTAGATAAAAGATATCATGCTACTTATCACATGTATTATAAAGAAGGTTCACAAACAGATTCTTACATCTGTGTTTTTTACTACTGGCTTCGGAAATGCTGGTGAAGTCAACATGTTGGAATGTTTAATTGAGAGGAGTGATCCCAACACATTTTGCATATTGGTTTATTCAAAGGCTGACTAAATAAGAGGTAGATCATTTTATATATATGATATATTGATTTGATATGAAAAAGGATAAGGCGCTAAACATGCATTCTATAATGGATTGTCCAAGTTATTTGTCTGTGCTTTTACATATCAAATTAGTCAGCCTACTCGGTGTAAATGATTATTGCAATTGCATCATTTATATAATGATAACCTTAACAAAAACGCTAACAGTGCACAATACATAAAGTAGGCTCAACAAACAAGTCTGCCTTAGAATCATCTGTATGGACAGTGTTTTCTAAGATAAAATCATTCAAGGATTGGAACTAGAAGTCCACAGTGGAAACTTTCCATAAATATACAGTATATAGTTTAAAAATAATAATAAAATAATCTCTGAATAATAGCCATTATTTTAACTAGTGAGCTGTTAAATACTTCACAGTGTCATCATTCTTAACCCCTTAAGGACACATGACATGTCTGACATGTCCTGACTCCCTTTTATTCCAGAAGTTTGGTCCTTAAGGGGTTAAGTATAATATATAATAAACACTCACAAAGAATAACCATGGAGGGTTTAATCACAAATCTTTGAGTGGTAGTGAACTAAAAACAATTTGAAAAACAAGGCAAAAACAACAATTGGAAAAATAATCCGCAATTTGTCTGTTTTGTCCATTTTTTACTAAATTTTGCAATTCACTAAAATTCTGTTAATGAATAAAGCCAAAGTATATCATGGTTAGTAATTACCGGAACAATCCCTGGACATTTATTCCTAACATAAATATACCAATGGGATTTTCTGTGCATGTCTTGTGGGAAAGAGCCTACGAAATGTCACCATCTAAAAAGTATGCATAAATTGTATCAATGCTGTTTGAAGTTTAATACGTGATGGTAAATATATAAAGAAGTAATCATGTGCTTAAAGAGATAAGATATTTCAAGGAAAGATACTTGGAACAAGAAAATCACGTAAAACTAGTAGAACTGTTCTTTTAGGTAAGACAAGAGGACTGGCAATGTTTTGCAACTTATGAAAATTAAGGCTGTTGACAAAATGCACACCAATCACTGGGTAATTCTAGATGATAATAAACTGAACTAAAATAATTCTTACACTTTTAGATTTTAAGCAAGAGCAAAAATTACCAACATCACATATGCATGGAAATTAAATATTTCCTTAGTGCAAGAAGATCTGTATGTAAAGCCACACTGTCACGTTTTTATTTTAGCATATTAGCAAATATCAAAAATTGGCTATTTGTTATTTCATTAGTGATATTAAAATACCCCTCATTTTAAATATATAACTAAAATATAGATTTCCGTATTTTGTCTTGTTTTTTAGATTATTTTTTTCTTTCAGGGCCATCTGAATGAGGTGATTTACAATGTTGGCCCTTTTTAGAATATAAGAGATATTGCAGAACAGTGAGTAATATGTGCAGTGGCTGACTCGGCGGTTACACCAATATTAGGCATACTCTATAGACTTGGGTATACCAGAAATGGAATTGTGGTGTAACCATAAAAGGTTGCATTCATTCCCAGGCTCTAAACATGTGATAAACATGGACAATCAGACTACTTCAACAGAATTTATACTCTTGGGATTCAATGTTTCGCAAAACTATAAGAATTTCATTTTTTTAATTTTCCTGATTACCTATGTTATAACAGTGACAGGAAACATATTGATCCTTGGATTGGTTTGCAGCAGTAACTCCCTCCACACTCCCATGTATGTCTTACTTTGTAACTTGTCTTTATCAGAAGTATTCTTCACCACTACAACAGCCCCCAACATGATGCACCTCATGCTAAATGATATTAAAAAAATGTCTCTAGCAGGTTGCTTGATCCAGTTATATCTATTTGCATCTCTTGCAGCTACTGATTGCCTACTTCTGGCTGTAATGTCTTATGACAGGTATTTGGCTATATGTAATTCATTACGATACAATTCTTTGATTGACATCAGTTTATGTATCAAAATGGCCATCTGGTGCTGGGCAGCTGGTTTTGGGTTCATGTTTACGCTGGTAGTGATGGTTGGAAAACTCAGATTCTGTGGCCCTAAATATATTGACCATTTCATGTGTGACTTTTCTCCATTAATAACACTTTCTTGTTCAGACACAAGCACAGCTCAAATTCAATCATTTATCCTTGCAGTTATAGTTGTGCTTTTACCATTTATGATTATTATTGTATCCTACATGTTTATCCTTGGGACAATCTTTAGCATATCATCAGTTATAAGACGGCAGAAAGTCTTCTCCACCTGCAGTTCTCATCTCATGGTGGTATCAATGTACTATGGGACTTTATTAGCTCTTTATCTGGCACCTTCAAAAGGACAGTCAACAAACGTAAACAAGATCCTCAGCTTGTTATATACGGTGGTGACACCATTATTTAATCCAATAATCTATGGTCTCAGGAGCAAAGAAATCCAACAAACATTGATAATAACACTAAGTAAAATAGATCTCTGAAATAAATAAAGCTACTTGAAATTTTCCATTATACTGATTTATAGAGACATCTGTATTTACCTAAATATTTCATTAAAACTAGCAATGCACACAGTCTAATAAGCTATAAACCGACATTGTTTTTGATGTTGTAAGTTTTTTACATTATGTGCCGGGTTGGTAGTATCTTTATCTTTAGCACAGACAAAATGCCAGTTAACCTATACAATAGTCCTCAAACAAGGCTAATAATCTTGGAAGATAGTATTTTGGTGCTTATGTGAGAGGGTCTGGGCATTAGGTTTATTTTTATTTTTAAATGACAAATAAAGTAACTGACCAGAAAGAATGTATATTGGGGTTGGAACAGAAATGACATGAAAAGTTATGATAAAATAGAGGTGAGTAGCTGCAGATCATCAGTTTTAACAGTCAAAAAATAAAAGATTTGACCAACCCTCCAAAAATGTTACTTTTAGCATGTTTGTAAAGATTTATTTAGTAAGCAGTGTAATGCAGGATAATCAAAACCAAATTTACATTTTTAAGGACCAAATAATTGCTGTGAGAAGTTGAATAAAAACTGAGTTTTTGCTTCCCTCATTCATGCATGTGCATCTAAATGTATCAAAAGTAATGGAAATCTAATGGGACAGAAGACTTATAGTAGACCTGTATGTGAACGGGTGAAAGTAGAATTAACATAGCCTGTATTAGAAATTAAATATAATGCGCGATAGTAGTAGAGATACTTGTACATGGATAGTAGAATTTAAATATAAATCTTAAACCTTACAATAAGTCATTGGTATCTGATCCAAATCACTCACCTTAGTACATCTAATTCCATATAATACTAACAGGATTGTCCTTTAGGGACATTATCCAGCCATTGACATTTATGACAGCTTTTTTTTTTATGTAGCTATTACAATTTACTTTGTTGAAAAAAGATTTACTTATCATGAATTCATTAAACATAATGCCATTCTAACAACTACGTATATTGGTTTTTACTTATATACTTATTTGTTTATTGTTTCTTATTGTTTCTTTGTTTTAATATATAAACGTTAAAATAAAAAAAGGGACACTTTAGGCACCCACACCACTTCATCTCATTGATGGTTCAGATGAGGAGGCCACAGTGGTTCCTGCTCAGGATCCTCAGGCAGCCAACCGTGAGTATTGCGCCAGCACCTGGGACGCTCTGGCTGGGTCCAGGGGAGGGGGAGATGGAGAAGGTTTCCAGAGTAGTTTACCTAGGTTGCAGAGTCAGGAGGTGCTGAGTTTTCTAAGGGCAGTGCTAGATAGGCTTCCTGGGGTTGATTCTTGCTCTGCCCCTTGCCTCCTTCCTGCCCAGTTCCTGAGCCAGGGTAGGAGTATTGAGGGTGTGCTCCCAGGGGGAGTGCGTCCGTGATTTCCGGGCTGCAAATTGACCCCATTAGGGATGCATGTGTCGCTGGACATCAGGGACAAAATTATTAAAGGTGCCCCCGGATAGGGAATCAGTGGATAGGCCACGACGAGGTGACATGTCGGATGGGGGAAAAGGTAAGCAGCTGCCACGTACCTTTGGCAACTGGCTGCAGGGGTTCTCTATTTATGCAAGCATTTTAACGCAGAGTTTTCCAGAGAAGGCGAGGAGTGTTGTTTTGGTACTTAGACCTGATTTGGGGGACGTATAAAATATATGGGGGTCAATGCTGGTTTAAGTATGACCAGCAATTTACCAGAAACTGGCAGTGAGTCCAGGCCTGAATTTTGTCATTCTGTTTATGAATCCCTGTCGGTCGTCCCCCTTTCCGCCTGGGCAGCGCAAAGGGGTTTGTTGGTTTCTTTAACGAGAGCTACTGCAGGTAGTATGGATCCTGCAGATTCAAATACGAATGCTCCAATTGTGGAGGAGTCTACCCTGCTTTGCGGTGCTTTAAAAAAGGCAAGCAAGGAAGTAGGTTTCCCAGAGATGATGTACCTAGAGTGGAGTACGCCGGTGAGAGTGGTAAGGATGCGCCCGTGGCTTTGATTTGTTTAAAGTGGTCTTATGGCTTTTAAGCTTTGGAGATGAAAATAAAACTTTTTACATTTCCATTCATTCATATTGCATTTCAGTTCGGATGAATATTAGCCATGCAAACAATTAGCAGAAAACATTTCAGATGAAACAAAGAGTGCGAAATTGGCAAAAGTATAAAGTAAATGAAAAAATCAATAAAAGTACCTTTTCCTTTAATTACTCATAATTAGTAGCCTTACTTGCATACTCAATATTAATTTTAAAACTCAATTTATTAATAATATACAGATAAATTAAAAAAGGTAGCAACTGTTAAAAATAATATATATATTCAGAAAAAAGCCATGCAAAAAAGGGAAGAAAGTCCAGACCTTGTTTGATATTCTTGGCGTCCCGAGTCAGCAAAGATAATGCTGAAAAATATCAATTAGGAAGTCCTCTTTGAAGTGCAAATATTGGCTTGTATCGATGGGAGTCAGACCCCTCCAGACGCGTTTCTCCGCTTCAGCGGCTTTCTCAATGGATGCGGTCTGCCTCGTTGTATCCGTTTATATAGTGATAGCCGACTTGCTTTTTCACGGCAAATTCAATAATAGATGTTACAAAAATATGCTATCTTCTATGGAACTAATAAGTTACATAATATCAAACTTTTAAGAAACGTTGCTATTTGTTATATTAATCAACATAGTATATTGCTTTTCTTTATTTATTATTGTTACTATAGTAACACCCGCCTAAGCAGGTTTAAATATAACTGCCGTTTTCATTTAATAAGACTGAACACAAAAAGATAATAAAATTGATTAATTAATATAAAAATATAAAAATAAATTGTATCTTTGATTCTTATATTATGCTCATATAGATAATTACTATATTATAACTAAGATCAATAATTCTGATCTAGGAATTTTATTATTGAGGCAGTCTAGATGTTTTAAACCTTAATACTTATTCTGCCTCTATTAGTTATAATTCATTTGAGTTATATTTGCTCTACAGAGCAATATATAAATATAAGGCTATTCTTCTTAGAGGACCCTTGCTCTATTACACTAAAAAGAAAAAAATATATATAATATAAACCCCAAAAGAGTTAAAAGGTCCCTACCACTTACTCTCTTAAAGGGACACACACAAAAAAAAAAGAAGAGGAAGAGAAGGGAATTTATCCCAAAAAATGACACAGCTCGAACTCAGCATTTAATCCCTTAGGCTGCAACGTATCTAATTTGTAAATCCATTTCATCTCGGTAATGCCCAATTGTTTATTATGGTCTCCGCCTCTCCAGTTTTTATTTACTTTGCATATCCCCTTAAAATTCAGAAGACTCATATCTGAATTATGGTACTGCTTAAAATGGGCTGAAACTGAGTGTTGCATATAACCTTTTTTTATATTCAACATGTGTTCTCTGATTCTAACAATATCAAACAAGGTCTGGACTTTCTTCCCTTTTTTGCATGGCTTTTTTCTGAATATATATATTATTTTTAACAGTTGCTACCTTTTTTAATTTATCTGTATATTATTAATAAATTGAGTTTTAAAATTAATATTGAGTATGCAAGTAAGGCTACTAATTATGAGTAATTAGAGGAAAAGGTACTTTTATTGATTTTTTCATTTGTTTTATATTATATAGGTTGTTAGGTCTCCTATCTTTGTACCTTATCTCTTATCTATATATATATATTTTTTTTTAGTTAATCAGCACTCCACTAATCATATATTCTTCTAAAAGTATAAAGTATATTGCAAAATATTGTGTATATATTTCCAGTGCATTTTTGCTTTGTTTCGTTCAAGGACCATGTGACAAAAAGTAACTAAAAGTAGGAAAAATAGGATGAACAATATAAAATCTATATTTATATTATCTATAGACATATATAAGTGTAATAGACTGCTATATTTTACTGTTTTGCTTTAAGTTTTGAGATATTGAACTTTGCCCTGTCGTGTGAGGAGGAAGGGCTAGGGTGGCAGAAAGAAGAGGACAGGGGAGAAGCCATGTTCTCTGAGTCTGCTAAAAGAAAGTGTGTCGCTACCTGTTTCAATGGTCTATTACTGCTGGGACAGTGAAATAATACCAGGGGAAGGCTAGTGCACTGCAACTACAAGAAGTCAGAGACTGTCTACTGCTCTGCCATGAGAATTAGAAGACTTGTTATTTAATGTCCCGCTCCCTGCAGATTCTGGAACTTTCTGCAGGAGTGTGAATGAGCTCTTGCATCCTGTCAGCAGAAGGAAGAGAAAGGATTGTCATTGTTGTTCTGCTGATGTCCTACATTCTGCTTCAGGATTCTCCCATGTAACTGTACCTGGGTAGAGCTACCTACACCTAAGGGCCCCAACGTTGTGCACATAATTTACCTGCAGGTACCTAGGAGTTTAACTGTTCAAATGTAGTTATTGATGTTATTAAGGGAAGTTTGTTGTCTGGATTCCTGCTGCTAAAGACCCTTGTGACTGTATCATTCCTACATCAGGGACTTTATCATCATTTAACATGAGCCAGGAGCTAATTTCTGCTGTTATATGTGTATCTCTTTAACCACAATGCATTCTGTATTCCCATGTCTTTATTTCATGTATCTGAGGTATTATTAAGTGGAGGGTCCTAATCTACTCAGTGGGGTGGGTTTCCCATAAATAGAAGTTGCACTGAGTGGAGGCACTGTGTCAGATCAAGATGTCCCAACTATAGCAGAGGCTCAGGATCCCTGTCAGCGACAGAAGATGTAACTGGTGCTAACTACGGCGTGTTGCCAGGAGCAGGGCAAAAAAGAGTTACATAAGTATAGATTTGTATTACTGCTTCTCCTTGTTTCCCTCTATTGATTCATGATTTGTCTATATAGTATTTCGAAGTTAGGGGATTCTGACAACCCACCAATATTTCTTTAAAAGCGAATGCACATCACTTTCATTGCAACAATTTTCACATATCAGCAATATGATAAATCTCCTTTAATGTAGAATACAGCAACAGATATTTTATTTTATTTTTTAAAATAACCAATTGTCCCATTTAATCTGCCTATTCAAGGGACATTCCAAGCACTAAAACAAATATAACTTAATAAAGCAGTTCTGTTGTATAGATTGTGCCCCTGTAGTTTAACAGCTAAATTGTCTGCCATTTATGCCTCCCTACAGCCTCCAATCTGAAAAATTATTAACTTTTTTTTATCGTCCATTATCGTACGGTGTGTTTAATTCAGAATTACCTGTCTTCTGCTATGCTAGAGCCTGCAACAGCCTCCTGTGTGCAGTGACTTTAATGTTGAGGTGCTAAAGCTGTTCATTTGTTTCCTTACTCTGAATTATAATTAGCATTTTAATGACTGTAATGAACTACTGCAAAAGTAAAACCCATTGCTTCTTCTGCTTAAGTATGTTCACTTTTTTTCTTTTTTTTTTATTGTAGTGTTTTATAAGAAGTGCACCATAGTTAATCAGGGGAAGCATGGATAATGATCACCGCACTTCACTCACCCCATGTCATGAAGATTTAATATTTAATGTTTCCTGTCAATTCCTTCACCTGTGTAGGGCGACCTGTAAACATATAGAGACTGGGTGACTGGGTTGTACACTTTCTTCAACCCCCAGTTGTTCCGTGCTGTGAAGGAATATAAAATAATAGGGAGGTCTGGGATTCCATACCACAGTAACGGATTAACCAAGGGATGCCCAGTCCTCTGAACTTAAAGGGACACTATAGTCACCTGAACAACTTTAGCTTAATGAAGCAGTTTTGGTGTATAGAACATGCCCCTGCAGCCTCACTGCTCAATCGTCTGCCATTTAGGAGTTAAATCCCTTTGTTTATGAACCCTAGTCACACCTCTCTGCATGTGACTTGCACAGCCTTCCATAAACACTTCCTGTAAAGAGAGCCCTATTTAGGCTTTCTTTATTGCAAGTTCTGTTTAATTAAAATTTTCTTATCCCCTGCTATGTTAATAGCTTGTTCTGTTGTATAGATTGTGCCCCTGTAGTTTAACAGCTAAATTGTCTGCCATTTATGCCTCCCTACAGCCTCCAATCTGAAAAAGTATTAACTTTTTTTTATCGTCCATTATCGTACGGTGTGTTTAATTCAGAATTACCTGTCTTCTGCTATGCTAGACCCTGCAAGAGCCTCCTGTATGTGATTAAAGTTCAATTTAGAGATTGAGATACAATTATTTAAGGTAAATTACATCTGTTTGAAAGTGAAACCAGTTTTTTCATGCAGGCTCTGTCAATCATAGCCAGGGGAGGTGTGGCTAGGGCTGCATAAATAGAAACAAAGTGATTTTACTCCTAAATGACAGTGAATTGAGCAGTGAAATTGCAGGAGAATAATCTATACACTAAAACTGCTTTATTTAGCTAAAGTAATTTAGGTGACTATAGTGTTCCTTTAATAGCTATAGGACCAGAGTATGCTCTGCTGCCCTTATCCTATACATATGCAACCCGCCCACTTAATAGAGCCATCTGATTCTCAGTCTCCTGATCCAAAACAATTAAAGACTATCACCCTCTATGTCTAGGGGTTCTCAATCTACTCCCAATAGATTCCTTAGGAAGTCGACATCAGCGAAACATGTTGAGCCAGAGGATCCCACAAGATGGAGAACAGTATAGTAATATCGGCGGGATTTTATGGACGGCAAGCCAGTGCTCTGAATACAATATCGGAGGTACAGAACGGTGGCTGTCTCTCCAGTTGGACTCAGCCCATCGAGGCTAACTTGCTTATTTTGCACTTTTAATTCATTTTAACTGTACCATTCTATTGAGTGTGTTATTGGCTTTTATATCACTGTTTATTTTTTATTAATGATCTGTTCTCTATTTATCTCTTGCATATGAGAACTTTTCCTTTAAAGTGATAAGTATAAATTGTATTGGTGAATGCAGTGCCCTAATCTATCTATAGAATTTTTCTATATATCACATTTTTGTCTTTTGGTTGATTGGATTGGGGAGTGGTCCAGTGGTGGGTGGCCAGCCTGCACTTCATTTGCACTTTTTCTCCCACCCACCCATCTTTTGCATGTTTTAAAATGTACTGGGCTGGAGAAATAGGACATCCTTGTATTTCGATTGTTTGGGCAGGGCTTGCCCACATTTTATATTATTATCAAAACCATCATACAGTGAAGGAATAGACAGGGTCCATATGCTGGACTACCCTCCAATCCTAACACAGAGGCTGAAGGAAAGATGGTTATTTATCCCTGCTCTGGTTAATGGTGGGATTTAACCCCTTCAGGACGGAGTCAATAGTACACGTTCTGATCAAAACAAAACGTAAACAAAAACTGGAATTTGCGCTATATGTCTGTTCAACTGTAATTCACTGCTGTCACATTAAGTGCACCCACACTTATTGTATATCATTTTGTTCAGGAGAAACAGGGCTTTAATTTATTATTAACTATTCATATATGGAACATAATTTATTATGAATAAAATTTTAAAAAAATGAAAATAAGATTATTTTTTTTAATTTGTATTTCCGTCTGACATTTTAGCTGTTAATGTCATAATACTGTTAGGTTTCACTGCAAAAAAATGCACATATTTGTAATCAACGATGTCTCACGAGTACAACAGTAGCCCCCATTAACAGGTTTTATGGTGTTTTGGAAAGTTACAGGGTCAAATATAGAACGTTCCCTTTTCAAATAGAAATTTGCCAGATTAGTAATGTTACCTTTGAGATGGTGTGGTAGCCCAGGAATGAGAATTACCCCCATAATGGCATACCATTTGAAAAAGTAGACAACCCAAGGTATTGAAAGTGGGGTGTGTTTAGTCTTTTTTAGTAGCCACTTAGTCACAAACACTGGCCAACGTTAGCGTTCATATTTGTTTTTGTGTGAAAAAAGCAAAAAACTAATATTTGGCCAGTGTTTGTGACTAAGTGGCTACTAAGAAAGACGGTACATACCCCACTTGCAATATCTTGGGTTGTCTACTTTTGCAAATAGTATGCCATCATGGGGGTAATTCTCATTCCTGGGCTACCATGCGCTCTCAAAGGCAACATAACCAATCTGGCAAATTTCAATGTCAAAAAAATGAAATGCAAGCCTTATATGTGACTCTCTAACTTTCCAAAACACCATAAAACCTGTACATTGGGGGTACTGTTATTCTTGGGAGACTTCAATAAACACAAATATTAGTGTTTTAAAAACAGTAAAACATATTACAACAATAATATAGTCCATAAAAGTGCCATTCGTTTGTAAAAAAATGCAAAAAACTTCACTTTTACTTAAAATATCATCGTTGTAATACAATTTATCATTTTGAAACACTAATATTTGAGTTCAGCAAAGTCTTCTGAGTAAAACAGTACGTACAGGTTTTATGGTGTCTTGGAGAGTTATAGGGTCAAATATAGTGCTTGCGAATTAAATTCTCTGCACTTTCTCCCTGTGTTGTCAGGCATATCAATCACATTTTAATTAATCAAATCACATAAAAGATTAAAAGATTACTTAAATATACATGTAGAATTTTAATATATATGCATTTATAGGTATTTAAATTTTACGTGTATACTAATGTTATCTTTTATGTAATTATATGTATTTATCTATCTATATATATATATATATATATATATATATATATATATTTGCAGTTATTTGTATTTTATATATAGATAGCTATATATAGAATGTCATTCTAAGTGTATTTTGTTACCTATATATTAATAACAAAATACAGTTAGAATGAAATTACATATGAATATATAATTTATATTAAATTTTGTTTCAATATTTTACTTATTTCTTTTATTATTTTATTTATTTATTATTGTAATTATACATATATATATAATATATGTGTATATATCTATTATATATATAATATATACATATTATCATCATTCTAAGTGTATTTTAATACTAATATATGTACTTATATTAATATTAAAATACACTTTGTATGAGGTTACATATATATAATATGTATATAATATATATACATATTATATATATAAAAATACTTTTAATTAATTTTAAACATATTTAATGTTTTTTTTTTTACACCTCCTACCAGCAGGCGGACTGTCTGACATTTTAGACAGTCCCCCTGCTGGCAGATCCACAGCCAGCTATAGGGGGCCTCATTTGCCGGGGGAGGGCTGCCTGGGCTGTCAGGCAGCCCTCCAGAAGAGGATCGCGGCGGAGGTAAGTCCACCGGACCTCCAGGGGCTGCAAGCCGCAGCGGCTTTGAAGCCCTTTTAAAGCGGGATGGCATAGAACGTCGTAACGGCGTTAAGGGGTTAAGAGACCACTTTTTTTTGTTTATTGAACTCTTTTATGGAGCAGTTTAACTTATGTTAGAAGTCTACCCAGCAGTATATACCAAACTAGTGTAAGATAACAGGATGCCAAAACAACATCAGCCTTTAGTAAATCAATCGCATAGTGACCCCATAAGCAACATAGGTCACTGTAGTTAGTCTTAAAGTCTATAGTCTTTATTTATTGTACTGTGACCTGTAAGTAAATTGGAGACTTTCTGTGTTTAAACTGATTAATTTGCTTATCTGCTCTTGTGAGAATTGTCAGTGGGTATTATCTATCACCTTGTTGTAGAATTATAGAATTTATAAGAGAATGCTTTGTCAGGAAGAAATGTGCGTCAGCGGAACAATGTGTTCATCAAGAATGAAACATTGTGGCAGCTGAGCGACATGTTGATCTCAATAAAGTATGTGTCAGCTGAATAATAAAATGTGTGTCTACTAAAAAAAACTTGAAAACTAAGCTTGAAACTAATAATGCCAACTACTCAAAATTGCTGCCAAAGCACCCCTCCCATCGAGTGGACACCTCGTGCTTGTGTCCACTCCCGTGTCAAGGATGACATCACCTTTTGATGGGAGGGCATCTAACTAACCACTTAACACCTGAACTAATTAATAATGTTTATTTGCTGTTATCTTGAATTCTTCAGTGATGTAAAAATGCCTTTATAAGGGTCTGCGCACCCATTTTCTGTTAGAAGCCATTAAACTTCTCCAAAGTTCTTTCATTAACCTGAACTCTGTGTCTCAGTGTGAATTTACTTCTGCGTGCACGCAACTTTATTATCTTTAATTTGGACAGGAACAGATAGTCATTCAAACTAATTGGTTTGCAAAAATAATCTACTACAACCTCACACTACATTTACTGTTGAATAATCCTCTGCTAATATTATAGATAGCAAAGGTGACCAACTGCTTTCCTTTTCTGTACATGTTTTTTATTTTATTTTGTTAGCTGGTAGATTAATCCCTTTATATACTTTATATAGACTTTACTTTAAAGTTGCTAAACTAGAAAATGCAAAATTGATAGCCAAAGAATGCAAAACCAACCCTAAAATTTTTTCAAGTACATCAATTCTAAAAAAACTAAAAATTAAAGTTTAGGTACACTGGAAACAAAGATGGGTCTGTTAGTTAATGAAGACCAGGAAAAGGCCGACATTTTCAATAACAATTTTTCTTCAGTATTTTTAATGAGGATCCTATGGCAAGAAATATGCAAATGATTGCTGCAGAACACTTGCAGATAACTTGTGATTGGATGACTCAAGACAAGGTGCTACAGCAGTTAAAGAAAATCAATGTAAATAAAGATCCGGGACCTGATGGTATTCACCCACAAGTACTTGGATGATTTTCAATAACAATTTTTCTTCAGTATTTTTAATGAGGATCCTATGGCAAGAAATATGCAAATGATTGCTGCAGAACACTTGCAGATAACTTGTGATTGGATGACTCAAGACAAGGTGCTACAGCAGTTAAAGAAAATCAATGTAAATAAAGATCCGGGACCTGATGGTATTCACCCACTTAAAGGGACACTCCAGTCACCCAGACCACTTCTGCCCATTGGAGTGGTCTGGGTGCCAACTCCCACTACCCTTAACCCTGCAAGTGTAATTATTGCGTTTTTTTTTTTAAAACTGCAATAATTACCTTGCAGGGTTAACTCCTCCATTAGTGGCTGTCTACTAGACAGCCACTAGAGGGCACTTCCTGGTCCATAGCACAGGTTTTGCTGTCTGAGGACCTCCAGCGTAGCTAAAATCCCCATAGGAAAGCACTGAAAAGCATTTTCAATGCTTTCCTATGGAGAGGTCTAATGCGCCTGCGCGGCATTATTAGCAATACTAAGCATGGTTTTATGAAACATGGGTCATGCCAAACTAACCTAATTGCATTCTATAAAGAAGTAAGTAGAATTATAGATCAGGGTGTTGCCGTGGATATGATCTACTTGGAGTTTACCAAGGCATTTGATACGGTTACTCAAAATAGGTGAGTTTTAAAACTGAAAAAAAAATTGGTCTAGATATTCTTGTTCTTGGGTAGAACATTAGCATAAGGATAGATTACAACGAGTTGTCATTAATGGTAAATTTTCAAGCTGGACAAAAGTTTGTACGTGGTGTCCCTTAGGGTTCTGTTTTGGGACCACTTCTATTTAACATATGTATAAATGATCTGAATTGAAAGCCATGTTTTAGTGTTTGCAGATGACACAAAACTTTGTAAAATAATAAAATGTTAAAAAGTCTCTTTTCAGCTATGTAACTATGTAATTAAATATAAGGGTCATTAACTGCCACACCCCCAACATCGTATCGTCTTTCCCATATATACATCAAGGCAATGACCCACAGCAAAATACATTTTCCAGTATATAACAACTATATGATGTAAAATGTAACATGCCAACATTGATCAATTTCACCTGGTGAGGGGTATACCCAGATACCCCTACACCACCGAGGTTCTGAGCCACCAATGGACTCGAAGCCTACCAAAACATGTACGAACAGTGTACCCTTTTAACCAATCAACTAACTCCCCTTACTTCTATATTAACTAAGGCCCATTATCCTTAATGTTCCTTACCTCACTGTGACCAAGCGGGGAAAAAAGGCTACAAAGGGAGGGAGGGACCAACTCTGCTAGGTAAGAAATTAGAGTGAGGGATCACAAAATGGCCGACCATTTATATTAGCCAACCCCCAAATACTGATCCACTAATCCCCTACTGCTCCCACCCCCCTAGCCCGCCTCTTAGCCCTGTCAGGGCCCTATTTCCTAAGCTGCGCTTTCTCCATGGGCTTCACATTGAATCCTGCAAATTGATTTTTAACCACACAGGGGCACTCCAGCGCACGGAGCCCCATACACCGGACCACCTTGATACTTCATTTAGAAAGTGTGGTTAGAACCCCGCTAACGAGGTGTGAAAACCGCAGACCGCAAAGAAAACAAGCAAATCATGCTTCCCCTGGGTGGCCACTGGTTCATATCACCGAACGACCAACAGGGGGAGCATTCGCATCCCGGACCGGCCTGCGCGCACTGTCTTTGTGTCGGGGATCATCGTACCCGCTCCCAACAGAGCTATAATCACTCTTTACACCCCTACCTGGGAGCTACGAGGCTAGTCTCGTAGCTGCCCAGGAAAGCACTCTCTCAGGTGGATACCATTGTAGGGATATCCACTCGAGAGAGGGGCGCGCACACACAGGGAATCCCTGAGGCTGTGAGTCGGTCAGTCGTGGAAGTCTTTTCTGACCAATGGGAGAAGGAGCGCCCATTCAAACTGTGTTCGCGCCATTCTCCTGGTTGGTCAGCCCTAGGGAGCACTGCCTGATCGCTGCCATGAGCCAGCGACCAATCAGAGCTGGTGAACCCATTCAGATTGGGTTTCACGTCCTTTCTCCTGATTGGGCAGCGAACCACCTCTCCTCCCTGAACGCTGATTGGTGCAAATTGGTTTTGCGCCTCTCAACAGATTGGTGCAATCAGGTTTCACGCCCTTTCTTCTGATTGGGCGGCGAAACCCCTCTCCTCCCCAAGCGTCGATTGGTGCACATGGGTTTCGCGCCTGCTCGCCTAACGGGGCAGCGACACCACTCTCCTCCCCGAGCACTGATTGGCGCAAATTGGTTTCGCTCCTTCCAGCGGATTGGCTCTTGCTTGGTTTGGGAGCAAAGTTTGAATTCACTGGACCAAGCCAAGCAATGCTGTGGAACTGATTCCAGGGATGTACAGAGCCCCTAGACAGTGGTATCTCGGACTCTGTACACCCGATATCCCCACTATTTGCAGGGATCTAAGATGGGACCCAGGGCTATCTAACAATATATGTTTTATCTGTGGGACCCCTTCCCTGCCCGGGGCACCGAGCCCCAAAGTTTATGCCCCTGTATGTAATGTGTTGGCATGTGGGTCCCTGCATGCTAGTGGTATCTCGCAGAGTGGGAGCTGGTTATCTGCAACCCAGCCCCCTCCTGCTTGGGATTTGTGTTGTGTTGGATGGAGACCCCCTGTGGGGGTCTGTGCATTAAAAATCTGTGTGCCAAAATAAAGATTGTCAAACGTCATACCCCCGGAACTGTGTGTCGTCACTGGGGGAAATGGATCTCTTAATACATTAATAGCGGCGGTAACCAGCCAAGTTACCCAGGCCCCGCTACAATGTCTAACCGTGGGACTGTTTGCATGTGACACTGAAAAAAATACACACTAGCATTCACACATGGGCCTACATGCATTTTTTAAAATCTAAATTAAATATCCCTATACAAAACACTACATCCTTACGATACATGGATGAGCGGGTGTTACCGGGTGCGGGGGCATTGTGAAAAGTTTTCGCACAGGGCGCCTAAAGATATAAGGCTGGCCCTGGGTACATGCAGCACAGGCAGCAGGTACTCAAAGAGCTGGACATCTGAGAGAGAATGGAGGCATAGTTGGCGAGGCAGCTGTACTCTTCATAGTTACATAGTTACATAGCTGAAAAGAGACTTGCGTCCATCAAGTTCAGCCTACCTCACATTTGTTTTTTGCTGTTGATCCAAAAGAAGGCAAAAAACCCAGTATGAAGCACAATTTTGCAACAAGCTAGGAAAAAAAATTGACCCCAGAATGGCAGTCAGATTTATCCTTGAATCAAGCAGTTATTAACTTACATTGAAAGATTATATCCTTGAATATTCTGTTCTTGCAAGTATGCATCTAGTAGCCGTTTGAACATCTGTATGGACTCTGATAAAACCACTTCTTCAGGCAGAGAATTCCACATCCTGATTGTTCTTACAGTAAAAAAACCTTTCCTTTGCCTTAGACGAAATCTTCTTTCTTCCAGTCTAAACGCATGGCCTCGTGTCCTATGTAAAGTCCGGTTTGTGAATAGATTTCCACACAATGGTTTGTATTGGCCCCGAATATATTTGTATAATGTTATCATATCCCCTCTCAGGCGACGCTTTTCTAAACTAAATTCTAAACTCCCTTGCGTGCCCTGCAATCATACTGAGAGGCGGGTTATGACGTCACTCCAGCATCTCTAAACAGTGTGCCCAGGAGTACACTGGCCCCAGGGAAAGTATCCACTCTTGCTCTCCTAAAGGTAGGGAGGCTGGGTGAACTTAAATAAAAATTATAAAAACAAAATTATAACTTGTGAGTGTGTGTGTGAGAGAATGTGTGTGTGTGTGTCTGTCAGTGTGTCAAATAAATGAATGTGTGTCTGTCTGTGAGTGTGTTTGTCTGTCAGTGTGTCAGATCAGTGAATGTGTCTGTGTGTGTGTGTTTGTCTGTCTGTCAGTGTGTGTGGCAAGTCAGTGAGAGTGTGTGTCAGTGTGCCTCTGAGTGGTCGCTGGTTGGGGTTCCTGGACAAATCCATTGTGTTCGGTCCCAGTTCTGGGGGCATCCTCGTCTTGTGTGCCCAGTTTTCTTGCACTGATGGCATTGTATATTTTTTGAGGTTGGAAGCGGGGGGTATAGGGTTGGGCATAACACCGCTTAATGGCTGTATTGATGGTCCCAGAGAAGGTAGAGCTGGTCAGGGAAAAATTATGTTCAGTGTAGGCCCCTGGTGGCAGAGGGCATCCAAGTAGCCATCGTCCTGCCTAGCTGCTTCAGTGAGCTTGGTAGGGTTGCGGTCTCGCACCCATTCCTGGATGTCTGGAGCCCGCCCGTTGTTAAACTGCTCCAGTAATACCATTTGTAACAGTTCCTTCATGGTGCTCACTTGGTGGACTTGTACCCAGGGCGGTTCTGTGTAGCCGGCATGCCCACTCTCCATGGAAGTCCTTCTCCATCTTTTTTAAGTCTCTGAACCACCTGTGGTATACCTCTGGAGTAATAGCATACCTCTCTTTGACTTAAAATAGGAAGTTAAAGAAAAGATGTGGAAAGGGGAGTGCAGCAGAATGGACCTTGCTATAGTACCGTTATGCCTGCTCGGGCTGTCTGTGCCAGTTTTCCCCTTATTAAAGACCCCTGTTTTCCCCTGTTTCACCTGGCCGTTTGTTTAATTCCATTCCACTAAGTTGTTCCCATGGTTCTAATCGACAACCGAACAAACTACCAAACGGCAGGCCACTGAGATGTGGAGTGTGAAGCTTATTAACACCGTTCACACCTCCACAAACCGCAACTACATGAACATTCCAAGCGGTCGGCTGGGTGGTCGTTGTTCGTATGTACAAACACGTGGCGGCGGTGATCTTGGAACACGAACAGAGACAGCAGTGTTCAGTCATCGAGTGCATGCAAATAAAATTGGCCACTCGTCGGCGCGAACACCGCTGAGACTTCCACCTCCTATTATCTTTGTGGAAAACCATACGAACTGAGCGGCATTCAGAGGGAGTAAACTCCCGAACTAGATATTCAGACGAACGGACGCACAAACAGTTGCTATGCTGTTTTGTATGTATTTTGTACTTCCGAAAGAGACCGACCGCACAGCCTATTTTCATGGTACTGTTTTGGGCAGGCGCCTTGGTGCGGTTGGCTACATTCGTGGGTTCTGAGTGCTTTTTGGATAGCTTGGGCACTCAGCTCCAAACTATCTGGGGATATAATACTTAAGTGGGTACGTTGTAGGGAAATGCATATTTTTGGGTGTTACAGGCGCTCTACAGATAGTTACTGGATTACCCTGTTTCATTTGACCGTATACTTTGTTTCGGTAGTATTACTGTATAAACACATTACACAAACAGTCAAGACGATGGATTTGTGCATACGAACAAAGACCACCCAGCCCTTGGCATGTGTCGCCACTTAACGTCTGCGGTTAACCACAAGCCCAATTGACTGCCTCAGGGTGGCCTCGTTCGGATAATAATTCACTGAACTGAAACATACCGAAAGACTCACGAACGAGGACCACCTACATTCTGCCATGTGGCCTCAATTAGAACGTTGATCTTGCGCTTAACCACAGGTTAAGTACCCCCTTCCGGGCGGTCTCCGTTCGTTTCCCGAACGGCCGGGACAACCATACTGAGAGCGGGGATTCATGTAAATATATAGCCGACACCCGCTCCATGAGTTCTAGGTCGAGGTACCGCTGTCCATTGACCAGTCTTAAAACATGGCCATCAGGAGTTCGTGACAAAAGTACTGAATAAGACTTTATATGACAGAAGCCCTCTGTTCTGTTTGTGGGATCTGGGCGCAATTCGTATGCCTGATGCGCCCAGATCTGAGCTACCGAATGAATAGTCGAATGAACTATATTCCCCTTAATATGTTAAAGTTGTGTATTTTTATGCTGTTTTCTAAGACAAAATAAAGCATGATCTTTTGGGCGCTTGGAGATAATGAGATTGTATAACCTGTATAATTGTTGGACTCATTATGTCCAAGCTGGGTGGGTACTAGTTTGAATGATACAGTGTAATATGATTGGTTGAATCCTTGCATTGTACCTGTATCCCATCAGGTCCAGAGGGGGCTGTCCCTGGACCTGGGGACTTGCATAAATGGCCATGCCTGTGTGCCAGTAAAGCCAGTTTGTTTTGACCCTCAAATCGCAGCCTCGACTTACCATAGCTAGTGGGATTGTTTTATATTCACAGGATTCGTGTGGTATGCTGTACGGAACGGCGCTTCCCTCTCTCCAACCTCGGGAACCAGGACATCCAAGAGGTCAAGCCTTCAGCTAGCTTGGAGGTAACCGTAACATTGGGTGTTAAGATTTTACATGTACTGGACCGGAGAGGTAATGTTGTGTATGCTTCAGTCTACTCTCAAGTCAAGTGGGGAATGCCCCAGGAATATGTGTGAAGGAGCACCTGGTACCCCTACCAGGTGCCTCCATCAGTCGATGCTCCTAGTGCTCACCGGGGGCTCCAAGCACTCCACCCGACACCATCAGCACTGTAGTCCCCACGTCCAGCATTACAGCTTGGCTGGGAACTCACCATCCTCCACCCACCCTGTAGTCCCCACGTCCAGCATTACAGCTTGGCTGGGAACTCACCGTCCTCCACCCACCCTGGACCCAAGACCAGGATGCAGCTTCCAGTGGGTAGACCTCTCCTAGTCCAGAGAGCATAACAGGAACAGCTCTTATAAGAGCTAGTGATTATACTCAGGGGAGTATAGTGATTCTAGCAATCCCCAGAGTGAATGTAGTTCTCCAATCCCCCAAACATGAGCCAAGACTTCATGAAGGGGTAAACAAATCTCTCTTTAATGTTGCCACACTGGCCTTTTGTGTAAGGTGTACACCCACATGGAACTTGTTGGGGACAGGGACACAAACTTACAAACCAATTGTAACACATTTACAATGTAAGGCACTCCCACACATAGCATACAATCCCTACCCTCTGCCTGGGAGATAATTGAGCCAGATAATTATCTCCAGGCAGAAAAAACATACATTTCTAAAAAGTACCACAAAACACACAATATCCCTACAAAAGTTACATCCTCTGGTAGCCCTGATCTGGGTGACCAACATATCCAAAAATTACCCAGATCAGTTCAGGGGTTCAGAAATTTTAAGGAAGCCATATATTTGACCAACCGCAGGCATGGTCCCATGCCCAAAACAGTTCCAGATAATTAGGGCTTGCGGTCGGTTTAGTTCGGTAGTTTGAAAACAAACAAACTACCAAACAGAGTCAATAGTCTTACCCTGGAACTTTTTCCCTTCATCCAGATGAATTATCTCACCGAACAGTGCCCTTCTATGCTGAATCGAAACGTACGCAGGCGATGCTGGAAGTCCAGCGGTGTTCGGGAGTTTCTGTATCCGATTTTAGTTCCAGGAGATTTATGGCCAAAAACCACTGCCTGCGTTCATGCGAACAAGATGGCTGCCACCTCATGGTTGTCTATAGGAATTGCGGCCACCCAGATGAACAATTAGGACAGTTCGGTGAGAAACATTTCAAGTTGTTAAAAGGTGCTAACAAGCTCCCGGGTGGTCTCTGGTTTGTGTGGTTGTTCGGTAATTCGAAGTGCCAGTTCAAACTGTGGCCATATAAGTCCAAACAGGAACTCACATAGATTTTAACATTATATTTCACCAGGTCCATAGTCTGTGGGCAGGAGGCTGGCAAGCTGGCTCCTCCAGGAGCCCGTGGCAAACTCCTGTACAAAGGGGAGTTTGTCACAATATGTTTTTGGAAACCCCTTGCATGGGGATTCTCATAAAAGGCCAACTGTGGCTCCATTAATAGCAGTTATACCCCCAGAGCTGATTGTCGTCCAGTTGCTTGGGAGGTGTTGGGAGAATCTTTACTTTTTCCTGAGTACACCTTGGAATAACTAGTGTATGCTTCAGTCTACTCTCAAGTCAAGTGGGGAATGCCCCAGGAATATGTTCATGGATTTATTTTTCCTTCTCCTCATGGAGGATTTGCCCTTGCCTGACAAGGACTGGGAGAATGACATACCGTAACATTGGGTGTTAAGATTTTACATGTACTGGGAGAAGGACAGGGAGAACCTTAGTTTTTGTCAAATGCTGATTTGGGCTTTCTCCATTTTGGCCAGAGTGATTGGGGAGAAAGTGCACGAGAAATGCTCGTCCCTCTTCTGCTACCAGGACTTGGTCTGGGATGCATGCCAGGTTTATGGGGGTTTGAGTTGGTGGCACTAAGACGAGCAGTTCCATCAGAAGTTGGCTAATCGCCCATCCACTGGATATTATGGATATTAGTTTGTGGCTTGCGGTCATGACCCACCTATCTTCACACCAAGGGGTTTTGTCGTCATTTCTCAGGGGAATCGGCACAGGAGGCTCCCTCTCCGCGTCAGCCACAACATGCTATTTGGGCTGCTGTTGGCTGTTTAACGACAGCCATTGCAAGAGGCGGGTGGACTGCAAGCTTAAGCAAGAATGCTCTGTGTGTGGGGGCTCCCACCAGCACTCAGCTGTTTGAAGCGTGCAAAATCCAGGGGCAAGGGTGAAGCTTTGAGGAGTTAGGGAAGTTAACACCAGTTAATGTTGTTGCTATGCATTTCATAAGCAGTTATAGGAATCTGAAGGTGGCGGAGTTGCTGCTCGCTGGTTTCAGTGAAGGTTTTTGGGTCATTTTTTTGAGAGTATTACATGGATCTGAACCTCCCGTTGGGTTGCTCCGTCTCATGCTTTTACTTCGAATGTTTTAGCACGTACCTGGAGTGGGTGGTGCGGGAGGAGTCAACTTGTGACTCTCTCTTGCATTACTTGGATTACTTGGATGTGTTCCCCACAAGTTCACATTGTCACGTATTCATCCGCACATAAAAATGTGGTTAATGCCATTTACGGTCCTGACAGGAAAAGTTGTGCCAAGCAACATTACTGTCCTGACAGGAAAAGTTGTGCCGAGTAACATTACTGTCCCGTTTGAATCATTAGGCAGAGAGGAAGATGCCTCCACTGCCCTAATGCATATCAAACAAGGGAAGCGGTCTATCTCGGATTATGCCATAGAATTTCGTCCCTTGGCATCTGAGGTAGACTGGACTAACAACGGATTAATCGCTGCTTTTAAAAAAGGATTATCCGAAGTTATACTTGATGAAATTGCTGCCAAAGACCTACCTAAGGGGTTAATGACTTTATTACCTATGTGATGTAGATCAATAATAGACTCAGGACCAAGGAAATTACTAGAAACAGAACTAGACGTTTGACTATGTCACTAGCACCTCGATTCTCCAAACCTGTTGTCCCTGACCTCTCGACGCTGTCTGAACCCGAACCTATGCAGTTAGGGGTTACAGGACTGTCTGAGGCAGAGAAACAGTATAGGAGAAGAGAGGGTCTGTGCTTATATTGTGGCAAGAAAGGGCATATGAGACACGTTTGGCCTATACGTCCGGAAAACTTCCGCATCTAAAAACCTTAAGGGAACAGGTCTTAGGTGTAATGGAGACGACCTCTGGTAATTCCCGAAGCAGATTTCTCCTTGACATTTCTGCCTTTTGCAACGAGGAGAACTTTTCATGCAAAGCCCTGGTTGATTCAGGTGTGGCTGATAACTTTATTGATTTGTATTTTGTTAAAAATACACACTATACCAGTCAGGGAGAGATCATCATCTCTAGCAGTTGAGGCTATTGATGGGAGACCCCTATCTCAATCTCTTATTACCCATGAGACCTTGCCTATTTACATTACGATAGGAGCTTTGCATAACGAAGACATTACTTTCCAGATAATCACTTCCCCTTCTTGTCCCATTGTATTAGGGTTCCCTTGGCTCATCAAGCATAATCCTCATATTGACTGGACTAGAGGGGAAATAATGGAATGGGGTAGAGACTGTCAGGAAAGCTGCATGTTACCCATTTCTAAAAAAGTGGCCATCATTGCTTTACCCACTGCTGCGTCTCCAACTCCCGAAATTCCCATACAGTATTGGGAAGTTAGAGAGGCATTTAGTAAAAGCCAGACTAAAGCTCTTCCTCCACACATATCTTATGATTGTTCCATTGATCTTTTGCCCAGGGCTATGCCTCCTAAAGGAGCGATATATGCCCTATCTCCACAAGAAAGTAAAATCATGGATGAGTACATCAAGGAATATTTAAGTAAAGGCCATATACGTAAATCATCCTCGCCTGCTGGTGCAGGGTTCTTTTTTGTAGCTAAGAAAGATGGAGAATTACGACCTTGCATAGACTACAGGGCATTAAACAAGATTACTATCAAAAATGCCTATCCCATTCCCCTTATATCCGAATTGTTTGATAGACTCCAGGGTGCTAAGATCTTCACTAAGCTTGACTTTAGGAGTGAGTAAAATTTGGTGAGCATTAGGGAGGATCATGAATGGAAGACGGCGTTTAACACTAGGAGTGATCACTACGAATATCTTGTTATGCCCTTCGGGTTATGTAATGCTCCGGCCGTATTTCAAGACTTCATTAATGATGTGCTCAGAGACTATATTTACTCTTTTGTGCTTGTATACCTGGATGATATCCTCATTTATTCCCCCGACATCCAAACTCATCATGATCATGTCAAACTCGTTTTACAAACTTTGCTTAAAAATGGTCTTTATTGTAAACTTGAGAAATGCGTATTTCATCAACATGAGGTTCAGTTTTTGGGGTATAACATTTCTGCCTCTGGTTTCCAAATGGATCCTCGCAAACTAGAGGTTGTTCTACAATGGCCATTACCCAGTGGGTTAAAAGCCATACAGGGGTTTATTGGTTTCTCTAACTATTACAGGAGATTCATCAAAGGTTTCTCTTCGGCAATAGCCCCCATCAATAATATGACACACGAGGGGGCTAATTGTACTATATGGCCTAAAGAAGCTAAAGAGGCTTTTGAGCTTCTTAAGCAAATGTTTACATCTGCTGACATATTAAGACATCCCAACACTAGTAAACCTTTCCTACTTGAGGTTGATGCCTCCAAGACAGGGGTCGGGGCTGTTCTTTCTCGGAGAGAGAGTCAGGATGCCCCTTTGCATCCTTGTGGTTACTTCTCCAGAAAGTTGTCTCCTGCCGAGCGTAACTATGACATTGGTGATAGAGAATTGTTAACCATCATACTAGCGCTTAAGGAATAGCGACATCTTTTGGACGGTTCCAAGGATCCCATTCTGATTATTACTGATCACAAGAACCTGGCATATATTGGGGATGCCAAATGACTGTCTACTAGACAAGCTAGATGGTCATTATTTTTGTCTCGCTTTAATTTCATTATCACCTACAGACCTGGTTCTAAGACCGTTAAAGCTGACGCCTTGTCTAGGCAATTTGACGTTGAATCAGATCTAGAACAAGAGACATCCCCTATTATTTCTCCTGAGTGTCCTTTCTTTATCATCCCCCTTGCTCCGTGCTATCATGGCGGCTCAGCCCCAGGCACCTTGCAACAAACCTCAAGATAAATTGTTTATTCCATTGCCTGACAGGAAAGAGGTGCTGAAGGTATTCCATTACAATGTGACCGCTGGGCATCCGGGTATTAATGAAACTGTATCTGCTATTTCCAGGTCATTTTGGTGGGAGTCACTCAGGAGGGATATTAAAGATTATGTAGAAGCCGGCTCTGTCTGTGCAGTTTTGAAGGTTCCTCATAAACATCCGTGTGGATTGTTACAGCCACTTCCTATACCCAGTATCCCATGGTCTCATTTATCGATGGATTTCATTGTTGAACTGCCTTGTTCCAATGGGTATACTACCATCCTCATGGTAGTTGACCGTTTTTCCAAATTGGCACACTTCACTCCACTTAAAAAATTGCCATCGTCTCAGGACCTGGTGCATATATTTATACGTGATATTGTCAGGCCACATTGTATTCCTCAAAATATTGTGTCTGGCAGGGATTCCCAATTTGTGTCACGGTTCTGGATGGCATTCAATAAACAGTTGGGCATTGAATTGTCATTTTCCTCTGCTTACCATCCCCAAACTAATGGTACGGCTGAAAGAGCTAACCAATCACTTGAGCTATATTTACGTTGCTTCGTGAATAGTACACAGTTTAACTGGGCTGAATTATTGCCCTGGGCCAAATTTGCAAGGAATAATGCTACCCATGACTCATCTGGGCATAGTCTGTTTTTTGTCAATACGGGTCGTCATCCTGCTGTTCTCCCTGCTGTATTTTCTGATATGGCTATCCCTACTCTGGATGATCACCTTGCCTGTATTCGTGATACCTGGACTAAGGTTCACTCCGCTCGCTTTAAGTTTCATGTGGATAAACGGCGGAGTGATCAGGTTTGGTTATCCTCACGCAACATCAGGTTGAAGGTTCCCAGCATGAAGTTTGCTCCAAGGTTCCTTGGTCCTTTTCATGTGGTTAGGAGAATCAACCCTGTTTCTTATTCTCTGGCCCTTCCAGCGTCCTTACGTATACCTAATACTTTTCATGTGTTCAGGCTCAAAACACTTGTTTGCAATTGGTACACAAGTCCGATTGTTCCCCCTCTTCCTTTGGTTGTTTCTGGACAGGAGGAATACGAAGTCTCCTCCATGACTGATTCCAGGTTTTCTCGTAGTTCCTTACAGTATTTGGTTGATTGGAGGGGGTATGGGCCTGCTGACTGTTCTTGGGTTTCGGCTTCTGATACCCATGCTGCCCGTAAAAATTTGTTCTTTTCACGCCAAGTTTCCTCTCAAACCTGGTCCTGCCCGCCTGGTGAGCGTTCTTCAGGTGGTGGGTAATGTCACGTATTCATCCGCACATAAAAATGTGGTTAATGGCATTTAATGGCCTGACAGGAAAAGCTGTGCCAAGCAACATTACTGTCCTGACAGGAAAAGTTGTGCCGAGCAGTAATCAAATCCACAAGAGGATTTGTGCTGAGCAGCAATCATGCAAATGGAAACCTGGTAGTTGCCTTTGGGGTCAAAGGCCAGTTACAGCCAATCAGATTCACAGGAGGGGTATTTAGGCCCAGTTCTCCTCTCGCTCAGTGCCCTGTCCTGGTTTCATGTATATTGTTATCCGAGAGTGCGTTCCTGATCTTGATTTTCTGGTATTTGACTTTGGCTTTGTTTTTACTTCCCTGATATCTGGAATCCTTGACTTTTGGCTTTCCCTCATCTTTGTGTCTGATCCTGTGTCCCTGACCTCAGCTAGTATTTTGACTATTCTTGGATACGTTAAGTCCGGCCATTCTAAGGTCCGGTTATACGTTATCCTTAGTCCTAGGTGTGACACAGTACTGCATGCTGGATCAACTTGTAATCCTGACATGCATATCCTTTGCTCTAAATGGTCCCTGCGACAATTTGCGGGTGGTCTTGGCCATCAACAACCTGATAGCAACTTCCCCTCCCATGGTTAGAGTGCTTCAGAGTCTTGTGCTGCGTTGTTCGGTTTTGAACATCACCTGTAGGGAAGTGCACTTCCCTGGGATGGCCAATTTACAGCAGGTGCCCTTTCTCATTTGCCGGTGATCAAGATGGCCGTTCCTATGGCAGACGCAGAGGGGTGCCCAGTGTACTTGTGGAGCCTTGGGCTAACCGAGTAATGGCCTAGATTCATGAGTTTGTCTCGGAGTATACCAGGATTCGCTATGGTAAGGCTTGGGGGGGAGTGGTTGGCTTTTGAGCAAGTGCATGGTGGTTTCCAGTCTGAAGGTGAGCGGCTTCAGGGTTTGTTGCAGTTGCTGTGGTATTGGGAGGCTTCGGGTTGTTCGGCATCTTCTGTTTTGGGTAAATTGTCCGGGCTTAGTTTTTGGTTTATGTTAACCAAGGTTCCGGATGTTACAAATTACCTTATGGCCTGGCTAGAGATGCAAGGTTGAAGGGATCCCAAAGTTCCTGACTTCCGCAGGCCTGTTTCCATGGGGGCTGATATTGGGCATCTTTCAGGTTTTGTCCAGAGTCTACTCTTTGGACGTTAAGGTCTTGTTGTTCCACTTGGCATTCGCTTTTGCCTTTTTTGTGCCACTTCAGGTGGGGAATCTGGTTTGCCCCAGTAAGCAGGTCTGTGGGTGGAGGGGGGTTTGATTTGCAACCTTCACTGCCATGTGTAGGTTTGGGATTCCTTGTGGGGGATCCCGAGACTGGTGTTCTGTTCCTTCACCTGTTTCCAGAATTTTTGGAAACAGGTGAAGCAAACAGTGATCTCTGAGAGACCCGGGTGCACCACCTCCATCATCACCCCTGTTCGAAAAGAATGACCACCAAATTCCTTACTTAGGATGCCCAGATCATCCAGCAACATCTGAAAAACCTCAACAAACTGAAAATGGGACAGCAAAACCGATTTGTGGTGAACCCACAAGGGACACACGCACTACCCTCGCACATGATGTTCTGAATGAATTTAACCCCTTAAGGACCAAACTTCCGTAATAATAGGGAATCATGACATGTCACACATGTCATGTGTCCTTAAGGGGTTAAAGGGATTTAAGTTGATTTTCAGCACTGCATACAGTTCACTTGACAGTCTGGGGCCTCTAAAAATGGCCCTATCTGACAGAATGGAGGCCAGGTATCTATTGATATATGGGACTCTCAGGTATATGCAGATATGTAACCTTGCTCACACCAAAACTGTATGACGTGTCAATACGCCCAACTGCATTAAAGCTCAGTATAGTTAGGACGAAGTGTCACATCCTAATGTTGTTTAAAGGGTTAAAAGGCAAATGTCAGGACCGGATTAACATAGGGGCTGATGGAATAGGCCCATTGATTTTTTGATTTTTTTTTTACACACTACTCTTAGGGTTGTTTACGTGGCCGGTATTTATTTGAGGCTGCCTGGCTGGTGCCTATATTGCAGTAATACTGGCAAAATAAATGCCGGTATTATTCTCAGTATAAAGAGATTACTCAATACCATTACCGGCCAGTAGGGGTCGCTGTGTGTGGCGAGAGGCAGAGATAGGAAGTTACAGCATATACCTGTGTATCTCTACTCACTGATCTGCTGGGGAGCAGCTACACATCACAGAGTCCAGACAGCAGCTCCCAGCCTGCAGAGACAGCCTACAGCTCAGGTGAGTGAGGGATGGGGTAAAGACTGCATGGAGACATGGGGACACTAAGACACTAGGGGACACTAAGAGACATGTGGACACATGGAGACCTCTGGGGACGCTGAGACACTTGGGGACACCTGGAGACACGGGGACACAGACACACATTGGGACACTGAGACATGGACACACACACATGAGGACACTGAAACACTAGAGGACACTGAGACACTTGGGGATGCTGGGAGACATGGGGACACAGACACACATGGGGACTCTGAAATATGGGGAAACAGACACACATGGGGACACAGACATGGGGACAGTGGCATACACACAATCCATGCGGCTCTGGTGCAAAACTGATCCATGGGGCCCCCCCCGACAGACACACACATACATACACACATAGACACAGACAGACAGATACATACAGACACAGACAAGACACACATACATACAAAAACAAAATCCAAAAGGAAGGTACAGTTTGTGGCGCTAAAAAAGCTGCTAGAACACACAAATAGGACTTAACCACAGAGGTCCTACAAGAGACAAGTTACAGCTATACAGAATAGTGTGCAGCGCGTAAAAAATATAAACAAAAACCACATATAAGTGAAAACTTCCACCTTGGGTGAATAAATAATAATAAATAAGTACCCCAATGAGATGGTTATCAGAAAGGGTATGTCTTATATATAGTAGAGCCTGTTACAAACTGGCTCAGGTATAGTTGCTTAAGCAAGGTATCCTCAAATGGAATCACGAAAGCTGCAGCTTGATCCTCAATATAAAGTGCATAGACATCAATTAGAAGAATAGCAGCAATACAATTTATTAAAATCAATAATAAAAGCTTACATATGAAATTCTAGAAATCCAGCAAATAGCACAACGCGTTTCGACGTTATAATACGACTTCCTCAGGTGCAATATTGTTATAACATTTCATCCACAATTTAAAACAAGATTGGGCGCGAAAAACGGGTACTTAGAACCCGCCCCCCGCGTCCACAAACCAATCAGCTTCCTTCCTCATGTCTCCCAATCCAATCCTCTATGGTCCCGTCGTCATATTCTTCTACTTCCGCGTTCGTGCGTTCCACCGCGAGCACTTCCGGGTTCACTTGCGTTCCATCCGTGATACCGATGCGTTCCAGCACTCGTTTCATGCGGTTCACAGCGGAGAATTACCCTAAATTCCTCTTCACTTTTACTGTTGTGTCAAATCATTGTCCTAATTAGTCCTCATAATGTGGCACTCCACAGCACAGTCCCCACATAAAAATAGAAACAGAGGGAAGGGTGATAGAAGAGGAAGGGGGACATAAAAATATATAAATAAGAATACCCATGGATAATATATATAATAAAAAATATGTAATAAAAAATTAGGTATATTATATGTAATTATACATCTCAAAGTCAATGTTAAGGCCATTTGGAGAGAGGGTTTCCAACTCAAAAATCCACTTCATCTCAGTTCTATTAAGCATCTTTAAGTGGTCTCCCCCTCTCCAAGGCTTTTGGACTCTCTGTATCCCCATAAAGTGCAAATTATCAATTCCACCACCAAGAACTTGGTTAACATGTAAGATACAGAGTGGTTAAGGACCCCATTCTGTATATTCCTAAGGTGTTCACAGATTCTAACCTTAAGGGGTCTAGTCGTGCGACCTACATATTGTAGTCCACAAATACAGGTTAATAAATAAATTACATTAGTTGAATTACATGTGATAAAATCCTTCATATTGTATTCCTTCTTTGTCTTATTTGAATAAAATTTTTCAGTTTTTTTACTAAGCTTCCTACTGGTACTACATGCTTTGCAGTTCCCACAATTATAAAATCCTTTCAAATCTTTCCCCTGTATATCTCTGTTCTTTTGGGAATTTTTTGGGATAAAACTACTAGTTAAAACATTTTTGAGATTATTGGCCCCTCTGTATACTATACGCGGTTTTTCCCCTATGTATGTCAGGAGATCCTCATTTTGTCTCAGGATATGCCAGTGTTTCTTGAGAATTTTATGAAACAGATGACTTTGGGAATTATAATCGCATATTATAGGGACTTGTTGTTCTAGAACGGTATTCTCCTTCCTCTTATATACCAACATGTCTTTTCTAGGTTTAGTACATATATCTTTAAATTGAGTTTCTACGTACTCCTTTTTATATCCCTTTTGATAAAATTGGTTTTTAAGGATATCTGATTGTTCCAAAAAAGTATTTTCATCCGTACAGTTCCTCTTAAGTCGCATAAATTGCCCTTTCGGGATATTAGTAAGCCATGTCTTAAAATGACAACTGTCGTTATCAATATAACTATTGACATCGACAGTTTTGAAGAACGTACTGGTTTTAATGATCCCATTATCCACAAAAATTCTCAAATCCAAAAAATGTACTTCTTGACAACTAATCTCTGAGGTTAGCTTAATACCCCAGGAATTGTTGTTCAAGTAGATTAAAAAATCATCCAAAGTTGTTCTACTCCCTTTCCAGATGAAGAATACATCATCGATGTACCGCCGATAGAGGACCAAGTTCACCCTCCAGTCATGATGGGCATAAATAAAGGATTCCTCCCAATAAGCCATGAATAGATTAGCATAACTGGGGGCGAACTTGGTCCCCATGGCCGTACCCTTTTTCTGAATATAAAAATCTTTTTCGAACCAGAAAAAGTTGTTCTTAAGGATGATCCCAATACCATCGATAATGAACTGAATCTGTTCCTCTTTGAAGGAATTGGATTCCCTCAGGAAGTGTTGAACTGCCTCACAACCAATATGATGTTCTATGATCGTGTATAAGGTGCTCACATCACTAGTTACAAGAATATATTCTTCCGACCAGACAAAATCATATAAAATCTGGAGAAGATTGATGGAATCTTTTAAATGAGCTTTGGTTTTCAACACAAGCGGTTGTAAAAGGGTGTCAATATATAGTGACAAGGGCGATAGTAAGGAATCCACCCCGGCCACAATAGGTCTGCCTGGGGGTTGTACTGGATCCTTATGGATCTTGGGGAGAATGTATATAACAGGAATAATGGTGAACTCTTTATTGAGGAAATTATACTCATCTTTGTTAAGGATCCCCAATTCTAACCCTTGATCTAAGAACCTAATCAGTTCTTTTCTAATATTGGGTTCTGGATTAGTTTTAAGTTTCCCATATGTATTGTCATCCTTTAATTGTTTAAAAATTTCTTCAATATAATATACTTTATTCATAATGACAACTCCCCCCCCCTTATCTGCCGGTTTGATGATAATACTGTCATCTTTGGCCAAATCTTCCAAAGCTTTCTTCTCTCCCCATGTAAGATTTTGTTGGAATTTTGTAAGAGGTTGGATTTTTTTGAGCTCAATCATACATGCTTTCTCAAAGGATTTCATACTGGGACTTTTTAAATAATACGGGAAAAAGGTAGAAACAGGTTTAAGCGCAGTGTGTTGGAATTCAGATAACTCATCTAGCTTTACATTTGCAACATCTTTTGAAAGAAAGAATTTTTTTAAACAAAGCTTCCTCATAAATCTATTAAGATCAAGGAAAGTATCGAATTTGTTAATATTGCAACTAGGGGCAAATTTGAAACCCTTTGTTAGGACTTTGGTGTGATTTACGTCCAAAGTTTTATTAGATAAATTGAAAATTTTTATAGGTTCAGGTGGCTGTTTAGTTCTTTCTAAAATTCCCTTAGGCGCCTTCTTACTCTTCCCTCCTCTGGTTCCTCTTCCATAGAAAACCTTCGTCTTTTTTGAGTGGAAGGTTGGGGTCTTGTAAAGGCCTGATTGGGATTCGGGGATCCTAAAAAAATGCTTTGTTCTGTGTTTTGGAGAGGTTCATATCTATTTCTATGGACATAAGTTTTCTCGGGTACTATGTCTTTAAGAGGACGTTCCCTAAACTGAGATACTCGTGTATTAGATGTTCTTGTATGGGTATAATTCCTAGATGTTCGATCATGATGTTTTCTTCTCCTGACTTCTGTCCATTGTTGTTCATCTATTTTACCTCTCCGTCCCTGTTGTTCCCTGTAATAATGTCTAGATCCATCTCCAGAATTCCAAGATATATTAGGTTTCTTATTGATATCCCGATTTTTCTGGATATCTTGTCTATAATATTCAACCTTTTGATTGTGCATTTTCCTTACATTACCTCTTTTGTAATCATCTAAATCTCGTTTAAATTTTTTCTGTTTAATATAAAGGGTATCTTTTTCAATTTTATCCAAATTTTTATTAATCTTAATGGATAAATCCTTAAGATCTTTCGTACCCGACAAAGGTTCTAATTTCTCTTTAATATTTTTAATGGCTGTATCTAATTTTTTTAAAGTTAAAGATCTCTGTTCTACTATTATTTTGATCATGGTAACTGAAAATGACTCAAGAGCATTATTCCATATGCCTATGAATCTATTATCCTCCTTATCAAATGTGGGGACTTTGTGGAATCTGAGCCCTCTAGGTGTAATTTCTTCTTTCAGATACTTTTCTAGGGTAAAAATCTCCCATTTTATTCTAAGCTCCCTGTTTAGTAATTTCTCTAGTTCTTCACCCATAATATCTAAATCATCACTCTCTTTAAATGTGAAATTATCATCTTCCAAAATTTGGTTAAATTTGTTGTTAATATTTTCCATCCATCCCTCTCTTCTTTCAAATAGATCCATAATAGAGGGATATGGATAACAAGCAGCCCAAACTATACCAGTGGTTACAAATACTAAAACAAAATCCAAAAGGAAGGTACAGTTTGTGGCGCTAAAAAAGCTGCTAGAACACACAAATAGGACTTAACCACAGAGGTCCTACAAGAGACAAGTTACAGCTATACAGAATAGTGTGCAGCGCGTAAAAAATATAAACAAAAACACATACATACAAACAGGCATACATACATACATACAGACACACACACAGACACATACATATATACATACATACAGACCGACACACACACATACATACAAATATACATACAAACAGACAGGCAAAAATACAGACAGACAGACAGACACATACACACAGGCACACACACAGACAGACACAGACACACATAAACACAGGCATACATACACAAGACATACAGACAGACAGGCACAGATACATACAGATACACACACAGACAGACACATACACACATACAAATAAACAAACAAACACACACACACATATGCAAAATGTTTAAGTCTACCTCCTGTTTCCTACCTTTTAGGTGCAGGAAGGTGGCTTTCCCTGGGGTACAGTGGTGACTCAGGTTGATGGGAGTCAGAGTTCTCATTCTGACTCCCTCCTCTGCTTCCTCCCGCGCGGGGTCTATGTGATTGCTGGGAGGAGTGATCGGGGCTGTCACTTCCTCCCAGCGTGTAATCTCATCACAGGGGGCCCGGTCACGCTGTTAAAGCACCCAGTGCTGACCGGGCCCCCTGAAAATCCATCTCCATCGGGTGGCCCTAACCGCATGGGTGATGGACCCCTTGAACGGCGGCTTTGGCGGTACCCGGTCGCAGGGTTTCCCAGGGCAGCCGGGCCCCCTGTAGTGACGGGCCCGATCGCAGCTCCGACCCTATATTTACGCCACTGCGTGGGGACACTGAGACACTTGGGGACACTGGGAGACATGGGGACACAGACTCTAGGGACACAATGTCCCCAAGTGTCTCAGTGTCCCCATGTCTCCCAGCCAGTGTCCCTGGTGTCTCAGTGTCCCCATGTTTCCTAGTGTCCCCATGTCTCCCAGTGTCCCCGGGAGACATGGAGAGACATGGGGACACGGAGACACGAGGACACTGGGAGACATTGGGCACTGAGACACTGTGATACATAGTCTGTGTCCCCAAGTGTCTCAGTGTCCCCATGTCACAGTGTCTCCTAGTGACATGGGAACACTGGGCGCAGCGGCGTACATACCGCGGTCGCAGGGGTCGCAGCTGCGACAGGGCCCGTCACTCCAGGGGGCCCGGCCGCCCTGCGATTGGGTTCCCGCCGTCACCATTTGCGGCCCCACTGGACCCCAGGGAAAGTCACCTTCCTGCACCTAAAAGGTAGGAAACAGTAGGGTAACTAAAATATTTTGTGTTTGTTTGTTTGTATATATGTCTTGTGTATGTGTCTTTGTCTGTATGTATGTGTCTTTGTATGTATGTGTCTTGTGTCTTGTCTGTATGTGTCAATGTATCTTTGCATGTATGTGTGTCTTATGTATGTGTCTTTGTATATGTATGTGTGCCTGTCTGTATGTATGTGTGCCTGTCTGTATGTGTCTGTGTGTGTCGATCTGTATATATGTATGTATGTGTGCCTGTCTGTCTGTATGTATGTGTCTGTATGTATCTGTCTGTCTGTTTGTTTATGTAGCGTGTCTGTATGTATGTGTGTGTGTGTGTGTGTCTGTCGGGGGGAAGAGAGGAAGAGGGAGGGACGGGGGTCCACGGATCAGTTTCGCACCGGGGCCCTATGGATTGTCTGTACGACACTGACTGGGAGACATGGGGACAAAGACACTACGGGACAATGGGTGACATGGGGACACAGAGAGACACTGGGAGCAATCCATCTATACAGCAGAATCAAACTAAGTAGTTTTTTGGTGATTTCACAGAATTTTCTCTGTCACTCCTTGTGATTTACATCATGTGATGTCACACATACATAATTAGTTATGCAAATTATTAAGTCTGGTATTTTTTTTCCAAGAAAGGTGGCAACTCTAACTACTCTTCACATACTCTTGCTTAAGTATGGTATCTTAAGAGGGATATATGGAAACAAAACTTGTGTGGACTAGCTGAAATGAAATTAGTTAAGGTAATGCTGACTTTGGTCTCTCTAACACTAAGGCATGTTCCCTTTCTTCTACGCTCACATCTACCTTTTCTCTGTCTCAGACTGTATACCAGGAGCTTCTGTTTGCTAGTAAGAAGGTAAGGAGACAAGTGGACCAGCGAGTGCTAGGGGACAGTCCTTAGAAAGCATGGAGCGAGCGCATCATTAGACGCATTTATGCCAAACTCAGGATGCTGCTGGCCAGCATGTATGATTGTCAGACAGCCTGGCATGCATTCATGCCAGGCTAGCCTTCCAATTCTTTGGGCAGATATGCCTCCTTTTTGGGCATGTTCATCCCTTTCGGAAGTTCTGGTTACATGATCTGCGGCAGTAGCCCACCCTTTTACACCACCCATTGACTTCCTGCTTCACTGGACACTACTGTTAGGGGTATGGATTTACTTGAAAGATGAAAGCATGAATTAGAGAGAGATTAGCATATTTTAGGAGAATCTGAGGTTTTTTTTTATAGCTGCTTCCTATGAGTTTCCCTTTGGCAACATCTCCACCAGATACATAATGAGAGGTATGACTGTTTTAGTGTTTTTGGTTGATAAGATTCTGTACTTGGGCCCCTCATAATTGTCAGCACCAGGCCCACTGGGCTCTTAATCTGGTCCTGGCAAATGTACACACTTTTTTATTAATTGAAAAAATAACCTGTGAACTACTCACTCAGTTGCAACACTGAGAGAGTGTTACTGTTTATGTCATAAGTGGCATTTCTACAAATACAACATTTTTTGTAAATAGACACTTTGACACTTTTATAGTCTGTAAACACCAAAACTTGCTGATGCTGTTTTAAAGACACATTTAGACACACTTGCAAACACTCTCACAGACACAAATACAGACACATTCATCCACTTTCTTAAGCACACACTCTCTCACAATCAATCTCAAATAATCACTCTTAAGACACCCATACTATACAAGCATACGCTCTGACACATTCATATACTCTCATATTCAACCTTAGATGCTTACTCAAACACAAAAATACATTGTTAAAGACCCTGTTAGACATTCTTACATGTGCAGACACCCCTAAATACCACCAAGTAGAATGCATCAAGAAATATACATGCATTTGAATGAGAAAATGGTTAAAGGGACACTATAGTCACCTGAACAACTTAATTAGGTTGTTCAGGTGAGAACAATAGCTCCATGCAGCCTTTCTCATGTAAACACTGTATTTTCTGAGAAAATACAGTGTTTACATTGGAAGCTAGAAACACCTCCAGTGGCAGTCACTTAAACGGCAACCAGAATAACTTCCGAGTTCATGAATCCCTAATTCGCATTCATCACGTTTGATGTCTTCACGCTTGGGTGAAGACATCAAACATGCTATCAGGAGACAGGAGGCACTGTGAACGCGCCTGCTGTCTCCTGTAGTAACCCGGGGGTTGTGAGCAATAAGAGCCTAGTGTGGGAGATAACAATCTCCTGCACATAGCGTGGGCCCGGGCTGACAGGCTGAAAGCAGGAGGCAGGAGAATCTACTACCTTCAAACAGTAAGTAAACTTATTAAGTGTTCTTGCATAGCAAGACCACTTAATGTTATCTCACATATATATTATTAAGTGTTCTTGCATAGCAAGACCACTTATTGTTATCTCACATATATATTATTATTCTTATTATAGCCAAATTTGCCACCCTAACTCCTCCCACAGTTTTTACACTACATAATCAAAAATTTACCAAAACGTGCAGATTGTTCCCGATCGGATTGCTATTACTTTGTGGAACGTTTCGCCGAATGGTTCACGGAATATCGTCGTTCTTGTGGCGAAATTTGTCCCATAGGAATGAATGGCAAAGCTAGAGAGGGAGCTAGCAAAAGCTGAAAAATAAAGACATGATTTCTAAACTGCCACCACTCCCTCATTTTCATCTTATATCAAAACGTTCAGCTATCCCTGCTGCCACTAACCATGTCAACGGCTAAGCCATAGTCCTGATAGTTTTCACAATATAATCATTTGTTTGCAACTAACGCCGTCCATTGACTTTCATTGAAACTTCACTCTGCAAAGCTCAAATTTGAAGTGCAATTTCTAAACTGCGACTGTGCCTTCAATTTTAATACTTCAGAGACATACTATGCATCAAAATGTAGGTCTGGGTCTTGTGATTCTCACAATATAAAGCTCTTCGCTGTAGGATTTATAGTTTTTAAAATACGACCATTTGAAGATGGCAACCGCCAAAATACTCTGACCTGTGTCAGGCTGCAGCAGCAAGTGATGTCATAGACAGGGCCTTTTGAACACCTGCTAATGTTTTTATAAATGTATGGTTTAATGTAACTGTGCAACAACGTTGCAATTAAATGTGCTATATAAATGATAACAGTTACTCCGCCCACTCCAGTTGTAGACTACTGATGGAGGTAAGAACACTTCACACAATTTCCCCAGAAATTGTAGTTTTTTTAAAATTGAGAGTGAGTGTATGAGTGAGAGAGTGAGAGTGAGTGAGATTGGGAGAATGAGAGTGAGTGAGATTGGAGAGTGAGAGTGAGTAAGATTGAGTGAGAGTAAGATTGAGTGAGAGAGTAAGATTGCGTGAGAGAGTAAGATCGCGTGAGATTGAGTGAGTGAGTGAGATTGAGTGGGTGAGTGAGAGAGAGAAATAGATAGAGATAGATATAGATAGTGTGTGTGTGTGACAATATTTATTTAAAATGTGTGTTTGTTTACAAACACTATATATAGAGATATCTCTATATATAGTGTTTGCATACAAACTTTGCATACAAAGAACGCGATTGGTGCAGCGCAAAGCCGCACATACGCATAACAGAAGTGTCTGATTGAGCCCTGCTATTCCGTCATAAGACTGTGCTCATTGTTCGAGAGTGGTCAGTTCATGCGCAGTCCTGCATGGCCCTACTTAGATCACTATAATTAACTGGATTCTCCTGCACGAGAATCTGAGAGCAGGCAATACAGCCATGGGCACCTGGTATGACTGAGATAAATTGTCAAACTGTTCTAAAACGGTATAACAAATTACACTGGGATGGCACCAGGACAAGGTGAATCAATATAATGAAAACCTTAACAAAACTGCTAACAGTGCACAATAAATAAAGGCTCAACAAAGAAGTCTGCCTTAGAATCATCTGTATGGACAGTGTTTTCTAAGAGTAAATCATTTGAGGATTGGAACTAGAAGTCCACAGTGGAAATTTCCCAAAAATATACAGTATATAGTTTAAAAATAATAATAAAATAATCTCTTAATAATAGCCATTGTTTTAACTAGTGAGCTGTTAAATACTTCACAATTTCATCATTCTTAAGTATCATGTATAATAAACACTCACAAACAATAACCATGGAGGGTTTAATTACACATCTTTGAGTGGTAGTGAACTAAAAACAATTTGAAAAATAAGGCAAAAACAACAATTGGAAAAATAATCCGCATATAGTCTGTTTTGACCATTTTTTACTAAATTTTGCAATTCACAAAAATTCTGTTAATGAATAAAGCCCAAAGTATATCATGGTTAGTAATTAGCGGAACAATCCCTGGACGTTTATTCCTAACATAAATACACCAATGGGATTTTCTGTGCATGTCTTGTGGGAAAGAGCCTACGAAATGTCACCATCTAAAAAGCATACATAAATTGTATCAATGCTGTTTGAAGTTTAATATGTGATGGTAAATATTTAAAGAAGTAATCATGTGCTTAAAGAGATAAGATATTTTGAGGAAAGATACTTGGAACAAGAAAATCACGAAAAACTAGTAGAACTGCTCTTTTAGGTAAGACAAGAGGACTGGCAATGTTTTGCAACTTATGAAAATTAAGGCTGTTGACAAAATGCACACCAATCACTGGGTAATTCTAGATGATAATAAACTGAACTAAAATAATTCTTAACCTTTTAGATTTCAAACAAGAACAAAAATTACCAACATCACATATGCATGGAAGTTAAATATTTCCTTAGTGCAAGAAGATCTGTATGTAAAGCCACACTGTCACGTTTTTATTTTAGCATACTACCAAATATCAAAAATTGGCTATTAGTTATTTCATTAGTGATTTTAAAATACCCCTCATTTTAAATATATAACTAAAATATAGATTTGCGTAGTTTGTCTTGTTTTTAGATTTTTTTTTCTCACAAGGCCATCTGAATGAGGGGATGTACAATGTTGGCCCTTTTTAAAATATAAGAGATATTGCAGAACAGTGAGTAATATGAGCAGTGGCTGACTCGGCGGTTACACCAATATTTGGCAGAGTCACCATATTCTATAGACTTTGGTATACCAGAATTGGAATTGTGGTGTTACCGGAAAAGGTTGCATTCATCCCCAGACTCTAAACATGTGATAAACATGGACAATCAGACTACTTTAACAGAATTTATACTCTTGGGATTCAATGTTTCGCAAAACTATAAAAATTTCATTTTTTTAATTTTCCTGATTACCTATGTTATAACAGTGACAGGAAACATCTTGATCCTTGGATTGGTTTGCAGCAGTAACTCCCTCCACACTCCCATGTATGTCTTACTTTGTAACTTGTCTTTATCAGAAATATTCTTCACCACTACAACAGCCCCCAACATGATGCACCTCATGCTAAATGATATTAAAAAAATGTCTCTAGCAGGTTGCTTGATCCAGTTTTATCTATTTGCATCTCTTGCAACTACTGATTGCCTACTCCTGGCTGTAATGTCTTATGACAGGTATTTGGCTATATGTAATTCATTACGATACAATTCTTTGATTGACATCAGTTTATGTATCAAAATGGCCATCTGGTGCTGGGCAGCTGGTTTTGGGTTCATGTTTACGCTGGTAGTGATGGTCGGAAAACTCAGATTCTGTGGCCCTAAATATATTGACCATTTCATGTGTGACTTTTCACCATTAATAACACTTTCTTGTGCAGACACAAGCACAGCTCAAATTCAAGCATTTATCCTTACAGTTATAGTTGTGCTTTTACCATTTATGATTATTATTGTATCCTACATGTTTATCCTTGGGACAATCTTTAGCATATCATCAGTTATAAGACGGCAGAAAGTTTTCTCCACCTGCAGTTCTCATCTCATGGTGGTATCAATGTACTATGGGACTTTATTAGCTCTTTATCTGACACCTTCAAAAGGACAGTCAACAAACGTAAACAAGATCCTCAGCTTGTTATATACGGTGGTGACACCATTATTTAATCCAATAATCTATGGTCTCAGGAGCAAAGAAATCCAACAAACATTGATAATAACACTAAGTAAATGTTACTCATTGTTTTATAAAAGATCTCTGAAATAAATAAAGCTACTTGAAATTTTCCATTATACTGATTTATAGAGACATCTGTATTTACCTAAATATTTCATTAAAACTAGCAATGCACACAGTCTAATAAGCTATAAACTGACATTGTTTTTTATGTTGTAAGTTGTTTACATTATGTGCCGGGTTGGTAGTATCTTTATCTTTAGCACAGACAAAATGCCAGTTAGCCTATACAATAGTCCTCAAACAAGGCTAATAATCTAGGAAGATAGTATTTTGGTGCTTATGTGAGAGGGTCTTGGCATTAGGTTTATTTTATTTTTTTAAATGACAAATAAAGTAACTGACCAGAAAGAATGTATATTGGGGTTGGAACAGAAATTACATGAAAAGTTATGATAAAATAGAGGTGAGTAGCTGCAGATCATCAGTTTTAACATTCAAAAAATAAAAGATTTGATCAACCCTCCAAAAATGTTACTTTTAGCATGTTTGTAAAGGTTTATTTAGTAAGCAGTGTAATGCAGGATAATCAAAACCAAATTTACATTTTTAAGGGCCAAATAATTGCAGTGAGAAGTTGTATAAAAACTTAGTTTTTGCTTCCTTCATTCATGCATGTGCATCTAAATGTATCAAAAGTAATGAAAATCTAATAGGACAGAAGACTTATAGTACACCTGTATGTGAACGGGTGAAAGTAGAATTAACATAGCATGTATTAGAAATTAAATGTAATGTGCGATAGTAATAGAGATACTTGTACATGGATAGTAGAATTTAAATATAAATCTTAAACCTTACAATAAGTCATTGGTATCTGATCCAAATCACTCACCTTAGTACATCTAATTCCATATAATACTAACAGGATTGTCCTTTAGGGACATTATCCAGCCATTGACATTTATGACAGCTTTTTTTTTATGTAACTATTACAATTTACTTTGTTGAAAAAGGATTTACTTATCATGAATTCATTAAACGTAATGCCATTCTAACAACTACGTGTATTGGTTTTTACTTATATACTTATTCGTTTATTGTTTCTTTTTGTTTTAATATATAAACGTTAAAATAAAAAAAAAGGGACACTTTAGGCACCCACACCACTTCATCTCATTGATGGTTCAGATGAGGAGGCCACGGTGGTTCCTGCTCAGGATCCTCAGGCAGCCAACCGTGAGTATTGCGCCAGCACCTGGGACGCTCTGGCTGGGTCCAGGGGAGGGGGAGATGGAGAAGGTTTCCAGGGTAGTTTACCTGGGTTGCAGAGTCAGGAGGTGCTGAGTTTTCTAAGGGCAGTGCTAGATAGGCTTCCTGGGGTTGATTCTTGCTCTGCCCCTTGCCCCCTTCCTGCCCAGTTCCTGAGCCAGGGTAGGAGTATTGAGGGTTTGCTCCCAGGGGGAGTGTGTCCGTGATTTCCGGGCTGCAAATTGTCCCCATTAGGGATGCATGTGTCGCTGGACGTCAGGAACAAAATTATTAAAGGTGCCCCCGGATAGGGAATCAGTGGATAGGCCACGACGAGGTGACATGTCGGATAGGGGAAAAGGTAAGCAGCTGCCACGTACCTTTGGCCACTGGCTGCAGAGGTTCTCTATTTATGCAAGCATTTTAACATAGAGTTTTCCAGAGAAGGCGAAGAGCGTTGTTTTGGTACTTAGACCTGATTTGGGGGACGTATAAGATATATGGGGGTCAATGCTGGTTTAAGTATGACCAGCAATTTACCAGAAACTGGCAGTGAGTCCAGGCCTGAATTTTGTGATCCTGGATGGGAGCCTATGCTTGCTGGTCATGAATCCCTGTCGGCCGTCCCCCTTTCCGCCTGGGCAGCGCAAAGGGGTTTGTTGGTTCTTTAACGAGAGCTACTGCAGGTAGTATGGATCCTGCAGATTCAAATACGAATGCTCCAATTGTGGAGGAGCCTACCCTGCGTTGCGGTGCTTTAAAAAAGGCAAGCAAGGAAGTAGGTTTCCCAGAGATGATGTACCTAGAGTGGAGTACGCCGGTGAGAGTGGTAAGGATGCGCCCATGGCTATGATTTGTTTCAAGTGGTCTTATGGCTTTTAAGCTTTGGAGATGAAAATAAAACTTTTTACATTTCCATTCATTCATATTGCATTTCAGTTCAGACGAATATTAGCCATGCAAACAATTAGCAGAAAACATTTCAGATGAAACAAAAAGTGTGAAATTGGCAAAAGTATAAAGTATATTGCAAAATATTGTGTATATATTTCCAGTGCATTTTTGCTTTATTTCGTTCAAGGACCATGTGACAAAAAGTAACTAAAAGTTGGAAAAATAGGATGAACAATATAAAATCTATATTTATATTATCTATAGACATATGTAAGTATAATAGACTGCTATATTTTACTGTTTTGCTTTAACTTTTGAGATATTGAACTTTGCCCTGTCGTGTGAGGAGGAAGGGCTAGGGTGGCAGAAAGAAGAGGACAGGGGAGAAGCGATGTTCTCTGAGTCTGCTTAAAGAAAGTGTGTCACTACCTGTTTCAATGGTCTATTACTGCTGGGATAGTGAAATAATAACAGGGGAAGGCTAGTGCACTGCAACTACAAGAAGTCAGAGACTGTCTACTGCTCTGCCATGAGAATTAGAAGACTTGTTATTTAATGTCCCGCTCCCTGCAGATTCTGGAACTTTCTGCAGGAGTGTGAATGAGCTCTTGCATCCTGTCAGCAGAAGGAAGAGAAAGGATTGCCATTGCTGTTCTGCTGATGTCCTACATTCTGCTTCAGGATTCTCCCATGTAACTGTACCTGGGTAGAGCTACCTACACCTAAGGGCCCCAACGTTGTGCACATAATTTACCTGCAGGTACCTAGGAGTTTAACTGTTCAAATGTAGTTATTGATGTTATTAAGGGAAGTTTGTTGTCTGGTTTCCTGCTGCTAAAGACCCTTGTGACTGTATCATTCCTACATCAGGGACTTTATCATCATTTAACATTAGCCAGGAGCTAATTTCTGCTGTTATATGTGTATCTCTTTAACCACAATGCAGTCTGTATTCCCATGTCTTTATTTCATGTATCTGAGGTATTATTAAGTGGAGGGTCCTAATCTACTCAGTGGGGTGGGTTTCCCTAAATAGAAGTTGCACTGAGTGGAGGCACTGTGTCAGATCAAGATGTCCCAACTATAGCGGAGACTCAGGATCCCTGTCAGCGACAGAAGAAGATGTAACTGGTGCTAACTACGGCTTGTTGCCAGGAGCAGGGCAAAAAAGGGTTACATAAGTATAGATTTGTATTACTGCTTCTCCTTGTTTCCCTCTATTGATTCATGATTTGTCTATATAGCATTGCCGCGCATGTGCATTAGGCCTCCCCCCTGCCGGCGGGCGTGATCAGTCTCCCCCACCAGCTGACGTGATGAAGGGGAGGAGGGTGAGCGGAGGAAGACCCATGTCGCTGCCTCTGGTAAGTCACTGAAGGGGTTTTCACCCCTTCAGCAACCGGGGATGGGAGGTGGGAGGGAGAGGGGACATGCAGTGCCCTGCAGGATTGTTTTCCTGGCACTGGAGAGTCCCTTTAAGGAACTAAGTGTGGAAATAAGTGAAACTCTGTTTTTAATTTTTCAAGATTCTTTTGTTTCAGGAATTGTACCGGAGGATTGGAGGAAGGCAGATGTAATTTCTATATTTTAAAAGGGTTCAAAATCCTTGCCTGGAAAGTATAGACCTATGAGCTTAACTTCTGTGACTGGGAAAATATCTGAAGGGTTATTAAGGGATAATATTCAGGAATTCATTGGGAAGAACTTTGTTATTAGCAATACTAAGCATGGTTTTATGAAACATGGGTCATGCCAAACTAACCTAATTGCATTCTATAAAGAAGTAAGTAGAATTATAGATCAGGGTGTTGCCGTGGATGTGATCTACTTGGAGTTTGCCAAGGCATTTGATATGGTTACTCAAAATAGGTGAGTTTTAAAACTGAAAAAAAATTGGTCTAGATATTCTTGTTCTTGGGTAGAACATTAGCATAAGGATAGATTACAACGAGTTGTCAATAATGGTAAATTTTCAAGATGGACAAAAGTGGTAAGTGGTGTCCCTTAGGGTTCTGTTTTGGGACTGCTTCTATTTAACATATGTATAAATGATCTGAATTGAAAGCCATGTTTTAGTGTTTGCAGATGACACAAAACTTTGTAAAATAATAAAATGTTAAAAAGTCTCTTTTCAGCTATGTAACTATGTAATTAAATATAAGGGTCATTAACTGCCACACCCCCAACATCGTATCGTCTTTCCCATATATACATCAAGGCAATGACCCACAGCAAAATACATTTTCCAATATATAACAACTATATGATATAAAATGTAACATGCCAACATTGATCAATTTCACCTGGTGAGGGGTATACCCAGATACCCCTACACCACCGAGGTTCTGAGCCACCAATGGACTCGAAGCCTACCAAAACATGTACGAACAGTGTATCCTTTTAACCAATCAACTAACTCCCCTTACTTCTATATTAGCTAAGGCCCATTATCCTTAATGTTCCTTACCTCACTGTGACCAAGCGGGGGAAAAAGGCTACAAAGGGAGGGAGGGACCAACTCTGCTAGGTAAGAAATTAGAGTGAGGGATCACAAAATGGCCGACCATTTATATTAGCCAACCCCCAAACACTCATCCACTAATCCCCTACTGCTCCCTCCCCCCTAACCCGCCTCTTGTCCCTGCGCTTTCTCCATGGGCTTCACATTGAATCCTGCAAATTGATTTTTAACCACACAGGGGCACTCCAGCGCACGGAGCCCCATACACCGGACCAACTTGATACTTCATTTAGAACGTGTGGTTAGAACCCCATTAACGAGGTGTGAAAACCGCAGACTGCAAAGAAAACAAGCAACGCGTGCTTCCCCTGGGTGGCCACCGGTTTGTATCACCGAACGACCAACAGGAGGAGCATTCTCATCCCGAACCGGTCTGTACGCACTGTCTTTGATCCCTGTGTCGGGGATCATCGTACCCTCTCCCAACAGAGCTATAATCACTCTTTACACCCCTACCTGGGAGCTACGAGGCTAGTCTCGTAGCTGCCAAGGAAAGCGCTCTCTCAGGTGGATACCAGTGTAGGGATATCCACTCGAGAGAGGGGCGCACACACACAGGGAATCCCTGAGGCGGTGAGTCGGTCAGTCGTGGCAGTCTTTACCAATGGGAGAAGGAGCGCCCATTCAAACTGTGTTTGCGCCATGGTTGGTCAGCCCTAGGGAGCACTGCCTGATCGCTGCCATGAGTCAGCGACCAATCAGAGCTGGTGAACCCATTCAGACTGGGTTTCACGTCCTTTTGTCCTGATTGGGCAGCGAACCCCCTCTCCTCCCTGAACGCTGATTGGTGCAAATTGGTTTTGCGCCTCTCAACAGATTGGTGCAATCAGGTTTCGCGCCTGCTCGCCTGACGGGGCAGCGACAACACTCTCCTCCCCGAGCACTGATTGTCGCAAATTGGTTTCGCTCCTTCCAGCGTATTGGCTCTTGCTTGGTTTGGGAGCAAAGTTTGAATTCACTGGACCAAGCCAAGCAATGCTGTGGAACTGATTCCAGGGATGTACAGAGCCTCGAGACCCTAGACAATGGTATTTCGGACTCTGTACACCCGATATCCCCACTATTTGCAGGGATCTAAGATGGGACCCAGGGCTATCTAACAACATATGTTTTATCTGTGGGACCCCTTCTCTGCCCGGGGCGCCGAGCCCCAAAGTTTATGCCCCTGTATGTAATGTGTTGGCATGTGGGTCCCTGCATGCTAGTGGTATCACGCAGAGCGGGAGATGGTTATCTGCAACCCAGCCCCCTCCTGCTTGGGATTTGTGTTGTGTTGGATGGAGACCCCCTGTGGGGGTCTGTGCATAAAAATCTGTGTGCCAAAATAAAGATTGTCAAACGTCATACCCCTGGAACTGTGTGTCATCACTGGGGGAAATGGATCTCTTAATACATTAATAGCGGCGGTAACCAGCCAAGTTACCCAGGTCCCGCTACAATGTCTAACCGTGGGACTGTGTGCATGTGACACTGCAAAAATACACACTAGCATTCACACATGGGTCTACATGCATTTTTTAAAATCTAAATTAAATATCCCTATACAAAACACTACATCCTTACGATACATGGATGATCGGGTGTTACCGGGTGCGGGGGCATCGTTCCAAGTTGTTAATAGGTGCTAACAAGCTCCCGGGTGGTCTCTGGTTTGTGTGGTTGTTCGGTAATTCGAAGTGCCAATTCAAACTGTGGCCATATAAGTCCAAACAGGCACTCACAGAGATTTTAACATTATATTTCACCAGGTCCATAGTCTGTGGGCAGGAGGCTGGCAAGCTGGCTCCTCCAGGAGCTCGTGGCAAACTCCTGTACAAAGGGGAGTTTGTCACAATGTGTATTTGGAAACCCCTTGCATGGGGATTCTCATAAAAGGCCAACTGTGGCTCCATTAATAGCAGTTATACCCCCAGAGCTGATTGTCGTCCAGTTTGAACTGGTGCTTCGAATTACCGAACAACCACACAAACCAGAGACCACCCGGGAGCTTGTTAGCACCTATTAACAACTTGACTCTCTCTTGCATTACTTGGATAACTTCCTCTATATCGGTGCCGCGTGTTCCCCACAAGTTCACATTGTCACATATTCATCCGCACATAAAAATGTGGTTAATGCCATTTACTGCCCTGACAGGAAAAGTTGTGCCAAGCAACATTACTGTCCTGACAGGAAAAGTTGTGCCGAGTAACATTACTGTCCCGTTTGAATTATTAGGCAGAGAGGAAGATGCCTCCACTGCCGTAATGCATATCAAACAAGGGAAGCGGTCTGTCTCGGATTATGCCATAGAATTTCGTACCTTGGCATCTGAGGTAGACTGGACTAACAACAGATTAATCGCTGCTTTTAAAAAAGGATTATCCAAAGTTATACTTGATGAAATTGCTGCCAAAGACCTACCTAAGGGGTTAATGACTTTATTATCTATAAGATGTAGATTGATAATAGACTCAGGACCAGGGAAATTACTAGAAAAAGAACTAGACGTTTGACTATGTCACTAGCACCTCAATTCTCCAAACCTGTTGTCCCTGACCTCTCGACGCTGTCTGAACCTGAACCTATGCAGTTAGGGGTTACAGGACTGTCTGAGGCAGAGAAACAGTATAGGAGAAGAGAGGGTCTGTGCTTATATTGTGGCAAGAAAGGGCATATGAGAGATGTTTGTCCTATACGTCCGGAAAACTTCCGCATCTAAAAACCTTAAGGGAACAGGTCTTAGGTGTAATGGATACGACCTCTGGTAATTCCCGAAGCAGATTTCTCCTTGACATTTCTGCCTTTTGCAACGAGGAGAACTTTTCATGCAAAGCCCTAGTTGATTCAGGTGTGGCTGGTAACTTTATTGATTTGTATTTTGTTAAAAAACACACTATACCAGTCAGGGAGAAATCATCATCTCTAGCGGTTGAGGCTATTGATGGGAGACCCCTATCTCAACCTCTTATTACCCATGAGACCTTGCCTATTTACATTACGATAGGAGCTTTGCATAAGGAAGACATTACTTTCCAGTTAATCGCTTCCCCTTCAAATGTTCACATCTGCTGACATATTAAGACATCCCGACACTAGTAAATCTTTCCTACTTGAGGTTGATGCCTCCGAGACAAGGGTCGGGGCTGTTCTTTCTCAGAGAGAGAGTCAGGATGCCCCTTTGCATCCTTGTGGTTACTTCTCCAGAAAGTTGTCTCCTGCCGAGCGTAACTATGACATTGGTGATAGAGAATTGTTAACCATCATACTAGCGCTTAAGGAATAGCGACATCTTTTTTTTATTTTGGGGGGGGGGGGGCAAAAATAGCATTTTTATTTATTTTACTGGTGATTGTTGGGATACAGTTTTAAAACTCATTTGTTTTCAGCAAAGTCTCTGGAGTATAACAGTACCCCCCCATATACAAGTTTTATGGTGTATTGGAAATGTGCAGAGTTAAATATCGCAATTGCAAAGTAAATTCTGTGGACTTCATGACAGGGACATCAGGCAGACTCATCAAATTTATGAAATCATTTCGTTATGTAGAAAAAAAATATACATTATATATTTGAGTTCAACATGCATGATGAAAGGATTAGTAATTATAATTTCATTCCAAGTGTATTTTGATACTATTTATATATTGGCATCAAAATACAGTTTAATGAAATTTATTTTCCTTAATTATGTTATATACAGTATATAATTGTATATATTAGGGGTAAAGGCAGGATTGCCTGGGCTGTCAGGCAGTCCCCCAGAAGCAGGTCACGGAGGTGGTAAGTAGAGGGAGGTTACGGGGGCTCAAAGCCATTACATGCCGCTGCAACTGCTTTAAAGCGGGATGGCATGGAACATTGAGAAACATTCCCATAACTTAAAGTAAAAGTAGTGTTAGGAATATAAAGCAGTGTGCCTTCTGGTCCCCACCTGTTGTGCACACACTACAAATTTTTTATTAAGAAAACCTGTTATTCACATAGCCTATTCCAGTGCTTAAGTTCCTCTGCGTTGGGTTGTGCTTCACCTACATCAGCCAATGTTAGGGCATTGAGGCGCATGTGCCACACTAGGGATTAAAACCCCTTCCACATGAAGTCAGTGAATACAATATATTGCACACCAGTCAAGCCATATGACTCATTTCCCACAGAAACCTCACATTTCCAGTAATTTACACAGCATATGCCAAGGAACCCATGTTTAAAATGGAATGAGGTTTTAAAAAAAAAAGTGATTTTAATTAATATGTAACCACTCAATCCCTTACAGTAGGGACATCACTGCAAGTTTGATATTTGTGTTAAAGTCTTATGGCCTGACTAGTGTTCAGATCAGTGCTTAAAGGACCACTATAGGCACCCAGACCACTTCAGCTCAATGAAGTGCCAGGTCCATGTAGGGTTAACCCTGCAGCTGTAAACAGCAGTTTAAGAGAAACTGCTATGTTTACATTAGGGTTAATCCAGCCTCTAGTGGCAGTCTCATTGACAGCTGCTAGAGGTGCTTCTCACTTATTTTCACAGTGAGAAGATGCTGCCGTCCATAGGAAAGCATTGAGAAATGCTTTTATGTGGACTGGTTGAAGGTGTGTGCGGCTCTTGCCGCGCTGCCATCGGAAGAGGGAGGAGAGATCCCAGTGCCGATGGAGCCTGGCGCTGGAGAAAGGCAAGTGTTTAACCCCTTAACACATCTTGAGCCTGGTGGGGAGGGAGGGACACAAAGACCCTAAAGTTCCATGAAAAAGTTTGTTTTCCTGGCACTATAGTGGTCCTTTAATGAGAATTTAGTTTAACCATTATATAGCTATATCAGTGATGCTGGTCAAATAGGTAGCTAGCTCACAGGTGCAGAGAACTGTTACCTGACCTGTGTCCAGAAGACAGGCACACACCAGGGAGCTCAGGGTAAGAGTTGCCCTTTAAAGGACGACAAAAAAAAAAAAAAAGGGAACTGCATTTTGTTTCAACGCCAACTTTCCTTTGAGGAGCAGGCAATTACACATTTGGTATTACTGACCGTTTGGAAAACGATTTTATTTTTTAATATGAAATTTCAGTAGAGTCATGTGCTTACACTGTACCACAACATCTTTAACACAATTAAAGTCAAGCAAGAGACAGTTTAATGTGATTTCATTTAATTTGTCTTGTTAGACGCCATTCTGTTATCCACAGAATTTGTAGGGTGAATGGGATAGAATGGGACCCAAAAACAAAATAAAAATAACAAAAACAACCCCAGGAAACAGGGCAGGGGGTGGTTAAGCACCACAGAAAATGCAGCAGTTCAAATAGCACAATTTCAGTACTGGACCTGGGGGACTGAAGCCACCAGCTAACAGAAATGGAATGCTTTTGGTGTTAAGATCAGAGGAAGATACGCTAAAGAAAGCTGGCTGTGCTCTTAGAGCTCGCCAGAATTAGTAATGGTGATCTTTTTGTTTGGTTTTCCACTCTGAGTGCCACACTTTTCCATTGCGTGCACAACTTCCATGCCTTCAGTAACTTGTCCAAACACAACGTGTTTACCATCCAGCCAGCTGGTCTTTGCAGTGCAGATGAAGAACTGGGAACCGTTTGTGTTTGGGCCAGCATTAGCCATGGACATGATACCAGGTCCTGTGTGTTTCAGGGTAAAGTTCTCATCACAGAACATGCTGCCATAGATTGATTTTCCTCCAGTTCCATTGTGATTGGTGAAGTCACCCTCCTGGCACATGAATTCAGGGATCACTCTGTGGAAGCAGGAGTTCTTGTATCCAAATCCTTTCTCTCCAGTACACAGAACACGGAAGTTTTCAACTGTTTTTGGTACAACATCATCTCTCAGCGTCATGACAATGCGGCCTGCCGACATGTCGTTGATGGCGATATCGAAGAAGCACTTGACCACCATGGTGCGGGCCTCGGGAGGACTGAGACAGGAGACAGAACACCCCGCTGGATAACTCGGGCCCAAAGATGAACCGAAAAGAACCCAATACTGAAACCGCCTCAGCTGTTATATGAAGGGCTCGGCCCCGCCCATCGCACGCTCCATAGCGACATCTTTTGGAGGGTTCCAAGGATCCCATTCTGATTATTACTGATCACAAGTACCTGGCATATATTGGGGATGCCAAACGACTGTCTACTAGACAAGCTAGATGGTCATTATTTTGTCTTTTGTATTTTTTGCTTTAATTTCATTATCACCTACAGACCTGGTTCTAAGACCGTTAAAGCTGACGCCTTGTATAGGCAATTTGACGTTGAATCAGATCTAGAACAAGAGACATCCTCTATTATTTCTCCTGAGTGTATTATTGCATCCACTGTCCTTTCTTTATCATCCCCCTTGCTCCGTGCTATCATGGAGGCTCAGCCCCAGGCACCTTGCAACAAACCTCAAGATAAATTGTTTATTCCATTGCCTAACAGGAAAGAGGTGCTGAAGGTATTCCATTACAATGTGACCGCTGGGCATCCGGGTATTAATGAAACTGTATCTGCTATTTCCAGGTCATTTTGGTGGGAGTCACTCAGGAGGGATATTAAAGATTATGTAGAAGCCAGCTCTGTGCAGTTTCGAAGGTTCCTCATAAACATCCGTGTGGATTGTTACAGCCACTTCCTATACCCAGTATCCCATGGTCTCATTTATCGATGGATTTCATTGTTGAACTGCCTTGTTCCAATGGGTATACTACCATCCTCATGATAGTTGACCGTTTTTCCAAATTGGCACACTTCACTCCACTTAAAAAATTGCCATCGTCTCAGGACCTGGTGCACATATTTATACGTGATATTGTCAGGCTACATTGTATTCCTCAAAATATTGTGTCTGGCAGGGGTTCCCAATTTGTGTCACGGTTCTGGAGGGCATTCAATAAACAGTTGGGCATTGAATTGTCATTCTCCTCTGCTTACCATCCCCAAACTAATGGTACGGCTGAAAGAGCTAACCAATCCCTTGCTATATTTACGTTGCTTCGTGAATAGTACACAGTCTAACTGGGCTGAATTATTGCCCTGGGCCGAATTTGCAAGGAATAACGCTACCCATGACTCATCTGGGCATAGTCGGTTTTTGGTCAATATGGGTCATCATCCTGCTGTTCTCCCTGCTGTATTTTCTGATACGGCTATCCCTACTCTGGATGATCACCTTGCCTGTATTCGTGATACCTGGACTTAGGTTCACTCCGCTCTTGAAACTGCGGCTGCTCGCTTTAAGTTTCATGTGGATAAACGGTGGTTTCTTATTCTCTGGCCCTTCCAGCGTCCTTACATATACCTAATACTTTTCATGTGTCCAGGCTCAAAACGCTTGTTTGCAATCGGTACACAAGTCCGATTGTTCCCTCTCCTCCTTTGGTTGTTTCTGGACAGTAGGAATACGAAGTCTCCTCCATGATTGATTCCAGGTTTTCTCATGGTTCCTTACAGTATTTGGTGGTTTCTAGTCTGAAGGTGAGTGGCTTCAGGGTTTGTTGCAGTTGCTGTGGTATTGGGAGGCTTCTTCTGTTTCGGGTAAATTGTCCGGGCTTAGTTTTTGGTTTATGTTAACCAAGGTTCCGGATGTTACAAATTACCTTATGGCCTGGCTAGAGATGCAAGGGTGAAGGGATCACAAAGTTCCTGACTTCCGCAGGCCTGTTTCCATGGGGGCTGATATTGGGCATCTTTCAGGTTTTGTCCAGAGTCTACTCTTTGGACGTTAAGGTCTTGTTGTTCCACTTGGCATTCACTTTTGCCTTTTTTGTGCCATTTCAGGTGGGGGATCTGGTTTGCCCCAGTAAGCAGGTCTGTGGGTGGAGGGGGGTTTGATTTGCAACCTTCACTGCCATGCGTAGGTTTGGGATTCCTTGTGGGGGATCCCGAGACCGGTGTTCTGTTCCTTCACCTGTTTCCAGAATTTTTGGAAACAGGTGAAGCAAACAGTGATCTCTGAGAGACCCGGGTGCACCACCTCCATCATGACCCCTGTTCGAAAAGAATGACCACCAAATTCCTTACTTAGGATGCCCAGAGCATCCAGAAACATCTGAAAAACCTCAACAAACTGAAAATGGGACAGCAAAACCGATTTGTGGTGAACCCACAAGGGACATACGCACTACCCTCGCACATGATGTTCTGGATGAATTTAACCCCTTAAGGACTTCTGTAATAAAAGGGAATCATGACATGTCATGTGTCCTTAAGGGGTTAAAGGGATTTAAGTAGATTTTCAGCACTGCATACAGTTCACCTGACAGTATGGGGCCTCTAAAAATGGCCGTAGCTGACAGAATGGAGGCCAGGTATCTATTGATATATAGGACTCTCAGGTATATGCAGATATTTAACCTTGCTCACACCAAAACTGTATGACGTGTCAATACGCCCAACTGCATTAAAGCTCAGTATAGTTAGGACGAAGTGTCATATCCTAATGTTGTTTAAAGGGTTAAAAGGCAAATGTCAGGACAGGATTAACATAGGGGCTGATGGAATAGGCCCATTGATTTTTTGATTTTTTTTTACACACTACTCTTAGGGTTGTTTACCTGGCCGGTATTTAGCTCAGGGGAGTGAGGGATGGGGTAAAGACTGCAGGGAGACATGGGGACACTAAGACACTAGGGGACACTAAGAGACGTGGACACATGGAGACGTCTGGGGACGCTGAGACACTTGGGGACACCTGGAGACACGGGGACACACAAACACACATGGGGACACTGAGACATGGACACACACACATGAGGACACTGAAACACTAGAGGACACTGAGACACTTGGGGATGCTGGGAGACATGGGGACACAGACACACATAGGAACACTGAAATATGGGGAAACAGACACACATGGGGACACAGAAATGGGGACAGTGGCATACACACAATCCACGCAGCTCCGGTGCAAAACTGATCTATGGGCCCCCCCCCCCCGACAGACATACATACACACATAGACACAGACAGACAGATACATACAGACACAGACAAGACACACATACATACAAACAGGCATATATACATACATACATACATACAGACCCACACACACACATACATACAAATATACATACAAACAGACAGGCAAAAATACAGACAGACAGACACATACACACAGGCACACACACAGACAGACAGACACAGACACACATAAACACAGGCATACATACACAAGACATACAGACAGACAGGCACACATACATACAGATACACACACAGACATACACACAGACAGACACATACACACATACAAATAAACAAACAAACACACACACACACACACACATATGCAAAATGTTTAAGTCTACCTCCTGTTTCCTACCTTTTCGGTGCAGGAAGGTGGCTTTCCCTGGGGTCCAGTGGTGACTCAGGTTGATGTGAGTCAGAGTTCCCATTCTGACTCCCTCCTCTGCTTCCTCCCGTGCAGGCTCTATGTGATTGCTGGGAGGAGTGATCGGGGCTGTCACTTCCTCCCAGCGTGTAATCTCATCACAGGGGGCCCGGTCGCGCTGTTAAAGCACCCAGCGCTGACCGGGCCCCCTGAAAATCCATCTCCATCGGGTGGCCCTAACCGCATGGGCGATGGACCCCTTGAAAGGCGGCTTTGGCGGTTTGCTGCGTGGGCCGGGGCCACAAAACATGGTAGTAAGTACCCAGTCGCAGGGGTTCCCAAGGCAGCCGGGCCCCCTTTAGTGACGGGCCCGATCGCAGCTCCGACCCTATATTTACGCCACTGCGTGGGGACACTAAGATACTTGGTGACACTGGGAGACATGGGGACACAGACTCTAGGGACAGAATGTCCCCAAGTGTCACAGTGTCCCCATGTCTCCCAGCCAGTGTCCCTGGTGTCTCAGTGTCCCTGGTGTCTCAGTGTCCCCATGTTTCCTAGTGTCCCCATGTCTCCCAGTGTCCCCGGGAGACATGGAGAGACATGGGGACACGGAGACATGGGGACACTGGGAGACATTGGGCACTGAGACACTGTGATACATAGTCTGTGTCCCCAAGTGTCTCAGTGTCCCCATGTCACAGTGTTTCCTAGTGACATGGGAACACTGGGAGCAGCGCCATCACCATTTGCGGCCCCAGCCCGCGCGGCAAACCGTCCATGCTGTCAGTGTCACCCGATGGATATGGATTGTCAGGGGGCCCGGTCAGCACTGGGCGCTTTAACAGCGCGACTGGGCCCCCTGTGATTACATCACACGCTGGGAGGAAGTGACCGCACGTCACTCCTCCCAGCTAACACACAGACCGCGCGGAAGGAAGGAGGAGGGAGTCAGAGTGGAAACTCTGACTCCCATCAACCTGAGCCACCACTGGACCCCAGGGAAAGTCACCTTCCTGCACCTAAAAGGTAGTAAACAGGAGGGTGACTAAAATATTTTGTGTTTGTTTGTATATATGTCTTGTGTATGTGTCTTTGTCTGTATGTATGTGTCTTTGTATGTATGTGTCTTTGTATGTATGTGTGTCTTGTGTCTTGTCTGTATGTGTCAATGTATCTTTGCATGTATGTGTGTCTTATGTATGTGTCTTTGTATATGTATGTGTGCCTGTCTGTATGTATGTGTGCCTGTCTGTATGTGTCTGTGTGTGTCGGTCTGTATGTGTGTATGTATGTGTGCCTGTCTGTCTGTATGTATGTGTCTGTATGTATCTGTCTGTCTGTGTGTGTGTGTATGTATGCGTGTCTGTATGTATGTGTGTGTGTGTGTCTGTCGGGGGGAGGAGAGGAAGAGGGAGGGGCGGGGGGGCCACAGTTCAGTTTCGCACTGGGGCCCTATGGATTGTCTGTACGCCACTGACTGGGAGACATGGGGACAAAGACACTACGGGACAATGGGTGACATGGGGATACAGGGAGACACTGAGAGCAATCCATCTATACAGCAGAATCAAACTAAGTAGTTTTTTGGTGATTTCACAGAATTTTCTCTGTCACTCCTTGTGATTTACATCATGTGATGTCACACATACATAATTAGTTATGCAAATTATTAAGTCTGGTATTTTTTTTCCAAGAAAGGTGGCAACTCTAACTACTCTTCACATACTCTTGCTTAAGTATGGAATCTTAAGAGGGATATATGGAAAAAAAACTTGTGTGGACTAGCTGAAATGAAATTAGTTAAGGTAATGCTGACTTTGGTCTCTCTAACACTAAGGCATGTTCCCTTTCTCCTATGCTCACTACATCTACCTTTTCTCTGTCTCAGACTGTATACCAGGAGCTTCTGTTTGCTAGTAAGAAGGTAAGGAGACAAGTGGACCAGCGAGTGCTAGGGGACAGTCCTTAGAAAGCATGGAGCGAGCGCATCATTAGACGCATTTATGCCAAACTCAGGATGCTGCTGGCCAGCATGTATGATTGGCAGACAACCTGACATACATTCATGCCAGGCTAGACTTCCAATTATTTGGGCAGATATACCTCCTTTTTGGGCATGTTCATCCCTTTCGGAAGTTCTGGTTACATGATCTGCGTCAGTAGCCCACCCTTTTACACCGCCCATTGACTTCCTGCTTCACTGGACACTACTGTTAGGGGTATGGATTTACTTGAAAGATGAAAGCATGAATTAGAGAGAGATTAGCATATTTTAGGAGAATCTGAGGTTTTTTTATAGCTGCTTCCTATGAGTTTCCCTTTGGCAACATCTCCACCAGATACATAACGAGAGTTATGACTGTTTTAGTGTTTTTGGTTGATAAGATTCTGTACTTGGGCCCCTCATAATTGTCAGCACCTGGCCCACTGGGCTCTTAATCTGGTCCTGGCAAATGTACACACTTTTTTATTAAATGAAAAAATAACCTGTGAACTACTCACTCAGTTGCAACACTGAGAGAGTGTTACTGTTTATGTCATAAGTGGCATTTCTACAAATACAACATTTTTTGTAAATAGACACTTTGACACTTTTATAGTCTGTAAACACCAAAACTTGCTGATGCTGTTTTATAGACACATTTTGACACTCTTGCAAACACTCTCACAGACACAAATACAGACACATTCATACACTTTCTTAAGCACACACTCTCTCACAATCAATCTCAAATAATCACTCTTAAGACACCCATACTATACAAGCATACGCTCTGACACATTCATATACTCTCATATTCAACCTTAGATGTTTACTCAAACACAAAAATACATTGTTAAAGACCCTCTTAGACATTCTTACATGTGCAGACACCCCTAAATACCACCAAGTAGAATGCATCAAGAAATATACATGCATTTGAATGAGAAAATGGTTAAAGGGACACTAGAGTCACCTGAACAACTTAATTAGGTTGTTCAGGTGAGAACAATAGCTCCATGCAGCCTTTCTCATGTAAACACTGTATTTTCTGAGAAAATACAGTGTTTACATTGGAAGCTAGAAACACCTCCAGTGGCAGTCACTTAAACAGCAACCAGAATAACTTCCGAGTTCATGAATCCCTAATTCGCATTCATCACGTTTGATGTCTTCACGCTTGGGTGAAGACATCAAACATGCTATCAGGAGACAGGAGGCACTGTGAACGCGCCTCCTGTCTCCTGTAGTAACCCGGAGCTTGTGAGCAATAAGAGCCTAGTGTGGGAGATAACAATCTCCTGCGCATAGCGTGGGCCCGGGCTGACAGGCTGAAAGCAGGAGGCAGGAGAATCTACTACCTTCAAACAGTAAGTAAACTTATTTTAAAATTGAGAGTGAGTGTATGAGTGAGAGAGTAAGAGTGAGTGAGATTGGGAGAATGAGAGTGAGTGAGATTGGAGAGTGAGAGTGAGTAAGATTGAGTGAGAGTAAGATTGAGTGAGAGAGTAAGATTGCGTGAGAGAGTAAGATCGCGTGAGATTGAGTGAGTGAGTGAGATTGAGTTGGTGAGTGAGAGAGAGAAATAGATAGAGATAGATAGATATAGATAGTGTGTGTGTGTGTGACAATATTTATTTAAAATGTGTGTTTGTTTAAAAACACTATAAAGAGAGATATCTCTATATATAGTGTTTGCATACAAACTTTGCATACAAAGAACGCGATTGGTGCAGCGCAAAGCCGCACATACGCATAACAGAAGTGTCTGATTGAGCCCTGCTATTTCGTCATAAGACTGTGCTCATTGTTCGAGAGTGGTCAGTTCATGCGCAGTCCTGCATGGCCCTACTTAGATCACTATAATTAACTGGATTCTCCTGCATGAGAATCTGAGAGCAGGCAATACAGCCATGGGCACCTGGTATGACTGAGATAAATTGTCAAACTGTTCTAAAACGGTTTAACAAATTACACTGGGATGGCACCAGGACAAGGTGAATCAATATAATGAAAACCTTAACAAAACTGCTAACAGTGCACAATAAATAAAGGCTCAACAAACAAGTCTGCCTTAGAATCATCTGTATGGACAGTGTTTTCTAAGAGAAAATCATTTGAGGATTGGAACTAGAAGTCCACAGTGGAAATTTCCAAAAAATATACAGTATATAGTTTAAAAATAATAATAAAATAATCTCTTAATAATAGCCATTGTTTTAACTAGTGAGCTGTTAAATACTTCACAATTTCATCATTCTTAAGTATCATGTATAATAAACACTCACAAACAATAACCATGGATTGTTTAATTATACATCTTTGAGTGGTAGTGAACTAAAAACAATTTAAAAAAATAAGGCAAAAACAACAATTGGAAAAATAATCCGCATATAGTCTGTTTTGCCCATTTTTTACTAAATTTTGCAATTCACTAAAATTCTGTTAATGAATAAAGCCCAAAGTATATCATGGTTAGTAATTAGCGGAACAATCCCTGGACGTTTATTCCTAACATAAATATACCAATGGGATTTTCTGTGCATGTCTTGTGGGAAAGAGCCTACGAAATGTCACCATCTAAAAAGTATACATAAATTGTATCAATGCTGTTTGAAGTTTAATACGTGATGGTAAATATATAAAGAAGTAATCATGTGCTTAAAGAGATAAGATATTTCGAGGAAAGATACTTGGAACAAGAAAATCACTTAAAACTAGTAGAACTGTTCTTTTAGGTAAGAGGACTGGCAATGTTTTGCAACTTATCAAAATTAAGGCTGTTGACAAAATGCACACCAATCACTGGGTAATTCTAGATGATAATAAACTGAACTAAAATAATTCTTAAACTTTTAGATTTTAAACAAGAGCAAAAATTACCAACATCACATATGCATGGAAATTAAATATTTCCTTAGTGAAAGAAGATCTGTATGTAAAGCCACACTGTCACGTTTTTATTTTGGCATACTAGCAAATATCAAAAATTGGCTATTAGTTATTTCATTAGTGATTTTAAAATACCCCTCATTTTAAATATATAACTAAAATATCGATTTCCATATTTTGTCTTGTTTTTTAGATTATTTTTTTCTTACAGGGCCATCTGAATGAGGGGATTTACAATGTTGGTCCTTTTTAGAATATAAGAGATATTGCAGAACAGTGAGTAATATGTGCAATGGCTGACTCGGCGGTTACACCAATATTAGGCATACTCTATAGACTTGGGTATACCAGAAATGGAATTGTGGTGTAACCAGAAAAGGTTTCATTCATTCCCAGGCTCTAAACATGTGATAAACATGGACAATCAGACTACTTTAACAGAATTTATACTCTTGGGATTCAATGTTTCGCAAAACTATAAGAATTTCATTTTTGTAATTTTCCTGATTACTCATGTTATAACAGTGACAGGAAACATCTTGATCCTTGGATTGGTTTGCAGCAGTAACTCCCTCCACACTCCCATGTATGTCTTACTTTGTAACTTGTCTTTATCAGAAGTATTCTTCACCACTACAACAACCCCCAACATGATGCACCTCATGCTAAATGATATTAAAAAAATGTCTCTAGCAGGTTGCTTGATCCAGTTTTATCTATTTGCATCTCTTGCAACTACTGATTGCCTACTCCTGGCTGTAATGTCTTATGACAGGTATTTGGCTATATGTAATTCATTACGATACAATTCTTTGATTGACATCAGTTTATGTATCAAAATGGCCATCTGGTGCTGGGCAGCTGGTTTTGGGTTCATGTTTACGCTGATAGTGATGGTCGGAAAACTCAGATTCTGTGGCCCTAAATATATTGACCATTTCATGTGTGACTTTTCTCCATTAATAACACTTTCTTGCTCAGACACAAGCACAGTTCAAATTCAATCATTTATCCTTACAGTTATAGTTGTGCTTTTACCATTTATGATTATTATTGTATCCTACATGTTTATCCTTGGGACAATCTTTAGCATATCATCAGTTATAAGACGGCAGAAAGTCTTCTCCACCTGCAGTTCTCATCTCATGGTGGTATCAATGTACTATGGGACTTTATTAGCTATTTATCTGGCACCTTCAAAAGGACAGTCAACAAACGTAAACAAGATCCTCAGCTTGTTATATACGGTGGTGACACCATTATTTAATCCAATAATCTATGGTCTCAGGAGCAAAGAAATCCAACAAACATTGATAATAATGCTAAGTAAATGTTACTCGTTGTTTTATAAAAGATCTCTGAAATAAATAAAGCTACTTGAAATTTTCCATTATACTGATTTATAGAGACATCTGCATTTACCTAAATATTTCATTAAAACTAGCAATGCACACAGTCTAATAAGCTATAAACTCACATTGTTTTTTATGTTGTAAGTTGTTTACATTATGTGCCGGGTTGGTAGTATCTTTATCTTTAGCACAGACAAAATGCCAGTTAGCCTATACAATAGTCCTCAAACAAGGCTAATAATCTAGGAAGATAGTATTTTGGTGCTTATGTGAGAGGGTCTGGGCAATAGGTTTATTTTTTTTTTTAAATGACAAATAAAGTAACTGACCAGAAAGAATGTATATTGGGGTTGGAACAGAAATGACATGAAAAGCTATGATAAAATAGAGGTGAGTAGATGCAGATCATCAGTTTTAACAGTCAAAAAATAAAAGATTATGACCATCCCTCCAAAAATGTTACTTTTAGAATGTTTGTAAAGGTTTATTTAGTAAGCCATGTAATGCAGGATAATCAAAACCAAATTTACATTTTTAAGGACCAAATAACTGCAGTGAGAAATTGAATAAAAACTGAGTTTTTGCTTCCCTCATTCATGCATGTGCATCTGAATGTATCAAAAGTAATGAAAATCTAATAGGACAGAAGACTTATAGTAGACCTGTATGTGAACGGGTGAAAGTAGAATTAACATAGCATGTATTAGAAATTAAATGTAATGTGCGATAGTAATAGAGATACTTGTACATGGATAGTAGAATTTAAATATAAATCTTAAACCTTACAATAAGTCATTGGTATCTGATCCAAATCACTCACCTTAGTACATCTAATTCCATATAATACTAACAGGATTGTCCTTTAGGGACATTATCCAGCCATTGACATTTATGACAGCTTTTTTTTAATGTAACTATTACAATTTACTTTGTTGAAAAAAGATTTACTTATCATGAATTCATTAAACGTAATGCCATTCTAACAACTACGTATATTGGTTTTTACTTATATACTTATTCGTTTATTGTTTCTTTTTTTTTAATATGTAAATGTTAAAATTAAAAAAGGGACACTTTAGGCACCAACACCCAGGGCCGTCTTTAACGCGGGGCAAACGGGGCAGCTTCCCCGGGCCCAGTTACTCCTTGGGGGCCCAAAGCAGCTGCCCTATTTGCCCCGCCGCCCATAGCCTGCATAAGAAAAATCCCCCCCCCCATGGGCCCGCGGTGCTGGTACTGCGGCTGCACCGGGGCCCATACTCTAAGGAGGCTCACCGGGTGGCCAATACATTTAGGGCCACCCGGTGAGCACGTTTCAGCAGGGGCCCGGTCGGGTGCTGTGACCCTTTAACAGCACGACCGGGCCCCTTGCTTTACAGCAGCACTGGGAGGAAGTGACGTCCGCAAGTCACTTCCTCCCTCAGAGATGATGAGCCGCGCGGGAGGGAGCCTGTGCCAGGACGCAGTGAGGAGGCGGACTGAGGAAAGAGACCAAGTCCCCAACTCCCAACCACCCAAGCCAGCACACTGGACCCCAGGGAAGGTAGGAAACTGGAGGGGAGCTTTAAAGTTTGCATAGGTGTATTTCAGTATGTCTGTGTGTCAGTATGTCTGTGTGTCAGTATGTCTGTGGGTCAGTATGTCTGTGTGTCAGTATGTCTGTGGGTCAGTATGTCTGTGGGTCAGTATGTCTGTGTGTGTGTGTGTGTGTCTGTGTCTGTCAGTAGGTCTATGTGTGTCAGAAGGTCTGACTGTGTGCCAGTATGTCTGTGTGCCAGTGTGTGTCTGTCAGTAGGTCTGACTGTGTGTATGTCAGTATGTCTGTGTGTCTGTGTGCCAGTATGTCTGTGTGTCTGTGTGCCAGTATGTCTACCTGGGTGTGCCACTATGTCTGTCTGTGTGTGCCACTATGTCTGTGTGTGTGTGTCAGTATGTGTCTGTGTATGCCAGTATGTTTGTCTGGGTGTGTGTCAGTATGTCTGTGTGCCAGTATGTCTGTGTGTCTGTGTGCCAGTATGTCTGTGTGCCAGTATGTCTACCTGGGTGTGCTACTATGTCTGTCTGTGTGTGCCACTATGTCTGTCTGTGTGTGCCACTATGTCTGTGTGTGTGTGTCAGTATGTGTCTGTGTATGCCAGTATGTCTGTCTGGGTGTGTGTCAGTATGTCTGTGTGTCTGTCAGTAGGTCTATGTGTGTGTGTGTGTGTGTGTGTCTGTCAGTAGGTCTGTGTGTGTGTCTGTCAGTAGGTCTGTGTGTGTATGTGTGTCTGTCAGTAGGTCTGTGTATGTGTAGTATGTCTGTGTGTGTCTGTCAGTAGGTCCCTGTCTGTCAGTAGGTCTGACTGTGTGTGTGTCAGTATGTCTGTCTGTGTGTGCCATAAATATATATATATATTTATATATATATATATATATATATATATATTGATATATGTGTGTGTGTATATGTGCATACATCTCAGCATTCACACACTAACATCACATACAAATACACACTGGCATTCAAACTCCAAAACACATGTCTGAGTTACACACCAAAATTATATGTAAACACACCCCTGCATTCAAAAACCAACACTACACATAAATACATGCTTGCACGTACGCCAACACCACATACAAACATATTCCATACAAAAACCTGCTAACATTCAAACACACAACAGCTTAGTGCTAAATACAAACCTTCAAACATGGGTAAATGGAAGAGCCCCAGCTGTCAGTGCATTGCTGGAGTTGCACGACAGATGGGGATCTACCTTCTAATCGCCCGTGCGATAGGGAGGCTCAAAAAAATTCTTGCACCTCTCTACTTTAGGTCTGCCACTTCGTTAGGGTGGAGGACGTGATTGCACGCCTGGTGAGGGGGGACAGGTTCCAGGGGCCCAAGCAAATGCTTTGCCCAGGGTCCAATCAATATTAAAGACGGCCCTGCCAACACCACTTCATCTCATTGATGGTTCAGATGAGGAGGCCACGGTGGTTCCTGCTCAGGATCCTCAGGCAGCCAACCGTGAGTATTGCGCCAGCACCTGGGACGCTCTGGCTGGGTCCAGGAGAGGGGGAGATGGAGAAGGTTTGCTGAGGTGCTGAGTTTTCTAAGGGCAGTGCTAGATAGGCTTCCTGGGGTTGATTCTTGCTCTGCCCCTTGCCCCCTTCCTGCCCAGTTCCTGAGCCAGGGTAGGAGTATTGAGGGTGTGCTCCCAGGGGGAGTGCGTCCATGATTTCCGGGCTGCAAATTGTCCCCATTAGGGATGCATGTGTTGCTGGACATCAGGGACAAAATTATTAAAGGTGCCCCCGGATAGGGAATCAGTGGATAGGCCACGACGAGTTGACATGTCGGATAGGGGAAAAGGTAAGCAGCTGCCACGTACATTTGGCAACTGGCTGCAGGGGTTCTCTATTTATGCAAGCATTTTAACGCAGAGTTTTCCAGAGAAGGCGAAGAGCGTTGTTTTGGTACTTAGACCTGATTTGGCGGACGTATAAGATATATGGGGGTCAATGCTGGTTTAAGTATGACCAGAAATTTACCAGAAACTGGCAGTGAGTCCAGGCCTGAATTTTGTGATCCTGGACGGGAGCCTATGCTTGCTGGTCATGAATCCCTGTCGGCCGTCCCCCTTTCCGCCTGGGCAGCGCAAAGGGGTTTGTTGGTTCTTTAACGAGAGCTACTGCAGGTAGTATTGATCCTGCAGATTCAAATATGAATGCTCCAATTGTGGAGGAGCCTACCCTGCGTTGCGGTGCTTTAAAAAAGGCAAGCAAGGAAGTAGGTTTCCCAGAGATGATGTACCTAGAGTGGAGTACGCCGGTGAAAGTGGTAAGGATGCGGCGTGGCTATGATTTGTTTCAAGTGGAGTTATGGCTTTTAAGCTTTGGAGATGAAAATAAAACTTTTTACATTTCCATTCATTCATATAGCATTTCAGTTCGGACGAATATTAGCCATGCAAACAATTAGCAGAAAACATTTCAGATGAAACAAAGAGTGCGAAATTGGCAAAAGTATAAAGTATATTGCAAAATATTGTGTATATATTTCCAGTGCATTTTTGCTTTATTTCGTTCAAGGACCATGTGAAAAAAAGTAACTAAAAGTAGGAAAAATAGGATGAACAATATAAAATCTATATTTATATTATCTATAGACATACATAAGTGTAATAGACTGCTATATTTTACTGTTTTGCTTTAAGTTTTGAGATATTGAACTTTGCCCTTTGCCCTGTCGTGTGAGGAGAAAGGGCTAGGGTGGCAGAAAGAAGAGGACAGGGGAGAAGCCATGTTCTCTGAGTCTGCTAAAAGAAAGTGTGTCGCTACCTGTTTCAATGGTCTATTACTGCTGGGACAGTGAAATAATAACAGGGGAAGGCTAGTGCACTGCAACTACAAGAAGTCAGAGACTGTCTACTGCTCTGCCATGAGAATTAGAAGACTTGTTATTTAATGTCCTGCTCCCTGCAGATCCTGGAACTTTCTGCAGGAGTGTGAATGAGCTCTTGCATCCTGTCAGCAGAAGGAAGAGAAAGGATTGTCATTGCTGTTCTGCTGATGTCCTACATTCTGCTTCTGATTCTCCCATGTAACTGTACCTGGGTAGAGCTACCTACACCTAAGGGCCCCAACGTTGTGCACATAATTTACCTGCAGGTACCTAGGAGTTTAACTGTTCAAATGTAGTTCTTGATGTTATTAAGGGAAGTTTGTTGTCTGGATTCCTGCTGCTAAAGACCATTGTGACTGTATCATTCCTACATCAGGGACTTTATCATCATTTAACATTAGCCAGGAGCTAATTTCTGCTGTTATATGTGTATCTATGAACCACAATGCAGTCTGTATTCTCATGTCTTTATTTCATGTATCTGAGGTATTATTAAGTGGAGGGTCCTAATCTACTCAGTGGGGTGGGTTTCCCATAAATAGAAGTTGCACTGAGTGGAGGCACTGTGTCAGATCAAGATGTCCCAACTATAGCGGAGGCTCAGGATCCCTGTCAGCGCCAGAAGATGTAACTGGTGCTAACTACGGCTTGTTGCCAGGAGCAGGGCAAAAAAGGGTTACATAAGTATAGATTTGTATTACTGCTTCTCCTTGTTTCCCTCTATTGATTCATGATTTGTCTATATAGCATTGCCGCGCATGTGCATTAGGCCTCCCCCGCCGGCGGGCGTGATCAGTCTCCCCCACCGGCTGACTTGATGAAGGGGAGGAGGGTGAGCGGAGGAAGACCCATGTCGCTGCCTTTGGTAAGTCACTGAAGGTGTTTTCACCCCTTCAGCAACCGGGGATGGGAGGTGGGAGGGAGAGGAGACATGCAGTGCCCTGCAGGATTGTTTTCCTGGTACTGGAGAGTCCCTTTAAGGAACTAAGTGTGGAAATAAGTGAAACTCTGTTTTTAATTTTTCAAGATTGTTTTGTTTCAGGAATTGTACCGGAGGATTGGAGGAAGGCAGATGTAATTTCTATATTTTAAAAGGGTTCAAAATCCTTGCCTGGAAATTATAGACCTATGAGCTTAACTTCTGTGACTGGGAAAATATCTGAAGGGCTATTAAGGGATAATATTCAGGAATTCATTGGGAAGAACTTTGTTATTAGCAATACCAAGCATGGTTTTATGAAACATGGGTCATGCCAAACTAACCTAATTGCATTCTATAAAGAAGTAAGTAGAATTATAGATCAGGGTGTTGCCGTGGATGTGATCTACTTGGAGTTTCCCAAGGCATTTGATACGGTTACTCAAAATAGGTGAGTTTTAAAACTGAAAAAAAATTGGTCTAGATATTCTTGTTCTTGGGTAGAACATTAGCATAAGGATAGATTACAACGAGTTGTCATTAATGGTAAATTTTCAAGCTGGACAAAAGTGGTAAGTGGTGTCCCTTAGGGTTCTGTTTTGGGACCACTTCTATTTAACATATGTATAAATGATCTGAATTGAAAGCCATGTTTTAGTGTTTGCAGATGACACAAAACTTTGTAAAATAATAAAATGTTAAAAAGTCTCTTTTCAGCTATGTAACTATGTAATTAAATATAAGGGTCATTAACTGCCACACCCCCAACATCGTATCGTCTTTCCCATATATACATCAAGGCAATGACCCACAGCAAAATACATTTTCCAATATATAACAACTATATGATGTAAAATGTAACATGCCAACATTGATCAATTTCACCTGAAGAGGGGTATACCCAGATACCCCTACACCACCGAGGTTCTGAGCCACCAATGGACTGGAAGCTTACCAAAACATGTACGAACAGTGTACCCTTTTAACCAATAAACTAACTCCCCTTACTTCTATATTAACTAAGGCCCATTATCCTTAATGTTCCTTACCTCGCTGTGACCAAGCGGGGCAAAAAGGCTACAGGGAGGGACCAACTCTGCTAGGTAAGAAATTAGAGTGAGGGATCACAAAATGGCCGACCATTTATATTAGCCAACCCCCAAACACTGATTCCCTAATCCCCTACTGCTCCCTCCCCCCTAGCCCGCCACTTAGCCCTGTCAGGGCCCTATTTCTTAAGCTGCGCTTTTTCCATGGGCTTCACATTGAATCCTGCAAATTGATTTTTAACCACACAGGGGCACTCCAGCGCACGGAGCCCCATACACCGGACCACCTTGATACTTCATTTAGAACGTGTGGTTAGAACCCCGCTAACGAGGTGTGAAAACCGCAGACTGCAAAGAAAACAAGCAACGCGTGCTTCCCCTGGGTGGCCACCGGTTCGTATCACCGAACGACCAACAGGAGGATCATTTGCATCCTGAACCGGCCTGCGCGCACTGTCTTTGATCCCGTGTCGGGATCATCGTACCCGCTCCCAACAGAGCTATAATGACTCTTTACACCCCTACCTGGGAGCTACGAGGCTAGTCTCGTAGCTGCCCAGGAAAGCGCTCTCTCAGGTGGATACCAGTGTAGGGATATCCACTCGAGAGAGTGGCGCACACACAGGGAATCCCTGAGGCTGTGAGTCGGTCAGTCGTGGAAGTCTTTACTGACCAATGGGAGAAGGAGCGCCCATTCAAACTGTGTTTGCGCCATGGTTGGTCAGCCCTAGGGAGCACTGCCTGGTCGCTGCCATGAGCCAGCGACCAATCAGAGCTGGTGAACCCATTCAGACTGGGTTTCACGTCCTTTCTCCTGATTGGGCAGCGAACCCCCTCTCCTCCCTGAACGCTGATTGGTGCAAATTGGTTTTGTGCCTCTCAACAGATTGGTACAATCAGGTTTCGCGCCTGCTTGCCTGACGGGGCAGCGACACCACTCTCCTCCCCGAGCACTGATTGGCGCAAATTGGTTTCGCTCCTTCCAGCGGATTGGCTCTTGCTTGGTTTGGGAGCAAATTTTGAATTCACTGGACCAAGCCAAGCAATGCTGTGGAACTGATTCCAGGGATGTACAGAGCCTCGAGTCCCTAGACAATGGTATCTCAGACTCTGTACACCCGATATCCCCACTATTTGCAGGGATCTAAGATGGGACCCAGGGCTATCTAACAATATATGTTTTATCTGTGGGACCCCTTCCCTGCCCGGGGCACCGAGCCCCAAAGTTTATGCCCCTCTATGTAATATGTTGGCATGTGGGTCCCTGCATGCTAGTGGTATCTTGCAGAGCGGGAGATGGTTATCTGCAACCCAGCCCCCTCCTGCTTGGGATTTGTGTTGTGTTGGATGGAGACCCCCTGTGGGGGTCTGTGCATAAAAATCTGTGTGCCAAAATAAAGATTGTCAAACGTCATACCCCTGGAACTGTGTGTCGTCACTGGGGGAAATGGATCTCTTAATACATTAATAGTGGCGGTAACCAGCCAAGTTACCCAGGCCCCGCTACAATGTCTAACCGTGGGACTGTGTGCATGTGACACTGCAAAAATACACACTAGCATTCACACATGGGCCTACATGCATTTTTTAAAATCTAAATTAAATATCCCTATACAAAACACTACATCCTTACGATACATGGATGAGCGGGTGTTACCGGGTGCGGGGGCATTGTGAAAAGTTTTCGCACAGGGCGCCTAAAGATCTAAGGCTGGCCCTGGGTACATGCAGCACAGGCAGCAGGTACTCAAAGAGCTGGACATCTGAGAGAGAATGGAGGCATAGTTGGCGAGGCAGCTGTACTCTTCATGATATTCCAGCACTGCTCCCTCGCGTGCCCTACAATCATACTGAGAGGCGGGTTATGACGTCACTCCAGCATTTCTAAACAGTGTGCCCAGGAGTACACTGGCCCCAGGGAAAGTATCCACTCTTGCTCTCCTAAAGGTAGGGAGGCTGGGTGAACTTAAATCAAAATTATAAACACAAAATTATAACTTGTGAGTGTGTGTGAGAGAATGTGTATGTGTATGCCAATGAATATGTCTGTCAGTGTGGGTCAAATCAGTGAGTGTGTGTGTGTGTGTGTGTGTGTCTGTCAGTGTGTCAAATAAATGAATGTGTGTCTGTCTGTGAGTGTGTTTGTCTGTCAGTGTGTCAGATCAGTGAATGTGTCTGTGTGTGTGTGTCTGTCTGTCTGTCAGTGTGTGTGTGTGTGTCTGTCAGTGTGTGGCAAGTCAGTGAGAGTGTGTGTCAGTGTGCCTCTGAGTGGTAGCAATGGACGGCTGCTCTGTTCGCTGGTGGGGTTCCTGGACAAATCCATTGTGTTCGGTCCCAGTTCTGGTGGGTATCCTTGTCTTGTGTGCCCAGTTTTCTTGCACTGATGGCATTGTATATTTTTTGAGGTTGGAAGCGGGGGGTATAGGGTTGGGCATAACACCGCTTAATTGCTGTATTGATGGTCTCGGAGAAGGTAGAGCTGGTCAGGGTAAAATTATGTTCAGTGTAGGCCTCTGGTGGCAGAGGGCATCCAAGTAGTCATCGTCCTGCCTAGCTGCTTCAGTGAGCTTGGTAGGGTTGCGGTCTCGCACCCATTCCTGGATGTCTGGAGCCCGCCCGTTGTTAAACTGCTCCAGTAATACCATTTATAACAGTTCCTCCATGGTGCTCACTTGGTGGGCTTGTACCCAGGGCGGTTCTGTGTAGCCGGCATGCCCACTCTCCATGGAAGTCTCTGAACCACCTGCGGTATGCCTCTGGAGTAATAGCATACCTCTCTTTGACTTAAAATAGGAAGTTAAAGAAAAGATCTGGAAAGGGGAGTGCAGCAGAATGGACCTTGCTATAGAACCCTTATGCCTGCTCGGGCTGTCTGTGCCAGTTTTCCCCCTCCACATTGTCCCCTATGTCTGGGGCTTACAGTACAAGTGTGAGGCATATTTTCCCCTTATTAAAGACCCCTGTTTTCCCCTGTTTCACCTGGCCGTTTGTTTAATTCCATTCCACTAAGTTGTTCCTATGGTTCTAATCGACAAGCGAACAAACTAACGAACGGCAGGCCACTGAGATGTGGAGTGTGCAGCTCATTAACACCGTTCACACCTCCATAAACCACAACTACATGAACATTCCAAGCGGTCGGCTGGGTGGTCGTTGTTCGTATGTACAAACACGTGGCGGCGGTGATCTTGGAACACGAACAGAGACAGCAGTGTTCAGTCACCGAGTGCATGCAAATAAAATTGGCCACTCGTCGGCGCGAACACCGCTGAGACTTTCACCTCCTATGATCTTTGTGGAAAACCATACGAACTGAGTGGCATTCAGGGGGAGCAAACTCCCGAACTAGATATTCAGACGAACGTACGCACAAACTGTTGCTATGCTGTTTTGTATGTATTTTGTACTTCTGAAAGAGACTGACCGCTGAGCCTATTTTCATGGAACTGTTTTGGGCAGGCGCCTTGTGTGCGGTCGGCTACATTCGTGGGATCTGAGTGCATTTTGGATAGCTTGGGCACTCGGATCCAAACTATCTGGGGATATAGTACTAAAGTGGGTACCTTGTAGGGAAATGCATATTTTTGGGTGTTACAGGCGCTCTACAGATAGTTACTGGATTACCCTTTTTTTTATTTGACGGTATACTTTGTTTCGGTAGTTTTACTGTATAAACATATTACACAAACAGTCAAGACGATGTATTCATGCATACGAAAAAAGACCATCCGGCCCTTGGTGTGTGTCGCCACTTAACGTCTGCGGTTAACCACAAGCCTAATTGACTGCCTCAGGGTGGCCTCGTTCACATAATAATTCACCGAACTGAAACATTCCTCACGAACGAGGACCACCTACATTCTGGCGTGTGCCCTTAATTAGAACATTGATCTTGCGCTTAACCACAGGTTAAGTACCCCTTTCCGGGCGGTCTCCGTCCGTTTCCCAAACGGCCGGGACAACCATACTGAGAGCGGGGATTCATGTAAATATATAGCCGACACCCGCTCCATGAGTTCTAGGTCGAGGTACCGTTGTCCATTGACCAGCCTTAAAACATGGCCATCAGGAGTTCGTGACAAAAGTACCGAATAAGACTTTATATGACAGAAGCCCTCTGTTCTGTTCGTGGGATCTGGGCGCAATTCGTATACCTGATGCGCCCAGATCTGAGCTACCGAATGAATAGTCGAATTAACTATATTCCCCTTAATATATTAAAGTTGTGTATTTTTATGCTGTTTTCTAAGACAAAATAAAGCATGGTCTTTTGGGCGCTTGGAGATAATGAGATTGTATAACCGTTGGACTCATTATGTCCAAGCTGGGTGGGTACTAGTTTGAATGATACAGTGTTATATGATTGGTTGAATCCTTTCATTGTACCTGTATCCCATCAGGTCCAGAGGGGGCTGTCCCTGGACCTGGGGACTTGCATAAATGGCCATGCCTGTGTGCCAGTAAAGCCAGTTCGTTTTGACCCTCAAATCGCAGCCTCGACTTACTATAGCTAGTGGGATTGTTCTGTATTCACAGGATTCATGTGGTATGCTGTACGGAATGGCGCTTCCCTCTCTCCAACCTCGGGAACCAGGACATCCAAGAGGTCCAGCCTTCAGCTAGCTTGGAGGTAACTGTAACATTGGGTGTTAAGATTTTACATGTACTGGACCGGAGAGGTAATGTTGTGTATACTTTGCTTCAGTCTACTCTCAAGTCAAGTGGGGAATGCCCCAGGAATATGTGTGACGGAGCGCCTGGTACCCCTACCAGGTGCATCCATCAGTCGATGCTCCTAGTGCTCACCGAGGGCTCCAAGCACTCCACCCGACACCATCAGCACTGTAGTCCCCACCTCCAGCATTACAGCTTGGCTGGGAACTCACCGTCCTCCACCCACCCTGTAGTCCCCATGTCCAGCATTACAGTTTGGCTGGGAACTCACCGTCCTCCACCCACCCTGGACCCAAGACAAGGATGCAGCTTCCAGTGGGTAGACCTCTCCTAGTCCAGAGAGCATAGCAGGAACAGCTCTTGATTATACTCAGGGGAGTATATTGATTATGGCAATCCCCAGAGTGAATGTAGTTCTCCAATCCCCAAACATGAGCTAAGACTTCATGAAGGGGTAAACGAATCTCTCTTTAATGTTGCCACACTGGCCTTTTGTGTAAGGTGTACACCCACATGGAACTTGTTGGGGACAGGGACACAAACTTACAAACCAATCGTAACACATTTACAATGTAAGGCACTCTGACACATAGCATACAATCCCTACCTTCTGCCTGGGAGATAATTGAGCCAGATATTTATCTCCAGGCAGAAAAAACATTCATTTCTAAAAAGTACCACAAAACACACAATATCCCTACAAACGTTACATCCTCTGGTAGCCCTGATCTGGGTGACCAACATATCCAAAAATTACCCAGATCAGTTCAGGGGTTCAGAAATTTTAAGGAAGCCATATATTTGACCGACCGCAGGCAGTCGGTTTAGTTCGGTAGTTTGAAAACGAACAAACTACCAAACAGAGTCAATAGTCTTACCCTGGAACTTTTTCCCTTCATCCAAATGAATTATCTCACCGAACAGTGCCCTTCTATGCTGAATAGAAACAAACGCAGGCAATGCTGGAAGTCCAGCGGTGTTCGGGAGTTTCTGTATCCGATTTTAGTTCCAGGAGATTTATGGCCAAAAACCACTGCCTGCTTTCATGCTGTGATGGGCAATTGTAGGTATAATACACATTGCTACATTGTATTTCTTTAAACTGCAACTGTTTCTTTAACTAATAACCTTTTACCTATTTACAGTACACAACATGTTTACTCCATCTTGTCTTAATTTAATGCAATAACAATTCAAGGCTTTGCCTATGTCATCCTAACGTCTAGTCCAAATAAAGATTAAAGATGTCTAGGTTATGACATTAGACTTATTTTTTATATATGACCTTCTCTTAACTCTAAGGTGTATGTCAACCTAACTTCTAGTCCAAATACAGATTAAAGATGTCTAGGTTATGACATTAGACTGATAAGTGTGTTTTTTTTTATTTTTATATATGAACTGCTTTTAACCCTAAGATGAATTAACCCATACATTACCAGTAGTAATTAGAAATGCTATACTATATATACATGCATGATCAATGCTAGGTAGAGACATACTGACCGACTCTGGAGGTGACATTCTGAGAGATTACCTGTATAATCAGGAGGGTATGTTATACTAATTATATTGCAAGCATTTATTCATTTAATTTTATATACTCTGCTTTATGATATATTAATGGATCTTTATTCATTTATTCAATAAACTATATTAATAAGACAAAAGTTATTGCTTCCAACTCCTATTTTTATTGTATTCTCAATTATTTATGTATTTTAAATAGAGAAACTCTATACCGACTATACAATATTTTAGCTAAGATATCTGTATGGTTAGCCCTGCTAAATTCTAAGTTATAAGACGTTATAGCGGTAAATTGGAGTACGAACGGTTACAATTGGCGCCCAACGTGGGGCTGGAAGCACTAGCTTTACTTATTTTAAGCAAAAATACCTAGGTAACCTCTTATACGTAAGAGAAGACACAATTCTTTGTCATGGGACAATTATTCTTGAGATATCGAGAATTTAAGGAACTTTTTGTAGCCCAGGCACAGAGAGATCTTCATCATGGAGAAATGGTACTATGTGAAATTGTACAAGGCCCTTGGGGTGCAGGAGCCAGGTATGCTGTAATCAGCATTCAATTAACTGATGCAGAAAATGTGGATCTAGATCAGCCAACATTTACAGAACTACCTAACACTCCACCAGATTTAAGTACACAGACCTTAATAAATATGACAAGAGAGACATATATACAACTATTTGGTAAACGACCTAATATACCTAATACACCAGCAAGACATGGTCCATTAGTCCTAGGACCGTGGGGTATAGGTAGGGGATTACTATATGTTCCCGTACACAGCCATGAATTACCGGCACCTGCACAGTCTGCACGAGCAGAAAGAGAGCGGTTAATGCCAGAAATTATTTTCTTGAGAGACTTGTTACGACAGGCGTTAATAGCACCAATTGTTAGTGCTCCTATAGTTCACACAGTGGGGACAGGAATACTATGTCTAATATTAAAGCTACTATTGGCACAGTACCAACATCTGCTAAGGAAATAGCATTATGGCTTAATGAAATAACACATGCGTTAGATGGGGTTTACCCAACTCAAACTGCAGTTCAGAGACAGGGGCTAGTAAATGCATTACTGCCATCTGGACTGTCAATTACACAAGCTGAAGCTGAAAACTGGGATATTGTAATATCCACTCTATATGAAAAGACTTATGGCAAAGTGACGATTTCTACACTGTCAGACACACTAGCGGGAGTGAATTCAAAGTCAGGGATTATAGCAGCATATAATTTAGGGATGAGATTCACAAGCAGAAATCATTCCATGGTTTGGGGTTGCTTGAAACCACTAGTAAAAGGTCAAGCATTAATACTTGACATAGAAAGAAGGTTGCATGGATTGACCGAGAATGAGAAAAGTGACAGAATGCCTTAAATCTTAAGGAGCACATACACACTTTTAGGTAAGGATCGTACAGGAGAGGGGTATAAAAGCAAAGAAAAAGCAGGAAACAATGATAGAAAAAGTAACGCAGCATTTACCCCTAGAAGAGACAGGCAAAAGCAAGATAGGAGAAGTTCTACATTCATAAAAAGGGAATCTAGACCATCTACATCTATAGATGGAACTAACAGGGATTATTCTCGTCCCTCATATAGGACATATCAAAGGGAAAAAGAACAGACTACAGAGATAGATCGTACTGAACGATATCAGTCAACTTCCAAAGGAGAAGCCCTAAGATATTCAGAATTTCCTGGATATAGCGGAGGATATAGATTGAGACCAAGGGTTAAAGGCCCAGACAAATACGGAGGATCCCCAGGACAAGTCAGGGATAGAGACAGAACAGGACAAGATAAAAGTTCTACTACCCCATCATCATCCTCACATCCTCCAACACATCCTCCAGCAACAACCAGAAATATACAAAAAATAAAGAAAACCGAGAATCAAAACCCAGAAGAAGAAGAAAATCAGGATGAATAATCTTGATTTGCAGATTACATATGATCTGAGCAGTGGCGTACATACCAGGGTCGCAGGGGTCACGGCCCCTGCGACCCCGGTATGTAGCCAGAGGGCCAGCCTCTTCCCCTGGGGGGCCCAGGAGCCGGTCAGGCAGGCGGGCGGGAGGGCACGCGAGGGAGCACTCAGTGCTTCCTCTTCAGCCCCCTCGCGCACCGCACTGATGCCGGAGCCGGAAGATGACGTCATCTTCCGGCGCCGGCATCCCTACGCGGCGCGCGAGGGAGCTGAAGAGGAAGCACTGAGGAAGCTGAAGAGGAAGCACCCCCCCAGCAGCACCACTGGACCCCAGGGAATCCCCCCAGCACTCCAAAAGGTAAGGAGGCTGGGGGGGTTACATTTGAAAAAAAAAAATGTGTGTGTGTGTGTGTTAGTGTGTGTGTGTTAGTGTGAGTGTATGTGTGTGTTAGAGTATGTGTGTGTTAGAGTATGTGTGTGTTAGAGTGTGTGTGTGTTAGTGTATGTGTGTTAGCGTGTGTTAGTGAATGTGTGTGTTAGCGTGTGTGTGTGTTAGTGTATGTGTGTGTGTTAGTGTGTGTGTTAGTGTGTGTGTGTGTTTGTGTTAGTGTGTGTGTTAGTGTGTGTGTTAGTGTATGTGTGTGTGTGTTAGTGTGTCAGTGTTTGTTTGTGTTAGTGTGTGTGTCAGTGAATGTGTCTGTTATTGGGTGTGTGTCTGCTAGTGAGTGTGTTACTGTGTGTGTCTGTTACTGAGTGTGTTTGTTGTCTGTTAGTGAGTGTGTGTTTGTCAGTGAAAGTGTATGTTTTGTAAGGGAGTGTGTATGTATGTCTGTCGCTGAGTGTGTCTCTGTCAGTAAATGTGTGTGTGTCTGTTAGCTAGTGTGTATTCGTCTGTTCGTGAGAGTGTGTGTGTCTTCAGCATTTACCTTTCTCCAGCGTCGGAACTTCCCAGTGTCCGCCACTCAGCTCCGAAATGCACATGCGCAGCAAGAGGCGCGCGCGCATTTAAACCGCCCATAGGAAAGCATTACTCAATGCTTTCCTATGGACGTTCAGTGTCTTCTCACTGTGATTTTCACAGTGAGAATCGCGGAAGCTCGTCTAGCAGCTGTCAATGAGACAGCCACCAGAGGCTGGATTAACACTCAGTGAAACATAGCCGTTTCTCTGAAACTGCTATGTTTTCAACTGCAGGGTTAAAACTAGAGGGACGAGAGCATCGCAGAGAGCCCAGGGCCCCGGTCACCGACACCTACCGCTCCAGCCCTGGGATCACGATCGTTAAAAAAAAACAAAAGGGGCGTGGCTGACCACCGACGGGAGCAGTCGCATGTTGTGATCGCTCCGTATTCTAACAGGCCCTGAGCAGATTTCCCAGCCTTTCCGACCCTGGCAACGAACGGAGAACACTATACCTGCCACCATGGCCCCCTCCAAACAGACCAAGCTTACCGATCCGGTGCGTCAGGGCAGAAAAGAGAAGCCCCGGCAAATCCAAGATGGCGACGGCCACGAGGAGCTCCCGCCGTCGCCGGAATGGCACACAGAACCTGATTGTGAACCGCAAGCAGTGGAGGATATGCCTGTCACCAACAAAAGTATACAAACTATGCTACAATCCCTGCAGTCCTCGTTCCGATCGGATCGCTCCCGCCGCAATAACCTGAGATTCAGGGGCATAGCTGACTCCATCTCAAATGAAGCGTTACCCCAATATCTTGTGGCCCTGTGCAAAACGCTGGTCCCGCAAGCCGAGGTCACCGCATGGGAGTTCGACCGCGCTCACCGACTCCCAAGACCGGCCCGCTTCACCGCGGATACCCCCAGGGACGTCATAGCTCGATTTCATTACTACAAAGCGAAGGAGCAACTTCTCAACGCAGCACGGAAGCTTTCCAGTCTGCCGGAACCATACCAACACATCCAAATCTACGCTGACCTATCGGCGACGACGATGGCAAGGAGAAGGGAATTTGTTGACGTGACGAAAACCCTCCGGAATAATAACATCTCTTACCGTTGGGGCTACCCGACAAAATTGCTGGTGTGGTATCGCGAAAGAACTGTGCCAATCTTGGAACCGGAGGTAGGCCTGGCGAAGTTGAAAGAATGGGGCCTACATCACGCACAAGGTCAGGCCTTCCCGGCTCGCACCTCTCCTTTGAAAATAAGGCCGGAGTGGAGGATGGCCGGAGACCCCGTGGCTTCTCTCCCTAGGAACTGATCCTACCCGATCATCTCGAGGGTTGCAGCTTACCTCATCGCCGGACGCTTGAGTATCATTTATGTCTGCTAATCTGACTGTTATTGCATAGCACTGAGTTATAATCTGTTAGTTCATAGAGTGACGGTTTCAAAAAAAAAAAAAAAGTAGAGCTGGTTGGGTCTATACGTTTGGCCAGAGCCGGTCTTCTCGCTCGAGCCCGGGTACCCACTCACAGCTTGTTATTCTCTAGGTCGTCTAGTGCCGTCTCAGAGCATACGACCCCATTGGCCCCCATCAACGCCTCTGTAGACAGCGGTTATTAAGCCCAGTTATGTTAGCTATTAGATGTATATTTACGAGTCACCCAGACACCCGCCCACGCCCCACCTGGGCACTAGTTCCACTGGCAATCTGGTCCACCACTGATACCGTGGCATACGGTGGCATGACTGGTAATCTTGGTCATGCCCCGATGGCACCCATGAGGATATCTCTCCTGTATCCGACCTCATGCAAATGCTGTTGTTATATGTTTTTGAATGATATGTTGTATGTCAATCTCACCATGAAAATTCGGTAGTATACAAAGTAATGGTTTAAAAAAAAAAAAAAAAAAATTATATATAAAAAAATAAATTAAAAATAAAGTAGAGCTGCCAGCCAAATTCGGCTCACGTGTTAAGCCAGAGCCGGATCTTTCGCCCAAGTCCGTCCACCCACCCATAGCTTGTAAGTCTCTGAGGTGCAGCTGGTAACTCTTGACACCACGGCCCCACTCGACTTCCATATAAGAGTAGGAAGTGGCGTCTCAGAACATACGAACCCCATTAACCCCCATTACCGCCTCCGTAAACAGCGGCTATTAAGACCAGATATGTTAGTTCTTGGGTGTATATGTACGAGACTCCCAGGTACCCGTCCACGCCCCTTCTGGGCACTGGGCCCACTGGTAGTTTGGCCCACCATTGCTGCTATGATTTACTGGGGCATGAATGGTGACCCTGGTCGCTCTCTGTTATCACTTATGTGGCTATCTCGCCTGCGTCTGACCTCATGCTACTGTTGTTGATATATGTTTATGTTTGATATATTGCTATGTCGATCTCACCTTGTGACGCACAAATTATTGCGGGTGTGAGTGGGCTGGACGGGCTACCCCTGACAGTCTGGGGCTTCAGGGCACACGTTGGTAACACCGCCAGTGATCCAGGTCCCCGCGGCGCAGGTTTAGCCAGCATGCAGGGCACTCAACCCCTCTCCCACTATACTCGACACCCTAAAATAAGCTGCCTGGACGCAATAAACAAAACTGGTGCGTCTCCCCAAGTTCGGAAAGGTTGCAGCAATACCAAGGGCCAGTCCTTGGTGGTAGTTTCCCATGTCCCCCACGCCGGATGTTTGTGTGGCCCCCCGCCTCACGATTCCGGATCTACGCTCTGCTGGAAGCAGAGGTAATATGGTCAGCTTTCCCCCAGTTTCTCGGGCTTGCCCGATGTCTGACCTCCCTCCCTCCTGTCTCCTATTTCGTCTACCCCCCGTACCGCTCCCATCCCACGACATACACATTCGGCCTCAACAGATACCTTGGACAGTTGGAGCGCAGACCCCTCCAATAATATACCAACAGTTTCCATGCCCAATATCCAACCGAGACAGGGACCTCATCAAGACCGATGAGTTTCCGATGGGACATGGCTTTGCCGAGACAACGAGGCACAACCACTGTACACGCATGCTAAAGAGTACTGATCCCCGTCCCTATGGCCCAACATGAGTTTAAGGTTTTCTCCATGAATGTTAAAGGTCTGAACAGCCCCCACAAACGTAGCCTAGCGATCAGGGACATGCACAAATCTAGGGCGGCAGTGATATGCCTGCAAGAAACCCACCTGTGCTCTCAAAAACCCCCTAAAATTCACACCAACCGCTACCCACAGGCCTTCCATGCATACTCCCCCAACAAAACTAAAGGGGTCTCCATATTGTTCCATGCAGATTGGGTATTTCAAATGAGCAGTTCCCACACAGACGTAGCAGGGCGTCTCTTAATATTAGTAGGAACCCTTAACAGCATTAGCCTAACCCTAGCAACGCTGTACGCCCCTAACGATGGCCAAACACACTTTCTACGTAGAGCTCTTAAAAAAACTAGAGAACATGAAACAGGGGCATGTCATACTATGTGGCGACTTCAACTGCAGTCTGGACCCCTCGGTAGACATCAAACGTAGCCTAGACAAACGCCCGACGACTGTAGCCCGCAAAAACTGTAAAGTACTGTCAGACCTCATCTTCGAATCAGACTTATACGATACATGGCGCAACACGTCCCCAACAGGTAGAGACTATACCTACTTCTCCCCGATACATTCGACATACTCACGCATTGACTTAATATTAGTCGACAAACTGACCCTATCTAACATAGCCGCAGTAGTACGGACTTGGTCAGATCACGCACCTGTCACCGCCACCTTTGCCAGTTTATATCCGGTCAGAGGAAGGGGCAAATGGAGGCTAAACGAGGGCCTACTGGATACCCCCGCCACCTTACAAACTGTTTGCAAGGCGGCATCCCTTTACTTTAAGGAAAATACGACTGAGGACATCTCTATACAATCCCTATGGGCAGCTCACAAATCTGTCGTAAGAGGAACTTTGATACAAATAGGCTCACGCACTAAAAGGAAACATAACGAGGAGGTTTTACGGTTGACCCGCGATTTGGCCAAAGCAGAAGAGGGGAACAAACAAAGGCCCTCAGCTAAATCAGCCAAAACAATAGCCCGCCTGCAATCAGAACTAAATGTCCTCTCCCTACAAGCTATAGAAAGGAAAATGAGAACGCTTAAATCTACATACTACATACAAGGGAACAAAGCAGGCAAACTTCTGGCCAATAAATTAAAGTCTCAACGACTTCAGTCGAAGATTCCTTACATTGAATCTCAACACAACATCAAAATATATAATCCCACAGACATAGTAAACTCGTTAGCCAATTACTATACTAAACTGTACAACCTAAAAGACGACCCCGCAGTGGCCCAACCCACGCCTGAAGCTATAGACAAGTTTCTCCACGATAGCGAGCTCCCACAATTATCGCTAACTCAAAAGATTGCCCTAGACAGCCCATTCACGGAAGAAGAGGTTTCCAAAGCCATCGCGTCCCTCCCGAAACACAAGGCTCCGGGTCCTGATGGCTTCTCTAATTACTACTATATTAAGCTAGAACAGATCTTGACACCTATCCTAACACTACTATTTAATGACATTAAAACAAAGGGTGCCATGCCAAAGGAAATGTTAGAAGCACATATTGTCACTCTTCCCAAACCGGGTAAACCGCCCACTAAATGTGAGAATCTGAGACCAATCTCACTCCTTAACGCAGACGTCAAACTCTTTGCCAAACTTCTGGCCTTACGGGTCAAACCCCTTCTCACGGAATTGGTATCCGCAGAACAAGCGGGATTTGTCCCGGGTAGGCAAGCCGGAGACAACACGAGACACTGCCTGAACTTGATCAGTTGGGCGAGATCCAGCAACCAAAAGGGAGTAGTCCTAGGGCTAGACGCCGAAAAGGCATTTGACCGGTTACATTGGGGCTACCTAAAGGCGACCCTCAACAGGATGGGTTTCCCGTGTTCATTTATGGAGGCCACCATGGCACTATATAGCGCCCCTTCCGCTAGGGTCTTCAACACAGGGTTTCTATCAAAATCGTTCTCAATTAGCAATGGCACTAGGCAGGGGTGCCCACTGTCCCCCCTGTTATTCATCCTTTGCTTGGAGCCTCTCATCCGTCACATCAAACGACACACCGAGATACAGGGTCTCAACACACCAGCAGGCATACAAAAACTGACCTTATTCGCAGATGATATTCTGCTATTCCTCACACAACCTGCACAATCCATACCAACATTACTGTCTTTACTAACACAGTACAGCCAGGTCTCATACTATAAAAACAACTCCAACAAAACCCAGGTGCTTCCAATGGGACTATCGGCCTCACTAATAAATAAGCTGAAAGCAGCATATCCCTTTGACTGGAGAAATACGTCCCTGAAATACCTGGGGATTAACCTGACAGCCTCCCCTGCTGGGCTCACGCGGGAAAACCATTTACCACTACTGACCAAGCTTCAAACACAGCTGGATAAATGGAACGCACTGGAGGTCTCATGGATGGGCAGGGTGCAGACCATCAAAATGATGGTACTGCCGCACATTCTGTATCTCTTCCGCACACTCCCTATTGCGCTTCCTGATACGCTCCTCAAGAAATTCCAATCCGTTCTAAACTCCCACATCTGGAAGAAAAAACCCCCGAGAATAGCTCGTAGACTCACGTGGCTCCCCCCTAATAAAGGAGGCCTAGGCCTACCTGATATAAAAACATACTACAAAGCATCTGTACTAGCCCAGGGCCTGGAAGTCCTTACTCGCCCCAACCCCCCAGTATGGCTTCCCCTAGAAAATGCAACCCTTCACCCAGATACGATCCCACACCATCTGTGGAACGTACTTGGTCACCCAAATCCCTCCCTGGTAGGTCTGCCCAACACTAAATTTCTGCTGTCCGGATGGAGCAGATGGGCGAAAGACTTGATGGGGCAAGCTCACCCACTCCTCTTCGCCCCCTTGTCCCGAATGAACGTCCTGACCAGCGATCTCCCACTGAAAGCCTGGATAGATAAAGGGATCACCTCGGTGGGCTCATTATTCACACCACAGGGCATTAAACAATTCCCCGAGCTGCAAACAGAATACGCTCTGCCGTCTAGGGAAATATTTACATACTTACGCATCAAGCATATTCTTACCACTACAAAGATACGGCACTGCGAGGCGGATCAATTAACAACCTTTGGTAGAAACTGCCTCTCCCGACAGCAGGCTACCAAACCCCTATCTCTGTGCTACAACGCACTAAACGATGCGGACAGTTGTTTAAAACACCCGTATATGCTCCAGTGGGAAACTGACTTGACAGCCCAATTCCCCCTCCCTATGTGGCTACAATTTATCCAAATCACTCGAGCGGCATCTCACAGTCTATCCCACTGGGAGTCTTACTGTAAGCTACTGATGAGATGGTACCTGGTACCCTCGCGCCTAGCCCAGATGTATCATTCAACGTCACCGACATGTTGGAGGTGCAAGAGCGGGGTGGGCACACTGCTTCACATATTCTGGGGTTGCCCCACACTGACGACGTTCTGGCAACAAGTTAGAGACATGACTAAATCAATCACACAGGTAGATTTGCCCGCACGCCCAGAGTGTTGCCTCCTACATATCTACACTGGTTTATTACTATCTCCTCACAAAGTGGTTGTGTGCCATATCCTCCTTGCAGCCAAAATCAGTATTGCAAGTAGATGGAAAAGTTCGGACCCCCCCTCTATCCAGGAAGTACGCAAAAAGGTACAATCAACTTATGAACTTGAACGTCTAGCATTCCGACTGAATGGTCGCGAGACGAAACACACTCTCCTATGGCAAAGCTGGCACTCGGCTCCCTCCCCAAATTGAAAATCCCCCCACACAACGAACCACAAAACTGATAAAGTAATAAATAATAATAAATTAATAAATAAATAAAATAAAGAATAATAATAAATAATACCCACCTAGGCCTCGTTGTAGTAATATGACACCTTCAAACCTCTGAGGGCAGGACCCCACGACCCTCCTCATTGTTAATATTGATATCATCTCCCCTGATAGTCCGCTATTATCGGTGCCCACGACTTCACAAAACCCCCGACTCCACCTCAACTCACCCATAGATGCGGTCCGTCTAATTGGCTTCTGGTAAATTGATTGGCGTATTATAACAGTACCTCTCGTCTCGTGTATTAACTGCAATACGATGTATGTTAAATCATGTACATTACACTGTTGTTTTTTGAATGAGCGGTACCTTTTCCCACCCACCCCCCCCCTCTTCCTTTCTGTATCCCACATACCCCCAGTTATGTATGTACTTGTTTCCTATAAATACCAATAAAAAGGAGATATTGAAAAAAAAACTAGAGGGACCTGGCACCCAGACAACTTCATTGAGCTGATGTGATCTGGGTGTCTGTAGTGGTCCTTTGACTGTGTGTGCATACCGCGGTTGTGGGGTCGCAGCCCTGCAACCCCTGCGACCAGGTGCCCACCACCATGTGTTGCGACCCCGACCCGCGCCGAGTAAGCACGCGGGGGGGCCCACGGATCAATTTTTGCACCGGGGCCCCATGGGTCATGTGTACGCCACTGGATCTGAGGACATATGAAGGGGTTTTAGATACACAAGCAGAAATTTCACTTGTACAGAAAAACATATTAAAAACCAATCCATTTTCTAATGTTACTATTGAAACATTAGAGGGCAATGGTACATATCCTTTATATCATGATACTATTAAAATTAATGGAAGGAAGGTTAATCTTGAACTGGCTGAACATCCTAGTTTGGATGTTTCATTTTTAATTGCATATAAAGATGTTTCACATTCCATAGATATAATTTAAAAACCTGCACTACAGCTTACTGTACCTATTAATGTTGATTCACAAATAGAACATCAATTAAATTTCACCTCATTATCAAATAAAAAAGAATTAAAAGAAATTCTAGTACAGAATAAGGATGTTTTTCAACAATGGGAAAATCAAGGAGGACACAGGAGAGACATTTGTCATTATATAGCAACAGGTACACTTGCACCTAAGAAACAAGCACAATATAAAATTAACCCACTTGCAATACCTGATATACAGATTGTAATAAATGACCTGCTGAAACAAGGTGTTATTAAGGAACAATATAGTTCCATGAATTCTGCCATCTATCCTGTACCAAAATCAGACCATAAATGGAGAATGGTATTAGACTATAGAGAGGTGAATAGAGTTACACCACCTGTAGCAGCTCAGAATACACATTCCCCATCCATATTACAGCATATGTTTAGAGGAAAATATAAAACAACATTGGATTTATCCAATGGTTTCTGGAGCCATCCCATCAGTCCTGAAAGTTATTATATAACTAGTTTTACCTGGGCAGGTATGTTTGGACGAGATTACCACAAGGTTTTATTAATTCTCCGGCATTATTTACAGCAGATGTTATTTCATTGCTAACTGACATTCCTAATGTGGAAGTCTATGTAGATGATATATATTTTTCACATGACACTGAAAGTGAACATTTGGATGTATTGAAAACAGTTCTTCATAGACTGAAAATAGCTGGCTATATTATTTCATTAAAAAAGTCACAAATAGCAAGACATACAGTAAACTATTTAGGATTTGAAATCTCGAATCAAGATCGGGGTTTGACTACGTCCTACAAAGATAAGATATCGAATATTTCTGCTCCAAAGAATTTAAAACAACTGAGGAGCATTGTTGGCCTTCTAAATTATGCAATGTTTTTTATTCCAAATTATAAAGAACTGATAGTCTCATTAAACTCAGCCATCTCAAGAATTAAAGCGGCACTGTCATGCCAAATCCCGGTTTTTTTTTTAACCCCCTTCCCGCCTCCACTACATCCAATTGACCCACTAGTCACCCCCAAATGCCCCTAAGCCCCCCACATTACCTATTTTTTAATCCTTATTTTCTGCCCCCATCTATATCCAGGGCGCCGCCATCTTTGTGTGGGTAGATGAAGTCCCTCAGGGACACGTCATCAGCCCACACTAGACAGACTGTGAGATTCCCGCACATGCCCAGTGAAACACCTGGACATGCGAACGGGAATTTCATCTATTCATTAATTCATCAGACAGACGAATGAGTGAATAGAAATATCAGCCGAACAAACAAACACAATGTATCAGTGTTAGTTTGTTCGTTCAGTTTATTACAAGGAGGGAGCTACCGGTGTGCAGCTCCCTCCTTGTAATATGTAAAGATAGAAGCGGCAGGGAGCAGTGCTCCCCGCCACTTCATAAGCCCCCCCAGGTCCCCCTCTCACTCTATGGGGGTCAATATGACCCCCATAATATCACAAGGGAGATTAAAATCTCCCAAATGCCCCTACTCGCTATACCGCGAGTAGGGGCATGTCTACTAAACTGTGAGCAGCCTGTGGCTGCTCACTGTTGAAAAACAATTATATAAATTACAATAAGGGGGGGCGGACCTATTGTCCTCCCCCCCTCCCCCACCCTGAGCGGTGGGTGGGGGCCCTAATAAAACAATAAGGGGGGACCTACTGTCCTCACCCCCGGCCCCCACCCCTGAGCGGTGGGTGGGGGCCCTTATAAAACAATAAGGGGGGGACCTATTGGCCCCCACCCCTGCGCGATGGGTGGGGGCCCTTATAAAACAATAAGGGGGGACCTACTGTCCTCCCCCCCGGCCCCCACCCCTGTGCGGTGGGTGGGGGCCCTTATAAAACAATAAAGGGGGGGGACCTACTGTCCTCCCCCCCTGGCCTCCACCCCTGCGCGGTGGGTGGGGGCCCTTATAAAACAATAAAGGGGGGGGACCTACTGTCCTCCCCCCTGGCCCCCACCTCTGCGCGGTGGGTGGGGGCCCTAATAAAACAATAAGGGGGGAACCTACTGTCCTCCCCCCTGGCCCCCACCCCTGCGCGGTGGGTGGGGGCCCTAATAAAACAATAAGGGGGGGACCTACTGTCCTCCCCCCCTGTCCCCCACCCCTGCGCAGTGGGTGGGGGCCCTAATAAAACAATAAGGGGGGGACCTACTGTCCTCCCCCCCTGGCCCCCACCCCTGCGCGGTGGGTGGGGGTCCCAATAAAACAATAAGGGGGGGGACCTACTGTCCTCCCCCCTGGCCCCCACCCCTGCGCGGTGGGTGGGGGCCCTAATAAATAATTAAACCCACCAATCAGAGTGTTCTAAGCCTAATTGCAGGGCGGGGCAAGGCTTTATAAGCCTTGACCCGCCCTGCGGAGCTCAGTACGCGGCGTGCCCTCGAAGGGCGAACATGGATTAATTTTTTTATGCGCTCGTTTTTTTTTTTTAAAGGGCGACGGGTATGATGGATTTTTATTTGGCCTTTTTGGGGGCTGAAGAAAGAAGATTTTAGAAAAAAGAAGACGTCAAATGGTAAGTTTAATTTTTACAGGTTAGTTATATTATTCCCCCCTCACTATTTTTAGGGTGAGGGGGGTAGGTAGGGGATAGTTTTTTTTTTGGTGGGGGGGTGACTACGGGCTTGTTTTATTAGGGCCCCCACCCACTGCTTAGGGCCAGGGGGGAGAAAGTAAGTCCCCCCCTATCTTTATTTAGGGCCCCCACCCACCGTGCAGGGGTGGGGGCCGGGGGGGAGGACAGTAGGTCCCCCCCTTATTGTTTGATTAGGGCCCCCACCCACCGCTCAGGGGTGGGGGCCAGGGTGGGAGGACAGTAGGTCTTTCAGCTTTTTAGTAGATAGCTCCCTAATACTGTGGGAATTAGGGAGTTATCTACTAAGCGGCTGCAAGATGCAGCCACAGCATGAATAGGATCGGAGTTTCATTCATTCGAATGAAATTCCGACACAAACAAAGTGCCGAATTGCGTTCTAAAACAAACGAACATACTGTTCTCATTCAGTTAGAATGCAATTCGGCAGTTTTGTGTAAAGTGACAGGAAGCATCATGGGAACACAGAGGAAAGCTAGGGATCATGGGAAAATTGCTCTGACCAGCGGAAATGAAGCACTGCTAGGGGACAGTCCTTAGAAAGCATGGAGCGAGCGCATCATTAGACGCATTTATGCCAAACTCAGGGTGCTGCTGGCCAGCATGTATGATTGGCAGACAACCTGACATGCATTCATGCCAGGCTAGACTTCCCATTCTTTGGGCAGATATGCCTCCTTTTTGGGCATGTTCATCCCTTTCGGAAGTTCTGGTTACATGATCTGCGTCAGTAGCCCACCCTTTTACACCACCCATTGACTTCCTGCTTCACTGGACACTACTGTTAGGGGTATGGATTTACTTGAAAGATGAAAGCATGAATTAGAGAGAGATTAGCATATTTTAGGAGAATCTGAGTTTTTTTTATAGCTGCTTCCTATGAGTTTCCCTTTGGCAACATCTCCACCAGATACATAACGAGAGGTATGACTGTTTTAGTGTTTTTGGTTGATAAGATTCTGTACTTGGGCCCCTCATAATTGCCAGCACCAGGCCCACTGGGCTCTTAATCTGGTCCTGGCAAATATACACACTTTTTTATTAATTGAAAAAATAAGTGAGTGAGTGAGTGAGTGAGATTGAGTGGGTGAGTGAGAGAGAGAAATAGATAGAGATAGATAAATAGATATAGATAGTGTGTGTGTGTGTGTGTGTGTGACAATATTTATTTAAAAAATGTGTTTGTATACAAACACTATATATAGATATATATCTATATATAGTGTTTGCATACAAACTTTTGGCTTAGGAGGGTTGCCGTAGGAGGGGGGCAGGCATTGACAGCGAGCTGAGCTGTCATTAAGCTCAGCTCCCTAACGCAAATACCGCCGAGCGCTCTGTTCATTCATAGAACATGAAGAACACGATTGGTGCAGCGCAAAGCCGCACATTCGCATAACAGAAGTGTTTGATTGAGCCCTGCTATTTCGTCATAAGACTGTGCTCATTGTTCAAGAGTGTTCAGTTCATGCGCAGTCCTGCATGGCCCTACTTAGATCACTATAATTAACTGGATTCTCCTGCATGAGAATCTGAGAGCAGGCAATACAGCCATGGGCACCTGGTATGACTGAGATAAATTGTCAAACTGTTCTAAAACGGTATAACAAATTACACTGGGATGGCACCAGGACAAGGTGAATCAATATAATGAAAACCTTAACAAAAATGCTAACAGTGCACAACAAACAAGTCTGCCTTAGAATCATCTGTATGGACAGTGTTTTCTAAGAGAAAATCATTTGAGGATTGGAACTAGAAGTCCACAGTGGAAATTTCCCAAAAATATACAGTATATAGTTTAAAAATAAAATAATCTCTTAATAATAGCCATTATTTTAACTAGTGAGCTGTTAAATACTTCACAATGTCATAATTCTTAAGTATAATATATAATAAACACTCACAAAGAATGGAGGGTTTAATCACAAATCTTTGAGTGGTAGTGAGCTAAAAACAATTTGAAAAATAAAACAAAAACAACAATTGGAAAAATAATCCGCAATTTGTCTGTTTTGTCCATTTTTTACTAAATTTAGCAATTCACTAAAGTTCTGTTAATGAATAAAGCCCAAAGTATATCATGGTTAGTAATTAGCGGAACAATCCCTGGACGTTTATTCCTAACATAAATATACCAATGGGATTTTCTGTGCATGTCTTGTGGGAAAGAGCCTACGAAATGTCACCATCTAAAAAGTATACATAAATTGTATCAATGCTGTTTGAAGTTTAATACGTGATGGTAAATATATAAAGAAGTAATCATCTGCTTAAAGAGATAAGATATTTCGAGGAAAGATACTTGGAACAAGAAAATCACTTAAAACTAGTAGAACTGCTCTTTTAGGTAAGACAAGAGGACTGGCAATGTTTTGCAACTTACGAAAATTAAGGCTGTTGACAAAATGCACACCAATCACTGGGTAATTCTAGATGATAATAAACTGAACTAAAATAATTCTTAAACTTTTAGATTTTCAACAAGAGCAAAAATTACCAACATCACATATGCATGGAAATTAAATATTTCCTTAGTGCAAGAAGATCTGTATGTAAAGCCACACTGTCACGTTTTTATTTTGGCATACTAGCAAATATCAAAAATTGGCTATTTGTTATTTCATTAGTGATTTTAAAATACCCCTCATTTTAAATATATAACTAAAATATAGATTTGCGTAGTTTGTCTTGTTTTTAGATTTTTTTTCTCACAGGGCCATCTGAATGAGGGGATTTACAATGTTGGCACTTTTTAGAATATAAGAGATATTGCAGAACAGTGAGTAATATGAGCAGTGACTGACTCGGCGGTTACACCAATATTAGGCAGAGTCACCATATTCTATAGACTTTGGTATACCAGAAATGGAATTGTGGTGTAACCAGAAAAGGTTGCATTCATTCCCAGGCTCTAAACATGTGATAAACATGGACAATCAGACTACTTTAACAGAATTTATACTCTTGGGATTCAATGTTTCGCAAAACTATAAGAATTTAATTTTTGTAATTTTCCTGATTACTTATGTTATAACAGTGACAGGAAACATCTTGATCCTTGGATTGGTTTGCAGCAGTAACTCCCTCCACACTCCCATGTATGTCTTACTTTGTAACTTGTCTTTATCAGAAGTATTCTTCACCACTACAACAACCCCCAACATGATGCACCTCATGCTAAATGATATAAAAAAAATGTCTCTAGCAGGTTGCTTGATCCAGTTATATCTATTTGCATCTCTTGCAGCTACTGATTGCCTACTTCTGGCTGTAATGTCTTATGACAGGTATTTGGCTATATGTATTTCATTACGATACAATTCTTTGATTGACATCAGTTTATGTATCAAAATGGCCATCTGGTGCTGGGCAGCTGGTTTTGGGTTCATGTTTACGCTGGTAGTGGTGGTTGGAAAACTCAGATTCTGTGGCCCTAAATATATTGACCATTTCATGTGTGACTTTTCTCCATTAATAACACTTTCTTGTTCAGACACAAGCACAGCTCAAATTCAATCATTTATCCTTGCAGTTATAGTTGTGCTTTTACCATTTATGATTATTATTGTATCCTACATGTTTATCCTTGGGACAATCTTTAGCATATCATCAGTTATAAGACGGCAGAAAGTCTTCTCCACCTGCAGTTCTCATCTCATGGTGGTATCAATGTACTATGGGACTTTATTAGCTATTTATCTGGCACCTTCAAAAGGACAGTCAACAAATGTAAACAAGATCCTCAGCTTGTTATATACGGTGGTGACACCATTATTTAATCCAATAATCTATGGTCTCAGGAGCAAAGAAATCCAACAAACTTTGATAATAACACTAAGTAAATGTTACTCATTGTTTTATAAAAGATCTCTGAAATAAATAAAGCTACTTGAAATTTTCCATTATACTGATTTATAGAGACATCTGTATTTACCTAAATATTTCATTAAAACTAGCAATGCACACAGTCTAATAAGCTATAAACTGACATTGTTTTTTATGTTGTAAGTTGTTTACATTATGTGCCGGGTTGGTAGTATCTTTATCTTTAGCACAGACAAAATGCCAGTTAGCCTATACAATAGTCCTCAAACAAGGCTAATAATCTAGGAAGATAGTATTTTGGTGCTTATGTGAGAGGGTCTGGGCAATAGGTTTATTTTATTTTTTTTAAATGACAAATAAAGTAACTGACCAGAAAGAATGTATATTGGGGTTGGAACAGAAATGACATGAAAAGCAATGATAAAATAGAGGTGAGTAGCTGCAGGTCATCAGTTTTAACAGTCAAAAAATAAAAGATTATGACCATCCCTCCAAAAATGTTACTTTTAGCATGTTTGTAAAGGTTTATTTAGTAAGCAGTGTAATGCAGGATAATCAAAACCAAATTTACATTTTTAAGGACCAAATAATTGCAGTGAGAAGTTGAATAAAAACTGAGTTTTTGCTTCCCTCATTCATGCATGTGCATCTAAATGTATCAAAAGTAATGAAAATCTAATAGGACAGAAGACTTATAGTAGACCTGTATGTGAACGGGTGAAAGTAGAATTAACATAGCATGTATTAGAAATTAAATGTAATGTGCAATAGTAATAGAGATACTTGTACATGGATAGTAGAATTTAAATATAAGTCTTAAACCTTACAATAAGTCATTGGTATCTGATCCAAATCACTCACCTTAGTACATCTAATTCCATATAATACTAACAGGATTGTCCTTTAGGGACATTATCCAGCCATTGACATTTATGACAGCTTTTTTTTTATGTAACTATTACAATTTACTTTGTTGAAAAAAGATTTACTTATCATGAATTCATTAAACGTAATGCCATTCTAACAACTACGTATATTGGTTTTTACTTATATACTTATTCGTTTATTGTTTCTTTTTGTTTTAATATATAAATGTTAAAATTAAAAAAGGGACACTTTAGGCACCCACACCACTTCATCTCATTGATGGTTCAGATGAGGAGGCCACGGTGGTTCCTGCTCAGGATCCTCAGGCAGCAAACCGTGAGTTTTGCGCCAGCACCTGGGACGCTCTGGCTGGGTCCAGGGGAGGGGGAGATGGAGAAGCTTTCCAGGGTAGTTTACCTGGGTGGCAGAGTCAGGAGGTGCTGAGTTTTCTAAGGGCAGTGCTAGATAGGCTTCCTGGGGTTGATTCTTGCTCTACCCCTTGCCCCCTTCCTGCCCAGTTCCTGAGCCAGGGTAGGAGTATTGAGGGTGTGCTCCCAGGGGGAGTGCGTCCATGATTTCCGGGCTGCAAATTGTCCCCATTAGGGATGCATGTGTCGCTGGACATCAGGGACAAAATTATTAAAGGTGCCCCCGGATAGGGAATCAGTGGATAGGCCACGACGAGGTGACATGTCAGATAGGGGAAAAGGTAAACAGCTGCCACGTACCTTTGGCAACTGGCTGCAGGGGTTCTCTATTTATGCAAGCATTTTAACGCAGAGTTTTCCAGAGAAGGCGAAGAGCGTTGTTTTGGTACTTAGACCTGATTTGGCGGACGTATAAGATATATGGGGGTCAATGCTGGTTTAAGTATGACCAGCAATTTACCAGAAACTGGCAGTGAGTCCAGGCCTGAATTTTGTGATCCTGGACGGGAGCCTATGCTTGCTGGTCATGAATCCCTGTCGGCCGTCCCCCTTTCCGCCTGGGCAGCGCAAAGGGGTTTGTTGGTTCTTTAACGAGAGCTACTGCAGGTAGTATGGATCCTGCAGATTCAAATACGAATGCTCCAATTGTGGAGGAGCCTACCCTGCGTTGCGGTGCTTTAAAAAAGGCAAGCAAGGAAGTAGGTTTCCCAGAGATGATGTACCTAGAGTGGAGTACGCCGGTGAAAGTGGTAAGGATGCGGCGTGGCTATGATTTGTTTCAAGTGGAGTTATGGCTTTTAAGCTTTGGAGATGAAAATAACACTTTTTACATTTCCATTCATTCATATAGCATTTCAGTTCGGACGAATATTAGCCATGCAAACAATTAGCAGAAAACATTTCAGATGAAACAAAGAGTGCGAAATGGGCAAAAGTATAAAGTATATTGCAAAATATTGTGTATATATTTCCAGTGCATTTTTGCTTTATTTCGTTCAAGGACCATGTGAAAAAAAGTAACTAAAAGTAGGAAAAATAGGATGAACAATATAAAATCTATATTTATATTATCTATAGACATATATAAGTGTAATAGACTGCTATATTTTACTGTTTTAGATATTGAACTTTGCCCTTTGCCCTGTCGTGTGAGGAGGAAGGGCTAGGGTGGCAGAAAGAAGAGGACAGGGGAGAAGCGATGTTCTCTGAGTCTGCTAAAAGAAAGTGTGTCACTACCTGTTTCAATGGTCTATTACTGCTGGGACAGTGAAATAATAACAGGGGAAAGCTAGTGTACTGCAACTACAAGAAGTCAGAGACTGTCTACTGCTCTGCCATGAGAATTAGAAGACTTGTTATTTAATGTCCTGCTCCCTGCAGATTCTGGAACTTTCTGCAGGAGTGTGAATGAGCTCTTGCATCCTGTCAGCAGAAGGAAGAGAAAGGATTGTCATTGCTGTTCTGCTGATGTCCTACATTCTGCTTCTGATTCTCCCATGTAACTGTACCTGGGTAGAGCTACCTACACCTAAGGGCCCCAACGTTGTGCACATAATTTACCTGCAGGTACCTAGGAGTTTAACTGTTCAAATGTAGTTCTTGATGTTATTAAGGGAAGTTTGTTGTCTGGATTCCTGCTGCTAAAGACCCTTGTGACTGTATCATTCCTACATCAGGGACTTTATCAACATTTAACATTAGCTAGGAGCTAATTTCTGCTGTTATATGTGTATCTATGAACCACAATGCAGTCTGTATTCTCATGTCTTTATTTCATGTATCTGAGGTATTATTAAGTGGAGGGTCCTAATCTACTCAGTGGGGTGGGTTTCCCATAAATAGAAGTTGCACTGAGTGGAGGCACTGTGTCAGATCAAGATGTCCCAACTATAGCGGAGGCTCAGGATCCCTGTCAGCGACAGAAGATGTAACTGGTGCTAACTACGGCTTGTTGCCAGGAGCAGGGCAAAAAAGGGTTACATAAGTATAGATTTGTATTACTGCTTCTCCTTGTTTCCCTCTATTGATTCATGATTTGTCTATATAGCATTGCCGCGCATGTGCATTAGGCCTCCCCCGCCGGCGGGCGTGATCAGTCTCCCCCACCGGCTGACTTGATGAAGGGGAGGAGGGTGAGCGGAGGAAGACCCATGTCGCTGCCTCTGGTAAGTCACTGAAGGTGTTTTCACCCCTTCAGCAACCGGGGATGGGAGGTGGGAGGGAGAGGGGACATGCAGTGCCCTGCAGGATTGTTTTCCTGGCACTGGAGAGTCCCTTTAAGGAACTAAGTGTGGAAATAAGTGAAACTCTGTTTTTAATTTTTCAAGATTGTTTTGTTTCAGGAATTGTACCGGAGGATTGGAGGAAGGCAGATGTAATTTCTATATTTTAAAAGGGTTCAAAATCCTTGCCTGGAAATTATAGACCTATGAGCTTAACTTCTGTGACTGGGAAAATATCTGAAGGGCTATTAAGGGATAATATTCAGGAATTCATTGGGAAGAACTTTGTTATTAGCAATACCAAGCATGGTTTTATGAAACATGGGTCATGCCAAACTAACCTAATTGCATTCTATAAAGAAGTAAGTAGAATTATAGATCAGGGTGTTGCCGTGGATGTGATCTACTTGGAGTTTCCCAAGGCATTTGATACGGTTACTCAAAATAGGTGAGTTTTAAAACTGAAAAAAAATTGGTCTAGATATTCTTGTTCTTGGGTAGAACATTAGCATAAGGATAGATTACAACGAGTTGTCATTAATGGTAAATTTTCAAGCTGGACAAAAGTGGTAAGTGGTGTCCCTTAGGGTTCTGTTTTGGGACCACTTCTATTTAACATATGTATAAATGATCTGAATTGAAAGCCATGTTTTAGTGTTTGCAGATGACACAAAACTTTGTAAAATAATAAAATGTTAAAAAGTCTCTTTTCAGCTATGTAACTATGTAATTAAATATAAGGGTCATTAACTGCCACACCCCCAACATCGTATCGTCTTTCCCATATATACATCAAGGCAATGACCCACAGCAAAATACATTTTCCAATATATAACAACTATATGATGTAAAATGTAACATGCCAACATTGATTAATTTCACCTGGTGAGGGGTATACCCAGATACCCCTACACCACCGAGGTTCTGAGCCACCAATGGACTGGAAGCTTACTAAAACATGTACGAACAGTGTACCCTTTTAACCAATAAACTAACTCCCCTTACTTCTATATTAACTAAGGCCCATTATCCTTAATGTTCCTTACCTCACTGTGACCAAGCGGGGCAAAAAGGCTACAAAGGGAGGGAGGGACCAACTCTGCTAGGTAAGAAATTAGAGTGACGGATCACAAAATGGCCGACCATTTATATTAGCCAACCCCCAAACACTGATTCCCTAATCCCCTACTGCTCCCTCCCCCCTAGCCCGCCACTTAGCCCTGTCAGGGCCCTATTTCTTAAGCTGCGCTTTTTCCATGGGCTTCACATTGAATCCTGCAAATTGATTTTTAACCACACAGGGGCACTCCAGCGCACGGGGCCCCATACACCGGACCACCTTGATACTTCATTTAGAACGTGTGGTTAGAACCCCGCTAACGAGGTGTGAAAACCGCAGACTGCAAAGAAAACAAGCAATGCGTGCTTCCCCTGGGTGGCCACCGGTTCGTATCACCGAACGACCAACAGGAGGAGCATTCGCATCCTGAACCGGCCTGCGCGCACTGTCTTTGATCCCCATGTCGGGATCATCGTACCCGCTCCCAACAGAGCCTAAATGACTCTTTACACCCCTACCTGGGAGCTACGAGGCTAGTCTCGTAGCTACCCAGGAAAGCGCTCTCTCAGGTGGATACCAGTGTAGGGATATCCACTCGAGAGAGGGGCGCACACACAGGGAATCCCTGAGGCTGTGAGTCGGTCAGTCGTGGAAGTCTTTACTGACCAATGGGAGGAGCGCCCATTCAAACTGTGTTTGCGCCATGCTTGGTCAGCCCTAGGGAGCACTGCCTGGTCGCTGCCATGAGCCAGCGACCAATCAGAGCTGGTGAACCCATTCAGACTGGGTTTCACGTCCTTTCTCCTGATTGGGCAGCGAACCCCCTCTCCTCCCTGAACGCTGATTGGTGCAAATTGGTTTTGTGCCTCTCAACAGATTGGTGCAATCAGGTTTCGCGCCTGCTTGCCTGACGGGGCAGCGACACCACTCTCCTCCCCGAGCACTGATTGGCGCAAATTGGTTTCGCTCCTTCCAGTGGATTGGCTCTTGCTTGGTTTGGGAGCAAAGTTTGAATTCACTGGACCAAGCCAAGCAATGCTGTGGAACTGATTCCAGGGATGTACAGAGCCTCGAGTCCCTAGACAATGGTATCTCAGACTCTGTACACCCGATATCCCCACTATTTGCAGGGATCTAAGATGGGACCCAGGGCTATCTAACAATATGTTTTATCTGTGGGACCCCTTCCCTGCCTGGGGCACCGAGCCCCAAAGTTAATGCCCCTCTATGTAGGTAGAGGGTCCCTGCATGCTAGTGGTATCTTGCAGAGCGGGAGATGGTTATCTGCAACCCAGCCCCCTCCTGCTTGGGATTTGTGTTGTGTTGGATGGAGACCCCCTGTGGGGGTCTGTGCATAAAAATCTGTGTGCCAAAATAAAGATTGTCAAACGTCATACCCCTGGAACTGTGTGTCGTCACTGGGGGAAATGGATCTCTTAATACATTAATAGTGGCGGTAACAAGCCAAGTTACCCAGGCCCCGCTACAATGTCTAACCGTGGGACTGTGTGCATGTGACACTGCAAAAATACACACTAGCATTCACACATAGGCCTACATGCATTTTTTAAAATCTAAATTAAATATGCCTATACAAAACACTACATCCTTACGATACATGGATGAGCGGGTGTTACCGGGTGCGGGGGCATTGTGAAAAGTTTTCGCACAGGGTGCCTAAAGATCTAAGGCTGGCCCTGGGTACATGCAGCACAGGCAGCAGGTACTCAAAGAGCTGGACATCTGAGAGAGAATGGAGGCATAGTTGGCGAGGCAGCTGTACTCTTCATGATATTCCAGCACTGCTCCCTCGCGTGCCCTGCAATCATACTGAGAGGCGGGTTATGACGTCACTCCAGCATCTCTAAACAGTGTGCCCAGGAGTACACTGGCCCCAGGGAAAGTATCCACTCTTGCTCTCCTAAAGGTAGGGAGGCTGGGTGAACTTAAATCAAAATTATAAACACAAAATTATAACTTGTGAGTGTGTGTGAGAGAATGTGTATGTGTATGCCAATGAATATGTCTGTCAGTGTGGGTCAAATCAGTGAGTGTGTGTGTGTGTGTGTGTGTGTCTGTCAGTGTGTCAAATAAATGAATGTGTGTCTGTCTGTGAGTGTGTTTGTCTGTCAGTGTGTCAGATCAGTGAATGTGTCTGTGTATGTGTGTGTGTGTGTCTGTCTGTCAGTGTGTGTGTGTGTGTCTGTCAGTGTGTGGCAAGTCAGTGAGAGTTTGTGTCAGTGTGCCTCTGAGTGGTAGCAATGGACGGCTGCTCTGTTCGCTGGTGGGGTTCCTGGACAAATCCATTGTGTTCGGTCCCAGTTCTGGGGGCATCCTCGTCTTGTGTGCCCAGTTTTCTTGCACTGATGGCATTGTATATTTTTTGAGGTTGGAAGCGGGGGGTATAGGGTTGGGCATAACGCCGCTTAATGGCTGTATTGATGGTCTCGGAGAAGGTAGAGCTAGTCAGGGAAAAATTATGTTCAGTGTAGGCCTCTGGTGGCAGAGGGCATCCAAGTAGTCATCGTCCTGCCTAGCTGCTTCAGTGAGCTTGGTAGGGTTGCGGTCTCGCACCCATTCCTGGATGTCTGGAGCCCACCCGTTGTTAAACTGCTCCAGTAATACCATTTATAACAGTTCCTCCATGGTGCTCACTTGGTGGGCTTGTACCCAGGGCGGTTCTGTGTAGCTGGCATGCCCACTCTCCATGGAAGTCTCTGAACCACCTGCGGTATGCCCCTGGAGTAATAGCATACCTCTTTTTGACTTAAAATTGGAAGTTAAAGAAAAGATCTGGAAAGGGGAGTGCAGCAGAATGGACCTTGCTATAGAACCCTTATGCCTGCTCGGGCTGTCTGTGCCAGTTTTCCCCCTCCACGTTGTCCCCTATGTCTGGGGCTTACAGTACATGTGTGAGGCATATTTTCCCCTTATTAAAGACCCCTGTTTTCCCCTGTTTCACCTGGCCGTTTGTTTAATTTCATTGCACTAAGTTGTTCCCATGGTTCTAATTGACAACCGAACAAACTACCGAACGGCAGGCCACTGAGATGTGGAGTGTGCAGCTCATTAACACCGTTCACACCTCCATAAACCACCAACTACATGAACATTCCAAGCGGTCGGCTGGGTGGTCGTTGTTCGTATGTACAAACACGTGGCGGCGGTGATCTTGGAACACGAACAGAGACAGCAGTGTTTAGTCACCGAGTGCATGCAAATAAAATTGTAGATTATGCTAGCTTTAGTGTACCTATAATCTTAATTTTATTAATGACAGGAGGCGAGTATTTGCTTTAGTCTCTCTTTGCTAGAACTCCACAGCAGTACAGAAAAACAACCAATCAGAAAAAAGTTAGGTACTATAAAACCCCCTTCCCATTGCATCATTTCCTCTTTCAAGCTGCGACAAAACAGAACAAAGGCAGAAAAAATAATGGGAAGCAACAAAGTCCAGATACGATGAATACAGCAATGTCCAACGTCTGAGAAGAACTGTCAACCAATAGCGTTGGTGGACTGAAAATAAGTCAATGCCCACCATCCACGAAGATGCGCCACACCAGATAGTGCTGAAGGACTGGAAACTGAAACGAGAGAAAAACAGAATCGAACAGGTTGATTATCCAATGAAATGTATTTTGAATAAACTTGTAGATACCCAATGTAGCAAAAAAAAATTACCTTAATATGTAGATATCCCAACCCTACTTATGAAAAACAGACATAAGGACAGGTGACAGTTAGCAGAAACAACAAGTAGAGTTGTATACCTACCTGATAAATCCAAACTATAAAATTAAACAAGGGAGGGATAAGAATGGGTGGGAAATACTCGCCTCCTGTCATTAATAAAATTAAGATTATAGGTACACTAAAGCTAGCATAATCTACAATTTTATAACATGACAGGAGGCTTCGTATTTGCTGTTTTAACGCTCAGCCAACAAATCCAACGCTGCTTGTTTCACTGGTACCCATTCCGAGAATATTAGAGCAATCCTAAATTGACCTTCCAACTGCGAGGAGTGTCCTCCGTTGATAGATCCATTGTACGTGGGGTTACGACCTGTTCCCTAGCAGTCGGTCCATGGCCTGCCAAGTTGACCTATTAGCCATATTCCTGTAGGTGTAAAGTGCCGAGGGGTCGCGAGAAGAGACTTCCACCGTGTCTCGACTCTTGATGTGAGAGGTGATTCCTCCGATCGTGTCAGGTTCACCAGGCGATGTGGCCTTGCAGACAAACTCCAACCTCAGGCCTGCGCCTAAGTCCACCGTCAATACTCGAATAGAACCGAATAGTGTGTATTCGTTCCTTTATGACCTACCTGGTGAATTGTCTCCTCCGAAATAAAGTTATATACAGATAATAGTGTGGACAATACTAGCTGTATCCTAAGAGACTCCAGTCTACCAACTGGACTGTGTAATCCACGGCTGCGGTCTAGAAAAGACATCCAAAGGCCGTCCAATCAAGGTCTCAAACTGAACTTGTGTGGTAAACGGTGGTCAACTATTCTGGGAATTATGGATCCTGGAAAGCTCAAAAGGATGGGACCATCCAAATACATCGTCCTCTAAGAGTGCTAAGATGGCTGGATCCAATAGAGTTTAGGACCGTATTACACAGAAGAGCCCTTACGTGTTGCAGTGAGTGTGAGATACTCTGATTACCATTTGTACAATCCTGTTCCATGCCTGACCTGTCAATATTCGTGTAGGGGTTCCTGGCCTACACGCCACCTACAAGATAGGGAATAATATAGTGAGACCCCTAGGTTCCTGTCTCATAGACTGTCCAAGCACGTATCTCCCAGTGTAGGTTTCCTTGATGGTAGTTGAATAGGAAGGCTAGTGAGAACCCAAATGAAGATGGTTCCCGTGATGGATATAGAGTCCGAACACTGTTCTCAAGGTGTGTTCAGAGTTGTAGGAGCAGTCCTGCCAACTTTATCTCAAGACTGTAAGGACCAGGGAAGCCAAGTCCTGAGAATTTCTGTTTCTCCATGCGATCCATGCATACGGTGCACCTGAAGACCGTTTATGTGAATTTTTCAGTCTTGTTACTCAAGCAAAGCAGTGCCCGTTTGCCCTATGCTGGTCTCAGAATCTCATGTCACCCTGACACGGGAGAATAGTCTGCACAGTTTGTACACAATGAATATCTGAAACAGAGTGCAAAGTCTGTTTGATATAGCACAGGTTGTCCCAAAACCTGTACTCTTGTAAGAACTGAGGCTCCTGCTTAGCCGTACTGTCTCCCGGAATGTGTGTACATAAGTGGGAAACCTCCCCCACTAATACCTCTGAGGGCATTTCTCATGTGGATTACAAGATGGATCCAGACAAACTATGTATACCTAGCCCGATCAGGTAGCCCTCTAGAACGAAATCAGTAGCGCGGTCATCATATTTAAATTGGATGTAGGAGGGACGCCCCTCTATGCGGTCATAGATGACTTGTACAGGTACAAGCCTGTGTGAGGAACAAATGGACGGCACCATAGTGCATGAGTGTATGAGAGAGTCGCACTATGTAAAATGTGATCGCACTCTGAGTCCGCGCACGGTTGGTGGTATGAGTGGGCCGCACCCGTTAGACGTCAAACTTAGAGTCTACCACTGTGTCCAGTTCCTTCTATGAGAATGAGTCACTCGGAGCATGTCCTCTATATCCAGCTCAGTATCGGGCTGAGGTTGAGGGAGGGCCACGCCCTCTAATAATGAATCAGTGTCCAATTCGGTAAATGAGAGGGGTTCGCCCTCTACTCTTGAAAAATAAAAATATCAGTCTCGGGCCAAGGTGAAGGAGGGCCGCACCCTCTGTAATCCAAACCAGAGTCCAGTAGAGACTCAGGGTGACCAAACGTGGGGTTACACCCTTATTTAATATAAGCAAAGTCTACAACCTCGGGCCGTGTCCGACCTTAAGAGAAAGGGGTGATGAGAAAAGTAAGTTTCGGAGCTGAAGATGGTAACTATCAACGGACCGCCCGGATCCCGTGCGTGCGCGCGGGCTCCAGGATGACCGTCGGTAGTCTGAGGAAAGCTGGAGACGTTCTCCGCAATCCACAAGTGCCCGGGAGGTTGGAGGAGGTCAAGTCAGGCCTCTCGACGACCCGAGCAATAGGACAATAGAAGGCACGAAAACAAAGAAACAACCAATGAAGTAGAAAGTGGAAAATACGTACCTCGGAAAGCAGGTCGGATAGCAGAACTGGAAAAAACGAATCAAGTGAATCCAGTTGAAAAGGTCAGGAGATAAAAATGACATAGAAAAACACTACCAATACCTAATATGGCGTCTGAGCACTGTTCCCTGCCTGTGCGAAATTCCCATTGGAGATGTTGGAATTCTCATAAAAACTTTGCCCTTCAGGGCATGAGGTGTAGGGCCTTCACCCCTCCAATCACAGTTAGATGTCCATATCCTGGTGTCCTCTTGGATAATCTGGCAGCAGTGTCTGTCCAGACACCCACCTAGAGGGTACTGTGCTTACTTCAGTGATATTCCCCCAGGTTTGTGGTCCAAAGGGGAGTTCGGGCACAGACCGAGCAGGCCAATCTTATGGACACAGACCGAGCAGGCCAATCTTATGGACACAGACATAGCAGGCCAATCTTATGGGCACAGACATAGCAGGCCAATCTTATGGGCACAGACAAAGCAGGCCAATCTTATGGGCACAGACATAGCAGGCCAATCTTATGGGCACAGACAAAGCAGGCCAATCTTATGGGCACAGACAAAGCAGGCCAATCTTATGGGCACAGACATAGCAGGCCCATTAATGGGGCACAGACATAGCAGGCCAATCCTGGGTTTCATCTTAAATGAGTAATGGGGACCTCTGATTTTGGCAGAGTCCCCTAAATATCTGTAAATCCTCCGGGTATCTTGTGACCTAGTACCCTTAGACACTAATCTTAGACAGCGTACTACTGTGTGAATAAACCGTAACCGGGACTGGCGGTCCCTAAGTGCCCAGCAGGCAACATAGAGGTAAAACCAGTTGTACTGGGTTTAAGCTGGACATGTTCCAGTGAGTGTCCATAAAATCAAGCTCTGCTGAGCAATACCTTCTTTAAGGTGCAAATTGTAATGTACAAGTACATACAGATCCGTATGAGATATCTTATCTTTATTGTAGGTCATCGTCATCATCATCATCGTACCGCCTGAAGGGTACTGTACTCATGGTCTCTTCAGGAGTAGGGCAAAAACAATTGCCAACTCAATGAATCTTCCCAAGAAGCCTGATAAGATAGAATAGTATCGGCATAGACAGGACTGACATCTACCGTCAGTAAAACTCACAGCAATCCGTGAGATCTATAGCACTAAGACTCACAGCAAGCCGTGCTATATACCCTGACATAGAACTCACAGAAATCTGTGATTTATGTATACACTGTCCTATAACTCACAGAATCCGTGATATAAGTATATACTGCCCAAGGACTCACAGAAATCTGCGATATATATACACATAGAAACTCACAGTAATCCGAGAAATCTGTGATATATCTAAGTGGAAACTCACCGTAGTCTGTGACATATCTACATGGAAATTCACAGTAATATGTGATATATAGACCTGGACACTCACAGTAATTTGTGGAATATATACTCATGGAAACTCACAGTAGTCTGTGATATATAGATCTGGAAATTCACAGCAATCTGTGATATATCTGCATATGGAAACTCACAGTAATCTGTGATATATCTACATATGGAAACCTCACAGAAATCTGTGACTAAAACACATGGCAAGCTACCAGAAATCTGTATAAATAAAAACACATGGCAAGCTACCAGTAATCTGTATAAATAAAACACATGGCAAGCTACCAGTAATCTGTATAAATAAAACACATGGCAAACTACCAGTAATCTGTACAAATAAAACACATGACAAAACTACCAGTAATCTGTATAAATAAACACATGGCAAAACTACCAGTAATCTGTATAAATAAACACATGGCAAACTACCAGTAATCTGTATAAAAAAAAACACATGGAAAACCTATCAGTAATCTGTGTAAATAAACACATGACAAAACTACCAGTAATCTGTACAAATAAACACATGGCAAAACTACCAGTAATCTGTGTAAATAAACACATGGCAAACTACCAGTAATCTGTACAAATAAACACATGGCAAACTACCAGTAATCTGTATCTATAAACACATGGCAAAACTATCAGTAATCTGTATAAATAAACACATGGCAAAACTACCAGTAATCTGTATAAATAAACACATGGCAAACTATCAGTAATCTGTATAAATAAACACATGGCAAACTACCAGTAATCTGTATAAATAAACACATGGCAAACTACCAGTAATCTGTATAAATAAACACATGGCAAAACTACCAGTAATCTGTATAAATAAACATATGGAAAAACTATCAGTAATCTGTATAAATAAACACATGGCAAAACTATCAGTAATCTGTGTAAATAAACACATGGCAAACTATCAGTAATCTGTGTAAATAAACACATGGAAAAACTACCAGTAATCTGTGTAAATAAACACATGGCAAACTATCATTAATCTGTATAAATAAACACATGGCAAAACTATCAGTAATCTGTATAAATAAACACATGGCAAAACTATCAGTAATCTGTGTAAATAAACACATGGCAAACTATCAGTAATCTGTGTAAATAAACACATGGAAAAACTACCAGTAATCTGTGTAAATAAACACATGGCAAACTATCAGTAATGTAGAGGAAACATTCCCCAAAGAAAAGAAAAGAGCCAGAAAGGCACATAAATCTCACAAGCAAGCATAATTAATAACAATCATAAATAAATCACACTAAATCCCAAAGCCACCCACTATAAGCAGGAGGCAGTGGTACTCTGACCTGTACTGACTGCGGAGCAGCAAAGAAAGAGGAAATGATGCAATGGGAAGGGGGTTTTATAGTACCTAACTTTTTTCTGATTGGTTGTTTTTCTGTGCTGCTGTGGAGTTCTAGTAAAGAGAGACTAAAGCAAATACGAAGCCTCCTGTCATGTTATAAAATTGGCCACTCGTTGGCGCGAACACCGCTGAGACTTCCACCTCCTATTATCTTTGTGGAAAACCATACGAACTGAGCGGCATTCAGGGGGAGCAAACTCCCGAACTAGATATTCAGACGAACGTACGCACAAACTGTTGCTATGCTGTTTTGTATGTATTTTGTACTTCTGAAAGAGACTGACCGCACAGCCTATTTTCATGGCCTTGTGTGCGGTCGGCTACATTCGTAGGATCTGAGTGCTTTTTGGATAGCTTGGGCACTCAGATCCAAACTATCTGGGGATATAGTATTAAAGTGGGTACCTTGTAGGGAAATGCATATTTTTGGGTGTTACAGGCGCTCTACAGATAGTTACTGGATTACCCTTTTTTTTATTTGACGGTATACTTTGTTTCGGTAGTATTACTGTATAAACATATAACACAAACAGTCAAGACGATGTATTCGTGCATACGAAAAAAGACCATCCGGCCCTTGGCGTGTGTCGCCACTTAACGTCTGCGGTTAACCACAAGCCTAATTGACTGCCTCAGGGTGGCCTCGTTCACATAATAATTCACCGAACTGAAACATTCCTCACGAACGAGGACCACCTACATTCTGGCGTGTGCCCTTAATTAGAACATTGATCTTGCGCTTAACCACAGGTTAAGTACCCCCTTCCGGGCGGTCTCCGTTCGTTTCCCAAACGGCCGGGACAACCATACTGAGAGTGGGGATTCATGTAAATATATAGCCGACACCCGCTCCATGAGTTCTAGGTCGAGGTACCGCTGTCCATTGACCAGCCTTAAAACATGGCCATCAGGAGTTCGTGACAAAAGTACCGAATAAGACTTTATATGACAGAAGCCCTCTGTTCTGTTTGTGGGATCTGGGCGCAATTCGTATACCTGATGCGCCCAGATCTGAGCTACCGAATGAATAGTCGAATTAACTATATTCCCCTTAATATATTAAAGTTGTGTATTTTTATGCTGTTTTCTAAGACAAAATAAAGCATGGTCTTTTGGGCGCTTGGAGATAATGAGATTGTATAACCGTTGGACTCATTATGTCCAAGCTGGGTGGGTACTAGTTTGAATGATACAGTGTTATATGATTGGTTGAATCATTGTACCTGTATCCCATCAGGTCCAGAGGGGGCTGTCCCTGGACCTGGGGACTTGCATAAATGGCCATGCCTGTGTGCCAGTAAAGCCAGTTCGTTTTGACCCTCAAATCGCAGCCTCGACTTACTATAGCTAGTGGGATTGTTCTATATTCACAGGATTCGTGTGGTATGCTGTACGGAACGGCGCTTCCCTCTCTCCAACCTCACGAACCAGGACATCCAAAAGGTCCAGCCTTCAGCTAGCTTGGAGGTAACCATAACATTGGGTGTTAAGATTTTACATGATTTTACATGTACTGGACCGGAGAGGTAATGTTGTGTATACTTTGCTTCAGTCTACTCTCAAGTCAAGTGGGGAATGCCCCAGGAATATGTGTGACGGGGCCAGATTGAGCCAGATAATTATCTCCAGGCAGAAAAAACATTCATTTCTAAAAAGTACCACAAAACACACAATATCCCTACAAACGTTACATCTTCTGGTAGCCCTGATCTGGGTGACCAACATATCCAAAAATTACCCAGATCAGTTCAGGGGTTCAGAAATTTTAAGGAAGCCATATATTTGACCGACCGCAGGCGGTCGGTTTAGTTCGGTAGTTTGAAAACGAACAAACTACCAAACAGAGTCAATAGTCTTACCCTGGAACTTTTTCCCTTCATCCAGACGAATTATCTCACCGAACAGTGCCCTTCTATGCTGAATAGAAACAAACGCAGGCGATGCTGGAAGTCCAGCGGTGTTCGGGAGTTTCTCTATCCGATTTTAGTTCCACGAGATTTATGGCCAAAAACCACTGCCTGCGTTCATGCTGTGATGGGCAATTGTAGGTATAATACACTTTGCTACATTGTATTTCTTTAAACTGCAACTGTTTCTTTAACTAATAACCTTTTACCTATTTACAGTACACAACATGTTTACTCCATCTTGTCTTAATTTAATGCAATAACAATTCAAGGCTTTGCCTATGTCATCCTAACGTCTAGTCCAAATAAAGATTAAAGATGTCTAGGTTATGACATTAGACTTATTTTTTATATATGACCTTCTCTTAACTCTAAGGTGTATGTCAACCTAACTTCTAGTCCAAATACAGATTAAAGATGTCTAGGTTATGACATTAGACTGATAAGTGTGTTTTTTTTTTTTTTTTATATATAAACTGCTTTTAACCCTAAGATGAATTAACCCATACATTACCAGTAGTAATTAGAAATGCTATACTATATATACATGCATGATCAATGCTAGGTAGAGACATACTGACCGACTCTGGAGGTGACATACTGAGAGATTACCTGTATAATCAGGAGGGTATGTTATACTAATTATATTGCAAGCATTTATTCATTTAATTTTATATACTCTGCTTTATGATATATTAATGGATCTTTATTCATTTATTCAATAAACTATATTAATAAGACAAAAGTTTTTGCTTCCAACTCCTATTTTTATTGTATTCTTAATTATTTATGTATTTTAAATAGAGAAACTCTATACCGACTATACAATAGTTTAGCTAAGATATCTGTATGGTTAGCCCTGCTAAATTCTAAGTTATAAGACGTTATAGCACCTTGGGGTGCAGGAGCCAGGTATGCTGTAATCAGCATTCAATTAACTGATGCAGAAAATGTGGATCTAGATCAGCCAACATTTACAGAACTGTCTAATACTTTAACAGATTTAAGTACACAGACCTTAATAAATAAGACAAGAGAGACATATATACAACTATTTGGTTAACGACCTAATATACCTAATACACCAGCAAGACATGGTCCATTAGTCCCAAGACAGTGGGGTATAGGTAGGGGATTACTATATGTTCCCGTACACAGCCATGAATTACCGGCACCTGCACAGTCTGCACGAGCAGAAAGAGAGAGGTTAATGCCAGAAATTATTTTCTTGAGAGACTTGTTACGACAGGCGTTAATAGCACCAATTGTTAGTGCTCCTATAGTTCACACAGTGGGGACAGGAATACAGGGTATTCCTATGTCTAATATTAAAGCTACTATTGGCACAGTACCAACATCTGCTAAGGAAATAGCATTATGGCTTAATGAAAAAACACATGCGTTAGATGGGGTTTACCCAACTCAAACTGCAGTTCAGAGACAGGGGCTAGTAAATGCATTACTGCCCTCTGGACTGTCAATTACACAAGCTGAAGCTGAAAACTGGGATATTGTAATATCCACTCTATATGAAAAGACTTATGGCAAAGTGACGATTTCTACACTGTCAGACACACTAGCGGGAGTGAATTCAAAGTCAGGGATTATAGCAGCATATAATTTAGGGATGAGATTCACAAGCAGAAATCATTCCATGGTTTGGGGTTGCTTGAAACCACTAGTAAAAGGTCAAGCATTAATACTTGACATAGAAAGAAGGTTGCATGGATTGACCGAGAATGAGAAAAGTGACAGAATGCCTGAAATCTTAAGGAGCACATACACACTTTTAGGTAAGGATCGTACAGGAGAGGGGTATAAAAGCAAAGAAAAAGCAGGAAACAAAGATAGGAAAAGCAATGCAGCATTTACCCCTAGAAGAGACAGGCAAAAACAAGATAGGAGAAGTTCTACATTCATAAAAAGGGAATCTAGACCATCTACATCTATAGATGGAACTAACAGGGATTATTCTCGTCCCTCATATAGGACATATCAAAGGGAAAAAGAACAGACTACAGAGATAGATCGTACTGAACGATATCAGTCAACTTCCAAAGGAGAAGCCCTAAGATATTCAGAATTTCCTGGATATAGCGGAGGATATAGATTGAGACCAAGGGTTAAAGGCCCAGACAAATACGGAGGATCCCCAGGACAAGTCAGGGATAGAGACAGAACAGGACCAGATAAAAGTTCTACTACCCCATCAACATCCTCACATCCTCCAACACATCCTCCAGCAACAACCAGAAATATACAAAAAATAAAGAAAACCGAGAATCAAAACCCAGAAGAAGAAGAAAATCAGGATGAATAATCTTGATTTGCAGATTACATATGATCTGAGGACATATGAAGGGGTTTTAGATACACAAGCAGAAATTTCACTTGTACAGAAAAACATATTAGAAACCAATCCATTTTCTAATGTTACTATTGAAACATTAGAGGGCAATGGTACATATCCTTTATATCATGATACTATTAAAGTTAATGGAAGGAAGGCTAATCTTGAACTGGCTGAACATCCTAGTTTGGATGTTTCATTTTTAATTGCATATAAAGATGTTTCACATTCCATAGATATAGTTTCAAAACCTGCACTACAGCTTACTGTACCTATTAATGTTGATTCACATATAGAACATCAATTAAATTTCACCTCATTATCAAATAAAAAAGAATTAAAAGAAATTCTAGTACAGAATAAGGATGTTTTTCAACAATGGGAAAATCAAGTAGGACACAGGAGAGACATTTGTCATTATATAGCAACAGGTACACTTGCACCTAAGAAACAAGCACAATATAAAATTAACCCACTTGCAATAACTGATATACAGATTGTAATAAATGACCTTCTGAAACAAGGTGTTATTAAGGAACAATATAGTTCCATGAATTCTGCCATCTATCCTGTACCAAAATCAGACCATAAATGGAGAATGGTATTAGACTATAGAGAGATGAATAGAGTTACACCACCTGTAGCAGCTCAGAATACACATTCCCCATCCATATTACAGCATATGTTTAGAGCAAAATATAAAACAACATTGGATTTATCCAATGGTTTCTGGAGCCATCCCATCAGTCCTGAAAGTTATTATATAACTAGTTTTACCTGGGCAGTATGTTTGGACGAGATTACCACAATGTTTTATTAATTCTCCGGCATTATTTACAGCAGATGTTATTTCATTGCTAACTGACATTCCTAATGTGGAAGTCTATGTAGATGATATATATTTTTCACATGACACTGAAAGTGAACATTTGGATGTATTGAAAACAGTTCTTCATAGACTGAAAATAGCTGGCTATATTATTTCATTAAAAAAGTCACAAATAGCAAGACATACAGTAAACTATTTAGGATTTGAAATCTCGAATCAAGATCGTGGTTTGACTACGTCCTACAAAGATAAGATATTGAATATTTCTGCTCCAAAGAATTTAAAACAACTGAGGAGCATTGTTGGCCTTCTAAATTATGCAATGTTTTTTATTCCAAATTATAAAGAACTGATAGTCTCATTAAACTCAGCCATCTCAAGCCTGTGGCTGCTCACTGTTGAAAAAAAATTATATAAATTACAATAAGGGGGGGGCGGACCTATTGTCCTCCCCCCCTCCCCTACCCTGAGTGGTGGGTGGGGGCCCTAATAAAACAATAAGGGGGTACCTACTGTCCTCACCCCTAGCCCCCACCCCTGAGCGGTGGGTGGGGGCCCTTATAAAACAATAAGGGGGGGGACCTACTGGCCCCCACCCCTGCGTGGTGGGTGGGGGCCCTTATAAAACAATAAGGGGGGACCTACTGTCCTCCCCCCCTGGCCCCCACCCCTGTGCGGTGGGTGGGGGCCCTTATAAAACAATAAAGGGGGGGGACCTACTGTCCTCCCCCCCCTGGCCTCCACCCCTGCGCGGTGGGTGGGGGCCCTTATAAAACAATAAAGGGGGGGGACCTACTGTCCTCCCCCCTGGCCCCCACCCCTGCGCGGTGGGTGGGGGCCCTAATAAAAGAATAAGGGGTGGACCTACTGTCCTCCCCCCCTGGCCCCCACCCCTGCGCGGTGGGTGGGGGCCCTAAATAAAGATAGGGGGGACCTACTGTCCTCCCCCCCTGGCCCCCACCCCTGCGCGGTGGGTGGGGGCCCCAATAAAACAATAAGGGGGGGGACCTACTGTCCTCCCCCCTGGCCCCCACCCCTGCGCGGTGGGTGGGGGCCCTAATAAATAATTAAACCCACCAATCAGAGTGTTCCAAGCCTAATTGCAGGGCGGGGCAAGGCTTTATAAGCCTTGACCCGCCCTGCGGAGCTCAGTACGCGGCGTGCCCTCGAAGGGCGAACATGGATTAATTTTTTTTTTAGCTCTTTTTTTTTTTTAAAGGGCGACGGGTATGATGGATTTTTATTTGGCCTTTTTGGGGGCTGAAGAAAGAAGATTTTAGAAAAAAGAAGACGTCAAATGGTAAGTTTAATTTTTACAGGTTAGTTATATTATTCCCCCCTCACTATTTTTAGGGTGAGGGGGGTA